>JAWWNJ010000066.1:695678-1391356 GCA_037176885.1 Favolaschia claudopus | reverse complement strand
GGACTATCGAGCTTTAAACGCTATGACCGTGAAGAATCGTTACCCGCTCCCCTTAATCAACGACCTCATCAACCGACTCAGGGGAGCCCGGTACTTCACGAAGCTCGATGTCCGATGGGGATTTCACAACGTTCGAATCCGCGAAGGCGACGAGTGGAAGGCAGCGTTCCGGACCAACCGGGGACTGTTTGAGCCGCTGGTCATGTACTTCGGTCTGACCCCAACTCCCCTGCAACCTTCCAGACCATGATGAACGACATCTTCCAGGATCTTATCCTCTCTGGCGACGTCATGGTCTACCCTCGACGATATCCTCATTGCCCACTCAGACATCCGTCGGCATCGAGAGATCGTCCGAGAGGTCCTGCGGAGGCTTCGCGCAAACAAGCTTTACCTTCGAGCAGAGAAGTGTGAGTTTGAGCGGACCTCCATTGAGTACCTCGGTGTGATTATCTCCCACAACCACGTCGAGATGGACCCTGTAAAGGTTGCAGGAGTGGCAGCTTTGGCCAGCGCCTGAGAATAAGAAGGATGTGCAGCAGTTCCTTGGCTTCACAAACTTCTTACCGCCGGTTCCTTGCGGGCTTCTCAGACGTTGCTCAAGCCCTCTTCAGACTCACCAAGAAGGGCATCGCCCTGGACCTGGGGGCCTGAAGAGCAAGCTGCCTTTGACGAGCTCAAGCGGCGGGTGACTCCGGGACCCCGTTCTGGTTCTCCCAAACCCCGAACGGCCCGTACCGGCTCGAGGCTGACAGCTCTGACTATGCCACTGGTGCCGTCCTCTCCAGCAGCAGGGTGACGATGGCAAGTGGCATCCGGTTGCATTCTACTCCAAAGCCCTGAACGAGGTGCAGCGGAATTACGAAATTCACGACAAGGAGATGCTTGCGATTGTGCCGAGCCCTTGAGGAGTGGCGCCACTTCCTTGAGGGCGCGCAGCACCCGGTTGAGATCTGGACGGACCACAAAAACCTGGAATATTTCCGGAAGGCCCAGAAGCTCAAACCGTCGCCAAGCTCGGTGGTCTCTCTACCTCTCCCGTTTCGACTTCTCGCTGCACCACCAACCGGGTCGCCTCATGGGTCGCCCTGACGCGCTTTCTCGGAGACCGGACCATGGAGTGCAGGACGATAACCAGGACGCTACCCTGCTTCGACCCGAGCTGTTCCACGTTCGGGCCACCGAAGCCCTGGTTATTGCTGGCCCTGAGGCTCCCCTCTTGCGCGACATTCGCGATGCGCTTGCCGGGGAACCCGACCTTGAAGAGCCCATTGCCCTGACTGCCAAGGAACTCCTCAAGGCCCGAGGTGTGCGGTCTGCCCGGTCTTCGGAATGGCGTATTGAAGGGTGGACCTCCTTTACTTCCGGGGGAAGGTTGTCGTCCCCCGAGACAAGGACCTCCGCCGACGCATCCTGGAGCAACACCATGACACGCGCGTTGCAGGCCATGCCGGTCCGTTTCAAGACTCTGGAGCTCGTGTCTCGGAACTACTGGTGGCCCCAACTGTCGCGCCATGTCGGCCGGTACGTTGTGACTTGTGACTTGTGCTGCCGCACCAAGGCGCTTCGTAGACTGCCGATTGGTGAGCCTCCACCCCACAGAGGTCCCCGAGGAGCGCTGGCACACCGGTCTCAGTCGACTTCATTGTCGAGCTTCCCGAGGCCCATGGATACGAATGCAGTCATGGTCGTTGTCTGTGCCCTTGGGAAGAGAGCGCACTTCATGGAGTGTCACACCACCATTGACGCGGTTGGCGCTGCTCGGCTGTACTACCGGAACGTCTGGCGCCACCATGGCCTGCCGGAGAAGTACATTTCGGATCGTGGCACCCAGTTCATTGCAGAGTTCACGCGCGAGCTTTGGCGCCTCGTTGGGGTCACCCCAGCCACTTCTACGGCCTACCATCCGCAGACCGATGGCCAAACGGAGCGCGTTAACCAGGAACTCGAGCAGTACGTCCGGCTCTTCACCAATTACAAGCAGGGACGACTGGGATGAGCTGCTGCCTGCAGCGGGGAGTTTGCGTACAACAACCACATGCACTCCTCCACGCAGCAGGTACCGTTCATGACGGACACTGGTCGGCTTCCACGGATGGCTTTGAGCCCCACGCTGCACGTTGATAGACCCGGTATTGGGCCCAGGGCTGAATTTATTCATTTTCAGTCCAAGTGCTATTGTATTAAAAGCGTAATACAATTAAATACCACGGGAATACGCTCGTATGAGGACTGGTGTTTTGCCTGAGCGGCCAGTTAAAGGATTATACACTAAGTGGGAGGTCTGGCACTGTCTACGACTGCGCTGGTATTAGCGTGGAAGTTATAATATTCCAGAACAGACCTATCACGATAGGTCTCTAACCGTCCGGAATAGGGATTGGGAGTCACCCTGTGTCCGGACCAAAGGCAGAATGAGTGGGATATAACTTGGGACTTATAAGAACCTGCCGAAAGGCCAGAAGGAGTGTTTCCTGGAGGCAAGAGGCTTTCACGAATAATTCTATAAACAATTGCGAGGGATTTGCGGAAGTAGAATATTCCTACAAAGGAACTACACGTCATGCCGAGTTGGCTGCCGCCGTATTACGATCACGGAGCAAGGTCCGAAGAGGGACACTCATTAATGCCAAGTTGGGCAATATTGATTGGGCCGCAGCGGGCCACTGTCATAACATTAAATGATCGGGATAAGGACTTGGATTTGGATGAACCTTTGATCTATTTCCTGTTCTGGCCACCCAAGGATAGGGCGAGGGCCATAGCGGGCCCTAGTTTCTCTCACATTATACCCGTTTGTCAACTGTTCGGTCTCTTATTATTTATTAGTGAAAGGTATAAAAGGCATCGTTTCCTGTACTGGTACTCCAGTGGATTCCCTCCTCTAGCTGTGAGCGTCAAGCCAGTGTCGGCTTCGTGAACAACTAGACGTTGGACTCCATTCGAGATAAACTCCAGAAGCTTATTTGTTTCTTTGGTTTGTTTCGTCAAATATATTGTCTGTTGGATCATCTCTTGAATTGTAACGCGTGGAATATTGGAAACTTTTGGGAACTTACGCGTGGAATTATAAGAACTTTTGACCTACGGGACGCGTGAAACAGTTATCGGACATCTTACGCGTGGAATATATTGGCTTAACAAGCGACTTAAACACCTAAACCTCTTGAGAAGAGTACATCTCAAACCCTTGTTGAAACCCACACTTCCTGTGTCAACATAGGACTCGTATAGACGTTCTCTGTACAAAGTCAGCAATCGCGAAAGCTTAAGTTAGTATATTTTGAGTGTTAGAATAGTTGGATTGCCACAGTCTATACTGGACTGGAACCCCGAAACCTCGCACGTCGATCTCATAGTGGTTAGGATTATATTTAAGATTTGATTAGGGATTTAATTCCTTTCATTTCTTGGGTGTTTTCCATAGTTGCCCTATAGTCAGCGTTTCATCTGGAGCCCACCGCGAGGGGTTCATCCATCTATTTCTATACTTCAAAGTAGAAATCTCAAGCCAAGTTTGGACTTGTTGCGTATAGAAATATCTCTACCTCCTATACAGGATTATACCTTGGACTTACATCCGAGAAGAACGAATTATTCGTTAAAAGTGCCGTTGACTTAGGTCAACATTTCGGTACAACCAGACTCGTCAGAAAATATCTGCGGACGGCGAAGCTTGCTTCCACATCTTTCGCGAAAAACCTAAATCACGCTGGTCTAGTCGGTTAAACACACCAACAGACCTAGAGAGTACTCCTACTAAGGCGGGCAGATTACAATCTCGAGCCAAAGCTAAGGAAACCGGGTTACCGCATACAAAGAGAAAGCAAATAGCTATCACGAATACTCTGTCGAACAAAAGCGCACAATCTACCATCTAAAGGGAAGTCGAAAAGGAACACACCAGTCCTCTAGACTCTCCCTCGGTTGTATCAACACACAAAACCGTACCTTCTTCTAATGTGAGGAGGGCGGGTCAAAAGCTGTAAAGACTGGACAGCTCAATTTAGAGTTGTACTGCTCGAGCCAGCACCAAAACAAAAAAGAGTCGAGTTGGCCATCTAAAATTTTTCGACTCGATTGATTATCGAGAGAGATCTTAAAAGGACCAATTGAAAAAGACTCGAAAGAAGATCCGTTCGTTGGAATGGGTCTGCAATTGAACGAAGTGCGTCTGAAGAAGCCTGGAGCATATCGCGAAAGGCGCCGATAGTAATGAGAACATGTCGGACTCAGATGATGAAGAGAGCGAAGAGACTCTGGACTTAGACTTGGACGGAGCGGAACAAAAGAGGTGTTCCACGCGAGTCAAAGGCAAAAACATAGAGTCAATTGAAAGGAGCGTAACGAAATATTCTAAGAAGAATACTAGTTGGAATTCGCGATAGGCTGTAACGACTGAAAAGAGTTGGTCGGGGTATACGGCTAATGAGCGTGAATGTAGACTCTAAAAGCAATGACGAGGAGAGTGGTAATTAACAGAACAATAAGGGCAGAGAGTGGAAGGTGGACCTCCGCAGTTGAGGGAGTTCTGCAACTCGCGTCCGGTTCTGTTAAGAAAGGGTTAGCACCCTTTCGTGAAAAAGGGAAGCTGCTCACGAAAGAGGGTAGTTAGGCATTACCGGTGGGTAGTACCTGTTCCCGCTTATGTTGGGCATCGAGGGACGCGTCGAAGATCGGTGAGGCAAGTACTCGCGGTGATCAAGGTGATACCGGAGTTGGGCATTCTCGAAGCCGACTCGCGAGCGAAGTTCTGCTTCTTGGAGTCGTAATGCGCCCATCGAATCGGGCTGTGGAGCTTTTTGACGGCGTCCCGCGCTTCGGCAACAGTTTGGCGGACTGTTGGGTTGTTAACTGATAAGTCGGTTGCTTCGAAACGAGTCAGAAGCTGGCTTAGAAGCAATCGCGAAAAACTAAACGCACCGTCGTACTGCTCGACTGAGTCCTCATGCGCGAGTGGCTGTGGAGGGAACGTGCACGTTTTCCGTGGTGGTGGGACGGGGAAGTCTTCAACGACGATGGCTGACGCTGAACTTGGATCAGTACGGGCAAGAATGGCCATAGCCTTGATATAGGAGGCAGAGTTTCGGTCAATTCCCCTTGATGCGAAGAAACGAGAGGCGTACCGAAGAAGGACGCGTACTCCCAGACTGCGAAGTCTGAGGCAGCAATAAGAGGAAGTGGCGAGAAGGAAGCTATCGTGACAGGTCAATACCTCACGCAGGGTTGCGCTCGTCAAGAGGACTGAGTCGCCCGGTGACCAGAGGCACTTGCGTCGTTCTAAAATGCAAAGTCAGAATGAATGACAGCAATAATGAATGATAAACGCACGGAGTCGTCCACAATCATGGCGTCGTCCACAAATCCAGGGAAGCTCAGAGTCGTCGAAGGGAGATTCATCTCCATCTTCGATAGTGGCCTTGGACTTCTTGGTTTTATTGTCCTTCTGGCAGAGTAAATGAGCAATCGAGACGAGCAGGAATAAGGAGAACTACCTTAGCGCGAGAGCGCGGGGCTTTCGCGAATTCTTGCTCTCTTGATCGTCAGCCTGAGCACGAGCCTCTTCGAGTTCGGTACGGTGTGCTTGCTGAGAAGCTACGGGTGTTTCCTCGTTGAAGCTCGCGCTCGGCCTTGATCTTAGCACACAACTCGAGAATAAGAGGATAGCGACCTCCAATGACGCCGTTGGAGCCGACAGCAGTCTGGTGGTAGCTGTTTTTGACGCTATAGAAAGCATCATAGAGAGTCTTGTCCTTCGCAATCTCGCCGAGAAGGCCAGAGAACGAGTCCTGACAGCGCTATGAGCATTCGTGAAAAGTGTTAAAATATTAAAACGCACCAAAGTAACAGTCTGTTGGTCGAGAATGTGCGCTGCTTGGCACGGTCGGGGGTACTTGGTCGCAGAAACACTGTCTGCGACACCGACGGATTACGTCGTGTTGACCTTTAGTGAGACCAGAGCGAGCCATGTTCTTGAGAAAGGGATACTGAGAAAAGATACTGCTTGTAAGGAGTGTAGAAGGCTAGCTCTTTATAGCTAGGCGAGTGGATGGGACTCCGTCATAAAGAGTTTAACTGGGGACAGTTAAAATTTATGAAAAAGGGGGAGGAAGTAGGAGCAATCATGATAGATTGCGGGATAAGCGGAATGAGCGGCCGGATAGTTGAATCCTAAAAGGACTTAGGATTTCTATAGACTCTGCAGTTCAGAGATATAAAGGGAAACTTTGATCGGTATAAGAAATACTGTGATCGGGATAAGCGGAATAAGGATGCCGCATGTGTTCGCGAATCAAAGCGTAATACGACCGACAAACAGGGAAAATTACCGAAATAAGAAGTAGAACAGAGAACCGCACCAGTCCTGTCTTGGTCTTTTGACGCGAGAGCGATCCGAAGATGAGATAGCGATAGGGATAAGCAAAGATGGCTTTCGCGATTGACTGAGGAAGTGGAATTCGGTCGTTCCTTGACAAACACATGGATTCCTAAGAGCTATGAACTACTCTAAGGGACTCTACAAGTGGAAAGGAATCGATTCTTTATACTACTGAGAGCTAGAGGGACTACCAGCTCTACAATTACTGTACAAGCTTAGTCGCACTATCTCCTGGACCATACAGTCCTCCACAGCCGATAGCTCGAAAGCCTCCTGCATACCCTGCATACGCTGAATGACAAGTGTCTTCACATCAGTAGGATAATCGTAGACGCCAAAGAGCATGTGCAAGTAGCTAAGACGAGTAAAGTCGTGAATGGCCTCGACTTGGGACAGCATGGAAAAGCGCTGTTTGGTCGAAAGGAGCGATGCTCTTGTTAAAGAGGTGGAAAGCCACTTGACAGTCAGCAAAGAACTGGACTTCCCACTCGCGATAAGCCTCGGCTGGGAAAGAAAAGTAAGCAATCGCGATAGGTCAGGAAGTAGGCAAACGCACCAGGATTGGAGTTGGGTGGTAAAAGATCACCTCCTGGGCAAAGACGCGTCGTGCCTCCAAGACCTCCACGAACTTGAGACGTTGGGTAAAAGTGCAGGTAGCACCAGTACCAGCGACCATGCAATCCGTGCAAGGTTGAGGACCACTTATAGAAAGTCCCAGACTGCACGCAGGTAGTCTGCAGTATGGGATTGGTATTGGAATCAACCGCAGGGTTCTAGGATCGAAAGTATTAGCAGTGGCTAGCTTTCGTGATAGAAAATACCCGTACCGATGAGAGTAATCTCATTTGCACTCGTGTGCTTGCCGAGACGTCTGGCGGAGGTCCCGGAGTGAGGATAGGGAATTCGTGCATAGAGGCAGTTCCCTTAAGAACAGGAACAACGGGGGAGACCATGACGGCTAACGAAGGGACGTGTCGACATGGAGAATAAAGTTGGGGAGCCAACGAAAACGCTTTCATGATTGCGCTTAAATAGGTCCAAAGAGTTGGATTATTTACTATTGGGGAAAAACGGAACGGTGTCCGTACAGCGAGGCAATCGCGACAAAATTTCCTTAATCGATAAATGTGCACGAGGCATCAGTAAGGACTGGTGACTTAGGATTCAAGCATTCGTGAATGGAGAGAAAAAGCCTCATTTGAGGCAGCGTTGATACAATTTTGAGGGCAGTATAGCAATATACAATCAGGCCCATGTATCGAAAGTCCCCAAACCATGGCTAAGACAATATCAAAGAAATCAAGCAAAGTACGACAATATCGAGAGATATGTACAGAGATTTCGAGATATACAAATGTTCAAAGCAATTGGGAGCGCGCATTCGTCCGATTCGGGGCAATAGTGAAGGTCCATCTGATAGCGTAAAATATAATATCTAACTGAAAGAGTCAGTTAAGATAGGGGAATAAGTAAGAAAGGACTTACGAAGATCAAGTTCCTCCTCCAGAGGAGCCTTCGACAAACTCGTCGCGACCAGCTTCATCTGCAGCAATGGCGTCGTCAAGGGAGATAGTTGCGGCAGCGGGCTCAGGGGCGTCCTCCTGCATGGGAGAAGGCTCTCGGGGAGCCTCAGCCTCCTCCACCGCTATCACACGCACCTCCTCTCCTTCCTCTTCGTCCATCGCGGATCCCTTGCGAGCCTTCGTACTGCGAGTCGTACTCATAGTAAATAGTCGTCAGCGCGAGTGCCATCAGGCATGTAAAACTCGCGCTCAGACTCCTTACGAGCAGTCTTGAAGAGCTTCGTATAGAACTCCACCTCCTCCTCCGCAACAGAATCGATTCCAGGAATGACTTTGCCTTGAAAGCCACCTCGGAACCGTTCATGAGTGCACGCAAGTTGGCGCGCGCGCGGAGAAGGCGAGCATTCGCGATAGTCACTTGCGATCACAGAGGATCTGGGAATAGTGAGCGTCGCGGAGCTCGTTAAAGGCAGAGTTCCAGCCTACATTAACGGAGTTAGAGTTGCGTTGGAAAACAATTTGGAGAGAAACGTACTTCGGTCAGAGAAGACCGTAAGCGGCTCCAGGTAATTGATGACCTGAAGGTACTCAGGGATAGAGAAGCTATCCGAGCACCGGGACATGCCACTCTTAACGCAGGCATCACAGCGAGCGTGGCCATTCTCGCGACGGCACTTGCGATTGCGGAGCATACAATTTCCGCAGCCCAGGAGGCGCTATCACGAATGCTCAGAATCGTTGAAAGAACAGAGGGGAAGAGCGAATAACCTTACCAAAACGCTTGTACCACTGAGGAGAGAAGCTTGGAAGCTCTTGGGGGGAGGATACCAAGACCTTCCTTCGCTGCGCGGATATCGAACGGGTCGGCTCAAAGCCTTCCGCCTCGTAGGGGTCCTCTTTGTGAGCTGCGAAGCACCCACGAGTGGTCCGAACCTCAGCAGGGGCCAGGGGAAGACTCGTCAGCCTTCTTCTTGCCCTTGCTCTTGCTTTTACCCTTCAAGGGCGACGGTTCCTCGCTATCGCGATTGCCCTTCTTCGAACGTTTATGAGGTGGAGAGGACCTCGGATTCGCCATCGGAGAGACCGCTATCCTGGTCGTCGTCTCCAGTAGGCTCAAACGACTCTTCCTCAGCACGTTTGCGCTTGGAAAGAACGAGAATTGGACGCAGTGTCCGACTCGTCAGCAGTAGTGCCAGTCGTTGCCTCCTCGTGCTCGGCGTTGGGTCTAAAGGGGAGACCATTAGCAATTAGGAAAATGATGTTAAGACAAGAGTCTTACCTTGGACGCACCACGCGGGCTTCGGCGAAGACCAGACGCAGGTGGGGCATCTGTCGCGATAGCCGCAGTCGAGCCAGCCTGAGGGGTCTGAAGCGTCGCATCGTCCTACAAAAGCATGAGTGACCAATAATGAAAGGAAGAATAGGTAAAGAGTACCTGAGATGTGCCCGCAGGAGCGGGAGGCATCAGTCACGAAAGGGTCGTCGTTGCCCATACCAACGTCTGGACCCCTCCTCGCCACCAGTCGCAGAAGGCCCATCGTCAGGACCACGCGAAGCCTGCGCCAGCTGCAAATCCAGCGGCGAAGGCACTACCAGGACGAACGCGCCCGAACGCGGAGTTGGAAGTCCTGACTACGGGGGCGGATGAACCAGCCCCTGGGAGTCTGAGGAGCGGGAGCGTCCTAACAAGGGACAATCAGCGCAAAGTACTGAGTAAAGAAACTTAGGACTTACAGTGGAGGCAGTATCAATCGCGATAGGGTCCGGACTGCTGGATCCGTCGCCAAAGTTGAAGAATTTGGCAACGCTAGAAGGCCGAGGGGGCCGCCGGAAGTGCGGGGCCAGCACTGCCAAAACTAGACGAGCGAGAGAGCGCTGGAGGTTTTGCCTCGGGAGTGGACGAGCGAGACGACTCGGAGGACGGAGGCGTGAGAGGTCGCGCTAATGAACCACTGGGGAGAGGGAGGTTGTTGACCTTGAACCTAGGCGTCAGCGACGTAGTCGCGATGCGAGCAGTCGCGCCAGAGACTGAATTTTGGCGGAGGAGTCCTCTTGCCACTAGGAAGACGGTATCTCTGTGGGAGAGAATAGCCCCAGGTACGAGCCTCGGGCAGGGCGGGCTTCCCAACCAGGGTTGCGATCCTTCTCAGGAATGAGGGACCAGACTGTCCAAGCAGAGTTGAGGATAGCGTCGATGAAAGAGCGGTTGTCGATGTTGCCGATGACCTGATCCAATTTGGCCTAAACATTGAGAAGCATTAGCTATCCCGAAAGGTCAGAAAGAGGATGGAAACTCACCAAAGGGAAGACGCTTTGGGTCCATTAGAGGCTTGATTTTGGCGACACTAGCTTCGTCGAACTTGCCCTCAACCTCAGCCCCTTGGTAGGCGACGAGGGCGCAGTAACCGAATGAAACGGTCGAAGTATTCGTTGTTGATATCGCGGAGACAGGATTCTTCGTAGAACGTCGGCCCGAGCTCTGTGCAAGGGAAGTGGTCCTCGAACTCGATGATCCCGGGCAGGGGTGAACTGCAAAGAGAGGTGCAGAATCTGAAAAACCAAGAAGTTTTATCAATATGAGATCTGTCACGAATAAGGGACGACGTACCCTGCTAACGTCCCCGACCCTCAAACGACATGGGAAGAATGCGATAAGGCTGCTTCCACTTTCCGGGGTAGGCCTTCTCGAACATCCTCCCAATGTTGTGGATGGCGACGAGCAGCCGGTCGAAGATCTCTGTGATGTCAAAAGCTTCGTAGTAACGGGAGATGAGTCGCTGAAAAGTTGAAGTCAGCAAAAAGCGCTGAAAATGAGCATTCGCGAATGCTCACAGCAATTGGTTCGAAATGTTGAAGGAGCCAGGCTAGCCAGTCGGGGTTCGTCTGGTGGAGAGCGATAGACGTCGCGGACGTAGGGGAGTAGCCAGATAGTAACTGGATGGATGAATAGTTGAAGACAGTGGACATCCGCGCCGTTGAGCGGGTAGTCGCGAACGAGTTCCGAGGCGTGGAGCGGGAAGAACGGGCGAAGTCCAGGCTGGATAGCTGAAGTCCTCGGGCTTAAGCTTGTAAGGGACGATGTGACGTCCTCTCAGCAACTGCAGCTGGTACTGGATCACCGACATGGAGTCCAGGAATAGGGTGTGCGGGCTGACGCGAAAAGTGTTGAATGCGTTCTCGATGGTGAGGGCAGCGTTCTGAGTGACTTGAGCTGTAAAACAGCCCAAGGCGACCTGTGAGACTCTAAACTACAAATATAAGCCAGCCACGTACCCATGACAGTGAGCTAGAGCTGTAGTTTGAGTATTCGCGATAGGTGGTTGTAGTGGGAAGAGCAGAGAAAGTGGGAGAAAAGCTGCGGCAAAACAAACATAAATCACGTGGATTTATTGATGCGCACGGACCCACTTTGCTCGCGCAAACTCCGCACCCTCAGAACACAACAATTGGCGGTTGTAGGCGTCAGTATAGGCAATAATGAACACTTATAAGTGTTTTTTGGGATCTAAGCGAGGATCCCGCTGTCCTATCAACGGAAGCAAATCTCGCGGGACCACACCGGTCGCGATAGCCGAGTTAGCCGAATGACTGTGGGGAAACACTTTTGATAGCGCAAAGAGGGCGCAAAATAAGGACCAAGTGTTGAGTGGGGACACTCAATTTATGAAAAGGGGAGATGATAGACCCGGTATTGGGCCAGGGCTGAATTTATTCATTTTCAGTCCAAGTGCTATTGTATTAAAAGCGTAATACATTAAATACCACGGGAATACGCTCGTATGAGGACTGGTGTTTGCCTGAGCGGCCAGTTAAAGGATTATACACTAAGTGGGAGGTCTGGCACTGTCTACGACTGCGCTGGTATAGCGTGGGGAAGTTATAATATTCCAGAACAGACCTATCACGATAGGTCTCTAACCGTCCGGAATAGGATTGGGAGTCACCCTGTGTTCCGACCAAAGGCAAGAATGAGTGGGATATAACATGGGACTTATAAGAACCTGCCGAAAGGCCAGAAGGAGTGTTTCCTGGAGGCAAGAGGCTTTCACGAATAATTCTATAAACCAATTGCGAGGGATTTGCGGAAGTAGAATATTCCTACAAAGGAACTACACGTCATGCCGAGTTGGCTGCCGCCGTATTACGATCACGGAGCAAGGTCCGAAGAGGGACACTCATTAATGCCAAGTTGGGCAATATTGATTGGGCCGCCAGCGGGCCACTGTCATAACATAATGATCGGGATAAGGACTTGGATTGAATGAACCTTTGATCTATTTCTGTTCTGGCCACCAAGGATAGGGCGAGGGCATAGCGGGCCCCTAGTTTCTCTCACATTATACCCGTTTGTCAACTGTTCGGTCTCTTATTATTTATTAGTGAAAGGTATAAAAGGCATCGTTTCCTGTACTGGTACTCCAGTGGATTCCCTCCTCTAAGCTGTGAGCGTCCAAGCCAGTGTCGGCTTCGTGAACAACTAGACGTTGGACTCCATTCGAGATAAACTCCAGAAGCTTATTTGTTTCTTTGGTTTGTTTCGTCAAATATATTGTCTGTTGGATCATCTCTTGAATTGTACGCGTGGAATATTGGAAACTTTTGGGAACTTACGCGTGGAATTATAAGAACTTTTTGACCTACGGGGACGCGTGAAACAGTTATCGGACATCTTACGCGTGGAATATATTGGCTTAAACAAGCGACTTAAACACCTAAACCTCTTGAGAAGAGTTACATCTCAAACCCTTGTTGAAACCCACACTTCCTGTGTCAACATAGGACTCGTATAGACGTTCTCTGTACAAAGTCAGCAATCGCGAAAGCTTAAGTTAGTATATTTTGAGTGTTAGAATAGTTGGATTGCCACAGTCTATACTGGACTGGAACCCCGAACCTCGCACGTCGATCTCATAGTGGTTAGGATTATATTTAAGATTTGATTAGGGATTAATTCCTTTCATTTCTTGGTGTTTTTCCATAGTTGCCCTATAGTCAGCGTTTCAACGTTCTAGGTTAGAGGCTGTAAACGAGTTCCACGATCGGATTGCGTCAGGGGTTTCCGAGGCGAGAGGCGGGCACTCGTCAAGGCCAAGGCAGAGTACAAGCAGTACTATGACCGCCGGCGGACACCAGCTCCAGACATCAAGGTTGGTGACCGGGTGTGGGTTGATGCTTCAGATATCCGCACCACCCGCCCTTCGGTGAAATTCTCCCACCGGTCGTATCGGCTAGGGGCTCTAACCCGTCCGTCTTTGGACGGAAAAAACGGACGGGACGGACGGACGGAACCCGTACCGTCTGAGCTCTTGATCAACCTCAGTACGGAACGGGTACGGCACGGATTAAGCCGTGGACGGGTACCCGGCCCGTCCGTTTTACGGGTGAGATGGGTTAGACGGAACGATTGACGTCGGCTCGGCTGTTGTTGCTGGCAACAATCAACACCGCCTTTCGCTCCTTTGAGTCCTTTCCGACATCGACCAATACGTCGACGTGGACTTTTCGTCAATGCATCTTGAAGCTACTCGAAGCCCCAGGCTCAAAGAGCTGCCGAATTCTCGTGGCCCTCATCACCTTGAACCTTCTCTTCTCTCCTACTTCAGCCAGCTAGTAGTAAATAATGAAACACTTACCACCACCCGTGATTATTTTGTTTGCAAATACGAAGCGGTTTCATAGGATACGGTGTGCACGCAGCATGGCAGTGGAGTTTGGGTTAGTATTTAAGATCCCCTCGAATTTTCTGCTTGCACAACGCGCCATGCACGAAATATCTGTCAAGTACGAGGATCCGCCTAAAACGCAAAGGCATTACCCGGTAGGCAGCTTTGAAGCAATATTTCCGGCTCCCTGACAAGCAGTATCTCTAGCTCGTGGTACCCTGTTTGCGACACGCCCCGAAGCCTTGGTGTCAAAATGGCAATGCTGGGCTTTTATCAATCTCTTGCTGTTTTTCACTCCACTATTCGTTGCATCGGCTTTTATTATTGGCTTCCGTTCTTCTTTGGCGAATCAATATTCACTCCATGACCTCGCCTATGTCTTGTCCTACTTCTCCATCCTTTCCGGCTCGGCTTTTAATATTCATTGGCAAGTAATAAAAACATCGACGGTGAAAACATGCTTATTTTGTTCTCGCTCTGTTCAGGTTCGATGCTATTCCCTAATTTCTTTCGATATCATCTGGTCATACCGCTTATCCTCGGATGCCGACGTCATCGATCCCACTTCTCATTCATGTCCCGACGTCGGCTCAATAGAGTTTGCGGGGAAATCTCTGTTTACAATCTTTGTTCTGGGCGCGTTTGGCCGCTCTCTGCCTATCTGTGGGTTGGATTGTTTTCTTTTCATTGACAAAACGACTCATTTTCACTTAGTGGTGAATGTTCACTACCTGTCTCGACGATATTTACAACCACCTCGAGGATTTGCACCTCATTCCCCGCAATCGACGGTCTCAATTCTATTTCACGGCAGACGGGCAGCAAGTCACATCTGGCTCCACGCTCCACTCGTTGGGGATCGGGCCCTTGTCCCATTTATCCCTTCGTATTCGGATTTTGGGTGGTGCCGATGAAGGTGCGCAATTTGCGGAAACTGATCGGAAGGACACAATACTCACAGTTATCTGAAGGTGGGGAAGGTTCTGCCTCGCGATCGAAGCGCAAACGCGACACGACCCACATGTCCGAGATCATCCAGGCCGAGGATCTCGACTCCGATGGAAACCCAGAGGCAGACCGGCCGACGAAAAAGAAAGTTAAGCGTAAGCCGAAACCAAAAACCAACAACTGCAGCGCGTGCGGCGGAGGGGGATAATACAGATCCGGAGGACAAGGACTTTACGTCCGGGGCGACCAGTGATAGCGACAGTGAAGCATCGATTACGATGACGAATGAGGAGGTAAGTATTCCGTTCAATTTCGCCGAGCTTTGCTTCTAATTTATATTGTAGATTGCAAATTCCCTTACCCCACCAAGACTTCGGACTCTCCCGCCTCGCAGAAAGGCTCCATCGAAGAAAGATAAGGGGAAGAATAGAGCCTCCAGCCGTTGGTACGTCTAGGATCTTGCTCCATGTTCGAGTTTTATTAATGTGATTACTTGCAGATAGCACCAACGGTCACAACACCGTCCTTGAACAACGCAGGCTCTTCGAGCAACGTGGCGTCCTCGAGTACGGCGGGGGTCCTCGAGCAATGCAGCATCCTCGGATAAACCGAAGCGTAAACGAGGGGTAGGGCCATATCCTTTTCGGTGGAAATCTATCTGATAACATTTGCGCGCAGAATAATCGTAGCCCTATTTATCTATTCTACGAGGATGTCGAGTGCGACTCTGATGGCGAAAAAGAAGACGGCTCTCGCTACTGGAAATGTCGCCATGGGAAGCGACGCATATTCACAATCACGAAGAGCATGAGAGATAATACAAAGGGTAAGCTTCGTTATCGTCTCCATGGTGTCGTTATGACAGTTGTTCAGGTCTCCAGCAGCACCTCGAAAAGCATTTTGTACACCTCTACCGTCTCTACAAGGTACTCGATGCACGAGAACGGCTCTGCAACAGCCGAGGAAAAGGCTTGGGCTGCCGGAACAACACCAATGGACGAGGCGACGAAAGCAAAATATGCCAACAAAATTGAGGAGCTCAACAAGGATATCCAGCAAATGTTTGCTAAGCAGGCTCGCCCGCTGCGGAGGTAAGTGTCAGTCAACCGAGGTCGGTTCATCCAAACTCACAGTTTTCAAACAGGAACCTTGGGATCAAGATCACTTTGAGGATCTTGTCGCAAAATGGGTAGCTGCGTGTGACCAGCCTTTCACGGCCGTCAACGAGCCTGAATTTTGAGAAATGCTACAATATGCGCACCGCAAGCGACTCAACATTCCCCACGATCCATCGGTGAAAGCACGTATCCAGCGAATGTCAGTCGAGATGCGAGCTGGTTTGAAGCAAATATTCGCGGTTCGTTCTCGAATTCACGATTTGATGAAGCTGAATCAATATCTATTACAGGAAAACTTGTCGGACTTCGTACTGTCGTTGGATGCGTGGGCTTCTAGCAATGGCTATGCTTTTTTGGCTATTTGTAGTACATTACATCGGGAAGAATGGCAAATTAGGTATGCCTTTGCTCATTTCAGTTCCAACTTCCAGGAATAATAGCTTTGCATTCAGAGGAGTGTCTAATTGATTTCCGCGAGTTCGTTGGCCAGCACTCGGGTGAAAATATGGCCCGCAGTCGTCTGGCAAACCGTTGAAGATTTTGGCTTGAAAGGCCGGGTAAGTTCTCCCGTTCTTTGTTTCAATGGCAATACTCATATTCCGGCGTCCGCAGATAACTGCGTTCGTCATGGATAACGCTACCAATAATGACACCATGGTTGAAGCGTTTGAAAGACGTTGTCGCGTGGAAAATATCTATTTCTCCGCATCTGATGGGCGTATGCGATGCATGCCGCATACAATTCATCTCGCTGCGTTGAAGGTATGTCGCACGAAGGTTTTTGTCAGCAAACATAATCCTGAAGTCTTTGATAGCTGCTGGAGGCGATCGGGGTGTTGACAAAGGACGAGTCAAAGAAAGCGGAGTCGGGCCGAGCGGTCTACCAGAAGCCACTACGGAACCACTTAGTGCTGCTCGTGAGAATGAAGCGACTCAGACAGAAGACGCGGCCGACACTGACACCGACAAGCCGCAAAGTCTAGTTGGCCAGGCGATATTCAAGGTATGATGTTCACTTGTCCGGATGTGCTCGATTTCATTGTATTTTAAACAGCTCCGCAAAATCATTCGACACGCTCGGTCGAGTCCGCAGAGGCGCAAGACATGGCAGAAGGAAGTTGCTGCATGGCATCAGGAACGGAAAGACGCCGCTGTGGCGGCGTCGGCGGACCCATCGAAACGACCCACTGTTCAAGACCTCGACACCGCCAACGAGCTAGTGCTGATGCTCATCTTGGATGTCAAGACTCGTTGGTCATCGTCTCACCAAATGCTCCGTATGATTTCACGCTTTTGTGCGAGTCTTCTGTCAATATTTTGAACAGGTCGAGCGCTGCGCTTTCGCACGCCCATCTTCAATTATGTTGCCAAAGAACAAGAACTACGTCCCCATGAGCTATCGACCGCTGAGTGGGGGGCTCTAGTCATGGTGACGGATTGGCTAATGGCGTTTCGACAAGCAACAACGCAGATGTCGGCCACTAAACAGCCCATGCTTTCGTCAACGCACGCAATTTCCTTAGGGCTTCAATCCCATTTGAAGCAGGCTTTGGCTGCTTTACCCGATTCGACTGACCCCGTCTTGCGCCAGGGTCCTGGTCGATGCGCATCAGAAGCTCAGCGACTACTTTACCAAATTCGATCAGTCGCGTTTCTACTCATGGGCAACACGTTCGCGTTTCCTTATTGACTCCTTGCTGCTTTTTACTGATGTTCGTCTCTTTTTCTTCTTTCCGCAGTGTTGGATCCCCGCATGTCGTACAGCGGTTTGAAAGCCGACTACGAGGCGCATCCCGAGCTTCTAGTTGATCTTGAGCTCGCCAAGGAGAGCTTACAGACGCGCTACGACTCGTTCTACGCAACCAAAGGCACTAATGCGCTGACCGAACCCGACACTCAGGCTGCTGGATCAGCAGAGCCGGGATCCCCTCAAAAATTCGACTTCACTCGTCGGTACAGTCAACTGGCGGCCGCGCCAACACAAAATGAACTTGCTGATTATTTCCGGCTCACCGCTATGCCTCAACCATGGAACGTGGACCCTATCCAGTGGTGGTATGCTCACCGCGATCAGTTCCCCAAGCTGTATCTTTTAGCTCGGGATATTCTTTGCATCCCCGGTACGTTGAAACTTGTTCTAAATTTCAGTATTTTTTCACGACACTCTATTACAGGCTCTGCCGTCGCTGTTGAGCGAATTTTCTCTGGTGGCCGCGACACAATCGGGCTTCGTCGAGCGAGTTTGAAGGCGGAGAACAATCCAAACTTTGATGTTTGTCAAGGCGAGATTGCGGATTGCGCGCGCTTGAGAAGCAGGCCGCAAATCAATAACTAACAGTATGAACCAGCGTAGTAATTTTATTTCGATATATATATATGTTTTCTATGGTGCCCAACCCGTCTTGACGGCCGTAACGGACGGGACGGACGGGTTAGAGCCCTAGTATCGGCCCCTTCAAGGTTCTGAAGGTCGTTGGTAATGGTGCCTTCAAACTGGAGCTGCCGCCCCGGTACTCTGCCCTCCACCCTGTCTTCCCCGTCGTGAAACTTCAGCTTGTGGAAGCCGATCCATTCCCCACTACGCCCCAGACACGAAGAGCCGCCACCAGTCCTTGACGTTCCTGGCGACAAGCAATGGGAGGTCGAGGAGATATTGGATGCCAAGATCCGCTATGGGAGTCTATGGTACTTTGTTCGCTGGAAGGGTTATGACCCCGTCCCATGATCAATGGGTGAAGCACTCTAATGTCTTTGCCCCGGACGCTGTCGCTGCTTTCTACCGCAAATACCCTTCCAAACCTCGCTCCAGTGCTGTTGCTGCCTTCGATTCCCTTCCCTTCCGTGACTGCTCGTCAACTCCAGCTCAGGTGCGATCTATGCATCGAGGCGCCGCATTCCAAGGGGGGGATGATGTCAGGGGAACTCCCCCTTTTGGCACTACACAGCCACCTATGACGCGGGCCTCTTGCAGATTTCCCACTTTCCTGTCAAATCCCCAAAGCCCTATGTCATCGTGGAGTAAGGCATGTGACTTGGCCCGGGATCATTGCCGATTGCTCCGAGCTTGTGGGAACTAGTTACTATATGTTTACTGCACCTAGCGTGGGAATCCTCAGCCTTTTCTTCTCTTTGGATTCTCCCTCGCTATGTGCGCTGTGATGTATTCTTAGTAGCTTCTTAATTAACTTTGGATTCTCCCTCGCTAGACCCTCGAGACATCTCGGGTCCTAGGGGTTAGGGTTATATTTTTCGACCATCTCCCTCATATTTTGACAACGAAGACGAAAATAGAGAATTCGTTCCGTTAATCAACAGACAGGTATCCTGACTATGTCCTCCCAAAATCACAAGGGCTATTGGGGAAGTATTGGTGGAGGAGATAGAATTTTAGTCAGACCACTCACAAAATTGGGATTTAACAGGATTCCCGATCAAAATTCTATCTTCTCTGCCAATATTGCCTCAGTCGCCTTTTAATTTTGGGAGAATTGAGACAGACTACCTCTCCGTCGATTTTACGGAACAGATTTCTTATTTTCGTCCCCGTTGTCGAGATATGAGGGAGATGGGTCGAAAGTGTGACGCTGTGACAGGAGCTAGCTGCGTATGGATGAGGGCATATCTTACACTGATACATTCCATGGACTTCCACCCATTTTGTATACCTTTCCACGATTTCCACAGAGTCACAAACCCTAGTCAGTATTTGTATACCCTTCCACCGCCTTCCATAGAGCTTTGTAAGGCTAAAAGCGTGCTGTATACCCCTTTCCCACCGCTTCCACGGCCTACTGGGACTTGTTAATAGTCACACATATTTGTATACCCTTCCACGACTTCCACAGAGTCAGAAACCATAGTCTGTATTTGAATACCTTTCCACCGCTTCCACAAGAATTTTGTAAGGCTAGAAGCATGTTTGTATACCACCTTCCACTGTTTCCATCGGTTTCGGCACCCATTAGAGTACACTGATACTTTCCATGATTTCCACCAGCTTTGTCCATGAATAATGATCAGTCTTATCTCTAGCAGTGCCCATTCCCACTACTGTTACTATTTAGTATTTTGACCGTAGATTCAAGTCACAGGTCACAGAAGGACCTGAATTGAATCTATTTTATTTCCGTAACATGTCACAGCGCAATTTGGGGCTCGATACTGATGGCGGTGGGAAATACTGGTATCCAGATACCGGCGGACTTTGAATTGCCGGCCCGGCGCTCCCACCGCTCCGACATCTTCATGACAGCATCAAATTGCAGCACTGGGCGAAATAATGGCAAGGGGCCGGTGCGTATATAAAAAATGAATACTACATTGGATATTGTTGCTCCAGCAGGACAAGTTATCACTCTAGTGAAAGCTTGTTTCCCCGGGTTTTGTCCCGTCAGGTCGGAATTTTACTCGACAAAAACATTTGAATTCAAGTCTCGACACAAAATACCGGATAGTCAGCTTGCTCAAATCTCAACTCTTAGCAACAAAACTGGAAAGGGCTTGGAGTGTGTGCTCCTGGAATTGTCTGAACCACAGTAGCATGGAAGATTTACCCTCTTCAAGTTACTGCACTTAGAGAGTCAGAGACATGATGCTGGTTGATCCTGATAGCGATAGATATATAACAACATGGGCCCGGGGTCAATTCCACCTGTGTTCAACATAACCATTGAAGATCAACGCACTTTAAAGTCAACAAAAGTCTGGAATAGGAGTTGATCTGATGAGAGTAAGTTTAACAGATGGAGGATAATCTCACCTGAATGAACGTGCGGGGTGTGTGCGTGAAGATTGATTACTCAAGTTAAGAGTCAGCGCAATCGTGCCAATGTCCGGAGATAAAATGGGGTCACTTTGAATATGGCTGAAGAAAAATCCAAGGGGAATACAGACAGAATGATTTACCCCGGCTCAGAGGCATACGATGCATATGAATGAAAATGAGCATTACAATTCAGATTGAATCCTTAGTATGATTGAGCCGCCGTGGCTCGTCACGGTTGTGCGCAGGCAGAAGACTTTAATTATCCCCAGTTGGGTGAGTGGTTATAGCTCTGTTCTAGACCTCAATCTTTGCTTCTGTTGAGAACTGCCGCTGAGATTGAGCATCTAGCGGTTGTGTCGATTAGTTGAAGCAAAGTTGAACTCGGACTTGATTCGGACTTGGGAAAATTGGAGCGCAAATCCGTGATTGACAAGCCTTGCCGCCTCGGATCGTGGATTTCAAGCTCCGTCGGTATATTGCCGGATGGGAAGAAAAGCCAAAAGGAAACTCACCTCCCGGTAGATAGCGGTTTAAAAAAGGCTGAGAGATCCACTGATGTCGTAGAAGCTGCCATATTATTTACAGGAATTAAGCAAAGCCTTCGAAAGCAGCGAAAAACCTTTTCGCCTATCGGACTCGGAAACAGCAACGACTTGACAGCTGTCAGAAGTTTCTCGGGAATCTCCTTGATATTCCCTCCCTTTTTTAGTTTCTTTTTTTTCTTTATTTCTTTATTTTCTCCCACCGACACCAGTATCGAGCCCAATTTGGGGCCAATTTCCCATCAAAGTTGATCAGTTAAAACAAAGATCTCCTTAAAAGGCAATTCGATCACTGATGAATGATGGCAAAAGGGAAGATAAAGTGTCTCACATCAAATTGACATCAAACCCATTCAATCTACGGTCGAAATAACTACGACCCATACACAGGAAGGCCAGATTTTTGAACGATAGCTATTTTTGAGGAGGATACTGTACTAATCCGACCAATTGTTCACCAGGTGTCACCCGTCACCCAAATCGTTCACCAGACAAGTAGTTCACATCACGGCAATCACGACAAAATTGCCATATATGGAAGGTCGGCATCTCGCGGCGGGTGCCGGCCGCAATATTTTGCGATTTGGGGGCCCTTTTTGGGCCGAAAAAAGTCATCGTCACCCGTCACCAAGTCCGGAGAGTTCAGTTCACGACCGGCCGTCACCCATAACGTGAAAAAACTGGTCGAATTAGTACAGTAGACGAGATTCAAAACAAACTGAACTTTTGCTGAGATTCGGGGTGGCGCTATCCCGGTTCGTTCCCTCGCCGAATGCACCAAGTGCGCAACGAATTGAAGTTTGATTTACAATCTGTTGTGAGCCAAGCACAAGTTTCGGTGATGTCTGGTGATGTCAACAGTTCTGGACTGTGCCGCTCTCTGCCGTCCCTGACGTGATATCCGTGCATTTCCGCTGCTGCCGTTGCTGCCCGCATACCCATCCGGTATCTTTTCCCCCCATTCCTCGCCCGCTGCATTACACGAAAAATGGCTCGATATTATTGAATATATAGGGTACAAAAACCGGGAAACTACGACAGCCAGATATGGTCCCCGCCCCATGCACGACACGCCATTTGAGCCACCTCGAAGTTCATCCTGCAAGGCATTGAGAATGGGGTAGGACGAGAGACGGGACGGGAAGACGAGACGGGGATGGAAAGACCTACCAAACAACCTTGGATCCCCACATTCAAACTGCACTATGTATGGCCAAGACATGCGACTTGCGACTTGCAATCTTGAGATTGGGCTTGGTGTCTTCACTGGTGTCTTGATTCTGCGGTGCGATGACCTTGACATTTGAGGTTAAGTCATTCAGTTCATTGAGGATTTGATGAGCCAGAAGCCTTGAAACGCTTGAAGCATGAGCCACACCCTTGAGACTTGAGCCTTGAGATATTGAATTGCTGTTGCGGGCAAAGTTGAGGCCACATCTTGAGACTCTTGCTAACTTGAAGCGGTACAAGTCCTTGAACCTCGTGTTGCTGTTGAAACATATAGTCTTCGAGAAACTTCCTTAGCAGCTTGAGTGTCCGACGGCAAGCAGGGATTGTGGGTCGGTGGTGGGAGAAAGCAAGCAAAGACGGAATATCAACTTCGGCCAAACAAGGCCACAACACTGAGTCATCAGCGACGACACATCATCTGCTCTTCGTCTCCTCTCTCTGACGCTCGTGAGTCGTAGTGCGAATTCCATCTCGTGAAAGCGTCTGTGGGTACGAAATATGCGCGTTTGCTCTGCTACGTCACGTTGCGCTTCCTAGTTTACGACTGTATAGCACACCTTATACTGTATACTTTCGACCAAAGGTTCACGGGGTGTCACCCGTCACCTTCATTGTTTACCGAACAAATAGTTCACAGCACCGCAAATTACCATATATGGTAGGCCGGCGATAGCCGGCCCGCGATTTTTTGCGTTTTTTGCCCTCTTTTGGACGAAAAAAGTGCGTGTCACCCGTCACCACCTTCAAAGTTGTTCAGTTCACGGGTCCCCCGTCACCCGTCACCTGAACCTTTGGTCGAAAGTCTACAGTATGCAAAATTGGAGGTTTCCTTGAGGTGCTCGGCTAGCTTGCGGTTGGCGGCCACGGTGATACGCGTGGTCAATTTTGCGCGTATTTATCTAGCTTTTGTAGTGACTTGTGGCACAAATACCCATATTAGCTGCATGACACTAAGGGCTTTACTCGACTATCAATAGAAAGTCAGTACTCCTGTTCATGGTGACTTGAAGGAGGATCAGAGTGAGCTCCGAGCTGCTGGTCGTAACGTTACTGGAGATAATCATAGAGGCCCGCGGCACACGGAGTAACCCAAGGTTTTGGGTGTTGTAAGAGTAACAGATGAAGACTGAGTTGAAGTGCAGTCTGGACTTGTAGTAAAGCAAGACGGAATGTCGGAGGAAGGCCCGCGGAGTATCCAAACGAAAGGTCTATGAGATACATAGACGCCGCGGACCTGCCGAAGACTTACAGACAAGTTGCCGCACCAATGTACCTTGAACATAAGGGTGCCGGACGTTGGATCAACGGTAGGGTGGTGCCTCAGATCTGGAAAAGTGATTGCGGACATCCATCATGTCACGGAGAATACTCCGCGGACTCGGCATGTACATCACGGAAGCGCTTTCCTGTATGCCGCTGATGAGATAGTTTGACATTGAAGCATAGGAATGTCTTAGACGGTGATCTGATGGTCTGGAAACAGAACTAGAGATCTAGAAAGGTCTAGACGGAGTGGAGCAACCATATGATTTAGAGGATCTACATGGATGCCGGGGAGACACGTCGGAGCGGAACAGTGATACACATCCGCGGATGACCAAGATAGTGATTCAACCGTGAGATGGTCAGAATAGATGACTTTTCATGGACGGATCGTGACGATTCAGAGCGGGCAGACGGCTGCTAGACCTACGTATACCTAACCCCAACTCAATTGTTTCTGTATCTTGACTCAGATTTGTTTACATCATGTATTTTCTTGGCATTAGTATAAAAGGCCATGTATTTCTCGTCGTTTGTCTAGTTCATCGCGCGCAGGTCATTGACGGCGTTGGTGTACTCAGGCAGGGACATAGAGGCATTTAAATTGGAGTTATCTGCTTGCTAGTTTTTGTCTTCATTAGGAACGATCTATCCGCGGACGCATCGTGTTCAGACTTGCCTGCACGTAACCTGACGGGATACGATTAGTGCCTTGGAGCTTGTGCTATATAAAGGAGTGTCAAACGTACCTGAGAGCTTGGAAGTTCAGGTCTACAGTCGCAGTGGCACTGTAAGAAGTGTGTGTACGAGGCATTTCTAGCAATTGGCTGGTGTCTAATATATTCAATTCGCCCTGACTGTCGGAGTTCCTCCCAGTCTTGTATCCTAAAAAACCGATATACCTTGTTCATTGGAAAGTCCGCGGACGGATTTCCTCTAAACTATAGTCAGTAAAGAACTTGTTTTGCGTCAGTTCAGACCAGTAGACGAAGTTGAACTACATCTGGATTTCGGATTGGACCCCACGAACTCAATAGGAAGCACTTGGTGTATCTTGTTGAGACATATATAAGTGTTGGAGTGTTTGTGTGTGTTGGTTGAGTTGTTTGTGTGTTTTGTAGTGGATTAGTCCATTGCGCACTTTGCATCTCATATCGATATATTCAAGTGCAGCGTTTCAACGGTCTCCTTGTTTGACCGCTTTCAAACCCGTACATAGGGTCGATCAAGGGGCGGGATTTGATCTTGATCTCCCCGCGCATTTGCGAGCCACGACTTGAAAATCTGCGTGAATGGATAATATGAGTATGAAAGAATTTAAGTAAAAGTGTAGCACGGCGGCGCACCAGCTTTGCCATCGCCGGCGTCAACACCAAGCGTTCACCCATTTCCTCGCATGCCTCCCCTCACGCCTCCCGAACCATTTCCGTCTCCATCCGGCTGTCGGGGAAGGCCTGCCGACGTGCTAGCAAGCACCGGTAGTACTTAGTCGCTGGCAAAGGCGACATATTCCTTGCTGTCATCATCGAGATCCTTGGCACGGGGTCGGCTACCTGAGCTGCTGGTCCGTGGGACAGGAGTGGAACGCATGTCATCGTCTGAGTCGAGAGACGATGAACGGCGGCGCTTCCCGGTGACGAAGAGCGGTGGGGCGAGGAAGAGCGAGCACGGTGGTGGTCGGAACGGAGGTTGACGGCGATGGGATTGGTGACCACGTTGTTGTTGATGTCACGAAGCTAATCCAAATGAGCCACGGAAAAATGAAAGATAAATAAATATAATAACGTACTACGGGTCTTCGTGCAGGACTTTCGTGTGCGGGGCTACGGCCACGAAAGGTATGCCTCACAGGAGGACTGGAGCCACGGCGAGGGCTTGGAGCACGACGAGGGCTTCGTGTGCGGCTCCGAGTATGGATGGTGCTGAGGGCTGGACGCGCGTTGACGAGGGATTGCAGTGCGGCGGTGGTGAGGGCTCGGGCTCGGGGTGCGGTGGCGAGGGCTCGGGGTACGTTGGCGGCTCCGAATTGGGGAGCTACGGCGGCGAGGGCTGACGGAGCGACCCCGTGAAGGGTGGATGGAGACATGTTCTTCACGACGACTTGGGCGGTCGTCTTCCCGAAGCTGGGCCGGGGGCGAAACCCTGGTGTTGCGCTGCGCAAGCTGCTGTGTCGTAGGCCACGGTACGTGCAGCAAACTACAGCGGGGGAAAAATGTTAGATCGAATAATATTTGAAGTAATAAAAACGTACATGATCATCGTCGATGGGCGGACGGGCATCCTCAACGACAACACCAGCCTTCTTCTTGGCAGCCTTCGCAGCCTTCTCCGCCTTGGCATTCTTCTCGGCTTCAGCTTGAACCTTCGCAAGGTCGTGACATTCGGTTAGTACCATTGACAGCGGAAAGAAAAGGAGAGCACACCTATCATAGCCTGTTTTGCGCTCGCCTTGCGAACCCTCCCACGCCACTCCTCACTTTCCCCTATCGCTTTCGGCTTCGCTGTCCTTGTCAGCATCGGCGGCTTCACTGTCGTTGTCGTTGTCGCTGTCGGCTTGCTCTGGCTGATAGTCGTCCTCTTCACGATGACTGTCATCTGGAAAATGTTAGTAGGATGAAAAAAGAAGAAAAAATAGGACGACAGACCCTCATCTTCAGACTCCACACGACGACTGTGATGAGATTTTTGAGGTTTTCCTAGGATAGAGATCTCAGATTGTCAGAAGATGCTCAGATTGAATTCACAACCTTACCATGTTCACCATCCGAGTTATCTGAGAAAATTGGTGCGTCAGCGTGGGCTAAATAAAGTAGTGAGACGCGTGAAGACATACTTCGGTTCTCTTTATCAGAAGCCGGCTGGGTGTTTACAGAGCGTGTAGAACGACGCGTCCTGCGAAGCGGTAGTTGAGGAGCGGAGTGCTGAATGAGCCATTGAGTAGATTTAAGAGCAAGCCTTGCGATTGTGTGGGGCGCCCGCAAACCTGGTATTCCCGCGATCTTGGACACGGCCCTGGTCATCGAGGACCCATCCCAGTATGTTCCGTCTTCTGGGATAGAAGGTGCGTCACATTTTTTTATCTTCTTTGCAAAATGGCTTACTGTCCTCGGCCATAGTAAAAACTGTCGCCGACATAAGAGATCTGTCCCCCGCCAAAGTGTCTCGTCCGACCTTTAGGAAACGAACACTTTTAACCTCCCGGAGCTTGTATATAGGTCATAGCATGCCCCGGTGACCATCCATATATTCAGAAAAATTATTATGCAGCAGAATCTTGCTATCCGGATTGGGAAACTCGACCGAGCGGTTGATGGAAGTGATGGTGAGCCGCCCTAATGTGACACAGCTCACTATGTAGCATTCCGACTCAAAAACCGTCTGCTGATGACTTAGAAACCCGCTTCAAGAGGTAAATTCATTGAATATTCCTGTTATTCAACTTCCAATTCTGATTTCTTGAGGACAATTCAACCCAAATTTCGACACCCATTACGGAATTTTACAGTAATTGACAGAGAAGATCAGTCACGTGGTGTTGGTTGATCTTGTTGTCTCTTGTCATCTTCCTCTTCCTTTGTATCTCCCGCATCGCTCACCATGCCAGAGTCCTCGCGAAGCAGAGGCGGCTTTCTTGCTGCTACTTGCTTACTTCTCCGACATCCTCGAGTCTGGCGGCCCACTCCCACTGGAGCGCATCGATATCGACGCCACTAAAGCTGAAGCCAAACGATTCCGCTCCGACCATCCCGCTCGAAATGGGCTCCCCTACTCCATCGATTCGGCATGTGCCGCCAGACGGGGAAACCAGAATCATCAAGGCTCCATTTACCCCGAGATGTGGCGAACAACTGGCAAGACAGAACCGGATACGACGCGTCTGACCGAGCTGTCACTTACCAAGATCGAATACACTTATCGTGGATTGGTACTTGATCTAGGACCACTCTCGTTCATGGTATGACATTCATTTGGCTCTCTAACATTTCTAAATTTCAATCAGATACAATATCTTACTCATACCTCCGCACATCCTATGCCACGCTCGGTTTACGAGTCAACTATCAAACTCGTTCCCAAAGAGGTGAGAGGTACTGTAGCTTCTATTCTCATGGTCGTTGACTGGGGGACAGCTTCGCAAATTCCATGTCGGCATGGCATTCGTCTTCAAAGACCATGTCATTGCATTCCATAGCATCGATCTCGTATTCCAAGTGAGTTTTATCTGCTTTCAAACGAATTCAAATCTCAGATTCTACAGCCAACCTGGGCTAAATCACGCGCTGTAACGCTGACACTTGAATATATCAACTGAAGTGCTAAATATAGCGCAGCAGAGAATCTACCACCAAAATATATATAACACAATCAACCAACACACACAACACTACAACACAAATATCTCCACAAGATACACTCAAATGTCTCTCGAAGAGTTCGTGGGGTTCGATCCGAAATCCAGATGTCTCAGTGACGAGGATATAAGTCGACTTGCAAGCAAGAACCTTGCACAAAAACACGCTCTCACACACCGTAGATGGAAGTGATTCCGTCCGCGGACCTTTCCTAAAAATAGGAACTATAAACGGTAGGATACAAGATACCCAACGCAGTTGAATATCAGGGCGAGATTGAAACAATGGCCACAGACAGTTTCCGCGGCAGAATGCACAATTCTTATAGCGCCAGTTACGCTATAGACCTGAACCTCCAAATTCCAGGAACCTTTGACACTCCTTTATATAGCACAAGCCTTTCAGACGAGGACTAATCAGATCTCTTCCGGTTATGCGCCAGCAGTCCCAACGCAATGCTTCAGCAGATGGACAGTTCCACTCTTCCTCAGACTCAGGGAGATACTAGTTCACTCTCGAGCACACGTATCTTCACAATGAGATAGGCAGTCCGCGGGCAGTAGAGGCAGGCAGTTCCTTACACACTAAGGCCACGACAAAGCTACTCGAAAGCAAAGCCTCCGCGGGTGAACACTCTCGAAACGATGCTTAGATTCACACTTGAACTGAACTTCAACACAATTTCTATTAAGACAAACGAGTAGACAATATCTTTATATATGCCTCTACGTTGCTGCCTGAGTTCACCAACGCTGTCCAATAGACTGAGCGCGATGTCCTCCAGCTCAACGAGAAATACAGGTCCTTTTATACTAATGCCAAGAAATACATCACATAAATAGTACAGAGTAAGCAATGTCGATCCAATTGAGTAGAGAGATGGTATATTGGTATTTGGGTGTCCCGGCGGACCTTCGGCAGCCTCTTGGCTTGTCGATCCAACGGTAGAAAGTCAGCCATTATGACTCCCACGGTTGAATCACTGAATTGCGGAAGCCCGCGGAACGCCATCATTGATGATCTCGTCAATCCGTCACTGGCGGCAACCCTTCCGGTGGTGCCATCAACGCCTCTAATAACTCCTAAGACTATTCTTGGGACATTCCTATTCACTCGCAATATCACAGGCTCGTCTGTTGTCCAATTTATCAAGCCACCAAGTCATCCGCGCTGACTCCAATATAGAAATAGATTTCTAATGAAGTTGCCGCACTTGTCCGGCTTCAGCATCACATCACCATCACTCCTGTCAAAGACCTCATGTCTTGCCATAACTCTGCCTTCTGATCCTAGCATCGGCATCTTCTGTATGAGATCCCTTTCCGCTGTTCCAGCCGTCTATTTATAATCGGCAGCCCGCGGCATCTGTCTTTTGACTGATGTTGACTCTGATAGCCCCCGCGGCGCCTCCTACATCCTTGTAGACCTTTGTCTAAGTCCGTAGTACACAAGTACTTGACTCTTTGTCACTCTTCTGAGGGTTCTGTTATGGAACAGATCCATAGTACTGCAGTAGGCTATTATTATAATGCCTTTCTCCTGTGATGGGTTTTACGGTCAACAGCTCGGAGCTCACTTTGACCCTCCTTAGTGTCACCAACAGAGGTACTGACTTCCTATTGATAGTCGAGTAAGACTATAGTCGTGGCGGGTAGTTGGGTTGTTTAGGGCCGCACTTGACTTAAAATAGCCAGATATAACGCGCAAAAATGGCCAGTCGTTACATGTCGCGTGGCTCGTCCGCGATGGTGCACCACTTTTGCGGTGAAGAATGCCGAACATTGAATCGGGAAGCGGTAAATCGCATCAGACAGAATGTTCGCGGTCGTCTGGTTGCGCCACTGTCGAGGTTCGGACAAGCCCTTAGCCCTGATTTTGATGACTCGGGGTTTGCGCGTTGCTCATTGGGTGCACTGTTGTGGAAAATCGCCAAGACGTTTGGAATATAATTGACTCGGGAACCTGTATGTCGCGTGGCTCGTCCGCGATGGTGCACCACTTTTGCGGTGAAGAATGCCGAACATTCTGATGATTGCTGACTCGGGGTTTGCGCGTTGCTCATTGGGTGCATTGTTGTGGAAAATCGCCAAGATATTTGGAATAGAATTGACTCGGGAACTTGTATGACGCACGCGCTCGTCCGCGATGGTGCACCACTTTTGCGGTGAAGAATGCCGAATATTCTGATGATTGCTGACTCGGGGTTTGCAAGCTGCTCATTGGGTGTTTGCCGCGAAGAATGGCCGGAACTCGTGTTTGCCTGGTAGTCGTGTGTGGCGGTCTCACGAGGTTGCTTTGACCACATGTCTGGCAGATGCACCCGCATGTGCGCCTCTTTTGCGGTGTGAAATGCCGAACAGTATGATGACTGATTTTACTGACCGAATTTGGTGACTCGATTCTACGCGCTGTTCAATGGGCGCCTTATTGCGATTGCTAAGAGTCCGAGGCTAGGAAACTCGTCGGTTATCTTGTCTTGGATCGGTATGCATGGTTTGAGGTAGGAACTACAGGCACGACTTTTGCGATGGGTAATGCCGATTGAAGGGATGTGTGTGATTCTGACGTCACTTATCCTTTTACGGTCAGTTACTGAATATGACACATTTTTCCGGTTCTTTTACATCAGATGGTAAATTCGGCAGTTTTGCATGGTTCTGCAATATCGGATTGGATGCACTTGTCCAAAACAAGACTTCGGAATGCTCGGGGGCCGGTGATGTTGGCCCGCTCGTTCTGAAGTCGATTTTATTTATTTTCACTATTGATTATGGGCTTAGAGAAGGACAAGTGTTGTTTATGTACCAATATTACTGCACCATATACGATTCGAGCCAACAGCATTGAAATAGGACAATAATAGGAAGCGGTCATTCAAAGTATCCAACTGGTCGCATTTTACGAATAAATGATAGCACGGACATAGACCTTCAGCACACACGCGACGTATCCCAGTAGCCCCAGTAACCTGAGAATTTTCCGCCTCTATACCACGGACAAACCGTGTAAGCCCAGCCACATTCCATCCCGTCGACGTCGAGCTGCGATCGAATCGACTTCCCGTTCATAAAGTTGAAGACGAACCAATCGAATGGCAATTCACTACCAAGGTGGAGCTCTTTCGCGACGAATCTTGCGAAGATTGGGTCATACAGGTCGTACGACGCGCGGGCGTCGAGAGCTGCGTCTGCGATGCGACATAATCAGTCATAAGCAATCCACGCTTTGTGGGCACTTACATTTTAGCATATCCTCGTAATGGTCCTCCGTTGGCGAAGGCAGGCCATGACCCCAGTTGTGCCCGGTTCTATCTGTCTTATCGAGGTAGAAGTACAAACAGTCCGCGACGGAATCTTGCAACGAGACATTGCCTGAAAGTTTTGCGTACTTCTCCGGCTCCCCGATGCGCAGCATGAATCCCAGATCGCAAAATGATCTGGTTTGAAGGCGGAGGTCTTCCCAGATGTACCGCCCGTCGCACTGGACCCCGCATCCACATTTGAATATAGTGAGGTCCTCGAGGATCCGCTTTAACTCTAATGGGACGGCTAACTCCTTGTTCAGGTCCGCTTCGTGTGCAAGACTGGTAACTCACCGCGAATTTTTTTCATGTCCAATATAAAGACATCGGTCGCCGTTGCGATTTGAATGATGCTGAGCCCCGTGTCGTCCCACGGAACGACATATCCTTCAGGTCCGGCGGCTTCCAGCTCGGCTAGTTGAACTTTTCGACGTCCGTCCGCCGTAGTACACGCCAATTCTTTTTCAGACATTTTGCGAACTCCACATTCGACATCGAGACCTATGAAGCAGCCAGACAGGATGGTCGCCAAGACAGTGTTCGCGTGGTCGACGTTGTTAACAACTACCGGTGGTGTATTGAGTGGATATGGAGACAACTAGACGGAGAGGAATTGGCGTCCGAATATTACAGTCATAAGGAATCTACTTTGTGGGGGTTTGGGTCCTTGGGCTCGCGGTGTTGATTTTGGCTCGACATTGTTGTTGGACGGAAAGTAGATGAAACAGAGAAGTGGTTGAAAAAGAGGAGTGGTTATGCTGACAGATTACTGCGCGCGTTATTATTAAAGTTCGATGGCACTGAATTGTTGTACGCACCGCGGTGACCACATAGCCAGCCAATAAGACTTAGCGCCCGGAGATCTTCGTTAAGTTTCTAGATAAGTTCCATCAATCGGGAAATGAACTGCTTAGACTTCTAATCCTTCGCCGATGCGAACATCTCCGCCTTTTGATATAATAAGGTTAAGGATACCAACGTAGAGTCGTCGCGCCACATAACGGTCTCGATGAAAGGAAGGCGAAAGCGCCTCAAGTGAGTCGACCTTCATCACTGGTTATTATCTTAATATCACTGTGCTGACCTCCCTTAAAGACTAGCGGGCGCCTCTTGCCCAGAATTGAGGCCAAAATCAGCCGTGCGTTCTGCGTTCGCTGCACATACTTTCAATTTCAGTTGACACACAAATTTTCTTTGATATTCAGGGCGATCCCAGTAAACGCTTGCCGAGCGAGATAATGAGCGAAATTTTGATTCTTGCCCGTAAATCGTTCGAAGATCGACCTGGGTGTTACAGATGGGAGCTTCTGAAATTCATTGCGGTCAACCGTAGCTGGCGAGACCTTATCGAAACGGACGCGAGGTTCTGGGATGCCGTCTTCATCGATCGACTCTCGACCTCAGAAGAACTTGCGGACTGGTTCGATAGGTCGGCGAAACGAGAACTGCACCTACATTTCTCGACTGGGTTCACTGCAATTCAGGCTGCTTCCTTCAAAGACAATTTCCCTGGCATTGCGCCTGTCATCGACTCCGTCGCAGACCGCTGGCATCGGATTTCACTCTACAACAATGGGCTTGAGTGGTCTGCTGGCGTGCTCAATTGGCTGGCCTGTTCCTCCAGTACTAGCGTCCGTACCCTTGAATTCCGCCGGGTCCATACGCTGCCGATGGAGAACCTCTCGATGATGCCGGCCGTCTTGCCTCATTCTCGCTTGACAACCTTGTCTATACGACATTCGTCCTCTTGGATAACCCCTGCAACGGATCTATCTTCCCTCCTACGCTTGCGATTTGGCTCTGTGCCCAACCCGCGTCCCCCTATCGCTTGGAGCGTGATAAACAGCGTGCTCGTCACTTGTACCGCTCTCACCCACCTTCATTTGGATTGCGCGCATTTTATCGTTTTTCCTGCCAACGTGTTCGCGGACGCTGGTCGCAGATGTCGTTTGCCTGCTCTCTTACACCTCCGGGCGGACGGTGTGGATCGCACTATGGCCAGGATGCTGACGGTATTGGACACGCCGATGCTCCAGACCGTGGAGTATCGTGGTTGGGACGCGCAGGCGGACTACCTGATGTTTGGTGTCCCATCCACCGTTACCTCGTTGTCGTTGAGTATGAATGTCTGCAACAACGATACGTTCAAGGCGATACTCCGAAGATTCCCTCGTCTCACCGTTCTCGATCTGCAATCGTCTTGCAGAGCGACCTTCATCGCGCTGGCGGAAACCGTCCCTGATGAAGGTGAACATCTGTGCCCGCTCTTGAACAGCATCTTCGTCGGCGTCGACGTGTGGATGGACGAAGCAAAGCGCGCACTATGCAAACCTGTAGGGACTTTCTCAGAAGATTGTGTGCTTAATTTCATGCATAACTGGGGAAGCAGTCCTACTATTTATACAGCTTATCGGCGTTCAGGTAGCTTGGTGTATCGAGTTCCATTCGTTGACCATAGGGTAGAGCACTTCGGTTTTTGAAGTAGACAATGGATTATGTAACTATCTCACGCCACTCTCATGTCCCCGCTGTCTTCCTCAATGTGCAAGTCCTTGAACTTCCTCCTCGTCTTTCCCACTTCAGCGTCCTCTTCCGCGAAAACTTGCTTTCTCTTCAGGGTCGACCGCATGCGTGCGGTCTTGGGTTCCAGCGATCTTCGTCTTTCAGCTTCCTTCAGTCAATTTTTGTAAACCAAATGGCTCGACATTGCTTCATAGAAGACTCTACTTACCTTCGAATACTTAGAGTTCAATAAAGTCAACGCGTTCATCTGGAAGATAGTCTTGATGGCCTTGTGCTTGCTGGAAAACGACAGAACGGATCCTTGTACTTCGACTATGTCGCCTTTGCGGAAATTTGCTGGGAACGCTTCGTACAGCGTATGTTTTCTGTGAGACTTGTCCATGAGATTGATGCATTCAACGCGAAGCCACTTACCCGTCGGCTGCGGTGCTACGCCTGAAATACTTGACCTGATTTTGGGCGGTGTGTATCAGTCCTGCCGACCGAAATTTGCGGAATTCGCCCAGAGGGTCCACTCCTCGTCCAAAGGCTATCTCTTGCAGTTCAGCGTCGTCCACACCGTCGCCGGTGCGCGTCAGATACAAGCAGGTGCAATTGAGATGGTACTGTCCATTCTCCTGTCCGATGTTCCACTCGGACACTCGCTGTGCACCGAAATAACGCGTCAGCATCTCCAGTATGGGTCTTGTATTGCTGACTGCCGCCTTGAAAACCTCGGATCCCAAACCCACCAGCTCCACGCGCTGACAAAGGTTCGCGACTTTGTCGGGTGTACACCTAAGGTAAACGTTGTGTTACTTCCATCTACACTGGTATAGCCGTTACGAGACCGATAGATACTATACGCACTTATTCAATTTTCCTGGTACGAGCTCAGCCTTTGACAGGATGCCGACAACGCGAATGGACAGCTCATGCTCTATTGCGCCCTCAGTGTTCATGACTCCCAGACGCCACGATGCTCGGCCTTGTCCGGTTGTTTCTTGTACCACGACGTCGTCCAGCTACACCGTTTTGACTCCTCGTCAATTCGCCGAATAAAGCGGTACTTACATTTAAATTGCTCAAGTACTGGACGCTGCAGTTCTGCGTCCCCCGCGCGTCAGTCTGCCTTTCACTTATCAACTCGTCGAGAGCTGACACTGAATATAAGATGTTATCGGTCAGGTTCTCAACAATAACAAGCGGTCGACGTCCACTTGCCTGCTTGGGTGAGATCGAAATGTTGGTCGAAATCCATGGGCTTGTTGTTGAGGAACAATTAAAGGCCACCTCTCTGTGCGTCGTATGGCGCTAAGGGTGATGTGTCCTTTCGTCTACGGTTTAGTATAAGAGGTGAAATTATCCGCCGCATATTATTTTATTTTTCTGCTAATGATAACCATTAGAGTATCATAGATCCTTTTTAGTAATTCTCTTGATTTGGAAGTATTCGAAGCGACGACGGCTATTGGGGCTTCTCGATTCCCCGCGCTTCTGATCCAAGATCTGCGTGTCGGAGGTTCGGTTTGGACCCCGAACGCGCATCGTGATGCGACATGATGGCTTTTGATTCCAAGTTTAACTCCTTCCTGAATGGCTGATGGCAAGTTGGAGTTGCCGGTTTAAAAGTCGGTACCTCAAGACAAAAAATTTGTCTGCATCGTATGACCCTTTTTCCTACCAGGCACGCCAACCTCTTGCGATTGTTTTCGGTCCGCTTTCTTCTGACGTCGCTCACTAGTATCCGCTCGACATCTCCACTTATCGACTACGAGGCCATCGACGAGGACTCGTTCAGCGCTAGGTACCTGTAGTCAACCATTCCGCTACTCAAAACTGAAACGCTTCGCCAGTGAAGCAGTTCTTTCTGAGACCGAGACCGATCGCGTGTTCATAAACGACGATTCCGAGTTGTCTGTCTATTCCAGCGACGAGATTGACAGGTAAACAATTCGCGGTTTTTCATTTCCTCATATTGACTTCTTCAACAGCAAGCATATCATGGACGGAGAAAGCGAACTGTACGTGTAACCTCATCACATCCCCTAGTCGCTGTCCTAAATCAATTGAAGTTCCGCGATGTCTCACGACGAGGCAGACGCAGCCAATGCCCATTCCGACGACGATGTTGTCGTTGTGCCCACTCCCAAGAAGCGCAGGTTGGGGAAAAAGAAGTTAGTGTTGTTCTTGAACCTTGCTTATCAGACTTTACTCACCTCTCCTCGTCTGCATCAGACAACGCGCTCAGGACACGGACGAAGAGTCAGTACAACATCGGTATCTTCTACCGACTTCGTCTTCTAATGTTACATGTCTCTCCAGGGCCGCTGAGATTAAGCCTGACGACGCGTGAGTCAATAATCCTTATATGTGGCCGTCAAAGGTGGCTAACGTCTGCGTAGAATGTTCACTAAAGGCAGTGCAGTGAAAGCCAGGTAAGACTTGTCGTCGGTTACAGCGCACGCGTGTCTCATTCAACGATAACAGTACGCTTCCGCCTGCTATGCCCACTCGGTTCGTGATGTTGGCAGCTCTTATATAGAGCTATGCTTACGCCTTCTTCGCCTAGGAGCACTACTCGCGCCTCGACGACCGGTTCACAAGACACTAGACGTTCCTCACAGTCTGTGGAAGGGTCGCAGACCAAGAATAAGAAAGGCCGTCGTACTGCAGGAGCTAGGTTCGTGCTATGTCGTGTCCCAGTTTAAAGCGCGTCTTATTCCTCTGCTTCCTGTTCAGGTCCGCTGCTCCCAACGCAGCGGTCGACGAACCGGACAATGTTTCGTGAGTTTTGTTCCGCTTCTAAGACAGCGTCAGTGACGTGCCCTTAGCGTGGAATCGACGGAGTCAAACACCGTCTCTTCTTCTGGGTGGGTGCCTCATCTTCTTTTGTTCGGGTGTTGACATATATACACGCCAATAGGTCTCTCGCAGTCGACGTTCCAGATTCCGCTCAACAGACTCAGTCGTGAGCGCCCCGTCTATCTAAATAGATTGCTCGATGAAAACTGATTTTTTTGTCAGCACTTCTCCTCAAGAGACCGTCAGTAAATCGACCGATGATATCAAGACTCATATGGAAGGGTATGTGTATATACATTTCATATGTTGCCGCTCTAAGTTCCTCAGTTACGTGTCCGACATGTTTCGCACTCAATTTGCTGCTTTCACCGAAGACTTTCTCGGACGAATTATGCCCGCTTTGCATCAGCCGGCTGTTCATCAGCCTGAAGCGGTATGTATTTCCACCACCTTGTTTCGTCTCGTCCTGTTTCATAACCGTCTCTCTGTTAGGTCGCGAACTCAAGCGATGGTAGTGTAAAGCGCACCGACTCACCTATGTTCGGGTCCGCAATTCAAGAGGGCGGCACTGCGGCTCCTCCTTCGACACCGCCTCGCAAAGATCAGCCTGCTCTGATCAACGGTCCAGGCTTGTCCAAAGTTGGTACCCTGTCCGGCCTTAAGGTAATGTCGTCCAAATCTGCGTCCCTGACCTCCCTTTCACGTTTTTGGCTTTGTAGGCTGTACGCTCGGCAGACGACAACGATGTGGAAACAGAGCTCATGCCTGCTTTCAAGCCTGCTTCGTTGTTGTTGGCTCGTCCTCCTACTACAGAAGGCCACATTTCTTCAGCAGATCATAACAATCCCCGAGGCATTTTCCCCGCGTCGCCGCCCAAGTCTCCTACCAAGTTTGTCCACGTCTTTATATTAAAATTTTCGTGCTTCATGCTGCCCTCGGTCTCAGAGTCGACCTCGCTCGGATGTTCACACCTAAACGAAAGAACTCGGAGACCTCTACCGTGCACGACGGGTATTTATTTGAGCCTGTTGTTCGGGTTCTTATTGCTTATTCATACCTCGATAAGATCCAGCCCAACCAAATCGGACGTGCCTAATCCAGAGAGCAGTCCGTCTACTCCGAAGAAGGCCAAAACGCAGGAAGAAGTTGAGGCTCTGCCAATCAATTAGTATGTGTCGAACATCTTTTTCTTCTTATCCTTACGATCGGCCGTTACGCTCGCCGCTGACTCTTTTTTTGCCCTGTAGCGTACCTCCTGTCGCTTGTGAGGTGTACGATGAACGTCTTCAGGACGAAGCCATCAAGGGCATATACGACGACCTCTGTCCGCTGCCGTGGGTGTCTTTCAAATCCTTTTGACCATAGCTGAATGCATGAGCAGGGCAGGAAAGAGATTGCTGCCGTCGTTCGACAGATCTCAGCCAGAGGATCAAGACGACCGACTTGGCGGCCATTTGGGCTTCTCTACTTGGGAGGATTTTTTGGACAACGCGTCTCCTACGTACGTGCCTCTGTTTCTCGTCTTTTGACCCCTAGCTTTTGTTCACTCGTTTACGCCTAGCACCATACTCAGTGCCATGACCTTCGAGCTCAAGGACCCTTACTTCAATCCGGCGCGCGCGCGTCCCTCTGCTTTTATCATGCGCCCGACAGGCCCCGGCATGGTCAACGCCTACCGTATTAACTACGGGAAGCATGTTGCTATCGCCGTCCTCCCGGGAATGTGTACTGAGAGCCACATAATGAGTCCTGTTGCCTCGGCTGGTACTCCACCTCGCTATCGCAAATACATATCTCTCTTGGTACATAACCAAGATTGGGAGAGAACCGAGTCTTTTGTTGGTATATGTTTTGGTCAAGACACTATCCATTGCGCGATCAACGCGAAGGCCCTGCAGCTATCAACTCGTTTGAACCCAGTCGACACTAGCAAAGAAGGTACGGACCACTAGTCGTTTCATTCAACAAGCCTTCGTTGACAACATTACAAGTCCTAGCGAAAATTGTTAAGAAGCCTCTGTTTAGGTACATCGAGTCCTCGAAGAAATCTGATGCGCAATCTACGCCGCGTGAAGGCGCTGGAGGCCCTTCGTCTCAATTCTCTTCAGCTTACTCTCTGAAGTACGACGACGAAGGTGATTAATCCTTTGCCTCTCCTGCTGGTAGTCATGGTCGAGTGCTAATAATCGCTGGTCTAGTTCCTGTCTATGACGCTCGAGGCGTGGACTTCGACTTTCATACCAACATACGCGACCTCTCCACCATGCTTCCTCGGTGGAAAGGCGGTGAGGTACCTATTGGGTCTTTTATAGTCGCCGGCTTCACTATGGCTTCTTTCATGGGTAAAGCGCAAGGCATGACGGAGAAGACCCTCCATGTCGGGAACAATATCTTGTGGGTGGTCATATGCGGAACACCAATTCGCAGCTCGAGCGACTAGCCGTCCTAAATACTTGTATTCATACAATTGCGGTTCGTGATAAAAATTTACATGTTGCTCGCGCTTTTAACGTCCGATGACTGGGCGCCCACACCCTCGCTTTCTTGAGCCGATATATGGTAAGTTTCCCCCGCCGCAACTCCTTCTTGACTTCAGCCAAATCTTCTCGCAGTGACGCCACGTCGCGCACGATGTCCACCAGCGGCTCTTTGCTTCCAACGTTGTCGCACTCTGCATAAGGACGCTGTTAAATGTATACAGCCTACCTCGCTCCCTGTCTCACCTGCTTCATTTAGTATGGCGGTCCCTGGAATCTGTACGACCGGGTGTGGGGCGCGTTCTGCTGAGGTAGCGTTCTCCATGAATGTACTTGTCGCCCTACACAGTCCATCGCTGCTCACCTGCAGGTAGACTTTCCTTCAGGCGCTTATTCGCTGAACGCTGGAAGGAGCGGCACATCTCTGGTGGCTTGCTGTTGAACACTTTCAAAAACGCCTCCATTGTTGGGAAAAAATCATGGCGGGTCGATTCAAACAGAAACTGTGTCTTGCGGTCGCACGCCGATTTGCCTTGCAAACACGGTCGACAGCTTGGCTGGTCAATATCGATGATGCACGGTCTAAACTCTCGACTCGAGTCGCATTTCCTACAGCTCTGTATTCTTGTTAGACAGGGTTGTATGCAGCGTCCACACATACCTGGTGATTACTCGCATTCCACTTTCTGACCTCCTGTCCCCCCATCCATCGTCCGTCAGCCCGCTTCGTCCGGGTGGTGAGGTAGGCTATCTTCCTCCAGAAACCCACAACAACGTCTAGCTCGCGTTCTTCCCGAGTTGTCATGTACAGACCTAAGTGGTGCGATGAACGAGTAGAGAAGGGAAATAAGCAGTGACTATTTCAAAGATCGGTGCCGATGTCGGCCCGACTACTAGCAACGAGTGGTATATAGGGTTAGGGTTTAATCTACTTGTCCTCTACTCACATCTAAGTCTTACATGATGCTACCTATGGTCTGTCTCATTTCGGCGGTTCCTTCAGCTCGGTGTATTGACGGCTCCACTGCAGCCCACGACCAACAACAACGATTTATCAGACTCGATACTAGTCAGCGCTGCAGTCGCTAAAAGTGTCTACATATTATCAACCGCCCTTGTGGGCTACATGCTCGTATCTCGTGGCTTGCTATGTCCACTATTGAACACCTCCGAAGTCCACTCTATACTAGGCTTGTTCACTTGCATCGTGCTATACATGTTAGTGACACATCTCCGCGTCGGTGCAATCAGTGGACGTCTGTCTCGAAAAGCAGCGGATACTCCACCATGTACCACTAACCCCGTCCTTAGTGGAGGGGGTAAACGGAAGTCCACATACTCAGCAGCTGAAATATATCCTCACATAGTCAACGACAATGGCCATCTGGGTCTGCAGTCGGGCACGTTCCTATTCGAGTATCAGACGACAGCTGACCAGGGGGACATCGGTGTTGCAAAACACCCGATGTTCATCTCTGCTGCTGTTCCATTTGAGGTCATAATACCAAATCTCAGCAGGTACGAGGGTATCAGTGTGGGGAAAGTCCACAACCTCGTCCTTATATCATCCTTATCGGCTCAACTCGTGCGCGATGCTCTTCAAGCGCACGAGTGCCACTGCGATAATCTCGTGGCCATTTTCCGTTTCAATCCGGGAAAACAGGCCAAGTCTACCAAAAACGTTCGAATCACCGAACCGACGCCAAAGTCGATAAAACAGCGCAAAAAACGGCGAGATCCGTCGGCTGCCTTACGTGCCGCCGACCTTCATGACAGTCAACGACGCGAATCAGAAATGGAATACGATTATAAGGTCAAAGACAACCAACTGCCCAATTCACATTTTCCTCCCGATGCCTTGAAGAAAATCGATGTCCATCGTATCATGTCTGGCACAGCGGAAGCTTTCAAGAGCGAGAATTTTGCTGAAGCCGGATGTGCTGTGTGTGGTTTACTGACACCTTTGTCTCAGTTAACGCCACTAGCTGAATTCGAAGGGATTTTGGACCTGCTACACGGTGAAGGCGTAACAAGAAAAGAAAGACTAACTGAAAATGATCCAGTCGAAGACCTTCCCGGTCCCATACTAGCTGACGGGTGCAACCACGTCTGTGTGTCGTGCGAGCGAGCCCTCAATCGCTGCAAAGTCCCTGTCAATGCTTTGGCACGTCATGCTTGGCTCGGACGTGTACCCCCCGCTTTAACTGGCTTGAAATACGCCGAGAGAATGTTGATAGCTAGAGTCCGTCACAACCGGTGCATCGTCAGAGTCAATTCAGGAAGGTTCAGAATGCACGCTAACGCTGTGATGTTCCAGGCACCAGTTGTCAAAGTGTACCACAAACTGCCTCCCTCGAAGGAGGAAATGAGCGAGGTGTTGGCGTTCGTTTTCATGGGGCCTTCAGCCCCGACGGCGGAAGATTTCGAAAGGACGCCTATGCTCGTCAGGCGTGATAAGGTAGCCGATGCGCTTCATTGGCTCAAACTTAACCACGCTGGTTACGCAGACTTGGAGATATCAGAAGAGAACTTGGCCACTTATGCTTTGAATGACATCCCTGTGGTTGTGGACTTCAGACAAACGAATGCGACACCTAATGATTCTCAGCCTGCTGTTGCTCGACCAGTGAACGACGAAGGTGAAGAACTTGGTACGACGGAAGGGGACTGCACTTTTGCAGTACAAGGCCTTAGTGGTGAGGAGTTTTCGAAGCTGACTGTCACGACAATGAAAGCATATGCCCTGGAGCATCTAACTCGGGGTAGAAAAATGTTGGGGGTTGGCAGAGCCTCTCAACCGGAGTCTTTCTACAAAAACGAGTCTGCTTACCCGGGCATGTTTCCCTGGCTGTTTCCATACGGCTTAGGGGGGTTAGGACACATCAGCCATTATCATATTATTTCTGACGCAGAACGAAAGCGAAATTTGCTGCTGTACCATGACAAACGATTTCAGCTCGATGACTATTTTCCCATGATAGCGTTCAATCACGAACAGCTAAAATCAGCTTCGACAGGTAGTCGAATTTTTGTGCAGAGATCCAAGTTTGCAGCCTTATCCAGACGTTTGAAATCTATAAATCCCTTGGTGGCGGCAGACTTGGCTGACCGAATGAGTGAAGGTGAGGTCGTCAAACCACAGACAGACGCGGAAAAAGAGTGTTTTAACTTGATGCACGATATAGACGCTGTAGGCGCCTATGTCAAGGGATCTGCGACAGCGAAAAAGCATATGCGTAACGAAATATGGTCTATGACGGCGTTTGCGAGCGCGCCTAACTGGTTTGTCACTATGGCCTGGAACGAGGCAACGCACCCACTTGCATTGTACTACGCTCAAACTGACACTGTATATCGACCTGAAATTCGAAATTGGAAGGAAAGAAGCAAACTGATCAAAGATAATCCGGTTGCTGCAGCGCGGTTCTTCCACTATATGGTAACTGTTTTTTTGGAAGAGATCCTGTGTTGGAAAAAAGGTCAACCAGGAGCGTTTGGTCAAACTAAGGGTTTTTACGGAACGGTGGAACAACAAGGCCGACTGACTTTGCATCTGCACATTCTGCTCTGGATATTGAATGCACCCTCTCCGCAAATAATCCGCGACCGTATTATGAAAGATGACTCGGTGTTTATACGCCGCCTCATCGAATATCTAGAGTCCACGCACCAGGGCGGATTTACGCATGGACCAATGGCGAGGGTTCAGGCGAAGGTCACGGTTGACGAATCGGACGCATCATATATCAGTCCGCTACTCCAAATGCCAGCGGTCCCACCGTCGATATGCCATATGCATGTAGTTCCCGACGAAAATTGCCCAACCTGTAACAATTTTAGTTCGTGGTGGTCCAGTTACGAGAATGAAGTCGATGACATTATATTGCGCTCAAACGTGCACAGTTGTAGAGTGTCAAGACAAGATCAAGACGAGCTGAAAGCTAAAAAAAATTGGAGAGAAAAGAAACCTATGAAATCGAAACACAAAATCAATGAGGTGCGAGGATGCTTAAATAAGGACGGGGTATGCAAAGCAAGGTTTCCAAGAGACATTCATCCCAGCACTGTTGTTGAATCCGATGGGCATTTAACCATGAAACACGACGAGGACAAACTTAACACAATTTCATCCGTTGTGACTTGGTTTTCCCGGTCGAACACGGATTGCACGAGCCTACTATCAGGTACATCTGTAAAGGCGGTCATTTCCTATGTGTCCGACTATGTCACAAAACTGGGATTGAAGTCTTACCAGATATTTGCATCTGTACATGATGTATTCGATCGAAATGCTGAGGCTTTGACACTCAACGAACTGGGCGAAGATACCCCGCGTAACCTCATGAGACAGATGGTCAATTCGCTGTCCACCAAGATGGAAATAGGCAGCCCTATGGCTTCCCTATACTTACTGAACAACCCTGACCATTATAGCAGCCACAATTTCGCTAATTTTGCTTGGCGAACTTACGTCCATTATGTGAGGCGGCGTTGGATAGAAATAGACGGCGTTGTTGGCATGGATATAGAAGCCCCCGAAGACAATGTAGCAGTTCAGCCGACAGACAGAGGTGTTGTTGCCTCTTCTATGGTTGACGACTATATTTTCAGACCCGTTACATACGGACACGTCAACTTGTACGAGTGGATACAATGTCATTTGAAGAAGAAACGCACCAAGAAAGAGCAAGATCAGTTTGTAAACGCAGAGGAACGAGCGAACGAGTCAGTTGATTCTGACGATGACAGCTATTGCGCCTCTAACAGCGGCGACTCCGCTTCCAGCGATTACAGCACAGAGGAAGACCCGCTTGATCGAAACACGAGGAACTCATTCCGTCCTTTCCTAAATACTCACCCTCAATACAGAACGCACCATGTCTCGTGTGATTTCGCGCGCCTGGACTATGTGATTCCGAATTTCATGAACGGTGCCATACCTAGGGCTGATAAAGGAGATCGCGAATTCTATTGCATGACTATACTTGTGCTGTTCAAGCCATGGCGACAACCTGAAGAACTGAAACCATCAGGATGGACGTGGGACCAGTGTTATTTAGCTCACCGTTTCACCGTAAGGCAAAGAGAGATAATATCCAACTTCAATATCAGATACGAGTGCAACGACGCACGGGACGACTACTATGCCATCCTGAAGAAAAAAGGAACAGCAGCTCGATCAGGGTTTCACGCAGTTCTGGGTGCTTCAGACTCTTTTGCAGACCGTGATCGATTCGACGACGTGGACGATGACGCAGATTATGTCGGTGACTGTGACCCGGACGATATGGTGGGTAAAAAAAATGGCCAAGATTTTTCAGGATATGGCAGATATGCGTACCGTTCTTAACTCGACGAAATGGGCAAGCATAACAAACGGTTGTGAAGTTGTTTTGCCAAGCGAACCTCTTTTGCCGCGCTTCCAAACGCGCAATGCTTGGGCCAATGTCACCAAAGAAACACGCAAGCTGTTGACTATGAACAAATACGCGGACATGCCTGTCCTGTCCGCAGGAAACAACCAAGGAAACTATCCCCTGTTGAACGATGTGACTGTACTTCCAGCGAATTATCTAACCGGTATGCGATCAATCGACAAAAAAACTAACGACAAACACATACAAGATATTATCGACGAATTCACTTTGAACTCCGAGCAAATTCGTGCATTTCGCCTCGTCGCTGAACACGCCTCCATAGGCGGACCGAAAAACCCATTGAGAATGTACCTGGGCGGTATGGGTGGCACCGGTAAATCTCAAGTGATCGACGCGATCATCGCCTTCTTCGAACGACGGAAAGAAGGATATCGATTCATGGTGCTGGGTCCGACTGGATCTACAGCAGCGCACGTCAATGGTTCTACTTACCACTCGGTTTGTAAAGTTCCTAGAGATAGGAAAAGCAAGAATCAAGACGACATAGCGGGTATGACAAATGAAGCAAACCTCATAGCCGCAGTTAACGAGCGCATATTGGGAGTAGAATATATTTTCTTGGACGAGGTTTCCATGATGGCATGCAACGACTTACATCTGTTAGCGGCCCAAGCGGCAAAGGCACGGAACGTCCACGACGTAGAGTTCGGCGGTCTGAATGTTGTCCTCGCGGGAGACTTTGCTCAGCTTCCCCCCGTCACCGGCCCAGCGTTATTCAATGGTGCTATCAGCCTCCAATTGATTACTGACACTCTTCAAGACCAACACGCGGTGTTAGGTCGAATACTGTGGCATAGATTTACGACTGTCGTCATACTCAGACAAAATATGCGTCAGCGCACACAATCCGAGGCTGACGCCCGACTTCGAACTGCATTGGAAAACATGCGTTATGCGGCATGCACATCAGAAGATATCGAGTTTCTGAGAACAAGAGTAGTATGTGACCGACCGGGTTACCCTAGCTTAAAGGAAGCCAAGTATCGCCATGTATCCGTCATAACTTCATGGAACGTCCATAAGGACACTATGAACAATGTTGGTTCAATACAATTCGCTGCAGACGCTGGGCAAGAACTTCACCACTTTTACTCCATCGATAGAATTAGCAGTACCGCCGCGTCCAAAAGAAAATGGAAGTGTGAGGAGGCGAAGATGAGATCCATAGGACCGAAACTGCAGAAGCAGCTGTGGGACGCGCCAGCTTCCACAACAGCAGAACATATTCCAGGTTGTTTGAGCTTGTGCATGGGTATGCCAGTAATGTTGAAAGCGAACGAAGCTACGGAGCTATGTATGACCAAGGGCCAAGAAGGCATCGTTAGGGGATGGACGGAAGCTGTGGGCCCAAAGAATCAAAGAGTGCTTGAGACCCTGTTCGTTGAATTGAAGATTAAAGACTCGAAGAAGGTACAGATACCGGGTTTACCGGAAAATGTCGTGCCGGTGAGCCGAGTAGCTTCCCACGTCACCGCTTTGCTTGCAAACGACACGTTGCTGTCCATCACGCGTGAACAATGTTTAGTCCTCCCAAACTTCTCCATGACTGACTACAATTCTCAAGGGAAATCGCGACCCGTCAATGTTGTGCATTTGAACCACGGCCGATCCTTTTCCAATTACTATGTGGCGCTTTCACGAGGTACTCAAGCAGAAAGCACAGCTATCATTCAAAGTTTCTCCGACAAACAAATTACCTGCGGTATCAGCGGCTGGTTGCGCCAAGAGTATCGGGAGCTAGAATTACTGGATGAAATCACGCAATTACGATGCGCTGACCGGCTGCCAGACTGCGTTCGTGGCATATACCGAAATCAGCTTATTCGCTCTTATCTGTTGTGGAATAAGGATAGGAAGGATCCCGCTCACTTTCACTCGAGTATCAAAGACACTGATAATAAAATACCAGCGGAAATGGAATACTCTGAGTGGATTGTGGAGCCCACAAGCCAAAACTCGAAAAAGCGAAAATCCACGGCTGAAAAGGGTGAGACCGTGTCGGCGAAACGGGTCAAGACTGTAAAGACAAAACCAGACAAACCTAAGGTGAAATTCGTGCCCTATACCGCTCCTCCTCCTCCTCGTCCCAGAGGAGTGCAGTTTTCTAATGGCGATCCTATAGGACTCATCTGGGACAACAACGACTGGAGCTGCGGCTATGATTCACTTCTGACACCTATGACGAGGATCTGGCAGTTAGACCGTGCCAAATGGTCCGACAAAATACCTGCCATTCATCCGATGTTCGATATCTGGTTGAGAATATTGCAAGACGAGACGAAGACACCCGAAATGGCAAGAGATACCTTCAGACACGCGCTGCACGCGTCAACGCCAGCTCATTTCCCTTTCGGTCCCACTTACTTACGTCTTGACAATTTGATCCAGGCTGTGAATTCTGGGGAAAATTGTGGTGAAGCTCGTTTGACATGTGAGACGTGTCAATATTCAGCAGCGGGAACTATCAATACCCTCTCACCACATGTCGTAGGTTACCCCCCTCATGGACAGGCCGCAGCAGCAGGTGGACAATACGACCTTCAGCAGTGGTTTGACTACCACTTGGACCACTCTAGCGGAGCGTGTCCCGCTTGTCGTTGGCGCGGTTCACGAGTATCGCTGCGGCGACAAACGACAATCACCTCCGTGCCCCCTTTGCTATTCGTTGGCATGTCAATGATTAGGGAGGTGAGACCCACAACCAGGCTACATTTCCGTCTCACCGTCTCTGGCGCAATAAATACTCTCGCTCTGCGAGGCTTCATTTATCATTCCGCTTCCGCCAAACATTTCACCTGCATTTTAATCGACAGCAACGAAATATCATGGTATCACGACGGAATGACGCTTAAGCGTCGCTGTCAGCTCTTGGGCAATTACAATTCATTCGATACCCTGGACATCCACACCTTGCCTGGCACAGACTACAAACTGGCCACGGCAATATACGCCGAGCTTTGATGGTCGTTACAAATCCTACTGATGTTGATCAGCGCCATCACCATGTCCTTCCCGACTTACACTCGCTTCGACACCCTCAGTAACCAAGCAGCTTCAAATCTGTTAAGGCAGCTGAATGTACTCTCTGAGGAATCGGCATGCTGGTGGAGCGAACCTGAGAAATTCGGTGAGGTGGATTATTGTGGTCGTCCTATGGCCTTCTGTTTTGGCATGATCATTGGCCGAGTAAGTCCTTTCATTTCCTCTAAGCCTACCTACTGCTAACAAGTCAACAGTATGAGGGACTATATGACAACTACATCGAAATAGGGCCGCCAAGGTTCGAAGACCCTGGGACAAACGACGCTATCACGATTGGCGCTTATTTTGACGAACAATGTGCAAAATTCGAGGAACATGGAATCCAACACAGGGCTCGTATTAAACTGCCCGGCAAAATGTTCAGTCGCTGACCGCTTTACAGATTAAAAACAGACCAAGAGGATGGACCGTCAAATTGGACTGTGGCAGTTACAGGGATCCAGTCAAAGCAGGAAGCATGGTTTTCATTGACCTCAAGGTGCAGGTCTCGTGGCTTAGCAGGGAAACGTGTTCTACCGACATGCAAAATGTAGTGCAAATTAAGTTGGACTGATATAATTGCGTCCTCTCAAGCTTGGACGAAATTTAAATACGCGGGTAGCAGATTCAAACGACACATGTTTGCGTTCACGTTTTAACTACGATTCAGAAACAAGTTGTAAGATATAGCGTGATTTAACAGCGTATCAAGAATAAGATGTACATAGAGCCTTTGACGAGGAACATGGCTGGTACGCGAGATGCGCGTTATCTCGAGACAAGGTAGTAGCAATACGACATTTCAAGTAGATAGACTAAAGGTTCGAAGATGATCGGCAGACAACGGTCGCAACTGTAGCATTGAATGTTATATCGGAACGTTAATAGCAAGACTATCCAGCTTTTCGAGTCAACGTGCACTTTCTTCAGTCCGAATCTCGCGGTGGCCTGTCTCTGAACAATCTATAGCACAACCCCTTATAATACCACCCTCGGGCGAACATTGATCTCGCACCATCGGCGTCGAGCGTGAGGATAATGAGAGTGATAGTGTTGGCTTTCGTGTCCGGGCGGAATGGATCGAAGTCCTGATCATACAATCGCGTCATCTGTGGATCCATCCCATTCGCCGAGATCAACTCCGCTTGCGCATCTTCCCCAAACTTGATATCCCCAGGAAAATACCGGACCCCCAACCTTTCGGCTCTCGGTTCGAACGTAATGGTGTTCAGCTCCACTTTAAACGCCACGCGACACAGCGCTTCATATCGCTTCCTGGCTGTAACCGCCCGGGCGTTCATGGGTGGGCCGCGCGCGAATTGCACGGACTGGAGTTGTCGACAACCAAATTTGATGTACTGACTTTGTGCCCGCGTGGCGATTGTGCCGTATAAAGTCGATCGGGTTTCCGTTGTAGAGACAGCCAGAGATACCAGGTTTGTGGAAATGCGGAAGATCTCCTCGACATCCATATTTCGCGTGGGGTTTGCCAACATGTCGAGATGTTCCAGCACGGGACTGATCCCAACGAGACACTTGAACTGGGATGCAGTGAATGGATCCCCTCCATCCGTGATGATCATAGTCTGCAGATTTGGGGCTAGGATGGGAGGCGGATAAGTCACACTGCGCGTCTGAAAGACGTGCAAGGAGGGGACCACGACCCTCCTCTTCGCCCGAACGGGACCGTCTCTTCGCCACACCAGCACTTCCAGGCTGGGGCAACTCTCGAAGAAACGGCACCACATCGTATCGTCTGTTTTTGTGTGTATGTCCAATAATCTGAGGTTGATCGGGGCCCAAGAAATGATTTTGGCCGGGACTGCTATGGTGATGCTGGTCGTCTGTGCGGCTATCGAAAGAGTGACGACATTGTGCCCGCCGCAGTTGGCGATTTGCCCTTCCCTCCTGGTGGCAGCGAAGTTTTGGAGACGCAAAGCGTTAAGTAAGATTCCGCCCTGTATCATGGAATGCAGACACCGCTCGTCTGCTCGACATGTGGTGTTAGCGGAGACGAGGACGTTGCCCCATGTGTCGTTACCGGCGATCAGCTGTGTCCACAACCTCTCGTGTAGCGAGGCCGGATTTCCATTGCACTTCAAGCCGAAGAAAACATTGAGCAGTCGCCCCTGTCCACATAAGTTAACGTGGTCAGCAACAATGCCCTCGTGGACGGGGATTTTTGATTTGTATAGACCAGATGGGTCGGCCTTGTCGAGATACAGTGCAGTCCAAAATACTGCGTTGTTGGCGATCTTCTGTCTCAAGCTTCGACACAGTTGATACAATCGGTGTCTTCGTAGATCATAGTCGTATATTTCTTGTTTTGTTTGCAGACTAGGAGGGGAAGCTCCCCCTTGGACTATCAACGTCAAAATCTCTACGGGAACTTCAAGTTTCGCCCGTCAGAATACACTAAACCCGTCTAGTTTACTCCCTCTTAGGCTTACCAGTGTCAAGCATAGTTTGAAAATACTCTCAGCAAGCAGTAAATAGCATGTTACGGGTAAAGAAACGGTGAAGACAGTGAGGAGAGGGAGAAAGCAGCGGAAAAGGGGTCAAGTTCGAGTTCGAGTCAACTTGAAAATTTTTGCTGCGGTCACTTATATCGATAAAGATGGGATCAATGATAAAATCACCTGAGAAAGATTTCGGGAAAAGCCGGATTCGTACTGCCATGCGAAGCAATGGCCTCAAAGCCGAAGTCGCAATTTTGCCTCCGGTCGCTAGGTGCGTTAGGGTGCGCTATTTCGCTGACAGTCTTACGCCGACGCACGACGAGCTCTCAACTCACTAACTCATTCACAAACTGTACGCGATGAGCATAACCAATGCCACCCCGCTGAAACTCGACAAAACGACGCGCCGCCTCTTGAGCGGCAAAACACCGTTCTTTGCCAGTACGCTCGACCCGCGGTTCTCTTTCTCCATGTATATCCCGAAAGACTTGTCGGCCAAACGTGCTGGTGGTGCATCAAAGCGCGGCGGGGGTCATCATTCCTCCAGCTCGAGCAACGCGGAGACATCCACCCTCCGTCTTCTAGTTCTCGTCCACGGCACCCGCCGCCACACCGCCGGCTTCCACACCCATCTGGCCTCATTCGCCGACACCCACCATATTGTTCTCCTCACCCCGCTCTTCCCTGCTGGCATCGACGTGGACCCAGACTCCGATCCGCTGGGCATGCATGGGTACAAGAATATCGTTTCTCCTCATACCAACAGCACGAGTGAGAGTATCCGGTACGATCTCCTCGTCCTCTCCATGATCTCACAAGCAGCAAGCCTCCTCTCCCGTCTCACCCCCGCTATACACCTACAAACCGACCGCTTTTATCTGCACGGGTACAGCGGCGGCGCCCAATTCGCGCACCGCTTCATGTACCTGCACCCCGAGCGTCTGCTGGGAGTCAGCATCGCTGCTCCCGGTGCGGTCACTGATCCGTCTTCCGCTTTAAATTCAGACTGGCCAATTGGCCTCGCGAATGTCTGCTCCCTCTTCCCTCACACCAATACTGACAACGGTGTAAAATGGGACGGAATCACGTCCCTCCCCGTCCTCCTCCTCGTTGGCTCGGAGGATACTGATACTTCTGGCGTGCCGCACCCAAATTCACACACCGGCGCTACCAGGGTTGAGAGGATTCATTTCCTCAAGGACGCGTTGGAGAAGAGGGGCGTCGAGAGAGTTGAGATGGTGGTGTTGCCAGGTGTGGGGCATGAAGGCGGGAGTAATGCGTGTTTGGGGGACGTCGGGAAGTGGGTGGTCGGGCTGTTAGATGGGCCTCGCGCTAGCTGAGAAAAGCCGCGACATTCGAATCTTGTATTGTTTGGCAGAAATTTGTATCGTATCTCTGGTGCGCATTATTGTATCAACTCGGATTTTTGTTCGCCTCCCTCCCAATTCATAGTCAATTGCCTAGGACAGCAAGGTAATTCGTCTAATTTGCTCGTACAATCTTGTTTGCTGTATAATTGTGTAGAAAAATAAAGCAGAGCAGATGCATCTCAAGTATGTGTTCGAGAGGCCATAGTTTCTATTCCGCCTTTCAAAGTCACCGGTATCAGCGTATTGGGCTCATGGTGGGAACTATTCGTCTCGACTCTCTAGTATGCAGTTACAATGAAAGAGGACGAACCAACTCAGCTGGCAAACGAACGACTAGCCGCTTATAGGATCTACGGAACGCATGTATTTGGATCCAATCCAGGGCAAAGGCAATATCGGCGAATATACCTAGCTGGATCCTTTCCAGCGTACGAGACATCATATGTGTACCCTGGAGAGCAGGTGGTTGACGCTGAAGGGGCCAGCGCGGTTTGTGAAAGTGAAAACATTGGGTCAGGTGTGTCGATACATTGCGACAGGTGTTGGGTGGATGGTGATGAGAAGTGGTAAGTAGAGGAGCATCAAATTTCTAGCGGGAGACCAGAATCTAGAACACACATAGTGGTAGTCTACTCGGTGACGAAGAAGATCGTTCAGAAACGGTAAGGCGCCAGTGTAGCCTTGGCCCCAGGCCTTCAAGTTGGATGAGATTAAGTCCTATTAAGTCAGGAGAAAACGAGCTCCAGCCTAGATCATAAGCAATGCACCGCATAAGCAGAATAGTCGTCGGTGGGTCCTCCGTCTAGCTGAGAATCTGTGAGATGGTGGCTGATGGTGGTCGGGGTGAGAAAGAAACGCCAAGACTTGAGGCCTGTCAAAATTGTGGCAGTGTTAGAGCTTGGTCAAGCTTGCTTTGACAGGTGGCGGTGCAAGTTGAGCAGCTCTTTCACCATCTTGTTCAACTAGTACTGGTTCCAAGCGCCCACTATGTAGCAAGCAAAGTTTTTCCGATTCTTTAGGCTTCGAAACTTTGACTGCAAGCGCAAGCATTCCCCATCTTTGTCCTCATTTCGTTTTTTTTCGCCAGCGAATTTCAAGCTGTTGAAGTCGGGCTACACTGCTGAAATGTCTGCAACACTACGTATCTTCAGACGAGGCACTGTTTCTGCTCTAGGCTGAGACTCAGAGATCCTATGCGACTCGCGCGCGTCTTGTGACTTGTACCGTTCCCTTTCCGAGTCTACTACGCGACACCTAGCAACTCTTCCCACTGCTCACTCTGTTCGCTTACTTGCGCGTTCTGCTACTCTTGATATCCTCGGCTGCATTTCAAATGTGTTCCTCGTTCAATTCACTCCAAACCCTACTCCAGCTGGCGACGGCCAACGGCTTCCTAATATTTCGTGCCCGTTAGTCCCTTTTCATAAAGTTTGTCAGTGGCGCCCCAGCAATATTGAAATGGCGGAGATTTTCCAGTTGCGTAAGCGGTGTCGGTGGTATACTCACCGTTGTTGTCCCGGGTTCGGGATATTCACATTGCAGGGTTTCCCCGTAACCATCCGCCAATTGCTGACTATTTGGAACTAGACCCTACTGCTCTATCGTTTGGACAAGACCTAGCTCGCTATACATACCGCCCTCGGGCATATCTCAAACTTTGCCGTGGGCGCTCATTATCATGTTCTTTTTCCAGACCCAACACGACGAATACACAACCCGCTTTTGGTTAACGGAGGTTCCCTATCGCATCCCACGCAATGACGACAGCGCACACGATCTCCAAACTGTCAGAAGACTCTCACAGACAAGTCCAAAGTCGGTCCTTTTGAACCGATAAAATCGGACGGCGAATTTCCGCAAAGGCCGAGACAGCACTTAGACTGCCAAACGCAATAGGTACCCGCTCGACCCCGCCCGACGGAACCAAAACGCCACCTCGATAATTACTGCAGCCGACGCGCCGTTTGACACAGGAGTCGGTCGAAGAACAGGGACCCTCGACGACGGTAAACGCGAGGCGACATCACCGCGGTCAGGCCACATACTCTTATGATACAGAGAGGGATTCCGAGACGTCCCCTCCTAACGCTCATTTGTTCAAAAAAATGTGTCATTCTCGGTGTGGCAAGCTTAGGCGGTGTCAAACTGTGTTGTTCCTCTTCCAGAGGAGTGATCGGCGATGTACCTTCCTCGCAAGATTGGAAACATACGACGCACCAGCCCAATTCTCGGGATTTCTCCGTCGCGCAAGGTAAGAATTTCTACGTCTCTCAATCTACAACGAGCCCTCGACGCTATGTATAGGCTTCATGAAAGACTGTCTCACCAGAATTAAAAACTGTCTCACTACTGTCCGAAAAGGAGCAACTTGGCAAACGGCAATCAAGAAGAAACGTCACTGCTGGTCGAATTAATCCATGGGTGCCATATAAGACACAATGCACTGCACAAACTCACGCCTGCTCTCCCTATGCCCTGCATCTTCTGGGTTGCATGGACCCCACCGCCGCGTTCAAATTGAACACCATCCGCATCGTCAGAAATGGAGTGTTGAGTGTGCATGTTCTCTCCCTATATGAGTGGCTTGAATTGTGCGTCTCCTTTGTTTTATTTTATCTTCACTGCTCTTGATTAACGCTCGAGGTTCCACAGGCTGCCCACGGAGGTTGAATTAGTACGCAGGCCAAATTGCGGGCAGAATTCAAGTCTAAACTCTTCCTTAGATATATCCTTCTCGCTGGAATTCAATCAAAGTCGCGTACCTCCTATGCAGGTATGTCTCGAGGAGGATGGCCAGAGCCCCGACTTAGTCTCATTCGAGGTACTACAACTTATTACTGTGGCCGGTGGTCATATATGCCTATGGTGCGTCGAACTTTCTCGTCACATTATCCATTACCGACAGTCGATTTCCAGCTGGCGACCACACTGCCCAAACTTGCTCGAAGTTGACACAGACTGTGACCAGCCTTCTTCTCCCCATGGTACTTGCGTTCTCATCCTTAGCCTAATTCATCATTAATCTCATGTGGACATGACAGCAATTATTTGCTCCCGGTACATAAGCTCTAGCATGTGGTTCCAATTCCCGTCCTGAATTGTCTCTCTTTACAGCCGTGATGTTGATGCGCGCATACGCATTTGCCGGTCGCAGGCTTCGGGTGCTCGTCCTCCTGCTTCTATTCTACGCGGCGCTGGTCGGAATCGACATATGGTTTTTCTGCTTCAACGCGTCAAATTTGCCAGACCTCACGTACGCGATCTTGGGGGGCACTGGTTGTTTCCCGGACTATCCGGAAGGCAATGGTAATCAACGTTTGGTCGTGAGTCGATTCTCTTTGTGGCGGACAGATGGACTGAGGATGCCATTAGATTGCTTTGGTATGCCCTCGTTGTGTTATACCGATAAGATCCTAATGTTGCCGAAGAGCGCGTCTCTGGTCATGGATTTGGTTTCATTGTCGATCATAATCCTGTATTGCGTGCAGATACGCAGCACACAAGGTTCCTTAGGACGCATCTTTATCAGTCAAGGTATGTGTCAGTTAATATACACCGGACTCGGTTTAATTAGGTGGCACAGGACTTGGTTCATTCGCTATCGTGCTGGGTGTGCATGCTATTGCGCTTGGCCTATACTTCAGGTTCGTCATTCGTTTGCTTATTCGATATCGGCTGACTCCGGGCAGTCCTCGAACTCTTTACAATGGAATCGGTCTACCGTACATCCTCGTTATATCCAATCTTATGGCTTGTCGATTGTGCTTTTTTTTTGTTCCCTGTTTATGCCGGATACTAAGACATTTCCAGAATTCTAGACTTGCGCAGAAAAGCGCTTCCAACTGACGAGGAGATTTTGCGGCGACATTCCCTCATCGTAGATCAAGCTATTGACGACACGGACTTGTGGGTAATTGGACGAGACACACCGTGACGCTGAACACAATGCACATTGCTATTTGACCGTTCATTTGGACAATTAATTGTACATTTGGTTATCTTATATATGTATTTACTCGTACGCATACAAAGTCAATTGTAACATAGCTAGCATCACAACATCAGCATCAGCAATAATTTTCTTGGAAATCACTCCTTGCTGCGCGGACGCCTTGTTTGAAACCATGTTCTGAACAGGAGGCTCAGAAAACGATTTCGGTCACTTGCAAAATGCGAGAGGCCTACCAAATTCCCAGAAATTTGACATGTCTTTGGTCTTGGATCTTGCCCATGCGCCAAGGAACGCAAGCTCAGAGACCGGACGATCCAGGCGGCTACTGGACGTGAGGAACGCGTATGCATCTCCCCACCCAATGCTGAACCCGTCTGCAAAGCGCTCATGCTTGTAATTTCCAGGAAATTGAGACCAATATCCCGTGTGCTCATCTGGCACAAATTAGACGAAGACGACTCACGTACAGCAGACACACTCACTATAGGCTTTCGTTCTGACGACGTCTAGTGCCTGCGTCTGGCGCTCCAGATCTGCCTCAAAGCTTCTCAACGCAAAAAGCCCTACCCTCGCAGGGAAAGCGCCGCTCTGTACAGCGTCGCGGAAACACCATCCTTGATCCCATCCTGGCTTTTTGTACGTCCAGAAAAAGTACCCCGAGCAATACTTTTCGAACAACTGTAATTGCGCGGAGACGTACTTCTTTGCATCGTCGGGAGACCCAGTCAAGGACCCAGGATTGAGAGCAGCCGACCACTCGCCAACGACGAGGCCCGCACCGGCGGAGTCTAGCAACTCTGCGACTCGGGCAAACATACGCGGGGTCTCCGCATTCTCGTCGGTGAGTGACCGCGCGTGCTCGTGTGCCGGCGTCGAAATGTCGGAAGAGGTGAAGCAACGGTAGAGATGATGGTCGAGAACAAGAAGCGATGGGTGACCGGTGGACTTGATATACTCCGCATACTGTTCGGTCTTCCAACAGTCACTGAGGTAGAGCGGGAGCGTCGGATCGAGCGCCCCGATGGCTTTCATTGCGGCGGAATACCACTCTTTCAAATCTCCATCGGCGCCGGACGGTTGAGGTTCATTGAGAAGCTCGACTCCGACGACGTTCGTCAAAGGAGGATTGTGGACATTCAGATGGGTCACCAGCGTGCGAAGTACGTGAATTGTGTGCTCGCGATGCCTGTGATTTTTGAAGAATGTTGGAGGGTTGGATGTTCCGGCATGAGCGTCGCCATTTTGCTTGCCCGGCGCCGCGTGAAGGTCTTCATTGGAAGTATTTATGGGGGAAAGCTCAGGGTGGCTTTGGTGCATGATTATTCACCCACCTACCAGGACGCCGAGTCCTGCTTGGCCAGCCATCTCGATAGCATGGATTACTCGAGCCTACCGGTCCAAGGACAAGTCAGATATTTCAGATTTGTATTCCTTGGTAGCGGCAACGAACCCATGCCCCTGCAAAAATATCGTGATGGCTCTCAAAATCTGTACCTGCGAGCACAGACTGATCCACCCCGCAAAGATGGTAGTATCCGATCTGAAAAATCGATCAAAGAGATGCTTCAGGTGCCTGGATCACATACAGGAATTCGGACAGTGTTGATTCCGCGCTCAGCTAGCCAGGCCATGTCGGATTCAGTCACCCAACTGTCCCAGTGAGCCTCGAGAATGGATTGAGCATTTTCTCCGCGTGCGATGTCGAGATCGCTCTGAGCTGGAGGAGCGGCTGATGCAAACGGCGCATCATTTATCCATCGCTCATGAACAAACCATGATCCTGTCCGATGGATTGCTGAATATGTGGTCGACGCTTCCGAGCAAATTCTTACCAAGATTCACTCCGCGCTGTTTTCTATACCGATAGATAGACCTTTCCAGATTTGTGTGCAGATCAGGTAACGGAGTTCCACTGGTCTCCGGCTCTGATGTTCCTGAAAGCTTTTGCATGGCACTTGAGGCGAGTTTCCTGCCAAATTTTCGCATTTGGCTGATTGAGATTGTTCAAGCTTATATGAGATAAGAAGAGAGCTGCCAAAGATCGAATACGAAGTCTACAGTCACCAAGAGGTTGTAGACTGACAGTGGTTGTCAGTAGTTGAAGGCGAGCGCAGAAAAGCGCAGCAATCGGCCAAGGATTGACGTCACGTCGCATGGTGACATAAGCAAGAGAGCTTCCTTTTTTTCGGCCTCTTCGTGCCTTGAAAACCTTTCAAAAAAATCGACAGCCCAGCACAGGAGAGGAGGATGGGCGTTTATTGGCCCGATCCCAAAAAGATCGCGAGACGTTGCATAATTTCCGGATTTGGGTAATTGATTTCACATCGCGTAAAATAGGGGCTCTGCGCACTTTTCGCTTATTTTCTCGCTCCGTCAACTTGGACACACTGGTTGGGAACCAGAAGACCCCGAAGCTGCTTGAAGGAATGCTATCTACCACGGCACGAAGGAACATCCACGAACTTCTTTGTGGTTTTCTTGGCACATGAAGTCAGGGAAATAGAGCCTCCTTCGCAGCTCATCTCCATGGCGCCAAAGACGAGACAATTTCCGGAGTCCGTCTCATAGACTTTCCAGTGAGCACTACCTTGGTGACATCCAAAGACCAGGGATTCGTCACCGAAACTGAATGCATGTTCATCTGAACATGGGTCGAGGAATGGGAGCAGGGCTATACAATGTTGCCAAACGAAGACTGCACGCCGAAACCCGAAGAGAAGATGGAACGCTTAGTAGCTATAGCGGAGTAGTCCGTTATTTCCATGCCCCGACCCGACTAACAACTCGAACTCATCTCTACGCCATCGTAAGGCCCTGTCAGGGATGATCTCACCGTTCGCTGCATGTTGTGAAAAGATAAGGACATACCATCATGATCACTCTCATCGCCCTCCAAAATATTTGGAACGTCTCCCGTCGTGCATAACGTGCTGGGGTTATCTTGCCCTGGAGTACAGACAAGCCGTCAGAGGAGAACTTCGACCCTGGATTCGAAATTACCCGGGCAGGCATCCCACCCGCCAGAATCCTACACGAGTGTTTTAAGTAATACACGCTTATGAAATCGTTCAGGCCACAAACCTGAATGTGGATTTCTCCTGTGGGGTGATGAAAGCCGAGGAACTTTCCTATACAACGACGGGTTAAGACCAGTTGACGACCCGCGAAAGCTAAATCCGAACCTGGAAGAATTGGGACAATATCTTCCCTGCAGGAGGAATGGTGATCAATAGTCTAACAGAATGCACGCTTTGCAACAGCCGGGAGACCGTACTTGTTATTTATATGCGTTACGGTGTTCCCGGCACTTGCGAGGTCGGTAAACGCTTGATTTCCCACCTATATCAAACGATCCTCAATTACATTGTCGAGTGAGGCCAAGGGAACGCACTCGAGGCAGTCCATAGACAATCGTTTGGAATGTCACGCCCGTGATGTGGAGCGGGAGATAGATGGAGTCGATGAGTGCGATAGCACCGCCTATGAAGGGTTTAAGCAACAATGCAGGCATGTAAAAAATAAACGCACCTAGGCTGTGACCGACCAAAGTAACCTTTTTGACGCCGGACTGAGCCAACGCAGTCTGAACTGCTGCGAGGATCTGAGGCGCGGTCCTGTGGCCATCATGTGAGGTGACATAAAAATGATGACCACGTAGCACGCACTGGGCTTGTTCATCCCTAAATCCACTGTGCACCTCGACTGAGGAACTGACGCCGGGGAACAGACTCGAATCGAGAGACCCGAGGAAAAAGTCAGAATCTGTGACGAGTGAAAGGCTGGTGCGTGCGTATTGGGTCACTACGGAATAAAGTCATACATATTGCCATTTACTCACATCTCACTGGAATATTCTGTTAGCAATGTGTCTACTCATATGTGAAAGATCGCACGAAGGATCCGTCCCCTGGTGTGAGACAATCACAGTCTCAAGCGTTGGGTCTACTCCCACAAACCAAAACTGGACTGAGCCGCCATTACCTCCGGACGCGACGGGTTTGAATGTAGGATTCGCTCCTTGGCATTTCGCTGGAGGAATGAATGATACACTGAACAGTCGGATGAACTGACGCAGACGGACCCCCGCAATTCCAGGCCAAAGTCGAGGCGGGCGAGCAGTACCCAGCAGCGGCATAGAATGAGTAGGGTTTGAACGAGCTAATCTGCGCTGTCGTGAGAGTCGTTATGGCCTGGCGCTGGCTCAGAGACGGTGCTGCGGCCGCGAGCGAAGCAAGACTGAGAAGAACTGCAGCTAGAGGCGCCATCTGAGAGACTCTCCGGACATCGCATCCTCGCATTTAAGCATGGTCCACGGAGACAGACCATGGGGAACAGAAGTCATGATACGCTGTGCTGTTCGATTGTTGAATGTTCTCTGATGGTCCGACAACGCCTTGAACAAAGAAAACTCTCACTCGAGTCTGACGAACGTGGGGGCAGAGGTCCAACCAGATCAGCATACACCCTCAGAATCTCTCTTCCTTCTATCCGTCAAAGTCCGTCGTAGCGGATTTGTGCGGAGGAAAGCATGGTTATACGATCTTCTTCCGGTGCGCAGCGATGCCAGCGAAACAATAAACCGTATCCAAATTAGAACTTGCAGGTTATTTTCAGTCGGTAGCATGTGGGTGCATGGTCATTTGCAGTTATGACGAGAATATTGTAGAGGATGCGAGCAGCATCATATGATATCCTACCGGTAAGCGTGGCGCGACCTGGCGCGACACAACGGCGTCTGCAAAGGCAGAGAATCGGGCTGAGAGATTGAGCGCATCGGAGGCGGCAGAGAACAACGAGAAGGTTGGATTAATTCGTGGCTTATTACAGCGAATTGCACAAGGCAGGTGTCCCAGAACTTGGGGGGTTGGAAGAGAAAGAGAAAGCAGCATGGGAAAAGTCGCCAATTTCGGCCGACAGTAGTGCGTCGGTCGGCCGGGGCTGACCGACGCAACCATTGGAACTCCGAGTCTTCTCTGCCGCTGTTGTAGTGTTCTTTGTTCCTGAACGTCGTGGTCGTTGTGGTCGGCTGACGATGCTTGCCCCCTTCTTGACCTCAGTATTCCTACTTGGTGTTTGCTCCGGTCAATCTCGAGGGACGGCGAAGACAACTTTCTCAGAGTTTCTCAGTCACCGACATGTTCTTGCTCTTCTCTATCTCGGGTCTGAGCCTAATCGCCTCAGTTCCCGACTCCCGTGTCGCGTTACAGCCATCTGAGGCGCTAGAGGGCTCTTAACATCAACGTATAAGAATAAGGATGATGTACTTTCAATCCTGCTACAGTGCTAATAGTCAGCTGCATTTGCACGATGCATGCTAGCATTACCCTGTTCCAGCTGTTCCTTTTCATCCGTCTCGCCCTTGCTGGATTGCCTGGACTACCCAGCAAGATTTATGGCGTCAATTTAGGGTCTTGGTACTCGCTCGTTCACAGGATATTATTTGCTCTCTGAGTCTGTCCTAGGCTCGTCTTAGAGTCGTGGATGTTACCACAGGGTATGCTAATTACCTCTCGATGAATTCAGTGCCTTCATATCATACGACAGAATGGCTGGATATGGGCGGCGAACAGTGCAGCGACTGTTCTTCCTGCATCGCCACTGAATTGTAAACATCCCAAGTGCCCTTTGCCATGATTCTGACTCACTTACTTGTAGCGCCTTCGCAAAGGCTTATCCGCATACTGTTGATGAGATTTTCGCGAAACATTGGTAAACCGCTACATACCAAAAATACCCCTTGCGAATATGTTACCTCACAGGTCATCTTGGTTCAACCAAGCCGACGTAGATGCTTTGGTCGATGCTGGGATCAATACCGTTCGCATCCCGGCATGCTCTTTTCTCTGCCTTCAACTCTACGTATCTTATGATATTTTTTCGTCGATTAGCTCGGCTACTGGATTGTGGAACAACTAGTCGATCGGAAGACCGAATTCTATCCACGAGGTGGTCTTGCTCAACTAGTGAGCCTTGTCTGTCCCCTTGTTTTGAGCAATACCGTCTCAATCGTACGCAGCGACGTGGATTGAAACAGCTTCAGAAAGCCGGCATCGTCGCCATTCTGGACCATCATGCCCTCCCGGGTTAGTACTACTATTGAGCCTCAGTTCTTCATAATGTGCTGATAAATATTTCAGGAGTTCAAACTCCCAATCAGATGTTCACCGGCAAGTGCACGTCGGACGTCCAGTTCTATGTACGCATCTCCTTCCCCACTATTCTCCCATCACGAAACTCATACTCATATGCATGCATAGACCCAACACAACTACCACCGCGCTTTAATCTGGACCTCCGTGATGACGACTCTCTTCCACCTCGACACATCCTTCACCCCCACCGTCGCCGCCATCGAGGCCGTCAACGAACCCATCATGGACGCCACGCAAACCCCCGGCTACGGCGACTTCCAAAAGAACTTCGTTCGCGTCGTCCGCGCCACGGAGTTCCTCTTGGGTGTCCCCGCGCCGGGTTTCCCGTTTGTCTTGCCTGCACCTGCGGATGGGAATTTCACCGCGATGTTAGGTAATGTGAAGCCAAGTGCGCTGTTTACGCCAGAGGTCATTTCGGTGTTGCTGGATGCGGCGCCGATTTTGTTGGAGATGGGGGTGTTTGGGCTGTCGAGGAGGAGGACTTCGCTCGTTACCAAGTATGCTTGCTGCATTCAGTGAAGTATTGTAACTGATTGGCTGATCTATCTAGTTTCATGGATATCAATTGGCAATTTAACAACCCTGCCAATCCTGCCGACGCCGCGATTGGACCTCAAGGATACGATAATCATTTATACTACGTGTGAGTCTGAATCCACACACACCCATATTCTATGTTTAGCTCACTCATTTCCAGGTTCGGCGTGAGTATCATATGTAACCCGTCTCGTTGTGTGGCTGCAAAACTTGCATCCAGGGTGTAGCGGATCCCAACCCAACCGCGTACCTCACCAGTATATGCAGTCAGTCTTGGCCTATCTCTCCGTTTCGCTTCCTTCTCCATTCATCCGAAAATCCTGATGTGACATTGCAGACCTCCCTCGCGTGCACAACGACGCGGTCCTAGGGAACAGCCCGCTTTGGTTCGGAGGTAAACCAAGTTCTCGACGAGTTCAGATCTATGACACCGCTCACCCTCACACAGAATGGGGACTACCTGTACAATTCACCGCCACGGACCAGTTCCTAAGGCAGTGGGCTGACGCGCAGAAGTTGGCGTATAGCAAAGGTGCTGGATGGATTGTAAGTTCTTGGCTATGAATCCTGCGAACGCACGCATGTCCTGAACCGCGAAAGTTCTGGAACTTCAAGGTGGAGAAGTCGGCGCTTGCAGGGAATCTGTCGCGCGAGTGGTTTGTGTGATTCTCAATGCGTACTCAGTTGGTTTTGAACCCCACGGCAGGTCTTACCTGGAAGGCGTCCGCCTTGGGTATCTCACCAAAGACCCGTCCCAGCTCCACGATCCGAACGTCTGCGCGCCGTTCATGGATGCAAGCGCTTGACCGTGGATGTAATCTCTCTAAGACAGACGCTACAACTTGTAGCTCGTTCCTCGCTACCCTGGATGATGATTTTGTTGCATTTCATTTTATTCTGGCATTCATGTAAATTATGTACTCGTATATTCGCTGTCGAATTCAAGCGTTTGACCACAAAGGGGCCTCTCCGCCGTAGTATAAGAAAACAAAGGCTGCGAAGCAAGATTCAGATTCGTTCGGAACTCGTCGGCCGATACAACTCGAGCTTTTTTGCAGTTAACCACCACCATGAGTGGTCGCTGGATCGATATTTGCCCTCCCCTGCTTGCGGTCAAACTGGGGGGGGAAATGTTGCTAAACTGCTAGCTTGCACTACTAGCGAATGAGATCGAGTCTGATGGTACTTACTGTTGAACGCGAACCACGACCTCCAAAAACGCTTCCCACGCCCGATTCAGATCCTACCAAAATCTTGAAGTGTCCCATACTATTTCAGAAGCTGCACAATGAAATCAAAGTCGTCCCCTGTGAAAATCGCCCCAAACGGATCCTGACACCCATCTCAAAGATTTCAAGTTGGAATTTGTCAAGCAAGCCCCACCACCAATCCAACACGTACGACGTATCCTGTATGCTTCTCGATGGTTATCGTTTCCTATTCATCTCCAAAGGCTTCAGACTTTCCAACTCTTCGCTGTGGTTCCTGCGCTACTCCGAACAGAAGTTTGTCCTCCACCAGCCGTAGAAATGCGGGCCTTCCATGCAAGGCATATGGCTATGCGAGCTCGAATTTCATCTACCAGGCAACCACGTTTGTGCATGGACTATGAGCTCAGGTGGTTCGCCAGCCATCGAGAAACAGTCAGTCGCAATGCGGACGTATCATAATCAGAGCTCTATTTCTCATTTCCTTCAAGCTGGGTCTACGAGGCCGCCATATAAGTATGCTGGGAATGTTGTCTACTTTTGACCATCCCTGGAAGAGTCCTTTCAATGGCGTTCATTCCTGTCGCTGTCCTCGCTCTCGCTTCGTTCACTTCCGCTGCACCTTCTCTGTTTGCGCGCCAGGCGATCACGACACTCTCCCCGGCTCAAATCAGCGCGTTCAAACCCTACACGTTCTATGCCGCTGCTGCATACTGCTTCCCTGATTCGACTTTGGCTTGGAACTGTGGCAGTTCGTTCTTTCTCAAATTCATCCTACTCGAGCGATTTTCATCTCATCTCACGATACTCTAGCGAACTGCGAAGGCGCGAATCCCGCCTTCCAGCCCATTGCGTCCGGAGGTGATGGGGACGCCGTGCAGTTTGGTATGTCGGAGTCGACGAGAGTCTTGCGACGGTTATCGTAGGCCATCAAGGGACGGATACCCGTGAAATCCTTTCTCTCGTCACGGACGCGGACTTCTTCCTCGGGTCGCTGGACCCGAACTTGTTCCCAGGTTTGAGCACTTCGATTGAGGTGCATAGTGGATTCATGCATGAGCACGCTAAGTTGGTGAAGTGTACTTTCTCGTTTGAATGGTAGCTAACAGACTTCTGTAGGACGGCGACGGAGATCCTTGACGCTGTTCAGACTGGATTGACGCAGTTCGGCGTTAATAAGGTTACCCTTGTTGGTCATAGTTTGGGTGAGTTCCGCCTGCAGTTGTCGAGCAATGTTTGGCAACTATGTAACAGGTGGGGCTCTTGCGCTCCTGGAATCTGTGTTCCTTCCTCTCCACCTACCCGAAGTGACCTTCCAGACTATTGTTTATGGGATGCCTCGGGTTCGTCCTCTTCGCCTTAGATAAAAATGTGTTCGAAGTCTCCATCTTTAGGTGGGCAACGAAGCATTCGCAGACTACGCAAGCATTGGTAATACGGTGACCCATATCAACAACAAGTTTGTGCTTCCTTGTGCTGCTTTTCGTTCAGCTTGACTGACCAGCAATCTGTAGAGAAGACTTCGTGCCTATTCTTCCCGGTCAGTCTTTCGGGAATTCATACTGCGGTAGCTAAATCCATGCGCAATAGGGAGATCCCTAGGTTTCCGTCATCCGACCGGCGAAATCCATATCCAGGTTCGCGACTTGTGTTCCACCGAATCCTTATTCACATGTTCACAAATGCAGGATTCTGGCGTTTGGAGTTTTTGCCCCGGTAAGCGATTAAGCATCCACTCTTTTCATTGACGTGCTAAGTATATGGCTGTTCTGCAGGTCAGGATAACACGAATGGTTTATGCACAACGGGTATGCAACTATCTTCGCGTTTCCTTCTCTTTGGACTGGTCTTTTTGCAGGAGATGTTTCGAACATACTCGAGGGCCGCGAGGGCGACCACGATGGTAAGATCTCACTGTGCACATATTGGGGCTAAATGAACACTCGATTTCCTGTCAAGGACCGTATGATGGGGTGCTGATGGACTGCTAGAGGATGAAGGAAATCCAACTGACTTAAGGGACGGTCGTTGCACGGAGTATCACGGAGTATCAATGATATACATTCCTTTCTCGTATAACGCGAGGCGTCGATAGCTCGTTACATAACCACTTCCTCTCTTGAACGAGTTCTCTGTCGAAATACTTCCGCTGAGATCTAGCCGGAAGAACGGCCTAGTAGGGTACGCGGGACGGGCACGGTTCGATTTCCCGCGGAACTCGATTGATGCCCGGCCTCAGCCGGGAAACACGGTCACATGACAGCTTTGTCTTTTTGCATTTATCACTCCGTGCCGCCTCTCTCGACCTCTTGAAGTCATTCCACGCATGCCTTGACCTTGTCACGACCTTGAACACTCGTCACCTCACACTACCATTTAATATACCTCTCCCTGGACCCTAGGAACACGTCAAGTTGAGCTTACTTAAACCGTCACATTCCAAGTTATGGATGAACATTGAATTATTGACCAATTTTCAACTTCATTCTGGTACCAATTCTACACCAATCTTGTGGTCTGTATCACTTCTCAGAATTGATTGTTGCAGAACTTCAATTTGACTTGAATATCTCCGAGTCAATTATCTCTACTAATTTTCAGGATCGGCCCAGAATCAGCTGGAGAATCGAGCTGTAGACATTATAGTCGACATAAGAATCGACTCAGAAGGAAGACTTTGATCGCCGGAAATCAAACCGTGCCCGTCCCGCATACCCTACACGTGCAAGCGGAAGGATCATCGGAAGACAGGGCGGGACGCAAGGACTTGAACCCAGATGAGACGGATATCGAGCTGCAAACAGCGATCTCAACATCACTCGACTGACCCAGCGACAAATACGCCAGAGTAATGAAGACCACGGTCAGTTAATGGAGGGGTTGTCTACATTCCAGTAGCAGCCTCCATCTCCGTGCAGAGGGAGGCTGAGTGAGATGTCAAGAGTTTCCTGGCTCGGAGTGAATACCACAGGGAAACGTGTACATGGCGAGGGGCGAGGATCAGAATGGAGTTCAAGTGCGTACGGCGAGGCCGACATTCAGTATGCTTAATAACAAGAATTGAGCTCTGAGAACGCGCAAGGGTACTCAATCCTCTTCATCCTTTGAAGTCAATAGCGTTCACAATGATACGAAAGGTTCGCCATAAAAACGAGATTCCCAATTGTATTGATTTGGGAGGGAGTCGCAAACACGACTCTACCTCCCCAATTGCCATCGAACCACCGGTTGTAAGGTACGTATATGTCGCCCGGTACTTGATTGTCCATTGAGAGGGAGTCATGAAATGACTCGACCTCTCTGATTTAACAGTACAAAACTCTCAATAGCAGCGTGGGGCTTCCGAAAATGAAGGCACGAGACAACACAGCGGACAGGGCGGCGTGTGCGTCGTAGACAAAAGAGCTGGACGGAGAGGAAGCGAGGTTGGACACAGAGAGACAGTGAAAGCGCTTAAATGACGTCGCTCCCATTTTACTTGACCTAGTTTGATACTGTTTTGAGCCCACAATAACTGTCGCAAGATGGCATTTCTGGCCATTTTTTGGCATTTTAGGCTCTTGCAGCGGCTATTACGAGCCCAAATCTGCAGCAAACAAGGTGAAGTAATATATGGCTGAGATCACTTTTATGAGTACTTTGTAAAAAAAAAAATACATTGAAAAAATCACTCCGGTGCAATTACTATATACGGTAATTGGATCATTGGCCCAAAAATCTTCATCTCCCCCATGTTTCATGTGCTAAACTTTGCTTGAGCCCAAAGACACCGTCAGTCCCTCAAGACACCTTGTTGCATTGTTTTCTGCGGCCACTGTATAAGCGGCCTAGGGTTTTACCTTTTTGGCCAAATTTTCGATCAAAAAAAAAAAAAAAAAATTAAAATTAAAAAATTAAAATGCTCCTTGCGCAGAAAAATCGTTTTCTACATCCTCAGAAAGCGTGGGAAATTTTAAAGTCCTGACTTTTTCACCCATTTCAAAAAATGTGAGCTAAGACAGGCGAGGCACGAGTCGGCTTAGTGGGAGGCAACGCAGTCAAGAGATGCCGATCCCGCCGTCACACTTTCAGATCAGATTAGTCTGATCTCATATCCATTGCTTTCACGACGACTCTAGTCGACTCGCTCGTCGTATTCCTCACTCGTCAACGCGTTTTTTCCCACCCTCCTCCCGTTTCCCAGTTTTTTCTTTGCTCCGCTTGGGCTGCTCTTTTGGTCTCCTTCTTGACCTTCGGCGGCCCTGGCGTGCAGGTTCGGCCGTTGCCGCGTCCCACATTCCCGGCTTGGGCTTTTCCGCAGCTCGCGCGAAAGCCCCCCGGCCGGAACGGCCGAACCACCCACACAAGACCTCTTCCTCCTGCACCTTCCCTCCATCTCACAGCGCTGATCGAGCAGAGCGCGACCTGCCTTGCCAGGCCTGCAGAGTCATCATCACCCGTCCTACGTGTGTAGTTCGGTGTCGCGGACGCATCGTGGTACAGACAAAGGCAGGACCATGATTATTTGTCTGCGAACAATGTGTAACTCAAGACAGCTTATTATTACACGCACGCAAACATTGGGCGGAAAAAGAAAAATCCCCACTAGATCAGCAAATATATTCGGAAAAAAGAATGACTACGTATGTGCTATAGCACAGTGGTGATAGTATAACATCAAGCATTCAAGAAAACATAATTCAAACAGTTCACAACGACAACGCCTCCTCTTCTGGAGTTGTCGTACCTCGAGGAAGCTTGGCCAGCGTGCAAAGACCAGTTAGCTCTGATATTTGCTCGGAGGTCAACCTCGCACCCAGTTCTTCAGAGATGTATATCTTGCGCAGCGGTGTCCCAAAGTTCTTTCGGTCATTCGCCCACTGCAGAAGAATGGCAGGTTCAATGGACTGGCAATCGACCACAGTGAGATGGGGAGAGACAGGGTTTCCAAGATTGTCGCGGCGGAAAAACAGCCCGAAAAACTGGTTCGCAACATTCGCGACGCGAAGATAGCACAAATTGGGCATCGAATCCAGCCACCGCGTCATCGCTGCCAGGCCCTGAGGACCAACATCGAATTGGATCGAGTAGGTAGTCAACAATCTGACTTTGGGGAAGGCCGAGTGAAGCTGAAGGAAGAGGGGGAGATAGTCGTCGCCGCATAGATTCATAAGTGTAAGATCGTTGACTGCGGTGGCTGAAATGAGCGAGAACAGGAACATGGCGTATTGACGGGAGAAGTCGGCAATAACAAGAGTGCGCAGATGGGGGAGCTCGACCGGAGGGAGGTGTTCGGTGTTTTCTTCCTCAAACTTGGGTCCAGCGCCATCCATCGAAAGCTTTTGTAATCTGGGGCAGTTCATGAGGACCTCACGGAAGCGATGAACGTCCGGAGAGTGAGTAGCGGGAAGGCGTCTGATGTCGAAGGTAGTGAGATTCTGGAGGACGGAGCCCGACCAGTCAATGGGCACACCATTCAAGGACAAGTACGAAAGGGTAGGTGGAAGCACCCCGCCTAGGAACGGCTGTGGGATGACATGCGGCCACGTAAGAGATTTCCTGTGCTCGTTTTTGAGGCCACCGCGATGAAGCTCGAAACGTGTTAACATAGGGACACCGGATGTTGGACCGAACGTCCCCAAAAGTTCCAACACTACAAGCGCACTCTTCCAATCGTCCACCACAACAATGAGCATCCGAATGGTGGCAAGCTTCGAGAACAGGCGAATGAGCATCTGACGCATGTCGGCATCGGTCATGTTTGGCTCGGAGGTCAAGTTGACGGTGGTCATCGCAGTCTCCGTGTCAAACTGCTCATCGTCTAGGTCGTCGGCTTCAGGGTCGCCGTCGATACGGACGTCGAGCGGAGCCGAACGGGCCCTCTCGAACCAGGCCCATGCGCGATCGAGTTGAGGACCCGAACCCCGGAACCAAACCGCATTCCACAAAGTGGAATCTTCGATCGCGATCTCCCTCCACCGATGGCACGTCCAAGTTATGCGCAACCGCGCGTCTACCGGACGCTTCATCGAGTCCCATACGACAAAGCGAATAATGTTGCCGAGGATTTCGGTTGGAAGATCGTTAATAAGGAAGAGGCGGAAGTATCTGAGCATATAGCTCTGTCGGGCGAACACGAGCTGGGCTCTAACTTCCGCCGGGAGCTGTCGTGGGTATATGTCTCTTTGTACTTCTTCGATCTGGCGAGCAATGACGAGATAGCGAAGACCCTCAAGGCGGATTTGCTGTCTCTCCTGGGGGGTGAATGGATGAGGATCCCATCGAGCGACGATGCGTCCGAAATGCTCGCTGATCGACTGGGGGGAGGGGATGTGGGGAGGGTTGGGATGGGTGGCGGTGACATCGGGGGAGCGGAGGGCAGCAACGCGGGCAATGAATTCCTGATCGCTGGGGTTGAGGAAGTTGACAAGGGAGCTGACAGAAACCTGAAAGAAATCTGGGGTCAGTCGGGGGTTCAGAGACGAGGGTGGCATAAGCCTGGAGGCGGGCGACGACGTACAGTGGTCATTTGTGTGAGTGGAAGGAGGGGGGAAGATTGTGGAGTTGAGCTGGATGAAAAGTGGATTTATAGGGATTTGGATAGCAACCCAATACAAGGACTTGAAGGAGGGTGGCGGGTATAGACGAAAGACAGAAATCCCACCCACACAAGCAAACACGTTACGTTAGTAACGTGACTAAAAAATCGGAACTTCAATTTCAAGAGGTGATTGATCTCTGGTCCCTGGATCTTTCAATTTGATGTCGGCATAAGCGAGATCAATGATCTCCCACTGATCTCTTCCAACTCACAGTGTATTTGCGGCGAGAATCGTGTCTGGGGTACAATGTGCAATGTAATCGAAGGGAAGTAACGTTTGCTGACCTTCAGGAATCTTCTTTGCAGTTTTTCTTGTTTCTTTGTCTAGTCGTCCTAATAATAGAATCATTCAGTGCCTGGGTGTGCTGAATTTCCTGTTGTGAATACAGAAAGTACAAGACTAATAGGGTGTTAGAACTACTCTGAAACAATTTACCCACTGGCAGCCTCAGCGGACACCATAACCTGGCAGAAAGAGCGATTTACTGAGGCGGCGTTTGATGGCAACTGATGATCATTGCCTTTTCTGGGGGGGGTAGGTCGTGGGATTTATTGGCTGATCCAGAGATCGGTCACCTCTTGTTCAATTTGATTCAATGGACCAACAATGGACCATTCCGAGGGTGAAAAATCGAGGCTTTCTGGGTTAGTCTGGGTGCCAGACCGCCACGACATCCCAATTAAGTAGTGCAGGTCCTCTCCAGTGACGCGTTACGTCCCAGACCGTCACGACAGAATTGGGATGTCGTGGCGGTCTGGCACAGGACCCGAGTAATCCCTTTGAAGTTTGAAGGCCTGTTTTTGAAAATGGGGGAAAAGTCAGGACTTTCAATTTTCTCTGGACGAAGAGCATTTTCAATTTGTTTTTGGTCGAAAATTTGGCCTTAAGGGTCAGGAAATCCGCATCAGGCATTATCAGGGGTCCTTCTGCAAACAACGACCCACCGTGGGAATGTTAACCGTTTTACCATCACGGAGTGGGGAAGTTCCGGATCCCCGGATTCCCCAGGCGGACACGTATGTAGGTATCCACGTGATCAGACACGTACGCAACGAGAGGGCAACCCCGCCATTCCAAGATCGGTCGCCAGACCGATTAAAGCCGATGGCCAGTAAAACCCTCGGCAATCTCCGGCGAAATAAACCCTCGAAATGACCGATCTTTCCGGATTTGGGACTTGCACAAATGTGGTGGTGACTAAGTGACCGTGTTTCCAGGCATCAATCGAGTTCCGCGGCCTTTCGCCGGAAATCGAACCGTGCCCGTCCCGCGTACCCTAGGCCTAGAACGGCACGACATACCGACGATCGCGAACTGCCAAGCTAGTCCGGACATGACGGCTGTGCAGCATTCGTGTCTTCAAACGTTCCGACTTCATTGCATCATGGCCGTGTGTCTCGGCCAGTAATGCCCGCTTTCTGCAAGACTAAGAACGCTCTTTCGCATCGAAAAAGGCGAGAAAGAAACAGAAAAAATAGCACGAAAGCACACACCGCGTGAAGACTCGCATCCCCAGCTGGAGACTTGGTTACGCAATTTTTGAACGGCGACGAAGGCGACGACGGCTAAATTTTTGAAAGAAACACAGCCGCGGCGACTGGCGACGTTAGAGTCTAATTCAAATGGCAGCATCATTGGGTAACGTTTCGCTCATATAAATTGGTTCGCGTCTGAGTTCCGCTCCTTCATTCTCTTTCTTTCTCTTTCACGATGCCCAGTCCACTTTTCTTTCTTCTCGTCTCACCTGTTTTATTGACCGTCGCCACCACCATCCAACCCAAATCCAACACCGCCAAATGCCTTACGCCTGCTTCCAACTCTGACGGTGCTGCCGTCGCGATTCAGGACTGTGCCTCCGGCTCTGATTCGCAGAACTGGAGTGTTTCTGGTGGAGCCTTGAAGATATTCGGCAGCAAGTGCTTGGATGTTCCGGATGGTTCTACTACGAATGGCAAGAAACTCCAGGTTCGTTGCTTCTGCTGGTTCCCTCAACATGAACGAGAAAAATTGAACAACATGTCCGCGACGTACTCAGATTTGGACCTGCGCCTCCGGCAATACGAACCAAATGTGGACTGTTTCGGGCAATTCGATTCAATGGACCGGACATTCCCTCTGCCTCGATCTCACCGACGGCAGCTCTTCGAACGGCAACGTCGTTCAAACGTGGAGCTGTACAAGCGGTCCGAACCAACAATGGGTAGCAAACACCTCGTCAAACCCTCCTTCTGGCTTGCAGTCGAGTCTGACTGCGAGCGGTGTATCGGCCGTTTACCCTGGAGACTCGTCTTTCTCTTCTGCCTCTAAAGCTTGTGAGTCGAGTCAATTCAATGTTGTTCGATCTCTCACCCACTTGCTCAGATAACTTGCGGTTCACTATCACCCCTGCTGCTGTCGCATACCCGACCAATGTCCAGCAGGTGGCCGCTGCTGTCAAAGCAGGCTCTGATAACAAAATGCAAGTCGTAGCTCGCAGCGGAGGCGTATGTCTTTCAGTTTCGTATCTGTTGCATACCGCTAACTTTTTTCCATTTGCTCAGCATTCATATATTGCTAATGGCCTTGGTGGGAACAGCGGAGCACTCGTCATTGACATGAGCAAGATGAAGGCCATCACTGTCCGTTCGTCGAATAATACTGCTCTCATCGAGACGGGCAACAGGTTGGGAGATGTGGCTACGGCTCTCAACAATGCTGGGAGGGCACTCCCGCACGGAACGTGCCCTTACGTCGGTATTGGTGGTCACTCTGGCTACGGTGGATTCGGCTTTACAAGCCGCGCATGGGGTTTGACTCTCGACACTATCAAGTCTGCGACCGTGGTCCTGGCTGATGGCACCGTCAAGACGGCGTCGTCCTCCGTTAACACGGACCTCTTCTGGGTAAGTCTCAGCACATGTTGCTTCCGTCCCGGAACTTAATCTGTTCGCTATAGGCGATTCGCGGTGCATCTCCTTCGATTGGTATTGTCACTTCCATTGAAGTTCAAACCTTCGCCGCCCCCGCTTCGGCGACTGCCTTCTTCTACAACTGGAACAATGTCGACATCGCGACTGCTTCCAAAGCCATCTCGTCTTTGCAAACATTTGCCGCGACAAACATTCCGAAAGAGTTGGGGGTGGAACTCGTGTTCGGTGCGGGCTCCTCCAAGGGCCGCCTTTCACTTGGCTTGACGGGAGGATGGTACGGGGCCGCCACCAGCCTCAATTCCACCATTGCGCCGTACCTGCAGAATCTTCCTGCACCTTCGTCGTCGAATCTTAACCCTGGAAGCTATATCAACAGTATAAAGGTCTTCGCTGGTGATCAGCCTTTGAATACTGCGTCAGCTCCCGAAACGGCGGATACGTTTTACACGAAATCCCTTATGACGCCGTCGGGATCTCCCATGTCCTCTGCCGCTATCACGGCGTTCGTCACCTACATGGCCAACCAGGGATTTTCGTCAGACACGGTAATTATTCTATGCGTTCCACTTCGCGAATACAACTGACTCTGTTTTCAGGCGTGGTTCGTCCAGGTAGAATTATACGGTGGAAGCAACTCTGCTATCAATGCGGTACCCTTGGACTCTACGGCTTTCGCCAAGCGAGACACCCTCTTCACGATCCAATTCTACGCATCGTCTAGCAGCTACCAACCACCCTACCCATCTGACGGGTTCTCCTTCCTGGACGGAATGGTCTCTAGCATCACTTCGAACAGCCCGTCGAACTGGGCCTATGGCGCATACCTGAACTATGCGGACGACAAACTCATTAATGCCGCTAACCTCTACTACGGTTCTCACCTCGACCGCCTGAAGTCTATCAAGGCTTCAGTGGACCCGTCGAACACGTTCCGCATGCCTGTGGGCGTGTAAACACTTTTGCCGGGATAGACGGATGTGGTCTCGTCGCAACGCGAAACTTTCTTGTGTATACGACGCAGATGGACTCTTACTGAGCAATATTGGACTTTTGGCATCTTATTGTAGCACACGAAATAATGTTACGCGCACAGAAACGAAATAATACACAAACAAATCGTGAATTTTCTTGACGTTTCTGTAAGCTTAGCCGCGGTAGTCTCCAGGTCGCCAAGTGCCTCCGTAGAGTCACAATAGGACCGAATATACAATTGTACGATGATGTGAGCTGTCAGAACGAGCGCTAATCGCGTCGTGCCTTGGGCCGTGAGATTCTGTATCAACGACGTTCTACTTTTGTCTGCATCTTCTGACACCAGCGCGTTACCCTTCAAATTATTCCTGGGCAACAATGGACGCGGGAGACTCATTGAGACCCTCTCGCCGCCCCTCCCTGCGGTCGCAAGCATTCAGACCGCAAACTGCTCCAATGGGCCCACGAACCAGAAACTTGTCCTCGCGAAACTCGACTTTCACTCCCCCACCAGCGCCGGAGCTGCTTGCTCCATCGCAACTATCGAGGGAGTCGACGGTGTCCTCTCGCGGACCCTCACCGCGATATAGTGGGCCGTCTTCAGTTGAACCACCACCACCACCGCCGGATTCGAAAAACCTTGGTGCTATTGCGGAGCGCGAATATGGAGGACCGCCGGCGCCTGAAGCCGGCTCCCCGCCGCCGCCTCATGACTCTGATGAGGCTTCGCAGGAGGTACAAGAGGTGCCAGAGGAGCCGTTGAATGTTGTGTCTGTACCGAAAGTCGCAAACCTTACGCCTCCGCCTCAAATTAAATTCGACTCAGTGCCGGTCAAGTGGAAGGGTTTACCTTTAGAGGCAGCATTATGTGCGTGTTCATAGACTACTGGAAATATTCACCGTGTTCAAATTTCACTCCAGGGACGTTCAATTCCAAAGAACTACAGGTCAATTCTTTCGTGGGCGGTATGTCGTTATGATCCTCACAAGTTTTCTGTAGGAGCTCGTTTCGCGCGCCATCCGCGGATCCTCACGCGAATCCTTCATCCGCGTACTGTCAGTCGAGAATTTGGAGGAACGTCTACCTGAAGAGCTTGAACGACTGAACGCGCTCAAAGCTATGACACAATCCAAATGGCGTTTTAGCGTCCATCGGCGCACGATGCTCCTCCAGGCATTACATTCACACTCTCTATCAGGTTATAATGATAAAGACGGGGCTGCGCTCGTCGCCAAACTGTCAGAGACCACAGCCGAATGCGACCAACTTTTGGAAGATCTCCTTCAGATCGCCGATCAAGTGGCCCAAATTAACCATCTGGTGGACCAACATTGGGCAAGCGCCCTCGCTATCGCACTGCGCAAAGTATGTTGCCGCCAAGTTGTCGTTCTCTTCCTATAATTAGCTGATCGCTACCTTTTCTTTTCTTTATTCTAGTTGAACAGTAGCTATGGTCGGCGAACATCGGAACTGCTTAAATCGCGCGCAAAAGTAGCATCGCTTGAAGCTGAGCTCAATGATGCGTGGCAGCAAGCGGAGAAACTTGCTCGGGAAATGGATGATCTGGACGCTGAAGTGAATTCTGACGCTGAAGAAGACCAAGACTTAGGCGACGCCACTCTTGACCTGGGCGATGCGGTAATTGAGGTTGCAGAGGTGATCTCATTAAATCACCGCAAGTCCCCGTCTGCCTCGTCTCAGGTGGCCTCAATTGTTTCGTTAAGCCATCGCAAATCTCCCTCGGGCGCTTCCTCCTCTCGCCTGAGTATTCATCCTGTCAAGGAGACTCTCAGCCTCGATGCTGTTTCGCGTATGCACTCTGAACAGTCGGCAACGACCTCAGGAACTGAATACACGCGAGCGACGACACCACCCTCTCCTTCGCTGACGAAACTACCCACCCCCACTCCGTCAGAGATGGAATATCTTCTTGACCCCACGACAGCAAACAACACATTAGGTGTTGACAGTATTCTCGAAACGCCGCAACTAGAGCATCTCATCATTGGAGCCGCCTTGCCGAGCTCACCGTCGACGAATCCTTCGTCCGCTGTTGATCCTAGCCCCTCGACTGCTCATACTGACAACACGGACGCCGTGAGCATCCGCAGCACACGCAGCGTTCGAAGTACGCGGAGCGGAAAGAGTGCGCGTACAGCGCGAAGCCAGCGCACCACCGACGCGAGCCGCGTGAGCTCGGTGTCCGCCGCCCGACGGCGCTCGCAGCGGACTTCCATGAGCAGCCTGCGAATGCCCAACATCACGCGCAAACCCGCCCAGCCACCCGTGCCTGTCCCCGCGCTCCCCCTCCCGAGCAGTCCGCGCCTGAGCCCGGGCGGCGCTCCAGACCGCCGCGCTTCGACGATTGAGTCTTTCCTTGATTTTGCACCGTCGGATTCGGATGACGAGGAGGCGGAGGTGGGGACGGTGTCGGGCGTTGTTGTGGCCTCGCCTCGGCGCACGAGTATCGATGATATTGAGGTCGTTGCGCGGTCGGCGGCTGTTGCGGACTTTCGTGGTACGCAGGACGATATCACGGTTATGCCTAGGCGGAGTGCGGCAGAGGCTGAGCTGGTCGCTCCTAGGCGCTCACAATTTTCGCTTGACCATCAACATCCGTTTGCGAACGAGGGTGAGTTTGAGTTCAATGTGTCCGCGGTCTCAATGATGAACGACCTCCTTACAGAGCCGGTGGCCCAATCGATTCCGTCCATTTGGCTGCTGCAGGACACACCAAAGACACCCGCCGAGCGCGTTGAGTCCATGATGCGCAACCACAGCGGAACAGTGAAAATGGGATCGTTCCAGCGGCTCAAATCACTAACCAAACGCTACTCGCTGCCCTTCCCTGGTGTTGTCGCCCGGTCCAAACCCGGGCGCAATGCTACCGCTGGGACATGATCGAGTACGGCGTAGTTTAGTTAGTAGTTATCATGCATATAGGAAACTTTGCTATCTTTTTTGCTAATGTATACTTTACAACTGTAGCCAGTACTTATTTGGATCAGCTCTCAGCGCAGGATACGTATGATAATATAACGGTGTACAATGTCCGTCCAACCAACCAATTGCATGCCGTGAAAATCGAAGGGAGTCGCAAGTATTCAAGTAAGAATGTATTCACGCTTTTGGCACAAGGGCCAGGGCTCCGGAATTGCCTATGAGAGTGAAACGCGCTCCTTCTTTCCCGACTGTCGTTGCTTTTGCTTCTGCAGGTAGCCCTGCAGATCCAAGGTCCCCGGCCTTGAGTAGACTCTTCGCAAGAGTGCCAATCTGCATAGTTGCATTTATCAGTACGGCGGCGCAACTTGCAACCAAGCCGGAGAGAACTTTACCTTGATTTGAAGACTGGAGGTGAAGAGGGAGCCAAAGCTCGTCACGGCGCTATAAGAAAAGATGTCAGTTGAGGAGACGAACGAAGATTCTGTGGACAGTCTACCCAGCGATCGTTTCACCGATTCTGGATTCAGGTCGATTGGTCCCCGCCAGAAGGGCGGGTCGGAATACTATGGGATCATCGTACCCCAAACTCGCGAGACCGTCTTCAGTGAGGCCTTTACTCCTATAAGCGCAGCATTCAGTTTGGCAACTTTCGTATGACGCGGAGATTTAGTATGCTCACCGTGTGTAGAGAAAATGCGATTTAGAGTCAGCCCCGGTGCTCTATCAATGCACAGATTGTGAATACCAGAGTTCAAGCAAATGCGAACCTCAAACCGTGCACATACCGAAACATACACCAACCGCTGACTATGTCCCTCGCTCTTCGCCGCCCGTGCAGCGTCAATAACATACTTCCTATCAATACGCTCAAACGCCTCCGTGCTCCCAGCAGCCTTCGCCGTCGTCCCAAGAGCAATGAACACCACGTCCCAATTACCCTCGCGCAACCCTGCGTCGTCGAGCTTCTCAAAATCTATCACTTTCTGCTGAAGCTTCTCTTTGCCTTGCTCGGGGAGCGCGTCAGGCGCGGTCGTCCGACGACCGAATTCGCCGACACGCGTGAAGGTGGGGGTGGTGAGGAGTTCTTTGAGGAGCGCGCCGCCGACTTGGCCGGTTGAGCCGAGGATGAGGGCGGATTTCTGAACGGACATGGGGGTTTGGATTCGAGTTGGCTGGGCTTGGGAAATATCATCATTGAGGTGGGCCGCGCCGTTACAGCGAATTGGAAGCCATAATAGGTATGACAAGTTCGCGGCGTGTTTCGGGCAGGTAGGATTAATATTACGCGGCACGAGATAACAGAGATCAAACTGCAGACCCTATACTCGTACCTGAGATGTTACAGTACCGGAAGGACGAACGGGAGGAGGGAACAGAGGTTCTCTTGCCGGGATCCCGGACCGGCACATCACATCTTGATTCAAGCTCTCATCTCTTTTTGTACCACTCGATCTTTAGGCAATGTTGGGCTACGAAAACTCGGGCTCGGTTGTGTGTCAAGTTGGTCCAGACCGCTCCTGCCAGTGCGGCGCCCCCCGTGATAATGACGCGTACTCTAAGAGCGCCGTCGAGTCGGATGCTGTCTCATTAGAGGCGTTTTGGTGCAGAGTCTCGCAGTTGACTACCCGTACTAGAAACAATGAAGGTGAATGGTTCGGAAGTGATGAAGCTAGGCAGTGGAATGATCGTAATAAGGAGGTGCATCGTCTATCCGATTTATCTTTGAAGGTTATGCCATACTAATGTACTCGGCTTCCAGACCTGCACGAGATGCCAACGCCAACGAGGTCCAACGTGGAAAGCCTGTTTGGTGGAAGATGATCAGCTAACCTGTCGTCCTTGTCGTGACGGCAAAATGGGCTGCGACCTGAAGACGAAATTCATCTTTGAATATACCAAAGATCAATTCTTTCCCACTATGGAGGAGTTCATGAGGGTATACTCAAAGAAAGAACACGCAGACTGTAAGGTATATCGGAAATTGGCGTCCCGCAAGTTACGAGCAACTTTACCATATAGTGAGTTGCCGATTGCCCTGATTGTATCTAGTGTCCCTCATATGTATTCACTTTACAGCTGATAAACCTTCTCGAAATCAAGTTCAGTTAGGCGCCGCGTCAACGATTTTATCAACTACTCGAACCGGTACGAGTCGACGTATTATACTACTTTTCTGACGGTCCATAACTTACCTGCGGTAGAACCATCGCGTCCTCAGGTCCAAGCTGATAAGCCCATCGTCCGAATGCCTGCTGCAGAACGAGAAAAACTTCGCGCAGCGCTCTTGACTCAGATTAAGTTTTTATCGCAATGCTACGACGAGGAAGAGCGTCCTATATTTATTCGTTCTATCTACGCAGAATTACAAGCGCTGTGTCCTCAGGGAATTCGAACTGAGGATTTATAGTGTGACTCCTTCCCTATATGTCGCCATCGCCTTGTTTTCTGCACATTTCATCATCTCATGTCGTTGGCGTGCTACCGCGTGTAAGGTCAAAGCAAGCGGTATTCGTCGGCACTTCTAAGTTGTGTAGTAATTGTTACTGACGTGTAACACCTCACTTCCACTCCTTAAACTTTGCCTATGTAGCAGTGCATCGAGTATCAAGTTGCAAACCCTATACCCTATACTGTAACAATGTTACAGTAGTATGTAACTCGGTCTTGGCTTCGGTCAAACTTCAGCGTCGCAAGCTTCAAGCACACTCCGTCAGCGGGGCAGTGACTCAGGACCATGCATGTACACAATGAAAGCATCGAAATATTGCAAAAGACAGAGAAACAGACAACACTATGACATGCACGTACAGCAAATATAACACAGCCCACTTACTGGGGAGTGACCTCTCCTCTATATAATTCAAACCATGCATCACGCATCCTCCTCATCGTCCTCCCCAACCACATGCAACGGCTCCCCACCCACCCCCGAATCCGCATTCGGCACGCGCGAATACCACTTATTCCTCGGCGTCATCGGAATACCGTTATTCCTCTCCCTCTCCCTCTCCTCTTTGGAAGGAGCATTCCGGCCGGTGGTGGCGTATAGATGTATGAGGTAGACGATGTGCGCGTAGAGGATGAAGGCGATGCTGAACATGATGAGGATGTAGGTGACGTGGTCCATTTCGTTCTTGTGTACGAATTCGAGCTCTTCGTCTGTGCCAGACATGAAAAGTATGCTGCGTGGGGGTATTGTTGTTAGTATGCGTCCTAGCTATATAGAATGAGTTGATGGCATACCCAGAGGCGACGAGGAGCTAAAGATATTGTTAACATATTGTTAGCAAGCCGTGAGGGAAAGAAAGGACGGGAGAAACGCACGAAAGAAGGGAGGTGGCGGAACGCCTTGCCAGCGACGCTCTTACCGCTATCGTCGGACGCAACATAGCGCGAAGGGTTGGGGAACCGCGGGCTCGGCTCCGCCAATGTGTGGTCGCTGGTGTTATCATCCTCGACAATTTCCGCCGCCGCTTTACTCGGCGACGAGAAGAAACACACTTCTATAATTCGTGTGACGCCCGCGAGCATGAGGGTGTAGCCGAATATGGCGTGGACCTGCTATGCGTTGCAGAGTTTTGAGGAGGATGGGAGGGGAATGCATACCTTCGTGGATAGCATAAGGTGTTGCGCATGTTCTGACATACCCCAGCCAGTTAAAATTAAGCTAAGAAGGTTGTTAAATGTGCGCAGAGCAAGGGTGAAGGTGGTCATACATTATACCCGGAACGACGTTGCGCTGGACCAACGGTCAGGTTCTTTCAGAACAACATTCGACTCATGGAATACCTTATTATTGCGAGCAAGAAGTATGCCCAGAAGACCGCCAGCCCACCCTGAATACTGCTCAATTTGGAATGAACTCTAGGTGAAAGAAACGCACAAAGAATCCCCATAATACTGTGAACCGTGTCAGCAATGTCCCACAGCCAAAAGAAAAATACTAACGTGTGTTGCATGTCCTTAACGGACCACGTACTTCCTCGGTGCTCAGTGAAAGTATTTACTTGAATCCACGCATCAGATTCCAGGATTCTTAAAGGAAAAATCCAGCAACGAACCAATGCCCCAGAGCATAATCGTCCATGAATCCCACCATTCTGGACTCCGTCCAGTCCGGCGAACCCAAGCCTCACCGACGAGGAACAAAATCGCGATTATAACGCCATATGCAATGAACCCCGAGCCCATAATATAATGTGCAAGACATTGCTCCAGATGCCCACCGCGGCAATATCCTCGGTACGCCATCGCGCCGAAGAGCATCTGCGTCCACCCGAGAATGGGATACGCTTTACCTACGATACCGTGCAGTCGCACGGCCCATGGGCGGATCGAGGCTTCATGGATGTGCAGCTTGAGGTACACGCCAAGTACGAATTGAATCGCGATCGGCGCGAAGAGGACCGACGCGAATACACCATGCGCCGAGGGCAGAAACTGGCGTCCGCCATGAGAATGGCCGAGGATGTACCCGCCTGCTGTTAACAGGAATCCAACGCTCTAAAATTGCAATCGATTATTTGGATGTGCGGGAAACATGAAAAGTTGAACGCACCTGGAGCGGGACATGCCAACGACTCCGACTGCGGTTTCTAAGTAAACAACTCGACAGAAAATCCGCTAACGCACGTTATACCGAGCACCATACCCACTGGGAAGAGCACTCCCCAAACAGCAGCTTGTAACAGAATATGAATCCATAGAATTGAGTCTGTCGGCTTGTTGGATTCCTCTTCGCTCAGCTCATCGTGGTGATCGTGCCCCCGGACAAACGAAGCGCAGACGAGAAGAGAAAATAAAGCGTAGGCAAGGGTAGATAGTCGGGGCATTGGGACGAAGGCCACCGCCCGCCTTGCAAGAGTCGCGCAGTGAGAGTAGAAGCCAAAAGGTGAATTCCTTGAATGCAAATAATACTCGCGAGCGGATCACTGCGCCGCGGCCGTTAATCACCGTGTATCAAACGCGTCAACGCGTCAACCTCAATGACACTCTTGACCTCAACGTCAACCTCGACCTCCACAGGCACAACCCTGAACTGCTGACGACGCTGGTCGACGCGAAATGGGACAACTCTCAACAGAGCCAGCAGCTATCTCGACCAACGGCCACCATTCCTCAATTCGTTATCCTGAAGATTTCTATGCTATCCCGCTTCCTCGCAGAATAATATTTCTTCGAATACCCCACGCAACTCGACATCGAGGTCCCACCTGGTCCCACCCCGCGGAAGAGATAGAGACACAGATCTAGGCGAACGCTCATCTGTCAGAAATTAGAATTCACTGTCCATATCAATCTTCCTATGACTTCGCTTGACCTTTCCTTTCAATGAAGTCTCGTCTTGGCGAGCCATGGTTCATGAGCAGCGTGTTGTATCATACTCTATGTAGTGGGAATACATGATATGTACCGACCCCGGGCATGTTTAAAAGAACAAAGCCCAAAATGTGTCTGTTTTCGCGACCCAATGCGCGGTTGGCATGCTAGTGGTAAAACTGCGAGGAGATGAGCTGCAAAAGAACCTCGTCGCCAGAAGCCGGAAGATCTGTTGCAATGTGGTCCAACAATCCTCGATGGGGACGAGCCACCCGAAGCTGCGATAAGGTGAACGATTGAGTGAAAATTCACCACGACGTTAACCCGCTGCAGCTTGAGCTCTCAACTTCGGCGGCTCAGCCCTGACCTCAGGGAGGAATTTTGCTTTACGCTCTTTTCGTGTCACCAACCTCTGGCGATGTGTCCGCATCAACCCTTGCAGGGTAGGCAGATACAAGCCTAACTTCCACAACGTCCCAATCGACACATCTGTATGATCAAAAGCATACGAAACCATGGGTTTGAGGTTGTCTTTGCGACGGCGCTCTACAAACGGCTGTCGGGGTAGAGGTCGTATTGATGATAGCTGTGTGAAAAGTAGATGTTTGGCCTTCATCCTAAGCATCCTTTAGCAAGTGTAAATGAGCCACAATCAACAGAGACATACATCCGCGCAGCGAGTAAGGCGCGTTTAACGCTATTGTTCAGTTCATGGTGTTCTCCTTTATCCGGGTTACCGCTGTGGATGAGCACGGTGACCTCCCTGCCTGCGCGTACAAGTGTTTTGTCTGGTATCTTTGAACCCGCATACCTGTCTGATTGTCAAAAAATGAATCCGCAGCACCAAGCAGCTAGTCACGCACATGAGACTCCAGCCATCTTTATGGCGGAACACAACACCAGAGGACTTGCGATCGGCCAAATTCGGAGAAAATCGAGAATTCTCCTCACTGGCAAGTGTTTCGAAAGAGAGCAGATTGAGTTGGTTGCAAATTCCCTTCCTTGCCTCCCAGGATCTATTTGAGAGTTAAAGTATGCCCCACAGAATACGGCAGATGAAATTTACCGGGTGGGATCAGCCCATACGGCCGGCCGGTCTGCGTCTGAGGCTCGAGACGAGGGGATAGAGTTGTATATCGCGTCGTCCATGACGGAAATCACCCCATTCTTCGTTCGACCATCATCGACTAACCCAAGGTTTTCCAAGTCTGAAAGTTCTCTCAGATACAGATGGACGTTGTAATCCGCCACCACGTAAAGCGGATGCTTGGGGCGAGGATTTAGCTGCGTTTTCTTGTCGTGAGCGAAGATACAGGTTAGTCGAGGAAAGCCGTACCCCTTGCCGCTCAGCCAGAAGCGAAGCGAGACCGCCATGATGATCGATGCGCATACTGCTGATGAAGATACACTTGAGATCCCGCAGGACATCATGTACGCCATCAGCTCCAAAGTGCCGAACGAGTTGACCCCACGTCCCTTCGCCGCAGTCAAGCAAGACTGATCCCGCACCAGGAATTCGAACAAGCGTCGAAGGAGCTGAAAAGCCGATAACTAAGCCTGCCACGAATATAAGCTAAGCGCACTTGCCATTGCGGTAAACCCCCGGCCCAGTCCCAGATGTCCCCAGGGTGATGATATTGGCATCATAACTATTTCGCAATCTCGCATATTCTGCTCTGCGCCTTCCCTCCTTCGCTCGTCGAAGAAGGATTCGCCGTTCACCCCATTCTCTCCGACTGCGTTCATACTGGAACTTAAGAACTCTGGATCGCCGCAACGATACACTACGCAGTTCGATGTGAGTTGGGACCTCCGTCGACAATGAGGTAGGAAAGTAGACGCTGGGGTGGAAGGAAGGGTGGACGTGCACCGCAAGGCTTCTTTCTAACGGAAAGAAATTGGCAGGAAGGCCGACAATTTCTGGCGGAGTATCAGCGGTGTACATAGTATATATCGATGATTGTTGAGCTCGTACCGTCCCAGGGCTTTTTCGGTGTAGGTACGAGTTTCTGTTCGGGGAATACCGCAGGATCAAGACGAGTCCTCGTTGTCTGGTGAACATTCTGGAAGGTAAGGTGATCACGGTCGTGTTCTGGTGAAGAGATCATGTGCTACGAAAATCGGAATTTAAAATTATAGTTATTCAAGCGTCTTTGGGGCTTACATTGGTGTCGATGGGGAACTTGTTCATGAATTCGATGTATCGTTCATCCTCCAGAACACCTTCGCCGCAGAGATGGAAAATAGCTTGGAGTGTGTAGTTGGGGCTTCGGGTCTGGAATTCGCTGAAGAAAGGGGAACTGGAGAAGGTTTTCAACAGAGAGGGGATATACGAAGGGGAGGGAACGTCGAGAATTAACACTGCCTGTTTTGATAATGAGTGAGCATCAGAGACAAGCATGCCGCGACCAACTGTTCGTGGGTTCTCAGCCTGAATGTTACCCAGAGTCGAAGCCACGGGGGAACTTCCTTCTGGGTTAGCGTCGGTTACACCTGCGGGATGGATGGCGAGATAAGCTATCGTAGGAGGGGATTCTACGCTGAATGACTGTAACGGCGGTAATTGGCGGTGAAAGGAGTGGTCCTTGTTGAGGAAAGGATGGTCGCGTAACCAGCTCGTTTGCAGCTTGCCAGGAAACATAACGTCGATCCTCCTTCGTTTCAGAATACGATTTTTATACGAATCGTCTGAGATCCGCTGAAAGACTTTTGCCCTGCCAGGAGAGACAGGGAGTATCGGAATGCTCCAGACAGTCATATTGTCGTCCTGGAAACAAGGCGCTGGACGCTCTGTTTTGTTGGGAATGAGTTTTGTTTCCACTACGTTCGCATGCACATCGTTTCTATTATAGGATATTAGTAGAAAGGTTCACCTGTGCCTGAAGAAACAGTACCTGTACAAATGGAATCGCATCGCAGCCATGTAGTGAAAGGTTCCAGGCGGTCCTACGACAGTAAATTTCTCGAACTTTGTTGCAGAATCGTTAATTAGACCTACGAAACGGTAAGATTTCACTAACATAGTTGAAGAGAAGATAGACATACCACCCAGTCCCCCCGCTCGCTTCAAGCTTGCTTGTGTTAGAAATAAATTGAGACGCGTCTTGTCCGGATACGCCGTTCTTGGTGCCATGACTCTTTGCGTGTTTTCGCCAGAATTAAACACATAAAGTTCAGAGGTGCCCTTGAAGTGAAGAGCTACAGTCGGACGAGTGTCTCCACTGTTGCCTGTGACTATCGTGGCTTTCAATCGTTTCTCTTTGACTTTTTTCGATGAAACAGCCTCAGTTAGCGTTGACACCTTACGGTGCAGGGTGATGGTTGGGTTGTACACAAGACCCCATCCCCGACGCGTCGTAGACCACTTTCGCAAAAAGGCCAGTGGCACAGGGCGGCGGCTGGATGTATAGGACGTGGTGGTTGAGGTTGGCGACGCGAATCGACCTAGATTGCTCGTTCGGGATGTGTCGGCCGAAGCCTCTGATATGTCTTCTTCCTGTCCGATCATCACCTCCGAGTTTGATGGAGCTCTCAGAGCAAGAGTCGAGTCACCTCCCTGCTCTAAGCAACTCTCCGCTGTAGCCTTGTGGTAATGGAAATCTCTGTTCGTAAACTCATTAATCCTAGCGGTCTGTCTTTTTTTTTTCTGCGGCGTCGGAGTCCCAAATTCAACCGTTTCCAATCTGGACGACAGACGATGAAATCGACGCCCTCGTATCTATGTTAGATAGGGCCTTCGTCAACAGTCCGTCAACTATTCAGTCATCTGGATGGTAGGCGCACTGAACTTGCAATTGAGACAGGCTTTTTCGTTTCTTGTCGGATGGAAAACGTGAACTTGTGGCCAAATATGTTTATCGTGGGCACGTCCTGGCCGGCCTACTTGAGGGGGAAGTTTGGGTTGCTGGACAATCGGGTACGAACGTGATTCGTGCCGCCGCTGTCTGGTTTCCTCCTGGTACCGATGCTCTCGTGACGTAAAGTCTTTCCATTTCTCATGGGTTCACAGTTCTGATTTGGTCCCCAGCGAGGCGCAACGAAGCGCTGCGGAATGGGACCAATTCATTTCGATGCTTAGTCAAGAGAAGAGAACATGGTGGTCGGATTATGTTTGTTCATTCGATTTTCTTTGTCTGCAGAATTTCAATCCGCGACGGTAGTTCCTTCCAACCACTGAGGAAGCGAGCGCGTCCTCTATCGGAAGAGATATGGGCTTGAAATCTTGGCACCTCCTCCTGCTGGGCACCGATCCGGATCATCAAGGGAAAGGTCTTTCTACAGCTCTCATCCGAGCTGTTGAAAGCAAGGTATTGCCTTTCCCTCTCTATCCCCATCACTACTCAGGATTTTCATAGGCTTCAGCAGAGCGAGTATCATTGGTTGTTGGAACTTCGGAACTAACGAATGTCTGTCCATGTGAAACATTTAGCATCTACATACCAAAACTGAATTTTATGTCAGGTCGCGTATTATCAGAAACTTGGCTTCGTCGTTCGTGGTGCCGTCCCCATTGATATTGGGGATGGTCAGCTCATGCTGACGACCTTAACCAAGCCTTGAAGAGGCTGTTTGCGACCAATTTGTGAAAGTCGAACTGGCGAGCACGGAAACAAGGTTACTCTAGTCACCCTTGTTCACCCAGTTCTTCATGTAGACTCAATCCAATCTGTGCATTTGCTAAACAGTATTATCCATGCAAGCGTCTGAACCCGACGACCCCAAGATGCCCGGCATGTCTCTGAATAGTCGCCAGCCACCCTGTCTTATCTCACTTCCAAGATGTTAGACTGTCTCACTTCCACCGACATAAAAGCCGGTGTCTGCCTCCCTAGACACTTCACCGAGCTTACTTCCTACCACCACTACCACCCACAAAGTTCAGCTCTCAAAAACTCGATATATCTCAAAGAATGGCTCCATCCTCCATCGTCAGCTCCTTCCTCTCTGGCGTCGACATCAGCAGCAGCATTCTCTCCGGCAGCAGCCTCCTCGCTGCTTCGCCTCTCCCTACTTTGGCCCCGTTCTTCGGGTTAGATCCATCCAAAGCATCCACCTCTGTCGCCAACCAAGTATACGAGGCTGCCACGACAATAGCATCGGGAGAAGTCTACGCAGGTGCCGCGTTAACAGACGACTTCCCCATGGCCTCCGCCTCGCCCAGCGCAGGAAGTGTCAGGATGCCTGGCCCCGCCACTCAGCGACTATTTCTTCACATCGCCGTGGCTATCATGATATTCTCTATCGTATTCGTGGTAGGAGCATGGCTCATTGGGCGGGCGTATTCCAAGGGCAAGACATCTTTTGATGAGGAGGTAGGTTTCACTTCATAAATTGTTCTCCTCAGGGTGCGGTGCTAATTTGTTTTGTACCCATAGAAAATCATTGAGACGATCGAGTCATTCAAGCCTCCGACCATCGCTGCTCCCCCGCGCTCTGCATCGTTGGCACGGTCTGATCCCGCTCTCGCTCGCCACCAACACCTCCCGCAGCCTGGCCAGTACGAGAGCCAGTATAAGATGCTGTACGGACATGGACGAGGCTTCTTCGGCTAAACGACGACGTCGTCCCCCTCTCTCATTGCTCCCCGCTTTCGCCCGCATCGTCAGTACCTCGGCCTGTTTCGCTGTTTTGGTCTTGCGTTACCTCCCATACTCTTATCGCCGGCGTCACCACCTCCATCACCCCGTATTCCAGCTTTCCCTCCTCTCTCTCTGTCTCACTTTTCCAATTTTTGGTAAGTCTCATTCAACTTCTCCTCTTTATCGCGCCTGACTCGTCTTAGGTTTTCATTTACTTGTATAAGCCAAATACACGCGGCACTAAAACCAAAACAAATACGGAAAAGGCTATCGATAAAACTTTTCACCGCATACGGGAGCATAGGGGACGGGGAGGTCCGCAACTCCGTTCGAGATCGGGCACGCAGGATAGCGCGAGTTGGCCACGGGACACCGCACCTCAGCGCGACTCCACGTCGGGACAGGGCATCTCGAGCTCGACCACCACGGCGTGATGCCACGACGGCTCAGTGCGACTCCACATCGGGATACGAGACCCACCGAGCGGCGAACCAAACATAACAGCACTACATAAAATTACTTCGAAATAGGCGGGGCAAACGGAGCATGAGCGACCATAGAGCTGTGTGGTAATTTGGAAAATCCGGGACATGGCGCTCACGAGGGGTCTTTTTGTTATTCCTTTATTTCTGTTCTGTTCTTTGTCTTCTTTTGTACGACAGTGCCAATACACGCGGTAGTTTGTCTCGTAATTTGTGTGATCCACCAAGTTGACCAGAAAGTAAATCAAGAGTTCGCGTTTCCCACGTGACCGCGTCGCTGGCTTCGCTTCTGCATGCATCGAATCGATTGGACTCATTTTAGAGACTTCGACGTCGCGGAGCGCCAATTAGGCCTTTCGTTTTGAGCTGTCAGTCGGCCAGTCTATTCGGCTCACTTAATTTCTCGCTTTTGCGCAACTCTCCCTTCGTTTCCTTCCAATTATGAGCTGGACGACCTCAGTCGTTACAAGCGCGACTACGGACACAGAGCCTTCAATCGTTATCTCTTTCGACAATGCGAAATACATTTTCAATCTCGCAGAGAACTCCAACAGAGCCTTCACCCAGAAGAAGGCGCACCGAAAGAGCACTCGCGCTTTTTTTCTGACTCGGGTTGAAGCCCGGCGTACTGGCGGTATTGCTGGTGCGTGTTCCCTTCAACCGCGCATCTGTTGTTGAGTTTTCCTTGTGCCAGGTATGCTCATGTCTTCCGCGGACCAGTCGCTCAGGATTTTGGACGTTGTGGGACCACCTGGGCTTGCACATCGAATCGCTGCAATGCGATGTTATATCTACCGGTACGTCGTTCAATGTTTGAATAATTTCAGCCAACCGATTCGTTACAGGGACTCGATGAACGTTAACGTCAAAGAGGTTCTCTTGTCTCCAGATCTGACTGCATCACCTCCTTGGACCTACCAAGACAATAACATCACCGTCTACAGTCTTCCCGTACTGCATTCTTCGATGGAATTTCCTGAAGCTATGTTGGCCAAAGCGTCTGAAGAGCCAGCAGTCGAATGCGTCACGGGGACCGGGGCTACGAAACGAAAGCGCGAGCCTAGCTCTTCACTGAAAGAAATGTTGGAAAAGGAAGGTTTTCTGGCTGAAAAGTTGGAGGGTGAATTGGCCCAAGAATGGCGAACGCTCATGATCAACACTATGTTTCCCGCCTCCATGAAACGAGGTTTCAAGGGCAACTCACCCAAACGGCAAAGGGTATCGCCAAAGGGAGACGGAGAGGACTCCAAGAATGTAACGAGTATTCGTCTTGCATACAAGTCCGCTTTAATCTTGGTTTCAGTTTGACATGTACCAACGTCCTCGAATCCCAGCTGGGTATCATCATCAGCTCCCCAAGTTTACCCCATCATGGCCAATCGATTCGCCTCCAACTCTGGCATACGTCGTCGTTGGCCCCTCTGTTCGTGGCAAGTTCGACGTAGACAAGTCTCTCGAATTGGGTGTCCCGAAAAATATGCGTTCTCGACTTACAAGGGGCGAAAGCATCACCGTTACCGTGCAGGAAGGCGATCAAACCGTGAGTAAGATAATTAACCCGCTCGATTGCATTGGGCCCTCGGAAGTTCCTCCGGTTAGTCTATATAAGCTTTGTTATGCCTTAACTAAAATTCCTTCATAGGTTTTAATTGTTCTGGATGTTCCGTCTCCAGAATACATTCCTCATCTTATTTCTTCATTCGAAACATCTCCTTTCTATGCAAAATTTCGTTCTATGCGCGCAGAAGATGTTTCCGAGTATGCTGTCAGAACGGTGTATCATTTGTGCGGAGCCAGTGTTCTTGAAGACCCTCGGTACATTCAATTCATGAACGGTTTTCCTCCTTCCGCACATGTAAGAGTTCCTCGTCTCACCACTCGGCAAATTGCTGAGTCGTTGCATTTGAAGCATATGGTATCTTCGCCCGAACACGGATGTAATCCAGTCACTTTCACTTCAGCTGCGTTCAACCAACTGAGATTGCATCAATTGGACGCAGAGATGTTCCCTGTACCGCATTACTCCCTCTCTCCCCGCAAGCAGCTGTCCGGTAAGCTGACGTCATTCTGCTACCGTTGCGCTTTTCATCATGCCCCCAAGCTATCCCCGAACTTCCCGCAAACTGTTTTGTCTTGGAACCCGGCCTCCGTATGAATGTCCGCCCCGTCAGTGCTCCAGAAACCGGACGTCTTCCGGCAGAGCGAAGAGATAACTTCCATCCAGCACACACCAAACCTGATTCGCCTGAACTCCTCTTGCTTTCGCCCTCCAATTTGCAGAAATTTGCCGATGTTCGAGCGAAGGTGGAGGAAGTGGCTCCTCAAAAAGTATTGCAGGCCTCTCCCGGTGCTGATGTAGCTATCATTCCTCTCGGAACGGCCAGTGCCGTGCCTACTTCGTCGCGCAACGGTCAGTCGTTCTTTCGAATTTCAGTGTACGTTTCGTTCTTATATCACTCCAGTGTCCTCTACTCTTGTCCGAATTCCGTCTCGGGGATCCATTCTTCTTGATGCAGGCGAAGGCACCTACGGCCAGCTTGCAAGGCATTTCGGCGCAGGTGTTAGAGATGTGCTGCGTGATTTGCGATGCATTTTCGTGAGCCACATTCACGGCGACCATCACATGGGAGTTGCGAAGATACTGTCGCAGCGGCGGAAGGTCGGTCATCGTTGTTTATGTCTCGGGATTTATAGAAAGCTGATTTCATTGCAGCTCGACCCTCCTGTAACGCAACCCTTGTACTTAGTCTCGATCCACAAGCTTCATCTATATCTCCGCGAACTCAGCGATATCGAGGATCTGGGGATTAACGACCCATCTGGAAGCGGAGTTGTCACCGTCATCAGCGACGCCCTGCACATAAGAAAGTCGGGCGATTATCTCTACCATGGGATGTGGCGGATTGAAGGCACGGAGCCGTGGACCGACTTTCAACGGTGAATTTGGCTGCCAACTCGTCGTCTTGGTGTTCTTTGCTGACTTCATTTCTAGCTCTACAGCCGCTGGCATGCGATTGTGTGTTGCCTTGGGCTTGCAGAGTTTCAATACTATCGATGTGTTCCACCAGGTGAAATGCTACGGTGTTTCGATCCGTCACCAAGATGGATGGAGCATCGTGTAAGATGCGCCTCATATTGTATGGCATTCGCTTGTGCTCATGGGCTGCCAGTTTCTCGGCAGACACGTTGCCGACGCAGAGCCTCGTTCGTGGAGGGCAAGGGGCAACACTGCTCATCCACGAAGCAACGATGGGCGACGACGAAGAGGTTATGGCCCGTGCCAAGTCTCACAGTACCGTCGGGCAAGCGATCGAGATGGGCCGAAAGTCTGTACTCTTTTCCCCAGCATCTTAACTTTGCTGAGACGCATCAACTCTAGGATGAACGCGGAGAACGTTCTGCTCACGCACTTCTCCGCTCGCTATCCGCGCTTGCCGCCCTCTCTAGGCATTCGCCGTCAAACGGGCGAGAACAACGCGCGCGAGCCGATCGTCGCCCTAGCCTTTGATCATGCGAGCTTTACGATTGGGACCATGTGGAAGTTAAATATGTATCTTCCAGCGATCCAGCAAACCTTTGCTGACACCTACGATGAAGAAGAGGATGAGGAGGAGAGAAAAGCTGCACTTGCCGCCGATTTATAGATTCAGGATTATTTGCATTGCATTGATTTAAATCCCACAAGTATATATCTGCACATCTACTGTATCTTGTAATCTTGTGCTTTCTTGTATCCGTAGCTCCAAAAGGTTGAACGCTGCATTTTATTCTCTTGTATTTCAGAGCAGGTTTTTGTTTGGCGTATTCAGGGTTTCGTCAGGGCTGTCATTATGGTCTCTCCACCGGCGCCGACGATACTGATAGTGCCGCGCTCCACAAATCCGAGGTTTTTGTAGAATTTAACCTGGAAGCGGGATAAGCCAAAACGAAGGAACATGAGCAGGTCTGAGGTACACACATTGGGGTCGTTGGTCGTCTCTAGACACATGCCAACTCCATCCGTTGTAGCCTAGGAGAGATTAATTGGAAAATTTCGAGGTAGCGAATGGAAAAAATACTTTGGCTTCGACGGCTTTGATGAGAGCGCGAGAAAGACCTTTTCGTTGATGTTCCGGGGCAGTACCAAGCAGTTGTAGTTGCCATGATTTAAGCTTTGTGCCTTCGCCTATACATTCCGCATTCCACTTGTTGTAGCGCGGAATAAACTATAATATCGGCGTCAATCCATATTCCTCCAGAACATTATAGGGCCACCGACGTATTCCCACCACTTTTTGGCATCCGAGTTAAAACTTTCTTGCACCTGATCCCAGCCAGCGGCGCGTTGTTCCTCACTATGTCTGCTTCAGTTTTGGAGTGGAACTAATCCCAGGAATTACGTCGCAAGATAATCAGTCCCCGGACCGAACCATGTTGCTACAGAGCAGATCTCTGTCGGATTGAAGCCGGCCACCCAGAGTTCGCCTCCTACAACGGCTGCTCGTACTCCAGCGCGAAGTATCCAGATATCGAGCGCGGGATCTCCTCCTGCTAGAGAAAGGCCGAAAGTATCCCCAGCTGGGCGTACTTCAGTGATATGAGACGAACTAAATGTGGTGCAAACCAGCCAGGAATGCGTCGTGCAACAAGGAAGCTGCATGCTCAATTTCCTCCTCTGTAGGAATGATGCGCATGTGCCATGAGGTCGTTGTTCAATTCGAAGAGCTTAGACAATTGCGTACCCCTGGGATTAACGAGTCTTCGAACGACAATTTCTGTCATGAGTAAGATAGAGCTTAAGCGTAGCTGAGTGCCCCGAGGATTTCCTCAAGTCGATAAGTGAAAAGGCGAAGCCAAGAGCTATGTCTCTCGGAACCGGCGGCACATATTGTGGATCATTCCCTTCCACCTTCGCATGACTCAGGTTGGACTCAGGGCTAAACATGTCTCTTGCGCTTCTGAAGGAAGGCCCACTATCTGGATGCGTTCCCGCTGCATCTATTGAGTGTGCAGCAAACTGTGTGCTGCCAGTGTCACTGGTGATTTGAAGAAATCTTGTTCAGCTTGCTTTTCGTTGGATTGGTTTGTTTCCGTAGAACAAGATTCTTTCAATGAACCGAGATGATTCACGGCCGTTGAGGGAGCAGGAGCGCGTTCAGAGATAGCAAAGACATTGAAATTTGAGAGAGAGAATTTGTGGGTCACAAAATGTCACAAACTCGAATCTCTCTTGACTTTTGACCATGTCGGTTCCCTCGGGCTCTGAGGGCGCAGGACCCTCCAAACCCAAGCCGATCGCAATAATTACCATTGGTATGGCAGGTGCAGGGAAATCCACCTTTGTCCAACGAATAAACTCGTATTTGCACTCTCTGAATCCGCCCAAACCTCCATACATTTTGAATCTTGATCCTGCCGTGACACGGGTACCGTTTGAGGCGAACATCGATATACGGGACACGGTGAACTATCAGGAGGTCATGAAGCAGTGTGTTATCTTTTCGTAGTGACGATCCGGTTCAATCCAATCTTCGCGCAAGGTACAACCTTGGTCCTAACGGCGGGATATTGACTGCCTTGAATTTGTTCACTACAAAATTTGACCAGGTGCTCGGTCTCGTCGAGAAACGCGCCGAGAGCGTTGAGTATGTTTATTGGGTCGTCAGGTCTCTTGCAAAATGTTCATTCTGTTGCCGACCACAGCTACGTGATATTGGACACCCCAGGGCAAATCGAGATCTTCACTTGGTCGGCGAGCGGTGCTATCATCACAGACGCCGTAGCATCGTCGCTACCGGCCGTCGTTGCATATATAATTGATACACCGAGGACAACAGCGCCAGCAACATTCATGTCTAATATGCTGTACGCTTGCAGGTAAAAAAAATTAGACTTGCAACCCTGCGTCTCTTGACTTTCGAGTATAGCATCCTTTACAAGACGAAACTCCCCTTCATCCTCGTGTTTAATAAAACGGACGTGCAGCGGCATGACTTTGCGTTGGAATGGATGCACGACTGGGAAGCGTTCCAGGCCGCGCTGGCCACCCACGGCGGCACCAGGGACTCCGAGGGCGAGCCCACATACATGAACAGTCTCATGAATAGCATGAGTCTTGTTCTTGACGAATTCTACAAGCATCTTAAGGCAGTCGGTGTCTCCAGCATGACCGGTGCAGGGATCAAAGAGTTCTTCGATGCCGTCGATGCATCTCGGACGGAATACGAGACGTAGGTTATCCAGATCTTTTCCTTGCACTGCTCAACGAACCCAAATTGGCAGAGAATATCTCCCTGAACTTGAACGCGCACGAAAAGCACGAGACAAATCCCTGCAGGACGTGAAAGACGACTCCATGAACAGACTCATGAAAGACCTCGCCGTCGATCGCCAAAAGAACCCTGAGGCATTTTCCCGCGACCAATGGGACGAAGATGATAACGACGACGCCGACGACGAGGGAGGCGACATCGACATCATTGACCGAAGTCCGCTGGTCTCTTTTTTCATGGATGGCACACGAAACTAATCGGGGTTTTCAGGCGATGATCCATATCCTGGTGGAGAGTATATCGATCTTACTCGACCCAGAAACGAAAATATCAACTGGCCGCGACCGGGATAGTTACACGATGAGACTCTTATGTCAAGTGTAACATACAGTGTAAAGCTATCCGGGATAGAACATTTGGCAGCCTGCAACTTGAAAGCGTTTCCTATTTTTGCGGTCAGGCACCAAAACAAACATGGTTTGCGGACAAGATTTCCGTTCTTTCCTTCACCAATTGTGAACGGCGCGAGCGACCAATTATTATGTGAAGGTCTCGATACAACCAGTGGATAGATGGGGAACATAGGTACGATGCCAGATAATATACAGGTATACAGAATGCGGATCGAAAAAAGACTCTATCAGGCAGCTCAATCTGAAAAGTAAGGATGAATCAACGCGCGTTTCGCTGTAAAACCCAGCGCAAACAAGTTAGCAGATATCTCGCAAGGCAGAGCCGACGTCGACGTACCTGAGATACGCTTCGCTGGGTTATACGTCAAAGAGGCCTGTGATATCGATGTCAGTATGCAGCACCCAAAGAGGGAACAGCGAACCTGAAGAAAATCAATGCCATCTTTGTCCAAAGGCGGTACCACACGCGCGAGCTCCTGCGAACCCCACTGCGGAAACGTTGTCTTGTAGTCGGATAGCCCTTCAACGCCGGGCCAGTTCTGCTCATTTGGCGTCCCCAGAATTCTAGATAAGTAATTTCAGCACCATTGGCCATTGAACAGACGCGCAAGCTTTGCGAGAACCCTACCTGAAAATTTTGAAGATTTGGTCGATTTCCGAGTCACCGGGGAACAGAGGCTGCCCGGACATCGCCATCTCCGCAAAAATGCAGCCAACGGACCACATATCGATCCCTGTGGCATAGTGACGCGAACCCAGCAGTACTTCCGGCGCACGGTACCAGAGGGTTACTACCTGCAAGAATATTGGTGAGGCAATTTCGAGAAGATTGCAAGCCACGTACTTCATGAGTGTATGTTCGCATAGGAAGCCCGAACGCCCGAGCCAATCCGAAGTCTGCTAGTTTCAGATTATTATGTTTGTCGATGAGTAGGTTTTGAGGTTTGAGGTCGCGATGCAGGATACGGCGGGAATGGCAGAACACCAGGCCAAGGTTGAGTTGACGCGTGAATTTCTAACCAAAGTCGATTTTCAGCATACAAACGCGTCTTCGCAGGTGGGAGCGTAGAAAAACGCGTCGGCGATGACTGGTGTAATATCACGTGACATATGGGACGCGAAAGAAACGACAAGATAAAGTCGAGTCGGCTTCGTTGTGGTCGACGTGCGACACAGAGAAAGATTACAGCAAATGACGCGAGAGTGACACACCTTGACCAACGCAGGCGAGATAGGGTTGTTTTCTCTGTTACCCTCCTCCATAAAACGCTTCAAGTCCATCTCAAGGAATTCGAAGACAAGGAACAGCTTCTGATCAGCGTGAACGATGTTATAGAGCCTGGTTGAATAGGTGTTTTGGCGTCAGACCTACTTCAGGAAGGAGTGGGCGTATGTGCACACACCTGACGATATTGTCATCCTGCAGCTCTTTCAACAGACTGATCTCGCGTATAGCAGTGCTGGGAACGCCCTCATCCTCCGATTCGAGACGGATCTTCTTTAACGCGACGATGGTGTTCGTGTTCTTGTCGAGCGCTCGGTAAACCACGCCATACGTTCCTAGAGGCGATCAGAACGTCAACAATTGACGCGACTTGGGCGAAGTAGAGCGGGGAAATGACCTTCGCCTAGTTTGTAGCAGTGAATCATGAGGTTTGAAGCTGGGAAACGGGTAACAAACCAATTTTCTCTATTCTTTCGTACCTACGTAGGTGGCATCAGCTCCCGAACGCGCCAGGGTTGCCTCAAGTATTCACCTTTCCATAGCAGACTGGAGACCGATGAGAGACTAACCAAGTAGAAGCCGAGACGTAGGATGAGCGCGGTTGAGGGTAGTGTAGAGCGTGTTGTGGGTGAACGATGTGAAGTGTGGTCGAGTTACGTCACGCTCATTTTTGGGCGCCGCCCAAACACTGTCCAAGCAAGCGAATCGCTTTTGTACATATGCGACTCAGAAGAACCGAAGTGGAATATTACTAGCCTACATAGTAGATATACAGTATAGGTACACATTCCTCATTCACGCGTTACAAAATCTACACTACATCTTCGCCTTCATCGGGGCAACATTCAAGAATCCAGCAAAGTAATCTGTTCAACGAACATCAAACACCGCAAATAGAAAAACGAGGGAACACCCACCATTTAAGCCCAGCCAACCGTCCTCACTCAGATCAACAATCGCACCAACATACGAATCCGGGCGCACAACAACAATAGCACCCTTCTGCATGTCTATCCCAAACTTGCGGTGTAACGGCGCATTCGTGTCCGCCTCGGCCACGCGGTGGTCGAAGAGAGCGTCGCCGTACACCTGCGAGCGATATAGCCGTAGCGGGCTCGGTAGGTCAGCAATCTCCCACTCGTACCAATGCGTGCCGACGATCGTCAAAAATGTGAAGAATCTGTGTTTGACGATGAGATGAAAACTTGAAAGGACTGAAGAAGGGAGACCGTACGGGTTGAAAGTATGTGTGTGCTTTGCATGGTCATCGTGGTTCATGACAGCGGCGGGGCCGTCAACAATAGAGGAGGGAACGCCAGGGCTTACGCGATGCCGCTCGAAGAAGGAGTCAGGCGAATCTATGAAGGCAGCAAATGCCTCCAAAGCGGGCCGCGTCCAACGCAAATCCCCTGCGAATATGTGGATTCGGAAGGCGCCGTTCATTTTTACTCTTCAAAAAAAGGAATGAGTCAAAAGAATATAGGCTATGATGAGCGACACTCACTCTTGCTGTAAGCGGACATTATTCCCATCCGCAACCCGCGTAACATGTCCTGGCGTCATTCGCTGCCCAGCGACAAGCTTTACACCAGATGGATTGAACGCCCGTCCATGACGTCCATCCAACAACTTCGCTCCCGGAAGCGCATTGAGCTCGTTAGCAAAATAAATGGCTCCACACCCAGAGGTAAAGAATGCATTCTGCTTGAACATCTCGATGAACTTCTCTGCATCAACACCTCCAGGAAGGTGCTTGGCGTCGGGCCCCCGTCCAGAGAACAGTCGGGAATACGCGCCATCGAATTTGAGAAGCTCTTCTGCCACACCACGCCGCTCATGCTCGTATGAAGGAAGGAGTATCTCCGGCTTTCCCAGCCCTTTGATCACAAGATTGAGTCTTCATCGTAAATGAGCATACAGATGAAGAGAAGGAGAGAGAACACTAACTTCCAGGCCAGTGAGTACATATCCAACATAGAGATGTTCATGCCTTGTCCGGCTTGGGGAGAGTGTGTATGTGTCTGTGATCGACCTAGATTAGTCGGTAGGAAATACGAATGGAGATGGTACTCACAGCGTCTCCACCCAATATGATTCTATGGTCCAGCGTGTACCGAGAAGCGATACGTTGCCCAATCTGATACACCGAAAACCAATCGACATAGCCAAACTCTAGGTCGAAAGGCTCAAATATCTTCTTTGCACGGGCAATGCAGATATCCAAAGTCGCCTTGTCTCGCGTGATTGAGACGATTTGCCCGCCTTCTGTACTTTGCAGTTGAACGTAGAAGCGCACGAGATTGGCCTCGCGTGGAATGATCATAATGCTTCCCTCAGATTTCGAATGTATAAGACATTTATATTTGATATCCGCTGCATAATATCGAGCTCAGTAGGCGCACTCGGAGGGCTGCCAATGAGAAACTCACGGAAATTGGTCTTGACTCGTGCATCCAAAACACCCCAGACGATATCAGTTGCCTCGCCCTGCATGGTAATTAAGCCTTTCCACTCCCCATCACCCTCCTCGCCACCCGAGATGCATCGGCGAACATGGCTTTTAGCACCATCACACCCCAAGAGATAGCGCGACCGAATAGTATGCTTCGCCTTCGAGTCACCGTGCTCGATCACACACTCAACAGGATGCGTGCTGCTAAGAAGATCCGAGGGCGGCAGTGTACGACAATTCCGCAGTGTGTATGGGCGGAATATCCCGCTTCGTGGCGTCGGGATGGGATCGCGCAGCAGATTTCGACGCTGAAAACGCGTAAATACGCGCTCTTATAATGGAAGTATGGGAAACGTACTGCCTCAATTTCATCCAGAAATGCCTCTTCGATGAGACCCTGGTGTAGCAGGAGCGTGTAATTGTCCACCACGTCGATAAACTCGGGAGATGACGGAGCGCGGGAAGTACGTGCGAGCTTTTGGTCGGCGGTGGGATCCCAAAACGCGACCTCATACACGCGCACACCCTTGCTAATCATCTTCTTTGCAACTCCTCCGCCAGCGATTGGGGAAAGACCGGCGATGGGGCCACCAGGAACTGGCGCGTTCGACACTCCGCCAATGTTGCGCAAGACCTGTGACGTAATGTGAGCGGGAGGATCGGCAACTCAGCATGAACGCGCACCTCGATGGTGCGAGGTTGAATCCCATCTGCTCGCCCAGCGGTTGTAGGGTGCGGACGCTCGTCAATGTGGAGAATATTGAAACCGTAAGTCGTAAGACATAGTGACGCCATTAGTCCGGCGGGGCCGCCGCTGAGGTTTAATCAGAGACGCGTTGGGGAGCGAATAGCTGTATGGAACTTGCCCGACGACCACGACATCATACACTTTCTGTGGGTCGACACTGGCCATGGTGGTTCAAAAGCAAGTTGCGTTTGTATTACCCGCTATTGGAAAGGTCCGAGAATAGTTGTGGCGGAAGGGTCACGAGATGCCCAAAGCAGTATCGCGTCGTTGAGTCGGCGTAGGCCAATGGAGACTGGGTTTTACAGAGGGGTTCAACTTTTGGTGACGCGGAACATGGCACCCTTGTTATATATGCGTCGCACCATTGCATCAGAGCCGTCCGTTGGCGTCGGACGCGCTGGGCTAATGAGCTTCGGACCGGATCATCGTTATGGCAGCATCTGCAAGAGGTATTCAACAACGCAGCCAGGTCCCCGAAGTCTCTATGGTTTAAGGCACGCGCGACTCGGCGCGGGAATGCGAGAGAATCGAAGGTGAAATCATCCAATATTTTCTGCCAGTTCGCAATATGTTGCCAGACATTGGATATCTGGATGGTAATGCCAGCATGATAGCGTCCTCTTCTTCCTCTTCTTCTGCGACACAACCTGACATCCGGCTGGACGCTATTCTTGCGGAGAAAGGTTGTCCATGTCGTTCAGTTGGTTTCTGATGCTTGCTGTCGAGAGTCTCACAATCATATTGCGAATGATTCGAACGGGCCCCGGTCACTGCCCATGAAGTTCGTCGGTAGAGTAAAGCAACGTCTCAAGAAGACCGCACCTCGGGCGCCAGAAGACAAGTAAATCAACGAGAAACCACGCATGAGCAATGACAGTCGAGATTCGATGATTCTGAGCAGCTTCGAGCCCGAATGAGCTTCATGACTAGCCTGAAACTGTCGCTCGAGAGCTCTGATAGCGAAAAAAGCGAAAATTAAACGACCCAGAGGTTCATTCGAAAATAGAGTAAATTAGCCCAAATCTTAACGCCAACACGACAGACATAAATGGGTAGCCGGGGCCGATACTGAGATAAAGTTCAAGAGCGACAAGACCCGTCCCCAAGGGATTGGCGGTGAGAGTGAAGGATCGAAGAAAGGTAAGTGTGACTATTTGTGACATATCGCCTTGCCTTGAACCTTTTACCTCCAGCTCATTCAGCCCCTCCTCAGGCGCCAGGTGGGCGACTCTTGCCTTGAATCGTTCATAATATAATCACTCTGCGGGGATTTTGGATTTGAATTGGTCTCCTTTTCGTCCCGAAATGGCACCTCGGTCAAAGCGCTCCAAGTGCCAAATCTGCTCAGAGAACGACTCAAAATATACCTGCTCTGGATGCGCGGTGGTCTAGTCCGTATGAAAGAATGATTTTTGAAGCAACGTCTCTGAGCATCAGCTTACACCAACCCAGCTGTTCCGTTTCTTGTTACAAAAAACACAAAGGTATGATGGGCGAGTTTTGAAATAAAGCACCTATTTGAACAAGTAGAATAAGAGGTTTCATGTGCGCCGGGGAAGCGTGAAACTGAAGGCAGAGTCCTTCTTTATTCATTCATACTCATCGCTAACACGCTCGCAAAAGATCTTAGTCCAAGCCCCCCAGAGGAACCCCCGCTCTCGGACGAGAATCCCCCACCTCTCCGCCCTCTCACCTCGTTGAAGTGGCCATACGTCCCCGAAGAGTCAGCCTATCCTGACCCCCTCAAGCGAGATGACCCAAAACCCCTTCAGACACCCCAGTATGAAGCAATAGGCGCGGTTCTTTCTTTGTGTCGTTTGTTTGTTTCTCTTATACACCTTCTCCTTCTAGCTACCTCACCCGCCATCCGCACCGCTCTCGCTAGCCACCCAAATCTCCCAGCACTGCTTACCTCGATCGACAAGTTACGTGGACCGGACCGTGAAGACACATTACAACGCGCACTGGGGGTCACCGCTCCAGATATCGTCACAGGCCAAGGAGGAAGCGATTTGAGCGAGGACGTTCTTGCGCTCCGCGCATTGGCAGAAGCTGTTGAGGCAGCCGTTCGTGGAGGGAAGGAGGATGTGTTGGGGTTAAATTGGGGAGAATGAACAAATGCCTCTTTCCATATTTAGTGAGTACTGGACAATCAAAGCCCTTGTTGATTACCGTCATTGTCAAAAGAGTTCGCAGTTCGCGTCAAAGCGATTTTCTAAAGCGATTATCATTATTTGGAGGCAGCGTGGCCAAAGCGCTCGTGATATAAAACGCGTGCCATACAACAGGCCAAATAAAAAACTGACTTGATCATGACCTCTTGCATAGATCTAGACGTTCCCATGACCCTGCCCACCTTCATCACTCGATCCTTTCCCGAACCAAAATCTACGAACACCACACCCGTTGCTTCCACTTCCACCAAAGTCGAGATCGCCGAAGTTTGGGGCTATCTCGAGCCACTTCTCCCTGGTCCCAAAGTCCACCGCATCAACCTCATCAATCATCGCGTTGACATTGGGAGAGGAGAAGACAACTACGTTAAATTCGACAGTCGCGCCGTTAGTGAGTGGCAAGCCATGTTTTTGCGCTGTTTGAGTTTCTAATGCTACGCTAATAGGCAAGGCCCATGCCACCATCCAATGGAACGGAAGGTCGGATTGGATGTCCGTTGTTACTATCACAGACCATAACACTACCAATGGTACCTTCGTGTGTATCTTTTCCGTCTTTGCCACCCACCCTTGGCTCATCTCTTTCCAGGTTGACGGTGCCAAGGTGGAGGGTCTCAACGTTCATCGACTCTTCGATGGCTGTTCGGTCTTTTTTGGCTGCCTAGTGCCTGTGGTAGGGGAAGAAGAGGATTATCGTTCGTCCATTTACGTTCTCTGTCACTTCATGAGTCTGAAGCTCTCCCAAGGTTTCACATTTCATCACGCGTTTGGCCGGTCTAAGAATGAATCGGTTTTTAGATACTATATCGTCGGCGAGCGACTCGGAGGAGGTTTACACGGTCATGTTCATCGTTGTATGGAGAGATCTACCGGCCAGGTCTTTGCCGTCAAGACTGCGTGGGCGGTAAACTACATTCAAATCAATCTTTGCCATTGTGAGTACTTAAAAAATTTCCTCTTATCCAGGAAGATGGAATGGATACCGTCGCGTGCGCTGGGCAAGAGGCTATGGCGCTCATGAATTTGGAGCATATCAACGTCGTCCTGCTTCAAGAGGTGTTCTTCCACATGAGCGGCAACACAGTTGGTCAGTATTCTACTGGCTCTTTCTCTACGCTTCAATTGATGCATCCTTTCGTAGACATAGTTCTTGAGTTCGTAGATGGCCCCAATCTCGACACACTCCTGCGTCGAAACCGTCTGAGTAGGTTTTATGCCCCTATCATGGCTCACCTAAGATGCTCATATTTTCTTCTCGCAAGGTGAAAACCAGGCCAAAGAACTTTCTTTCCAGCTTTGCCGCGGCGTCGCTTACATACACGAAGCACTTATCTCACATGGTGATCTCAAACTCGATGTTCGTTTTCCTTGTCTCGAGTCCCTTCCCGACACTCAACCAGACATACCTGCTCCAGAACGTCCTCGTTACGCTCGACTATCAACCAAGAATCAAGATCATTGATTTTGGGTTGGCCCGTGTGCAAAATTCGTACAATATGTTTCCGGTGGGTGTCTTTCCTTGATGCACATGTTTTTGAGACTGAGTTGACTCAAGATAATAACCGACCACATATTCACCGCTCCCGAATCTCAACCTCAAGGGCGTACGGAGAAACCCATATACTGCCGAATGTCTCGGAAGTGGGACGACTGGGGACTTGGGTGTATCATCTTCAATCTGTGCGTCTGTTTTTTTATACAGAAAAATTCTTGAACCGTGGCTGACGAACGGTTTCATGCAGGCTTACGTCGCGACATCCATTCATCCCTGAATTTATACAAGAGGCATATCCCTTTGATCCAAGGACGGACAAAATTGAGTGGGATGTTTTGCAATATAACAGCGAAGCAGGTACGCCCTCCGCCCGTCTGTATTCGTGACGATCTGACCATTTTCAAGCTCAAGATCTTTTGAGAAAATTGCTGGTTGTGGATCCTGCCGTCCGTATCGGTTCCAGCGAAACCTTGAAGCATGCGTGGTTAGCGGGCCATCGTCCCTATCATGTTTCATTCGACGACATCGACTTCATCCTCGACCCAGTTGAGGCTGTTATCGGTGAAGAGATGGACCCCAACCCCCCTCGAGCCTTGGTATCGGAGCCTGTGCAACGAGACGTGAGGCGATTGCGGTCTGGTCGCGTCGTGAATTAGGCTTGTGTCTGAAAGGAAGCAAGGAAGATAGAGAGTACTCTATTACTGGGGACGGCCACGAGAAGGAGCGGACTGACTCTTTTGGATTTTATTACTTAATATCCCAACACTCCTTTGCTACTGGCAAGCTCAATCGTATGTGTAACATGACCGTACTCGTTCCCTACAATCAAATTGCATTTCTTGTTGGTCGCGAGATTAGATTGGATTTGCCCTATCACACAGCCACCCTCAGGCTCTAACTTTTTCTTGCACCCTCATCAACCTCTCGACTGTGCGCTGAGTCCGCTGAGAAAGTGCCACAAACTGCGTCGTTGGTGCTTTACTGCATTTACAGGCACCTTGTTTGACCTGCGCCTCCTGCGAAAAGTTCGTCATACAGGGCATACAGGGCTTTCTGACTCGCGCGTCCTTGACGCGTAAAGCGCGCTGCGATATCGAGCCTGTACGCTACCGTGTTAGTATCCGCAGCGCTCGATCTCTAGGCTGTTTAACAGGCTTTAAGAAACGCGGAATGTGCTCTACCATGACGCGCCCGATGGCTCTGTCGACTCAGGTTCTCAAATGCGACCCTTCGTCGATATCTTTTCCATCTGCAACATCAACAATCCCTGACATCTCTTCACCTGAGACCCAAGCTGTATTAGAAGCCGCCTCTCATGACCTAATTCACAATCTCCAACCCGTCGTCTTCCCCACCGAAACCGTCTACGGACTCGGCGCCGTAGCACTTAACGAATCCGCCACATCCAAAATATTCTCCACGAAAGGCCGACCCGCAGATAACCCTCTCATTGTCCACGTATCCTCATTTCCCATGCTACACACCCTCCTCCCCAAGGACTACACTCTCCCACCCTCCTACACCGCTCTAATGAAACACTTCTGGCCCGGCGCGCTAACTCTCCTCTTCCCCCGCGACCCACAGATCATTCCCTCGATCATCACCGCCAATCAACCCACAGTCGCCATCCGCATGCCCTCCCATCCCGTCGCGCGTGCCCTCATCGCCGTCGCCAACGCCCCCCTCGCAGCCCCCAGCGCCAACTCCTCCGGGAAACCCAGCCCCACGCGCGCGGAACACGTCCAGCGCGATCTCGACGGCAAAGTGCACCTCATCCTCGACGGCGGCGCGTGCGGTGTCGGACTAGAAAGCACCGTCGTCGACGGGTTGCATGCGGATGGTGCGATTCGGGTGTTACGTCCCGGGGGTATCACGGTGGAGGATATCGAGCGCGTGTTAAGGGAGGAGATGCAGGTGCCGGCGAGGGTTATGGTGCACAGGCGGGATTATCGCGATGAGGTGATGGAGGCGGCGCCGACGACACCTGGGATGAAGTATCGGCATTATTCGCCTGCCGTGCCGGTTTATCTGCTATATACTTCGTCACCGCCGCCTGAGGGGAAACAATCGGTGCATAGCAGCACGTTTTTCGCATCTTTACGAGAAACAGGCGATAGGAATCGACCGTTAAAGGTTGGGATCCTCTCACCGAACGATTCACGGCTGGGGACATGTGTCTTGCCCACGGATGGACTAGAATGGACACGCTTTTCTCTGGGGCCCACTGCTGAGCCTGCGGTCGCCGCACATCTTTTATTCGATGGACTGCTTACATTAGAACGGCAGGGTGTGGATTTGATTCTTGTAGAAGAGGTTCAAGAGGAGCGGGAAGGACTGGCGGTGATGAATCGCGTTAAGAAAGCAGCGGGACAATCTGTATGGATACGATTTAATGAGATAAATGGTAGTGGTTAGTGTTGCACGGCGTGAGTTGCTGCTCAGATGTCCTGAGGTGAACGCATTCTGAATCCATTGCATTCGGCGCTTTGATTCAAGCCAAGACTTTTGTTGGAACGAGAATCGAGCTCAAAAACCCCAATCAACCCACGTCGGCCGTCCACCGAATATCTTTTCTACAGAGAAATTCCGACGTGCCTCCTTCTCCGTCAGGAGATGGTCAAACGAAACGCGCGCAGACGCGTCGAACCCGGGTCCTGAAAGTGATAATTTCAACTCGACCCTCCGATGAATAGCTAGCGTACCATATGATCCCGCCTCCGCATAATATATCATCTCGTTCCGCGGGTCGCTGGGTGACCAGATTTGGAACCCTGCAGGGTTGACGGAGATATCCATGTAGGACTGCCATTGCGAAACGTCAGTCTCCAGAGCCAATGTATCTATCTGCATGTAGATAGATGAACAACGCGAACGAACGTACATCCATATACACCACAACGCTAGCGTTATTCCATGGCCGTCCGAGAGTTTGCAAGCCGGTGAGATCCAGCGAGGGATTGGCGTCGGGCGAGCGGACTATTGAGGATCGAGAGAAATAGGCGCCGTAGGTGTTGGTGTAGTTTGGGGTGCCTTTCCATCCGGTCGTGCTGTTATGCGGAGCGGGGAGTGCTCAGTCAGTAACACGACACAAAGGGACAAAGGTTGCGATATGCACCATCCAGCCCCCCGCGAGCCAATCAAGCTCTGGTCGAAATACGCCGTGCCGAAGCCATAGATGTAGTCGCTATACGGGTATCGTCAACAACAATAGTGAATGCAAGGAAGGAAGACGTACACGGAGCCTAGTACCTGACTCTTTCGAAAAACAGCGCTGCCGTTTTTCCCTATGAACATCGTATCCTGCATACTGCGGAACGTTGACGCGTAGAACGAGGCGTTGGCAAAACCGATGCCGAGGGCTAGCGCCGGTCCTACGCCGCCGTTGTTCTATTGCGGTTCACATACTAATCAGTGTTTGATTCGGTATGAGAGGAGATAGGTCGTATTACAGCGCGATTTTCGAAGTTGATGTTGTAGGCTTTCAAATCGGTGCAGCCGAAGTCCTGGTATTATGAAACGGATGAGTGAAGAAGAAAGCGGGAATCAGAGCGCCGATGCGGACATCTGGTATCGGAACTGGCGTTCCCCCATAATATCCCGCGCCCGTCCAAGCAGCGTATTTATTGGGCGCGACGGTTAGCACGGCAGAGTCCGCATTGTCTTCAGTACTAGCGTTTTGTGTGGTTTGATTTATGTAGATGGTGTTGAATACCGTGACCAGGTTGTGCGCGTCTGATTTCAGTGAGCTGAATTTCGGTGCGAATTGAGTACAGTCGATAATGGACACTCACAAGACGCAGAATGATCTGTCTGCCCCAGCAAGGTCGTAGGGCCTTTCCTGGATATATTCACCGATTCTTGATACGTTCCTGCACCTATTAAAATGAATGCGGCCGAGGTATCATTCGGTAGGGCAAGCACGGCGTCTTGTACGCGGGTGAAATGGGCATGGCTGTCTGTTTGAGATACAAATTTCGTTCCTGGTTGGCTGGGTCATACATAGCGGTACGCGGACGCGAAAAGCGTATTGAACGTACCTTCAGGACAGAATAGTGTCGGGAGAGATTTTGGCTTCAATGTGCTTTGGCAGGCGGCGTATTTGGCAAATGTTGCTGAGGCATACTGGAAGAAAGGGCCAACGAGGTAGATAATGAGCAGAAAATTTGGTTGGAGAAGCATTTCAATGTTGGTCAATTCGCTCATGAAGCCAGTTCAACTTTTGAGTGTGCCACAATTAGAGGCTCATGTGGTCTCGGCGGCGGGACGACGGCGCCGGCGGCCCAGTAGCCATATGCGCGGACGTTGACGACACTGGCTGCGAAGAAGGGAAGTACACATGGTCGGAAAGGATGGCATTGAGTATGTACGACGCAGAACAAGCACAGAGATGGGAGTCGGGAGCAAGAGTGTGTTGGAAAATTTGTTATCTCTGATTGCGCATGGCCACTTGCTCTAATCTCTGACAACTTTCAAGATCTCTTGTGTCGCGGGGCCTCCTCACGCATCCAATGCTTCTCAGTATACACGGCTCCCTTTTGTGCTACAGAGCTCGACCCTGACCCATGGTTGTAAATTACGCGGCTTTGAAATCTAACAATTGTCTTCCAATTTTTTTTCGCTCGTCGAACTGCGCCGCTGCCCTTTGAACTCAGGCTCTGGCGTGCTCGGCTATTCGAATTCATCCGTGCTGCGCGCTACGCAGACTTTGTCAAAAATGGTGGATGAATGGTGCACGGTGGCCTCAGACCGCAGTTTCACGGACTGTCAAAGCGCGGGATGATTTCGAACCTGCCGCTAAACACCTTTTCGAAATCGTGACGACCTCTGACTCGGAGTCCTAAGTCAACGGACCCGCACTGACTGAGATCCCTCAACTCTGGACATTCCTATGACTCGCAGGGACCGAAGTATTCAATCGTTTCCCCCCCGGTGAGTCAGATCTGAATCCCGACAACAGAAACGGGAAAGCTGCGCATCCGGGACGCCCCAAACGTCATGATCTTCCGTTCAAAAAAGTTGGTGCCAAAGAACTCTGCGGCTGCGTGTAAGGTACCGCAGCTGAACCGCGAACTTATAAAGCATGGCTTCGATTTCCTTATTTTGCAACAACAAACCCGCCTTCGAGCCAGCTACTAAAGCAACTACAACTACTAAAAACCTATCTCCACCTCATCGCATCCCCCCCCACAGAAATGTCATCTAAAACCCAATCCACCCCCTCCCTCCTCTCCGTCTCTTCGCGCGCGCCTTTGAACGGCACGCAATCGAAAGACTACCAGGCCGCATTCGCGACCCTCCAATCCACCTACGGTTTCGCCGGCTCTGCGCCTAGCCCCGTACCCAAAACATCTGCTTCCGCAAAGTCTAGCACCCGCACCCCAACCCCGGTCCAAGCGCCTTTGACCCAGACCAAAGCGAAGAAAGATTATCGTTCCGCTTTCGGTGCCCTCCAATCGACTTTCGGGTTTTCCGGCGCCTCACCCTGTCCCGTTCCGAAATCAAACAAGTAATAGGCTCTTAGCCATTGTTAGTCGATCTTCCACTTCAACTATCGCGTTTATTGACTTCATTGTTACAGCCTCGTTAAAATGTCTTCTTCGACTCTTCCAGAACCACAGGCGACTTGGTCGCCTGGCATGGCTTTGGGCCCTCATGAGTCGGCGTCGGGCCTCCCCTCTGGCTGCATATAGCGTCGCTGCTAGCCGCCCCATAGAGAGGATGAACTCACGCCGCCCAGTCCCCCATTGCTCTTCACGTTTCCCCTCCCAAACACACTTCTCTGAATGTTTAGGATACCGTGCCGATTGTTTATTAATGATACTTCTGTCTCTTGCTCCCTTGAATCCGACTCCGTCTTGTTATTCTCTTTGCGCGAAACTCATGCAGACGAAAAGAACAACAAAAATCGAATATATCAGGGCAAACAAGACTATAGCCGCCAAGTACGAACGAGAGAAAAAAATAACGACAAAAAGCAAGTTTGACGTGCATTTGGCATCGGCGCGCAATGGTAGATCAAGCCAAGTGCGCGCGTACTAGAGCCCAGAGCCCACGTCAAGGGAGCACGAGGATGGAGATGAACTCGCACCCTTCTCTGAGAAAGAAACACCCACCTTGTACGCGGCAACTAACCCTAAATCCCAAACCGTCTTGAGGGCGTTCAAGTTGATGGACCGACTTCTGAGACACGACTTGTGGCCTTGAAGTTGAAGCGTTGATGCGCCCACTCGAGACGCGGCTTGAAGCCTTGACGCGCGTTTGAAGGCGCGGATTGAGGCCTTGAAGCCTTGAGGCGTCGAGCGAGTCTTGCGATGGTGAAGTTGAGGTGTTACGCGCATCTTGAAGGCGCGGTTTGAGGTCTTGAAGTTGAAGCCTTGACGCGCTGAGCCTTGAAGCGCGACTTGCGGTCTTGAGGTTGAGGCGTCGAGGCGCCTCTTGCAGTTAAAGCCTTGGCGCGTCGAGCTTGAGACACGGCTTGCAATCTTGAGGCGTCTTGAGCATGCGTAGTCTCCCGCTGCGATCTTGAAAGTGTAACTTGAGGCGTCATTGAAACCTTGAAGCATCCTGAGGTCTTGAAGAGTCTCGAGAAATGAGGCGTCTTGAAGGCTTGACGCTTGAAGTCTTGACAGCGACGACGACGACGATGGCGAGAAGGGCGGGGCGGCGATGCTGAAAGAGTGCCTCACCATCGTGAGCTTCACTCGTGCAGAGTAGGAAGTTCAACGCACCGAGCAGAAGCAAATGACCCAGAACACCCATCCGACTAGGCGAGGACGCGAAATGAGCTAGGCGAGATGACTGAATTGAGAGTAGACCGGGTGCTGACGACAGAGCATGCGATTCCGGACTTGATAAGCTTGAAGGGAGGTTAGTTTCGCTACGATGGAGAAGAGGAGGGTGAATATGTACCTGGGATGTTGCGCGCTGAACGCGCCAATACGAGACTGGGTGAAACAAGCAAGTGCTGAGAAATATCGAAGACGAAGCTTGACGAAGACGATTTGAGAGGTGAAAGATGATCGATGATGGGAGTAGAGGAGAGAGTGAGAGCCACTGTTGTCACAGGTGGCTGGCTTTTATACCTTCCCTGCGGCAATACCCGGACTCGAGTTGAGTCTTTTGGTCAGCTCTGTCTGAATTGAAGGGGTGAGGATGTTCCTGAAAGAATACACGGCCTAGTGAGTATTATGACTTGGAAACAATACTTATTCTTCAACAGTGTCCAATCGCGTCAATCCTAGTGCATAGATAACTGCCGAAAGCACGTTAATCGTTGTCAACGGTAATATGGATGCTGCAATGGCGGAGCGGCCACTGGCCCACGAAGGCGAAGGCGCAAAGTGGACGCAGGAGGAAAGGCGAGTTCGGCTCACCTGACCGTGATTCCAGGTTCCCACCCTCAAGTTCCCGTCGTTTTCCGACATGTCCCGACAATCTCCAATTCCCTTCCAGCAGCATGCGGACAATTTGGAGACGAAAGAAAAAGTAGACAATAGCGTGTTTCCTCTATCTATATAATAAGCTAGATACGCGGCATGAAATCATTCAAAGATAATAACAAGGGGAGAGAAAGAGAGAATCGGTAACGGCACAAGCAAGCTAAGAAGCCAAAAAGAGCAAGCATCCTAAAAACGCCAATCATCGTCAAACATTCAATCCAACACCGAGAGAGACTTCATCAATCCTCCCGAGGTTCATCAGCAGTCTGCAACGCCTGCAACACAAGCTCTCTCCGCAGCCACTTTTCTTCTGGCGTGAAATACCAACAAGCGATCCCAAAGATCGTCACAGCCCCGAATATCACGACGGCCTGTGAAGAAGGTTGGTGAGTGCGATGAACGGTGAGAGGCATCCAGATAACAACGCACGAAGTTGAAGTTCGCCGCGTTAACAGGGAACTGGAAAGGCGAGATCATCACCTACATACTCCATCAGTCCCACCATAAAATACACAAGAAAAGAAAAGACCCACAGCAACCACCAACCCATTGAACAACACCGTACAAAGATAAAACGGCCTCGCCCACCTCCCCAGCCTGAAATACGACGACTGAAACTCCCCCGGCGTCTGCGTCAAGCGCAACAACGCAATAAGCCCATACGCCGCAATCGTCGGCACCCCGCCTGCGCTCACGAGACTCGTAAACGCCACCTGACTAGGGAGGATCGTGCACAAGATGAATGCGGCGAAAATGTATATGACGGTAACGGCGTTTTGCGGTTGGCCGGCAGGGGTGACTTGGCTGATCCAGCTTGATAAAGGGAGGACGCCGTCCCGGGCGACGGCGAAGACGAGGCGGGAGGCGGCAACGATGGCGACGCTGGTGTTCTAGAAATTACAAGTCAGATGAGTAATCAGATGTAGGCAAGGAAAGCGCTCACGAGTATCAAGCCGAGGACTGCGATGACGGTCATGAAGATGCTTGGTCCTTTACCCAGGGCAAGGGCGTATATCTGCACGAAAGGTTGCGGGGCCTCAAGCGAAAAGAGGGTGTCGAGGTCTGGGGTACAAAAGAGGAAGAGAATTGCGGTTAAGAAACCGAAGAAGCCTGTGGCTATGGCGCTTGTGAGGATACCCTTCCCCGCGACGACACTGAGGTACGTTGATTAGGTCTCTACCAAGGTCGAGCGAGACCACGATTTACCTCGCATTTTTGGTTTCTTCAGCAATGTGGCCAGAGGCGTCGAATCCGGTCATGGTCCCAGCAGTGAAGAGGCTAAGAAAAAGTTGAGTTTGGGGTTTACATCACCGAGAGCGAGGGGACCTACAATGAAAGAATCCAGTTCCAGCCAGCAGGAGCGCCAGTGCCATTATCTAGTATAATTGTGAGTTTTTATTTGATTACTGGCAGGCATCCAACTTACAGGTCATGGTAAAGACATCTTTAGCACTGCGAAACCCATAGGTCTTCGAAACACCAATAGGAAGCCAAATGACACAGAGGAAAAAGTCGAGCATCATCAAGCCCATAGAGAATCGGAAGATTGCAGAATACATCCTGGGGGGAAGATAATTGATGGCCACCGACACAACCAAAAGTGCTTCCGAGACCGCCCATATCATAGCGCGCCATTTGACGTTATCATTCGTGATCCCGCCCGGGTAGTCAATCTCCCATACAGCGAGTTGAGAGACGATGTAGTTAGCAGTGGTCTGGGATTCTGTCAGCGATGGTTTTGAGGAACAAGGAAGAGGAATACCTGGCAATTTCCTGCAGCAAAAGTCATCCAAGCGGTGCATGACCACCAGGCGACGACGAAGCCGAAGAAGCGGGCATACTTGGGGCCAGCACTTTCGGCCGCCCAGATATAGATGGAGCCGCTAAGAGGGAGCGCAGAACAGATCTCGGCAAGCACCGCGGCCGTTATGAGCATGAAAAAGATCGTAACGACATAAGACGACCTATAATTCTTAGTGTGTCATCTGGTATATGGGAAAACAGGGCTTACCATAGTGCCGCTGGTCCTCCAGCGAGTAACCCAAGGAAGAACGCAGATCTGAAAATACATGTCAGTACGCGAACAAAACAAGGGTTATAGTAGAAGTGTACCTGACGCCTCCGATAAAATTCAAAGCACAGAAACTGGCTGCAAAGCTTTCGACAAGGTCCCAACTGCGATGGAGTTGCTATAGCAGTGTCAGTGAATTGATACCTCTTCAAAGACGGAGCGGGAATCATACCTGTTTATAACCCAATTTTTGCTACAAAAATAGCAAGGTCAGTCCCTCTGCAAAGCCCCCGTAGGAGCGAAAGAAATTAGTGTGACACTGGGGCTTCCCTACGCAGGTATGAGCGCTGTTCAGGTTCAAGCGGTATGATCTCAATCCTTGCCGTTCTTTTCTCTCTTCCTTATCTCGTGTCAAGCGCACTGGGCAAGACGAAACGAGATGAAGAGAAGAGAATAGATACAGCGAAGGATACCCGCAGCCATTTCCAGTTTGTCACTAGAAAAGGACGTTACCGATGATTACAGGCGCGCGATAACGCGTAGGTCGGTCCAGTGCCTCAGGTTATCTTCACCAATTGAAGCTCGTCTTGGTCGATTGAGACCGACGCTTCTCTGTCGCCTTGGGGTGCGATATCCGTCTTGGATATGTCGGACATGGGTCACTGAGCCAATTGGAAGCGTCGCCTGGAGCGAACGAAGAAGAGGTTGCAAAAAAATGAAACCAAGTCTTTTCGCACGGTCACTCATCCTCCTCCCCCCGATCGAGTCCGACGCCTCCCGCGCCACCGCGCCACCTCAACTTGTATCCATGCCTTGTGGCTCCGTTCCGACTTCCATGGGCTTTCCAAGCTATGCTAATCTGAGGGTTTTTCGGGTCATGTTCAGCTGCGCTTCGTCCTTCCCGTCCTCAAATGTGCATCCTATGCAGTCTTCCCGCGCCGCAACCACCCCAAAGGCTCAAAATGTGAACTGCATGGAACTACCGCAGTTTCCTTCGCTCCTTCAAAGCTCACGCGCCGACACTCTCGGATTCTGGTGGTGGCGCATCGGTGGCGGCGCACCTGTATTGGCAAGGTTTTGAAACTCAGGATGGACCGCATTGGCTCCAGTACTGCTACGCTGTCCAAGATTCAGTTACTTAGTCTTAGTCTTAGATTCTTACAATGACTCAATCCTTATAAATACTCAAACGCCCCCAACAAACTCGATGGTTGGCGCCCGCCACGCTCCACATGGCCGAGTTGCACGTAATCGAGGGACGACGGTGATCTAGTGTCTCGTCTCGTCGCATATCTCGCTCGCGTGTACCTACCACATCGACGCGTCTGTCTTCTTCCTCATCATTTTTGAAGTGGATATAATCATCTTCCTCATATCAAACTATTCCTGCGTCGAAAACGTCTCAGAGAAACTCAGGGAAAATCGCACAGTTGAACAAAAGAGTATATGATTAAAAGAGGTATCAAATGGAAGCCAAAGTACATATTCAACGACCGCCCAATTTACCGCCACTCGGGAGTGCCTGCCTGCAGGGTATCCACCCAAACTGCCTGCTCTTCACTGGGTGAGGCCACCGAGTTGTCTGTGGGGCTCGATGCATCCGCCGTCGCCGAGACCGAAACGGAAATCGAAGCGGCGCCGCTGGCGTCCGCTGAAAGGGCAGAAGAGCTTAAGGGATACGCCGAAGCTGAAGGCGAACTGTCGACCACAGAGGCAGAATCGAACGGCGCGGCAGAAGAGGTCGCAGACATCGAGGGTGCACTGTCAGTGGTGCTCGCGCTTGATGAATCCATCGTCGAAAACGAGCCATCAAACGAGGCGTTGTCGTTCGAGTCGTCACCGATGCGCTCAGAGGAGTCGTCAGTCGCCATTGGAGAAGTCGAGTCCGACACGGGAGTAGGATCTGATGCGGAATCGGCGCTGGACGTTGGCGCGGGATAGACGGGAGCGACCTCAACCGCGTATGCCTGGACTGAGGGAGCGGCGGAGGAGGAAGCCGATGAGACTGATGAGTCGGTCGAGGACAAGCCCGTAGACTCTGGAAGCACGTCCGTCGCAGAGGGCGTGGAATCAGACGCAACGAGGGAAGTATAAGGATCCGAGGCATCAGAATACGCCAACGAGGACGACTGGGCGTCTGTTGTCGATGACACGGCAGCAGATAGCGAAGGAGTCGGGGTAGCGGTCACCGTGGTGGTTACGGTCTCTGTCACGACGACGGTGGAAGCGGGCAAAGAGTCCGAGTCAGCAGGGGCTGCCTGCGCGTCGACGCCTACGTTCTTCCTACTAGTACTACCACTGGCACTGGCGTCGGCTGCGGGCTCTGGAACGAAGACGAGGGTGACGTTCTGCGGGGCGTCGCGCGAGTTGAGGGTGGCGGAAGCGTCAGAGCTTGTATAGTTGCCATCGTCGCTGCCGTCTTTGCAGCTCCACATCGGCACAATCATCCCAGTAGCAAGATCGTACGCGAATGCCTGGCTCGAGTGGAGAGTAGGAGGAGTCGAGGCGTCGAAACAAGGCTGGACGGTCAGCGGTGCCGGTGCAGAAGGGCAGGGGTCGAAAGTGGCGCAGTAAGGGCTAGTAGAGTCGATGGGCATTTGAAGAGTGTAACTGTCGTTGCCAGAAGCCATCATGTATACGGTCGACGAGTTGGTCTTGGAAGCGTTGAGAGTATAGGGCGTGTGCGACTGGTCGAGCACCAAGTGACCAACAGTGTTGTCGCCACTCTGCGCGTCGTTAGACGGAGGAATAAAGAGAGAAGGGCAAGAAACTCACAGTGAGATCGATGTGACCAGGCGTTGGCGACAAGTCGTCGCGGGCCTCGACACGGCGGCGAGGAATGCGGAAGCTGGCTTGCTCTTCAATTTGTTGACGCTTCAAGAATGCTTGGCCTCGAGGAGTGTTGAGCTCGACGGTTCTCTGCAAGGCGGGGATGAGAACATGACACTGGGCGAGATGAAATCCAGCACGAACCGACTTCTGGAACTTTGGCTTGTTGACCATGGTGTCTGACCTTCGGCGAAATCTGCTGGGGCTGTCGCTGTTGACGACCATCTTGTTCTTCATCGGCATAGGCAAGGCCGACGCTTGGCGGGACGGCTTGGACGGCGAGTTGGGGACAGACGGATTTGAACGCGCGCGAATCGCGGCAGCATCAGCAGAAGGGGCGAGAGACAGAGACGCGAGAGAAAAGGCGAGAAGAGTAACGTGGTTGACGGCGACCATTATGAAGAATACGAAACGCGAATGTGAGATTAGGCGTGGGTTGGTTGTGAAGTTGTATAAGAGTTTCAAACTTTGTGAGAAGGCTCGATGATCACCAGGACCAGAGAAGATGGTGGTAGAGAAGAGAGAAAAGTTGGGGCGTCTTCTTGACCACCCTCCCTTTTTATACAGGTTGTGGGCGGAGTTCGAAATTTACATCCGCTATTCCCACGCTCAATGCAGAACCGTCAACCACGTGAGCGCGCGGTCAAAGCGACGATTCGCAAAAGATCAATGACAAGTTACAAGCCGGGCGCAAATTTCGATCAGAAATTCAACAGAGAATCAGCACAAGCGGCTTCAGCGACCACCGAGCTTCGGCAAATACTTCGCACCCATTTCCAGTTTGGGCGTTCCAATGACCTCCACATCGCGAGCTTCGTTGGTTTGTATGCGAAACGACGCTTCCAGCGTCCATTTAGTCGCGAACCGGCCTCTGCCCTCGTTGCCCACATCGGTAACGTGTACAAGTTCAAGAGAACGCATCTCTTTCGCGATGCACATTGTGTACCATCGCAGTGCATCAAGCGCGACAACGCACATCGAGGTCCCTCGCGGGTCCGGGGCCACAGGGCGCCCACCGCGTTTCACGGGTTGTGGCAATATCCACGGGGTTTCACTACCATAGTGTAGATTGGCGTAAGCGTTCGTGAGATGAAGGGTACGCAGAGACTGCGCAGGCTTGAGGAATTTGACCAAGTCGTCCTATCCCGCCCCGAAAAAGAGGATGAGACAAGGCGAATAATTGGATGCAGAAAAACGAATGAAGACTTACAATATGCATCGGCTCAGGAGCATATAATTGTCTCGTATCCGGCAAACTCAGGTCCAGAGAGTGAAGCTGGGGCGCCAACTCCACAGCTGTTTCCAAAAGCGAAACACCGGGCGTGTGGATGAGGTTGGCTGATCTTGGCCTCAGCTCCAATTGAACCACGTCCCAGTCGTTCAAAGACGTCCACGCTGATGCGGGGCGAGCGATAGAGAACGAATTCAGCAAGATTTGATAATTGAAAGGATGCTGAAGATTTGTCGATATGTATTTAGAAGCGAATGGCAGCATAGTGTCATCAGGAGTTTCCGACGAGTAAGCAAAATCCCAGTGAGTCCATGAGATTGTCTGCAAGCTGGGATGGCGCTGCGCAAAAGAGAGCAACCACGGCCGTACAGAATCCTCCAAAGATAGATCAAGCCGCTCGAGACCGGGTAGCAGTGGCAAAGGCACTTCCATTGCCGAGTTAATGAACCATTTCAGCTTGTGCAGGCTGACAAAGGAGAACATCGCACCGCGCTCAGCGACACTGCGAACAGTTGACGGTGCATAGCGGTGTACCAGAGGAATCCTGCACGCCAAAATCTTTGAGAAGGATTGATCGGTAGATGCAAGCAGTTTGTCCAATACAGTGAGACCATGAGAACTCCATTCTCGTACGGCGACAGTGGAAAGTGTGGAATGAGAGTTGGCGGCCGCCAGGAGTCGCGTGTCGAGGGCCCTTGACAAGATATCCAGCCGTGTGAGAGAAGTAAGATGGGATATAAGTTGGCTGAGGGTGTAGGAAATACTCGAGCTTGGAACGTCGATTCTAGTCACATCGAGCTGTCTGAGCAATAGATTGAGTATGAGTTTGGAGAGCAACACTCCGAGGCAGACCTGATAAAGCTCGCAAACTTTGAATTGACTTCACATTCATTCCGAAGGTCATCCAATCGTCCCAGACTAGTGCATCTGGTGAACTTGAATAGAAGAGGGAGACACAGCAAGCGAAGCTGTCTATTGACTGAAGAGATAGAGCGAAGATTCCCAATGTAACGAGAGCTCGTTGGAATGGCTCGAGACGGGTCAAAATCGACAAGACCTTGAGGCTGCTTGCGAGCAGGGAAGTGGTGAATTTCAACTGCCTCTTCCAGTATGAGAAGGATGATTTCAGCAGGCAGAGCGTAGAAGAGAGTCTGAGGGCGTTCGACTGAAGCCATGGGTATTATTGGGTATGGATGGTTCAGCACAAGTCACTTTGCACCGCCACGCAACGGAAACAATCTTTGAAGTTTGCGCACTGTGCATATAAGCTATGTAGGTTGAACATGTGCAGTATTCTAGTTTAATGGTCATCGGCACCAGGCTTTCCCCATAGCACTGTCCTTGTAACGCCGTGATTCCATGACTCCACCCGACGACCAGACAAAGCGGAAACTGTAGAACGGTCTGTCCCAACAAAACCGACCGCAGAGGATTGTATGACCGCGTCGATGAGCATGGGATGCCTAAGAAACCTTCAGCCAAGTAGCGTGACATCGTTCGTTAGATGAAGTACCAAGGTCCATATATTTCGGCGGTCTTGGCTTCAGAATGATCTGGCCAGCACCATCCGAGTTTGCGAACTTCATCCCACCACGAACGATCCGATTCGTCGCTGGTGATGATAACGCGAGTGACCAATATTCGCTTCTTGGCCCAGAGTTCCGCTTTGACTTCTTCTACGCGCCGTACGATAGCCGACAGTTCGATATAACATTCCGACTCCGGGACGCCATCGCACCAGATATTGAAGTCTGTACGCCGCGCATGGACAGCTATATACTGGAACGGAATCAGCACAGCAAGTATTCTCCGTCGAGAAGACATACAGGTGGGATGAGGGCTCGAGGCGCAATTCCGAGTGCCTGTCGAATATAGATTTTGGCTAGTCGTTCCAGATTCGGGTTCCAGTGCATATGCGCGCCTACGAATCGCCATGCGGGCGAAAGGTCTTGAGTGAACTCGAATACCTAGCGTGACTTTCAGACAGATAGCGCTGGATTGCAGACACTTTCAAACCTCATGAGCCCCGACGTAATAGAGCATATCGTAGCAGAGCATCTGGCCCTCGTCCGGAGAGAGGGAGACATCGTGGACTGGAGACCGTTCAGGCTCATTCGGGGTCCATTTTCGCGTCTCGGTGAAGGCCAAAGATGCCAGGGGCCAAAACAGCGTATGTGGATATTGCCAGTCGTTCAACTCCTCGCGATATTGTACCCAATCGGGAGGAGTCGTATATGAAATATCTGCCGTTCTCCATCAGAGTAAGCTAGAATCATCGACACCGTTGACGAACCTAACTTGAGGCTGTCTGGAGGAGGGTGATACATCCCCGACGTATGAAACATAGAGTTCAAGATATTCCAGCAGCCTAAATCGTCGAGAAATTGACTATTGGGATCCTATTGGTGATGATGAGCAGATCATTGAACAACAAACGGAACGCCTACCTTCACTTGATGCCATTCAAGCACAGGTAGATCCAATCCCTGTTGGAGACGGAGGATGTCGAAAACCTCTCCGAAATCAAGTTCCGGGCTGTTTTCAGGCATGTTTACTGGGGTGAATCGCGGCACGATAGGTATGCGTTCGGTGATTAATCCTAGATAGATGAGGTTCATCTGGAATTGTATTTGAGTGCTTGCGAAATATGAATGGGAATAAACGCACGTATGAGATGACTTGATTCGCTAAGGATTCTAAGCGTCAGGTATGCTCGCCTATGACAAGATGTACGCACTCAATCCATTAGACGGAAACGAGGTCACATAGAGATGGTCATCTCGCAAGTTGTCTGGAAGCGAGTTCGGATGCGGCTACGCGTATTTTGCAGAACGGACCTCGAAACGATTCGGTCGGGAATCCATTCAAGAGCAAAGAAGAGTTGAATTTAGATAGTCTGTTTTTGGATGCACTGTATTGTTTTGGGACGGGTAGATGAAAGGCGCCGTCAAGTGTGTTCGACGAGGCGAAGATAGTAGATTGTGAAATAGTTTGTTCCGATGTGCCGCTCCATACCGCCGACGAAAACGCGAAGACGCAAAGCACAGAGCTAACCACCAGAGCAATGAGCCACCGCCGCGAACCAAAGAACTTGAACGCGTCGGCCTCAAGCTGCATGGGCGGGAGGTTGGAATTGGGAGGCGGCCGTGACCCCCTGTTGATCGATCCTAACAAAACCGGGCAAGGAGCTCATTGCATGCCACAGCGAAAGTCAAGCTTGAGAAGCTTGTGAAGTGCGGTGCGACATGCCACAGGGTCACTGTGTAGGCCCGGGGCTCCGAGTCGTAAAAAAATGGCAACAGGAAACTTTTTGGGAAACAACTCATTCGTCAGAGTCAGGTCTACTGGTATGTTCGAATGATCCAAAGGGAAAGCATAGCACAGCCCATTGGAGACTAACAGGAAAGAAAGCCCCAAACGAAAACTGACAAGGCTTTTGAAGGTATTTGGGTCCGGGGTATGCAACGATTGTTGAGACGCGTTGAGACCGTAAACGATGCTTGCAGAACGTCTCCGGACTTGATGGATTCGGTGGAATACAAGACTGTAGAGTTTAAGCTGCATGCCATAGACTCTAGAGTGTTGTGGCAAGTGCGAAGCCATGAACTCAGGGTTTACATAATCGAATTTAGAAAATTTTGATAATTGGCTACAACAGTCTCATTCATGCCTGTATTTCTCTATAGCAGAATTCGATGGCCTCTAGGATAACAGTGATACAACAGAGAGAACATTGCCAGAAAACTTTTGATTACAACATTGCTGGGGAAAAAGAAATCACCTCGCCTTCCACCTCAAAGTCATCAGTCGGCCATCTGGTCGCTAAACGCAATTTGGTTTGATACAGAGCAAAAGAAAGCGGGCTGCGAATGGTGACCATCTCTGAATGATGGTTGTCCAAAGGGTACATCAGTATGTCCCGAACATGAAGAAGGTTCGTCTGCATTCGTTGGATCTTGAACATAAAAAGAGCCTTCAAACAATTGCAAGACGAATGGGATAATGACATACCTCCCTGAGTGAGTAGCTCATTAGGATACGTTCCAAGTATTGTACCTCGTGGGTGAAGATGCGAACACTGAATTTACGCCAGTCGAGCAATTCCCAAAACGGCAGATGCGAATCGTCGTCGAACATGACCGGTATGCAGCCGGCGTATATCGCGTCTTCGATTCGAGGAGCCCAACCTGCAACAAGTCGTGAATATTCAGCAACTCAGAAAACCGGTGAACAGTAACCAACTCACCGGCGACGCCAGCAGGAACAGCACAGAATATCGTATTATTCAAAATGGCGACATAGTCAGCATGCGAAAGCGGATTCGTCCAACGAGTAGTTAAGTTGACCGGACCCAAACCCATCTCTGCTCGGCTCCGTTCGAAACCAGTATGCCCTTCGTTCGGGATAGTGCGAGCACAAGCAAGTTTTTTTCTCAGACTGCCACCCGAACCCCATGACGTCCCAGAGAAGTACACAAGTTGAGTACGGGCAGCGGAAGGTTGAATGCGGTCAGGCTTGGCAAAAGCACCGCGAAGTTGTCTTGTGCGACAACCGCGAGGAGGTATACTAACGAATGAGTTCAAGGTCGTCAATGCAGATTCATTTCTGTAGAACATACACAACATCCTGATGCGGGCGATAGCAAGGGGTGTTCGTGTCGGCCATGACGCTGCGGGCATGTTAGCTGCGTCGACATAGTCAAGAGACAAAAGCTCACCTCCAGGCGATAACGTCCCTGAGTGAAGGGGGCACTTTGAATTTTTGTCGAGCTTCCCAGATAGTCCTATTCGAATAGCGGGTCACTTTCTTCACGCATCGACGAGCGAATGGAACGACGAACCAAGTGAAAAACAAACAGATACCCCAATCATACGTGAAAGGAAGTACTACCTGACTCGAATGATTCGGATAATTCGTTTCCAGCTGCGCCATCAGCTTGGGCAAATCTTCTTGGTTAGTCCACATGCGCGCATGATAATACGGCTGAAAGATGACATCCGCCTTGCTGTATGAGGTCTGATACGTCCGCAGCGCCATCTCCAATGACGCATCAGCAGAAAAACAATCCCGCTCCAGTAACCTCGAAACGGATTCCAGCCTAGGCCCTCTCAAAGACTCGCTCGCAATGTCCACTGCAGCGATATGGACCTGAGGCCATGTCGGGTTGGTGCCAAGATAACGGGCAGCTTCCGGTCGCAAAATGCTGAACCAAGATGTCTGCTTCGCACTCTCCAAAAGCGAAAGACTGCCAATGTCAGGAAGCGGATATGTGATAGTTGCTGTATGTTGAAAGCTCGCAAACGGAAACCGCTCCGGCACTGGACAATATATCGTTCCTACGCAAGAACAATCGCCCGTGTCCAAACAGATAGTAGGGTGCTTGCAGTCATTCGAACACGCGATGAGTGCGTTGTCGACCCATTCACTTGCGTTGCCCATGCGGCGGAGATATTCGTTGTGGCCATCGCGGCGAACTTGATCCAGCCATGTTAAGGATGCTTGAGCGTGAGCAAGCGCAGCTTCGACGCGTAGACAGAGTGTTTGTGGAATCGTTTTGTTGAACGGACGGTCTTTCGAAAAGCGGTCCATGTGGATGCTGTGTTGAATGGCTAGATTCATCTATAAGATGGGACCGGGGCATGAGCGAAACAAAACGGCACTGACGATCTTGTTCGTAAAACGGCCAAGGCGGCGGAGCAGGACAACATGTTGGACTGAGACGAAAAGGATAGATATCTTCCTCCACAGGTACCCACGTAAACCATCCATCGAATCTCGTAGGCGAAGAAACCTGAAAGCCAGAGTCGGGAAACACAAGCTTGAACGTTCCATCTCGCTCGTTGACGATCATCTCCCAGTCCACAAGCGCAACATCATGTCCAACGTGTTCAAGCTCGATATGGTCGAACATGAAACCGCGGGTGAATTCAGGATGCGAAGAAGAATAGACGCCAAGTACGTGTCCGGCGTAGGTGCGAATCGCAGATATCCGTAAAAAGAGTTTGCCGTTCCGGGACTGGATGGATAGTTTGACTGGATCCGGAATGATCCTCTCCGAAATCACCCAGATTGGGCCGTAATCTTCTGGTGTTCCTGGACCCATATCGTCGGGAGCTTCGAGATGTTTTGGATTCCTGTCGAATGAGAGGGACCATGTTTGCCCGTCGATATCAATGAGAAGATTGGCTACACATCCGTCTAGTTTCCTGATGTCCTTGCCGAGAAGCATGTGAGGCTGATCTTGCGAAACGCATTGGTCATCCAATCTCTTCTTCAAGTAGGAGGCAGATCGTTTCAAATACAAGTTCACCAGACGAAAGAGACCGGCGTCGAGGGAGATCTTTGGGGTGTAGCCAGGAAGAGAAACTACCGACGAGGTCGCATAATGCGAAGAGAAACGAGGATCTTGGGGTAAAGATTCAACAGGCGACTTGGACCGCGTCAAAACGAGAATCTTGTCAACAAGTTGCTGAACACCAATTGATCCAAAGCCGCGGACGTCGAATACATCCATCGACGGTTCAAGGAGCGGTGATTTATGTTCCAAGCGAAACATTGCCAGCATGAACGCATCGACACAGTCGTCAATGTACAGAAAATCGAGTTGTTGTTCGCCACCTATGATTTGTACGGTTTGATGAATGAGCCCGCGGCTCACGAGAGCAGTAACAAGGCGGTCTTTGTGGTCGTTGATACTGCCGTACACAGAAGACAGTCGGAGTATAATCGCGTGGAAAGAACGTTTGTTGAGTAAGTTTACACGTCGAGCGTATCGTTGAAGAACTTGCTCCGCCTTGAGTTTGGCTGCAGACATCGACAACGAGATCAACAGGGAATTCAAGACACGTTGCGACACTCACAAAGCCCATAGACCGTGGAAGGAATTACAGCCTTCGAGTTCTTCCCATCCCTCCCATTAATTTCCCTAGACGACGCCAGAACGAACCATGGCCGAAAATTCGCTGCCTTCTTCTGAATCGCCTCAAGAATCGCGCCTGTTCCGCCTTCATTGACGTCCATACAGTCCACCTCGTTGGCCGAGCACCACACCACTCGCGACACTGCAGCTAAATGCACGATCCCGACAACATCCGGAGTGAGCGCAAGGTCCATAGCGGTTAAATTGCGTATGTCGGCGGCGATGAAGGTGAGGAGTCCAACTTCGGGAAAGTCGTGTTCATTGGGATCGAATACAAGGTCTATGACGGTGACTGCAATCTGAGAAAGAAGAAGTCTGCGAACGAGATGCTTTCCTACGGAAATTTGAGAATTGACTGGGTTATCCTGAGGAGAACTTGAGCAAACCGATGTTTCCACCACCTCCGGTAACAAGAACACGACGAGAAGGCGCGACAACATTGATATTGTTACTATTAGAGTCTTGTAAAGGGGACTGGGGAGACTCGAGATTGTACTGCGGATTGCTTCGCTTGAAATTACGAGGCTGTTTCTGATTGAGGTTGGTGGGTTGCAGGGCCAGTGTTCCCCATGAGAGCAGGACAGAGAGAACAACACAGAACGCGAAAACAAGGAGAATCAGTCTTGCGCGCCGATTCATGCCAGGAAGGAAATAGGAAGGAAGCGGTTGAAAGCAGATGACGGCAGCACGCGTTACTAAATCAATGCTGCGAATGCACAACTGGTCCATCGCATACCCATAAAATACAGACTCGTACACACGACGCAACGAAAGCATAGAACTACATATGATACCCTAAATTAAATACCAGATTCCCCTCCTCAATGGTCGTCCGCACCTGAAATTGTAACGATAGTCAGACCTCGAAAGGAATACATACATACTCGGTAAGCTCAACATACCTGGAGATCCCCATTTCACCGTCCTCGATACTCCACTATTCCAAGTCTGTATACGCTTCCGCGCAATCACCGAGACCGTCGACCGATCCGTCCCCACAAAACCAATCGCGGAGGACTGGATGACCGCGTCGATGAGTATGGGATACCTGTAGCGAGCGTATTCATATCGACTCCTCGAAACGACACAAAGCGAAAAGACAATACCATTTCCCATGCACCTCAGCCGTCCTCGAGTGATCTGGATTCGACCACCCAAGCTTCGCGACCTCAGCCCACCACGCGGGGTCCTCCTCATCACTCGTCACAATAACGCGATCAACCCTGATTCGTTTTTTCGAATATATTTCGCCTTTGACTTCTTCAACGCGGCGTTCGATAACGTCAAACGACGGGAAACAGTCGCTGATGGGTACATTATTGCACCAATTTGCGAAATCTCCACGTCGCACATGGACTGCGATATACTAGGGAAAGGTGAGGTAGTTTTTTCAATCGAATCAAGCGCTGGTTGCGATAAACAAACTCACGGGTGGGGTCGCTTGGTAAGACGCAAGGCCAAGGGCCTCCCTGGTGTATCTCTCAGCAAGCTGCTGGAGCTTTGGTGTCCAATGCATATGCCGGCCCACAAATCGCCACGCCGGACTAAAATCACTCTCCCATTCGTAGTCCTTCAAAAAGCCAATCAGCAACTGGATCTCTATGGATAGAAAGCAACTCACGGTATAACTGCCAACGTAGTAAAGATAATCATAGCACACCATGTGCTCATCCGGAGGGAGGGCCACTGAATGTATTGGAGATAATGCCGGGGCTTGGAGATTCCGAGCCCGCGTCTCCGGAAACGCCAAAGATGCAATAGTCCAGAAGGTCGCAAATGCATTTTGGTCATGGGAGTCCATTTTAATCCAGCGCGGAGCTGTTGTGTACGACACATCTGTAAGGTCATCGTTTGAGTCAAGGAAGGTAAGGTTGACAATGTACGAACCCAGCTTTAATCGGCCTGGAGCGCTGGTAAAGTGTGGCTCCGTGTTAAAACTCTGAACCGCTTTCCAGATACTCCAGCACCCCAGAGTATCGACAACCTCACTCTCGGGATCTTTGACTTGATGCCATTCGAGTATCCGAAGACCGGTCACATTCTCTATTCGCGGAATGTCAAATACCTCTCCGAACGCGAGAGTCGGCGCGTTTCCTTTGCCAACATGCGTTGGGGTGAAATATGGAATGACTGGTACGCGTTCGGTTATCATGGCAAAATATAACAGGTTCATCTACGGATAAGGAATTAATTTCTGTGGAGGATGTAAAGGGAGTACCACGTACATATAAGAGAACGTCGTTCGCTGCGTAACATAGCACTTTGGAAAATCGGAACGATGACTATTGCACTCACTCCAACCAGAACCTGGCCAAGTCGTTATGTATTGGACATCAGGTTGTAAGTTATCTGCGTCGATTATGATTGAGACTTTTTCGATTCTTGATAGCTGACACACCTCTGAACGCAGCGGTCGCAGACCCTTCAACAGTGTTTGGGTGATAGGCCGACCCCCCACCAGGCGGCTCGGTCACCACGTGTGGTGCCTCGCCTTCCAATACCGGTCGCGGTGAATCGAAATGCGCTACACAGTCTTGCATCTGCGACCCCGAGCCGCCCCACGAAGGTCCCCATGAACTTGCTAGCCCGAATCCAATCGAGCATCCCAGCGCCCAAAACCCGAAACCGAATAGAATTCGGCGTCCCTTGCCCCGAATTGGGATCTCACGCCTGCGGACACTACTCGTCTCGGTGTAATCGTCTGGGGAGTGGGCGAACATGCTAGCCCGCCGTCACCCGTAGACACACGAAGCGTGTCGGTGGAAGGAAGCAAAAGAATGACAGAGATCATGAGTATGGCATTTTGGTCGACCCCTGGATCCCTTCGGCAAAATGGCGGGTGGATGATTTAACGAGTCGAGTGTCTGACGCCGCATCGCCGCGACTGGCAGATATATTCGGAGAGTTGGCATGTCTGTTGGGAGGAAGCTTAGAGTTTGACAGCTTTGCAAATAGCAGTCCGGGAAATACCGGACTTCAACATTAGCTACAAACTTGACCACCATCGTCTGGCCCACCTTTCCTTCGGGTTCACGATCCTTAGGTGCTGCTCAGTCCATACAATCCACAACCCGAATCTATCTGCAATTCTTGTAATGACTCAACTGAACGGCAGTAACCCTTGCCAACAACCACCACGGCCTAAATGCCTTTCTCTCTGCCATCACCAGCAACTTGTCTGCTCAGCCTCCCTGTAGAGCTTCTGCTCATAATCATCGGGTTCTCTAACGAGCAGAACAGACGGCGGAATCTTAAGACCCCTACTTCATCTGTTTTCGCATTTTCCTTGGTTTGCAGGCACCTTCGCCGGCTCTGTCTAGCCTCGCTTTTCTATCGCATAAGAATCACGCACACAGACCAGCTCAAGGGCTTGAAGGACAAGTGCCTGAACGATGCTCAATTTGGTTCTTTAATCAGGTCTGTGCTGAAGTTACATCGTGCTAAGTACCCAGTAATGCTGACACTGCATTGTCTTTCAGAGAAGTTGATCTCACGCATGCGTACTCTCCGGAAGAACAAGACTCTTTACGAAGGATCATAATGTCGGGGTCCGGGGCGGAAATCTATCGTTATGGTCCCGCTCTGCTTCCGACTCTCCTACCACTGCTGGAGTGTCTGGAGCGGCTCGAACTGCCCGCTGTACAGATCAACGGAGATCTGTTAGCTGCCTTCGACTCGCACTCGACGCTCAGAACTGTGGCAATTGACGACCCCCACTTCGACATTCTCACAAGCTGCTAACGACTCCATCTGCTTCCATGTCGAAAATATTTGTCCGCTCTGCAATCTCAGAAACGAGTTTCGGACTTCAAACCACGCGTTTTGACTCGCTGATGAGCCGGGGCTTTCATTTATCTCGTCTCATCGTGCAAGATCAATGCACGATCAACGGTCCAGGGCCCCTTGTCATACCAGGGCTCGAAAGCCTACAAATCGAAGTTCAGGATGAGCCATTTACCTGGCTGCAGAGTTTCGTCGAGCGTCACGTTCATTTACATGTCGTCAAATTTTCTGGACGTCATTCTACATGGATACAAAACCCCGATATCTTATTCTCATCGCAATTCGTTGGTGCGTTAGAAACGGAATCTCTACATCTTGATGTAGACCTCATCGCCTTTTCAATTCGCCGCGACGGGCTCGCCGTATCATTCAACCAGTGGCCCGTGGTAGATCTGCATCTGGACTTGCGCACAGCGGCAGCGTTCTCCGCTTTGAAAATCGCAACGTCATTAGCGCCTCAGCTCTCTTCCATGGTAATCCACACGTCCTTCTCTCAACAGGGTCTCTTTTCAACTGGTGAGTTTCCGGCAGATCTCTTTTATTTCCCTTGCTGACCATGCGGACAGGAGGATTTGATATCGTATTGCAGCCTCTTCCCGTCGCTACAGAGATTGGAGCTGTACTATGTACACAAACACCTCCTTCACGATGAAGCGCCGCCTTGGCTCGTTCCTGTTGCGTCTGATCAGCACCGATCCATTTCGAAATGTGTTATCGCCCTCTTCACTTTGCGTTGGCTTGCGGCTCGGCTAGCCCAATGTTCAGCTTCACTGGAACTCATCCATTTCACCGACTACGGTATGGACTTTTCGCCGGGCTATGGTCACTACGATTGGGATATCCAAGTCACCTACGAAGCCGGACCACGTCGTGAGCTTGCGATTCGTGGTACATCGAAGATCGTCATGGCCAACGCATTCAAACCTTCCGACGACATTGCAGCGCTCTTGTCGATGACGCCCGAAAACACCCGCTACTATACATAATACTCTGGACAGCGTTCGTGCTTATCTCTAGTTTCGCAGTTGTTGGGTTTCTGAAGCACTTCTAACAGTGAGCTCTTGTGGGTTTTGGGCCTCAGTGACCGTTGATTCGGGCTGATTTTACGTTTTAGTTCTCTTTTATCTTTAGGTGGTGTCAGTCACGAATCAGGTCTCAGTTCAGCGACTTAGGTTTGGCCCCAGGTTAAGTGACGTGCTACAATCCAAGTTTCCTGGATGGTACGCTTTCAGGAATCAGCCCCAGCCGCCTTGAACATTGGCGGCCCTGCGTAGATCAGAAATTGCCCCTGGTAGTTTGTGCTAATTTAGTGAGGCGAAAGCTCGAAATGAGAGGCGCCGTTCGTTGGCCATAACTTCAATTTGACGTTCAAGTAGCCCGAATTGAAAAAAAAATCGAGCGTCCGGAGCGGAATCGGAATTTTGGACGGGATAGACATCACTTCTCACGTTCAATATGACGTTTATTTTTTTTTAAGGGAATCCAAGCTGGTTTTGGTGGCCTAGGTTAAGCTTCACTGAGCGGTGTGCTCGTTGAGATACAAGTTTCGTGCCACAGTTCACAATTCTCCGATCCTACTCGCATATTGAGGTGTTAACATAGAGAGATTGTTATGGATGGCAAGTCGCACAGCGCGACCCGTAAAACGCTGTATCAAAGACTATCCAAAGCTTCACGGCCAGCTTCAAGTATTCATGGACCTCCAATCCATACTCCCCAACACCGACAACAATGCTCAAAACATACGCTTCGCCGTCACCAGCACAATCATATGGGTAGCGCTCTCCTTCGTGTCGGGCAACCCCGCATCCCTGCGCAAGATCATCCCCATCTTGTTCCTCGCGTACACCATTCACCACAAGCGGCCTTGGGAGAGACTGCGTCGGCTGAAGGCTGCCGTGGCGGTTGCTGACGGGGACCGGAAGGCGGCAAAGTTGTATTGCAAGGAACACTGGCACACCGAGGTGGTGGACGTTACTGAGCGCTTACTTCAGTAAGTCGAATACCGGAGGCATCCATGACTAGCAGCTAATGGCTTTTTGAGAACCAACATGGCCATTTCCGATATAGAAGGTGGATTGCTGGCAGATCAGCGTCGTCATGAGTGGTCCCTTAGTGGACTGTTCCAGCTGAGTGCAGTGAAGGCAGCATGGGAGACAGTGAAGAGCATCAAAGCCATGAAGGATGTGTGGAATGTGCTCCGTGAATATTTGCGACAGCAATGGGAAGTCATTGACAAGATCGAGACCCAGAGGAAGAACGTGCGAGAGGTGCAATTGACAATTCGAGTGAGTTTGTCGCAGAGATCGTGGATGCGTAGTTTCATTATTGATCAACGATGGCAGGAGATGGAGGTGAAAGAGGACCGACGCCGCTTCGCTCAAGAGATGAATGATCTTCCATATAGTCGCTAGGTAGCGCCAAAGGCAAGAAGGGAACATAGATCCCATTGAAAGTTGCAGTTTGTCTGTTCTATTGTTGGTCATTGAATCTGTTTATTTGCTTCTGCTGTGTTGGGGTGTGCCAAAAGGGATTAAGCGAGTCTTCGTACCCGAAAGAACTGGACTGCAGCTTGAGCAGGGACGTGAAGGTGTTAGTCAAGGAATCGGAATGAAAAAGATATCGGAGGACCTTAAACTCGGATCGCGAAACTGTGAACCGCAAACATGGTTCTACCCGGGGCATCAGCTACGAGATGAGCCACCTTCGAGCAAGCAACGTCGACCTCTGAGGATACGAAGTGGGGATCGAAATTCTGTGGGTGCGTATTGACACCCGGAGGCGACAAAACCTGGTGAGTATCGGAATCATAGTTCTAACTAACAACATGAAGCGACACTCACAAGGACCGTCTCAGACGGCCTCTCCACCCAGAGCTTGTCTTGGTGGGCGGCCACAATCAAACTCCTCACTCATGGCAGGGGTGAGCCCCCGGCTGCCGAGAATCAACAGTTTGCAGGTCGACCTCCGCTGACATCGAGAATTAGACTCCTGGGGGTGTTGATATCGGAGGCTACGTACTCACCTATTTCGCCTCTTTTTGCGCCACTCCGTATTCGAAAGGACAATGCGTCTCACTTTGATCCGTTGTGAAGAGCTGGGACAAAAAAGCGGTTTGTCACGTTGTGTCCGGAATATGGAAATTGAGAACAGAAAAAACAGATGAAACTCACCTGTGGACATGTAATGCCGGCGAAACCATGAAGTGTGAGGATGCCGGATGCATGATTTTCTCATAACCAGATGTGCCGCTCGTTTGCGCAATGGATTAGATAGAAAGACTCTCAAGGGCTACCTTGAGTTTGGACATGCTCATGAAGAGCAGGGTTGTAGTGAATGTCGCATAGCGTCGTCGATGACAGAAAATCGGCGACTGTGAAAAATCAGTTGGCGAATTTATGGACGGGGCAAACGCATTACCATTTGAAGTCGTAGTCAAGCTCCTTGCTCTAGGGGGTACGTGGTCTACCAGCAGCTTTCGGACCCAGAAAAGGAAGCTGCGAAGTCGAAACCCTTTGTAACAACTCTGAGTCAGGGAGAGGCGGGTGAGACGAGCTTCGAGCTTGGTGAACGACGAGAGATGAAGCAGAAGATTACCAAGCTATGTGAGCCTATGTGGGACTTTTGACTCGTGCCCCTCGCTGAATAGGCCAATTTATGTGGAAAAGTCTTTTCGCTGTTCAAAGTTGTCTACACATCTGTTGCGGTTGGCGCTCTGGAGGAGTGTTGCTCGGTTTTGCAATGTTTCCCAACACTGAATTTGAAGCTCCAAATGGGTTTGCTGAGCATCACGGACTTGTCCACATTCCGAGGTCACGAATGTCAAGAGTGGCATCACGGTCAAATCGACTGAATTGTGATCTGTCAAAGGTGTGCACCGTTTTGATGACCGGAACCTTGACCGGAACTGAACAACTCGAATAGGCCATGGCCAATTTATGTGGCTGTGCAAGCTGTATGTTACTTACACGTACCTCTGGTCCCCTCAGCGGCCTAGAGAAGTGTTAGTCCGTTTACATCCCTTGTTTGAATATGCAGCTCAGACGCGGTCGCCGTGACAAGAAACATGGATATATGAGACAGAGAGAAAGTTCTTGTTGGTTTGCGGTGTGATATCGCTGCTAGTTGCTGTTTCCTTCATTTAGACGACTTGCCGCGGTAGCCGACCGGGGGTATCTCCAAAACCGGTAGTCCTTATCACTCTCATCAAAAATTGAGCCTGCGCAATTTTTTTTAAAAGTCTCAAGGATTTCGGGAACAGCTGTAAAGGTTTCTTATACGACTCACCGCCATATTCATCAAGTATATTAGTCCCACAAATAGTAAACGAGATACGAATTCAATTATTTATGATCTCCAAATTGGGTTACTATAGTATACCACACATAATAATTCCCTTGTCCAACACAAGTCCAACAGCAGACACCGTCAATATCACCCTGACTCCTGTCAGTTCTGAAGCTTCTCAAGGCCAAGAATGTTCTTGAGGATGTTGAACCGAAATAATTTTTCGCTTCTCAGCATGACTCGCAGGGACGTAGCAGCATGATCCCACTTGATCCGACCTATCAAGGTCTGATTTTCAAGCTCAGCTCTTTCGTCTCATTACTCTGGATTCAGAACCTTAGAGTCTGAAGAAACAAGCGTGTCATGAACAGGGCAAAAAAGGGTATAAACACAATTCAACGAGGAGCGTTACCCCTACTAAAAAAAATTGTCACTAACTAAATCAATCAACAACGCGTGCGTGCAAATATGTACCGTGCACAAGCAGATTTGAACTTGAAGCAAGTGTGGGTGCGACGGCTGGCATCGCAGGGAGAATGATGATGATGAAGGAGTGTATAGAAGAAGGGTCGTAAAAGTGTGTAATGTGCATGAAGGGATGAAGCCAGGACGAGAGGTATGCGGAGGTAGAGGTATGGATGGGTCGGAATGAGGGGGAGCGGGGAGGGCACGAGAAAGAGTTTAAACGTGATAAATTACCCGAAAAAACCTCATCGACCCAGAACTAAAGATGGTGTTGGTGGTGTGATGGTGGGTGGTAGGACAATTGCTGTTCTTGTTGTTGCTGTTGTATATCTGTGTGCACTGCATCTTCTTCTCTCTTCGTCTTCCTGTCTGCTCAAAACCCGCCATAAGCATCCTCAGGATCATACACCGTGCTATACACCGGCTCCCGCTTCTTCGGCTCGGGGCGCGCCTGTTGCTGTTGCTCTTGCGCAGGGGCAGCCTCCGGGACCGCAGCGACCGGCGGAAAACTCTTCGCCACCGCCGGCGGACTCGGCAACGCCGTGAAACTGCTCGCAAGCGGGCTCGGGCTCACAGGGAACCGGTTCCCACCCATCGGGCTATCCCGGCCCCCTTTCCCGAGCTCAGCATTCATGAAGACAGTCTGGCTGTGCGGCGCGGAGCCCGCGTCGGAGAGGTACGCGGAAGTGACGCCTGACGCGGGACTGCACGATGATCTCGGGGAGGGTGGGCGGCATCGACTCGACGCGGTCGCGCGCGTAGCGTGAGGATGAGGTGCGGACGGGGGAAGCGGGGCGGGAAGGACATGTCTTGCACCATGCCAAGAGTATCGGAGGAATCGTTGCCTTGTTCTTGCTCGTGGGCTTCCTCGTCTGCGAACGGATCAGCAGCCTCGGTCTCGTTGACGTGGTCGGAGGGGGGCAGGGGCGGCAGGTCCATCTTCTCTGAAACGATCTGGCTGACAGTGGGGGTATCGAGCCCGCGTGGTACGTCCGTGTTGAGGTGCTTCGAAATCTCGACGTATTGCTCGGCCTGGAAGGGAGTGACGCTGGTGCGCTCCAAATCAACATAGTCCTGCGGGGGAGCGAGCTGACTGTTGCGCATGCTGTTTTGACGGGACCGGAACGGCGGGGTACGCCGCATAAGGAGGAGCGGTGGCTGAGTGAGCAGAATGCGCAGAGGATCCAGAGATGTTTACGAGTGAGAACCGGAACGGAGCCGCCAGCCATGGGCATGCCGGGGGTACCCCCAGCTGTGGTGGTCATACGCGGAGACAGGTGAAGAGACGTTAGGGCCAGCAGTGATGGGCGAGAACGGGGCCTGGAACACGAGCTGGCTGCCGGAGGTGGGCGAGTTGACGCCCATGTTGTTGTCGAAGCTGGCCTGCGTGTAAATCGGGCGGCGCTCGACCATGTCAGGGCCCGGGGCAGGGTTGTAACCGCGGTCGACAGTATCCTGGTGGGTCGGGGGATCGGCCATAAGCATCGCCGAGCGGCGGAAGGCGCCTGGGTCGAAGTTGATGGCGTCCTGGTCGGGACGGCGACGACGCTAAGAAAATCTTTTCAGTGCCAAGTATAGAGCGAAGTAAAATCAAGACGCACCATGAACCAGGTGATCAGGAATACGAGCAAAGCCAAACCGACGACACCACCGGCAACGCCGCCAAGGACAGGAGCAACGAGAGCATTGGAGGAACTTGGAGCAGGGGTGTCGGAATTCTGGGCGTTCGCATTCGCATTCGCTGCAGTGACTTGAGCGGTATGGGTGATCGTAAGGTTCTGATGGAGAGCAGTCCCAGTGAAGGTGGTAGTCTGGAAAAAAGTTACAACAACGGTCGGAAGATGGGACAACTTCGCTTACGACAGAAATGGACGAGTGAGTGGTGGAAGAAGGAGGAGGAGTGCTAGAAGGGGAAATGGAGCTTGACTGGGCAGCCGCCTGAGAGGCAGAGGCTGCTGCGGCCGAGGCAGAAGCAGCAGCAGCGGCGGCGGCAGCGGATAAAGAGGCGGCTGCAGCGGAGTCGGCGGCGGATGCAGAAGCTGCTGCTGCCGAAGCGAGACTGGCTCTCTGGGCGGACGCAGAACTGATATTCGCAAAAAAGGAGTTGGTCTTTATGATATACTCGCAAAAGTAACAAAAAACACACCTCACCGCAGCAGCAAGGGAGGAAGAAGCTGCAGCTGCAGCGTCAGCGGCAGCCTTGCCGGGATCGGTCGGGTCGGTGGGCTTCTCTGTAGTCGAGATACATCAAGGATAGCAAAAAGACTATCAGCGAGACTGACCAGGGTCGCCTCCGGGGAAGAGACCACCGAAAAAGCCGCCTGCGCGATTTGCGTGGCGAACATGAGCTCGTGCCTGGCGGATATGGGCAGACATTTTGTAGTGTGTAGTTTGCGGAATGAGTGGATGGATACAAAAGAATGTGGTGTCTCTTGAATGAGACTAGCGAGTGTTGTACAGTCTAGGTCTTGACCAATCCAGATCCCCGGCAGAACGAAAGGGAGACAGCGTCGACAACCACCGTCCAGGAAGTAATGGTGTGCGTCAAAGCTCAGTGTGTCACAATGTCACAGTCACTTTCTCTCTTGTCTTCGCTCACAACGCAAATAATTCATCAGAGGGGTTCGAGCGTCCTCCTCTCATTCAAAACACAATAATTAACCTCGTCTTGGTCCTCAAATCTGGGCAGACTAAAATCTGGGAGTCCGTCTTGACACAAAGTTGCTGGTAGTACTTAGATTATTTCTTCGACCCTTGCATCCAGCCAACATCTTCTCCGCTGTTCTCCCAAGAGTCTCTCTGCACTCAAGCCTCTGTGGACAACAATTGCATCATTCGACTTGACGACCGCGTCCAAGGTCGATCACGCATGGGTTGGAACTCTCCATCTGATTTGCAAAATGCCCCTAGTCACTCGACTCCACACTGCGTCCGTGGACTCCCATGGCACTCGCATCTATCCCACTACTGGCAAACTCAAGCCAAAGGCTGCCAAAGAACTCTGCAAGCAAGCTTCCTCTCAACACACCATAATAGCGAACTCTTCTCAGCTTCAGGGCCTTGTCAAGACAGGATGAAGGTTCGCATCCAGCATTGCATATCATTGATGCGAAGACCTCTGAAGAGCTTCGCACTATGAAGTCTACATAACGTGGTCTGTACCCAATCATCAACTTATCAAGCTTGACGCCGACGGAAGGCGAATCATGTCTGTTGCAAGCAAGTCGGAAGAGACCGTATTCTACCATGGCCGATTCGCTGTTCAACCTTCCGCGCGCCCTGCCGGTTTCGAATCGTCGATTACGTGGTAGGACCGTCGAGTGCCGTCGGGGTTGAGCTGCGTCGAACCGTATTGTCATTGAGGTACGCGTCCGTACGCGATACCCTTGGAAACGAAAAGCCGGCGGCTCGTGCGCCGAGACAGTTCACAGTGCACCGGGTGCGGTTCACAGTGCACCGGGTGCGGTTCACAATCCTCTACTGAAGGAGACTGAAGGGCGTCTTGCCTTGCTTCGGTTCGGTAAATGTGCCTCTTAGCTCAGGCTCGCTGTATGTACATACCCTCTTCCACAGTCAAATCGCAATTGCGTTTAAGAGAGAATATGTCCCCGCGCGTCAGGCAGGCGCTTAAGAAATTTCAGAGTGTACGTGATATTTGATCGCCGGCTAAGTGGGGTTCTCTTGAACGTTCACTTGGTCTTCTCTACACTGTCTACTAGTATCCTCTCTAACGTGCTCTGTCGTTCCTTCGTTTCGTGCTTCGCTTTCTATCTGCTATCCTAATAATATTATACCACCATGGCTCAACCTCTTTTCGACGACCACCCTCTCCAAAACTATCTACGAGGTCTGCCAATTGTCCCACTATTTCAGCTCGTTTCTCACCCAACTCCATAACCACAGCTGCCGGTGAACCACCCGAAATAATGCCCGGCTCTGCCCCAGAATTTGTAGAGGACCACGACTTTGACGAGCCGCAGGAGGAGGAGGAAGACGCGGAATGGCGACCAGCTCTGCTCATCCAGTTTGCCGAGTCGCTACAACAACTCTTTTCCCGACCTCCCCAATCCTCTCTCTTCGCAGAGCGCTTCAAATACGACGTGATATCCTCATCTCTGCTGTCCACATCCCTACCCGTCCCCCACTCCCATCGTCGCTCCGCGTCTCCTTCTCTCCCAGGCAAACTCAAACTCGACATCGTAGCGCCACCACCTCCACACGAACTCGTCGACTATGGCCTTCTCTCTGGCATCGCCGTCCTCGCAGCCGTGCTTCTCGCTCTTGGCTTACACTTTCTTGCTATTGTGTCTGTCGGCGGCGCTGGAATCTATCTGTACAACCATTCGGACAACACGAAGCCCGACATGTCTTCTGTGCGTGTTCAATATCTTATCTCTACTCTTATTCACTAGATAATAGACTATCGAAGCTGTAAATGAACTCATAAACGCTAATGCTGAATGGGATTCAGTTGTACAACAGACGGTTACGTTGCTTGAGAAGGAAGAGGAAAGGTGTGTCGTGTATCCTTCCTGTCAGACTTTCCTGCCACTCACGCTAGAGACTATTTTTGCAGCCCGCCATCTCCAGTTTCCGCCATCCGCCTCTCCCTCCACTCCTCGCTCAATACCACTCAGACCCAATGCGACAACGTCCGCCATCTCCTCTCCGCCCTCACCGCCCCCCTCGAAGCCGCACAACTCGCAGAAATGTACGCCCCACCCTCTCCTCGCCACTCCCTAATCCTACCCTCCCCCTCATCTCCCCCACCGTTCCCCGAACCCCGCGACAAACGTTCCACCTGGGCCGGTGCGCCTCCAGGAATGTACGCCTTCAAAAACCGCGAAAAGCGCCGTTCGGACCTCTCTAGCATCCTCCCCATCGGAGGCTCTCTAGCTTCTCTCCGTAGCAGCCACAGCGCGCCCAGTACACCGCCGGCTACAAGTCTAGGCGACGTCCGCGAGGAAAACGAACTCGGCTCAGATGCGCAGCAATTTGGTGCGGCTGCCCTGGAGCTGCACCACCGGCGGCGCGTATCGGGCGTCGAAACCCTCAGTGGGTTCCGGTTACACCCCAGCCCGACGCCCCCGCGCTCACCACTTACGGGATCGTCTACGATCTCACACGCCTCGCGGTTCACGACCATGCAATCTGTGAGGCATCCCCTCGCCCTCTCGGCATTGCACCACGCGCTTGACGGCGCACTCGCGTCGAAACGCTATGCATGTTCGCACCTCCTCGCCTTGAGGTTCGGTGATTTGGACGATGAGGGGTATTGGGAGGATGTCAGGAGCGTGATGGCGTTGTTGACGAGCACGTTTGCGGATACGGCGGCGCGGTTGGGGAAGGCGTTGGCGGAGGCGGAGAGGGTGGAGGCGGAGTTTGGGAAGATTGATGATGAGGATGAGGAGGATGTCGGGGTGAAGGTGTGGGTGCCGAGGGGGAAGCCAGGGTCGGAGTTGGAGAGGTTGAACGTGGTGGAGGGGAAATGCGGGCCGTCGACACTGCCGTCGTCTTCGTTGATGTTGAATGGGTTTGCGCCGGTGCCGACGCATTTGTCGCGGTTTGCCGCGCATGTGGACGCTATCTCGTCAGCGTTGGACGATGCGAGGGAGCACCTTGCTGACTGTGTTGCGGCCTTACGAGAGAAATCGCCTGCGCCTGAACAAACTCATCTGCGTAGACGGCGGTCACGGACGTTTTCGTTGGCTGCTACGCCTCCCGCCGAGGCTCCTGCGTTGCAGGCGTACGAGCGTTTGAGGAGGGAATTGGGGTTGGCGTTGAGAGAGTGTGAGCGGGGACGTGATCGGCTACTTGATATCGTTGCGCCGCCTGCGGCTGCACCTGTAGAAGCGGCAGCTGAGAGCGAAGAAGACAGTGTACCGTCTCTCGGACACGATGGGAGCGACGAGGAGGCGTCGTCTGACCGGCCGGAGGATGCGGAGGAGGAATCATCCGAACGCCAGGGGGACGCGGTGGTCGTGGCGCCTGGGGATGCGACGGAGGTGGACGATGCCACAGCGCATCTGCTGATTGGGGCGAGTGCGAGGCATTTGCCGCCGCCGCATGGGGCGGAGCAGGTGTTTGAGAGCGAGGCGGTGGAGGTTGGGCTGTTTACGAGGGAGCGGTCGAAGTTGACGAGGGAGGAGAGGATTAAGTTGGCGAAGGAGAGGAGGGGGAAGGGGGGGAGGTTGAGTGTGGATGTGGCGACTAATGAGAGTGAGAGTGGGAATGGTGAAGATGCGGGGGTGGTTGTGGATGGGGAGAGGTGGGGTGGCCCAGGAGGGGAGGTGGTGCAGGAGTTGAAAGACGTAATTTGGAAGGTTGGGGAACGGAGGAGGAGGATGGCTAGTGTGTCTTAGTATATAGCTCCAAGTAGATAATTTGGGTTTTATGAATATTTACGACTTTTCTTTTTTCGTATTGTGGGTCCAAGCGTGAAATCGTGATGGCGATGCCGGAATATTTGTTCCTTGTTCGTTTCTCTCTTACAACTGTGCCACTGTGTCTCGTCGTCCAATCTCTGCTTTCCGTCTCATTGTGCCCTTCACAGCGGATAAATGGTTTCCTACGAAGCCTCCAAGTACTCTCGGGCCGTCGAACAGCCGGCGGCCCGAGGGAGAATATAAAACGCTAGCCTCAAGTAAACGATCGAAGTGTTCCTTGGCTGCTACAATGGATTCCTTCGGCACCACATCCCCCTTCGCCTCAAATCCTCTCAAAACCAAAGCCGACCTAGCCAATTTCCTCACAGGTCTCCTCGATCCGTTGGCTGCGCACACCTCCCCCGGCAGCGCGCGAATCCACCTTGGACACACCGCAACCCACTTTGACGAGGCCGCTGCGCAGCTCGAGGGGTTTTCTCGGCCGATTTGGGGACTCGCGGCGCTTCTTGCTGGGGGCGGAGAGTATTCGGGGAGAGAACGATGGGTTAGTGGGTTGGCGAATGGCTGCGATCCGAAGCATGAAGAGTTCTGGGGCGATATGCGTGACAAGGACCAAAGGATGGTGGAGTGTTCCGCTATCGGGTTCTCCATCGCGGTCGCAAGGGAGAAGTTGTGGGATCCGTTGAGCGCAGATGCAAAGGCTAATATCGAGCGCTGGCTTGGGGGGATGAACGACAAGGAGATGCCGAATACGAATTGGCTTTGGTTCCGTGTGAGTCCCTTGCTCCCCTTTGCTAAACTCGGTGCCTATGGCTTACATGTTTCTCCGAAGGTGTTTGCGAATTTAGGACTATCGAAAGCGGGTTCTCAGAAGTTCGACGCGCAGCGGATGAAGGCCGATTTGGATCATCTAGACACGTTCTATATCGGAGGCGGCTGGTCGCGCGATGGCCCGGAGGGTGTTGTTCAGCTCGACTACTATTCTTCATCGTTTGCGATCCAGTTTGCGCAACTCGTCTACTCCAAGCTCGCTGCAGAGGAGGATCCCGTGCGATGCGAAGAATACAGAAACAGAGCGCGTCAATTTGCCCTTGATTTTGTTCATTACTTTGATGAAGAAGGTTGGACATTCATTAAATTCCTGAAACTTGATTGACGACTTGTATATGTAGGACGCGCCATTCCTTTCGGCAGAAGTTTGACGTATCGTTTCGCCATGTCGTCCTTCTGGGGCGCTGTAGCTTTTGCTGATGTCGAGCTACCCGCTCCTTTGACCTGGGGTGTCGTGAAGGGCCTCCAATTGCGCAACATTCGTTATTGGGCCGAGCAACCTGGCGCATATTCCGCCGACGGAACACTTACAATTGGTTTCTGCTACCCCAACCATAATATGACGGAAAACTACAACTCGCCTGGCTCTCCGTACTGGTGCTGTAAATCGTTCGTGACTCTTTCTCTACCGGAAACACATCCGTTTTGGGCGGCCGAGGAGGAAGCTTATCCTTCCGCCTTGCTCAACACTGTAAAAGCGCTCAAATTGCCATACCACATCGCCACCAATCTCGGTGGTCACACCTATATCCTCTCTTCCGGTCAGCAGTGCTCGTATCCCGTCAAACAGGGTCCTGCCAAGTACGGAAAGCTCGCGTACTCTTCAGCGTTTGGATACAGCGTGCCTGTGGGGAGCGGCACTCTAGAAGAGCTCGGCGGCGACAACACGCTCGCACTCAGCGATGATAGCGGGGAGACGTGGAAGTGCCGACGCGATACACGCGAAGCACGTCTTGAGGGCCCTGCACCGGGTTGGCTGCGTTCGATGTGGTATCCATGGAAAGACGTCGCGGTTGAGACGTGGCTTGTTCCCCCGACGGAGACTGCGCCGCTCTGGCATCTGAGGGTGCACCGCATTCGTACGGGGCGCTCGTTGACGTCTGCGGAGGGCGGGTTCGCGATTTACGGGCAGAGGGAGGACGGGCGGGCATTGGATCCCGTTGGGAGTGCGGAGTCGGAAGCGTTTGGGACGGTGTCGGAAGCGGAGAGTGCCCGCGCGGCTTCGAAGGCGGGCGTCTCGGGTATTGTTCGCCTTCAGGGAGCGCAGAGGAAAGCCACGGCGCTCAGGACAGATGCGAATACCAATTTGATAGTCGCTCGCGCGGTGCTGCCGACGTTAATTGGAGAGCATGAGGCGAGCGAGTCTGATGTTTGGCTTGTAACTGCCGTTTTTGCGCTTCCGAGCGTTGGCGGTCACAAAGGTGCAGCGGAAGGCTGGTTGAAAGAGTGGCAGAAGCGACCGAGTGTGCCTTCCGAGATTGCGGAGTTGATTAAAGCGTAAATTCCACAGGACTGGTCTCTGTATTTGTATCATACTATGTCAGTGTTCTCCGCAAAGCCTTCATGGACCACAGAGAGAAAGCAAAGAAAAAGAGAAAAGAGTTAGATCAGGTGACCGCGTTTTGATCCGCCCCTGTTCGCTTCTCGCTTGCTTCTCGCTCTTTCACCGCGATGCTGGCGCTTGGACGCCCATTCCAGTTTGTGCTGGTGTCGCTCGGAATTTCTTCGATGCTGGCCACACTGATCCTCCTCTGTGGCGGGTTCAGAAAAGACTCTTTCGAACCATCTGCGTTGCCAAAAGTTCAAATTTTCGACCCGAAAGCGCAATCGAAAAATAGTGCGGTGGACGCGACGACGGTCACAACAACCGTGTATACTGAGCCGACGAGAATATCGTACGATGATCAGCTGCTCTTAGTGAAGGAAACCGCGACGCCTTCGTGTAAAGGTCTGTTGGCCGAGGAATCTTTCCAGGACTTGGTGGAAGATATTAAGTTCTAATTCCTTTCGCCCGTCGATGAACAGAGAATCTACGACCCGATGTCGATTATATCACAGGATGGCCACAGTTCGGCTGGAGTGAGTTTGTGCGTTCTCTGCTTCGCGCTCTTGACGAATTGAATTTTATACAGACAATCAAGTGATAGGAATGGTAGGCGTCACCCCGGTCCTTCCTTTGGAACGAAAACTCAATTTCAGCTAGATGAATCTTCTGTATCTTGCGCTCATCACGGAACGCGTACCGATAATTCCTCCTTTTGAACCCTTCAAGAACTCACACGTCGATGCCTCGGCATCCGTGAATTTCAGCAAACTTTTCGATCTTCCTCGCCTGAAACAAGAGCTTGGGATTCCCATCCTCGAGTGGTGGCAAGTTAAGGTGAGCTTTGAAACCTTCTCGTATCGTGTCAATCACAGCAATTCCTTTCAGGACTTCGAGCAAAGTTCAGTTGTGGACCAGTTGGGCTGTTGGAGTCTGGAACGAGGCGCTTGGCATGCGTCGTGGGCCACACCGCAACCTACACATCTCAAACTCGGTCAGTAATAGAATTCCTGCTCTTTGGATTTCTTGTTCATCTGCGAAGACATATCTTACTCTGTGGCACCGAGCTGGATCAAGAGGGTTCGTGAAAATTACACTGACATGCATTCGACGTTTTGGGGGTTGGCAAAGCTGGGCTTCGACGACACCAGACCCACGAATTTAACGACTATACCGTCGCCCGTGAATCAGATATCCCTCATTCCAGCCGATTCCTTTCTTTGTTTTGATAATTTGTATTTTGTCTGTGCATACGAGGTCAGAAAATGCACCAATTCAGCATATTTACTTACCGACAGTTAATCCAGGGATTGGAAATCAATGAACGAGCAGTTTCGCCCGCATGGCGATTCATAGGACGTTATATGCATTATACTCCGAGAATGCGAGAAATAGCAGACAGATACATCCGCAAGACGTTCAATATTGAACCAGGTGCGCCGTCTCCACCGGTGAGTTTTCGAGTATGGACAGTGAACCGCACCATATGGTTTGATTAGTATATTGCCGTTCATGCACGACGCACTAATTATAACTTCGCGAATTCGTGTGGAGAGGTGGATGAATGTCTCCCGCCTCTGTCGGCATTCGTGAGACGAGTCGAGGACATCAAGGCAGAGCTTGTGTTGAAGGGTGTCGAGGTTAAACATGTGGTTATGACGAGCGATGAGAGTGACAGTTCATGGTGGGGGGAGGTATATCGGCTTGGATGGACACAGTTGGATCACTCTGAAACCGCTCAAGATTACGGCCCATGGTGAGCCATTTCATCGATCCCATAGATGTTTGCACAGCGTTTTACCTTTTTCCTTGCAGGTATCCCACGTTCATTGATTCAGTGGTACTGGCGGGAGGAGTGGGTTTTGTTGGGACAGATATATCGACCATGTCGTTCCTCGCGAAGAGGAGGGTAATCGAGTGGAATGGCGGGGTCGCGAAGATCGTTCTGTGGGGACATGCGGGCGCTGATGACCATTGACTTCTATTTTTTTTTACTGTAATGATTGTCTGATTTGAACTGGTTCCAAATGGATCTCGTTCTGGGAAATGGGAGAAGGGAAGAAGTCAACGCGTTAACGCGTGACCGTGAATTGACGTGTTGCCCAAAAAGGAAGGCAAAGGAAGAGCTCGATCACCCAGTTCTTACCTTTTACCGCGATGCTCGCAGCAAGACGTTGTCTGCATACCTCAGGAGTTGCTGTCGGCGTACTTCTAGCCCTAACAGTTTTATTCCGTGGTTTTGGAGATGAATCAGCAGAAAATCCAGCAGTTAGTAGTGGTTTGACTTTCGACTCGGCTGCGCGTCTCTATCATCCAGAACCTGGCACTTTGGAGGCGACGACGGTGACAGTGACGGTCCACAAACCAGCTTCCACATCTCCAACACCTTTGCTTGTTAAGGAAGTAGCTACTGCCTTGCTCAAAGGTCAGTTATCGTCTGAGAAAAATGCCCCAACTGGGCCTCACTTTTGAGCAGAAAACTTGCGCCCAGAAGTTAAGTATATCGCCGGATGGCCCGTCTTTGGTTGGAGTAAGAACAGCTTAACTCGTGTTCCGTCAGCAGTAACCGTTTGTTTCAGATAATCAAGTCATACAATACGTGAATATCAGCCTTTCCCCTCATCCAACGCGCGTTTGATTTCAGCTAGATGAACCTGCTGTATCTTGCACTCATAACGGAGCGTGTGCCAATACTTGCGCCCTTCTCTCCTTTCACCAGCGGCCATGTGAAAACAGCGACAGTTGTGAACTTCAGCGAAGTTTTCGATCTGCCTCGTCTCCAGAAAGAACTCAAACGGCCCATACTTGAGTGGTGGCAAGTCAAGGTGAGCGTCGCTTTATCTAAATCGTTCTTCCAGTCTTGAATGCCCACCGTCGCAGGACTCTGAGAGCCCAATGATGGACGAGTTGGGTTGTTGGAGTCTTGAACGATCTGCCTGGAATGCGACATGGCAAACGCCGCAGCCCATCCACCTCAAACTAGGTTAATCGACCGGTGATGGTATTGTTCGAAGGGATCTTACCTGCTTTGGTCAGATATCTCTTACTCCGTGGCACCAAATTGGATCAAGCTCGTTCCGGAAGACTACAATGACCAGCAAGTGACATTTTGGGCCCTAGCGGCGCTCGGGTTCGCTGACACAAAACCCGTGAATGTGACGACTGTGGAGTCTCCCGCTACTCAGAAATCTATCGTGCCTGACGACCAGCTTCTGTGTTTCGATAACCTATACTTTGTCTGCGCACACGAGGTCAGAGACGCGTTCCGTTCGTGTTTAGTCGCTAACCTCGTTTCAGGCGTGGGAGTTCAGTAACAGACGCTATGCTCCTGCGTGGCGATTCGTAGGACGCCACATGCATTGGAGTTCCAAGGTTCAAGATCTAGCAGACCAGTACATCCGAAAGGCTTTTCTCATCAAACCCAGTGTGCAGATTCCACCAGTAAGTTCCCTTTCCATACTCAAGAGTCGTTTCCGAGTGGCGTAAATTAATTTTCTAGTATATCACCATTCATGTGCGGCGGGGAGATTTTCGTGAACAGTGCGGAGGAGTGCCGGTGAATGAGTGTCTCGCTCCGTTGTCGGCATACGCAAAGCGAGTAGAAGAAGCCAAGGCGGAGCTGCGGTCGACGAAGGGGATCAGAGTCGACCATGTTATCATGACAAGCGACGAAGACGATCCAGAATGGTGGAACGAAGTACACGGACTCGGCTGGGTGAGCATTGACCACAGTCGCACCGTTGAAGAATATGGACCATGGTGCGATTCATCTGCTGGCTGCTCGTTGCTGTTGTTGAGATCCCTTCCGCCTTTCAGGTATCCTCCATTCATCGACAGCGCTATACAGTCGGGCGGGATCGGATTCGTTGCGACGCATAAATCGACAGTGTCCATCGTCGCCGATAGAAGGGTAAGCGCGTGGAATAGCGGGGTTGTGAAGACCGTCTTGTGGGGTCATCTAGGCGCGGACGACCATTGAAAAATAGATGCTGTTCAAATTGTGTTGAGTGTCGTGTCGCCAGACTGTCACGTTCAGAATCGCTTGTGTAGTCTGAGTTTTACTGTTCACTTTGTACCGAGTATTCCGTCGTTAAAGCACTAGTCTTCCTGTTGTATGTATCCTATTAGGCAACATATTCGAAATTTGCTCCGGTAAACAGTGAATCCGGGTGGCGAAGAGTCGAGGAACCAAACTGGAGTAGTTACGTAACTCACTCATCCCTCTCTCTCTCTACTCTATTGGACTTGTAATTTCGGCTGCCCAAGTGTTGTGCCTATGCTCTCGGTGTTCTTGCTGCTCGTGACCAACAAAGCCTCCATCGAGAAGTTGAAATCGTGAAAAGAAATCTGAGGTACACATATACGGTACTACTTTTCGGTTTTTTCACCAAAGCTCATACTGCCGATCTCTACGACTCAAGAGTATATATCACTGCTGTTGAGGGACCTTCGTAGAGCCCTTGCTCTCGTCCTGTGTCGTGTTAAGCAAGATGGTCAAGTCCAATAGCAGAATATCACTCCCGGTCAAGCGGCGGCTTGTAATTCTTGTCGTATCGTCTTTGGTGTCCTGCATCTTTTTCAGTTCTCCATTCTTCGCCATACCATCGCCCACGGATGGCCCTGACCTTGAGATAGAGGTCCCGCTTCCTGAACCAGAAATAATATCGACAGTCACTGTAACTGTGCACGCGCCAGCTGAAGCTCGAAGCACAGATCTAGTAACCGACCTGGACAGCGGCTTACTGTTCAGTCGGATAACAACACCGTACTTTCGAGGTCCATTACCTGCTTGTAGCGCAAACCTCGGCGACTCACTGCATTCTCAGATAATTTGCAACCTAACATCAAATATATCACGTCGGGGTCTGCGAAAGATTGGCATAATCAAGTAATAGCATTCGTAGGTCCTCTCTTCTGGCTGTGCTTACAATTCTAATTTTTTTCAGACCAACTTGTTATACTTGTCGCTAATTACTGAGAGAGTCCCCATCATCCCTCCCTTTTCGTATCATGACGCTCAGTATACATCGGACCTCGATTTTGGCGATGTATTCGACATGAAGAGGCTGAAAAAAGAATTGGCAATTCCTATCCTCGAATGGTATCAGGTCAAAGTGAGGTTGAGGACTATCTGTTGTTCACCTCTGATAGGTAAAACGCGCTTTTAGAACACGAAAGGAACGTCGTCCGAAATTTTAGGCTGTTGGCGTACTGCGAGTGTCAGAACCAACGACTCACTGCCGAATTCCTTCCCTCCCAGTCTAAAATTGGGCAAGCAAACACATTCTTCATTCGACGACCTTCTCATGTTTTGCGCTATAGATGTTTCGTTCACAACGGCGCCAGACTTCGCTGAAATTCACGCTGACACTGGAGAAAACTTCACGACTTTTTGGAGCTTGGCCTCTTTAGCATTCCCCGATGCATTCACCACGATTTCGACAGTAGAAGATGCCGAGCAGTCTCCTCGACACCAAGTCAAACTTCCTCCAGATCATCAAAGTTTGCTGTGTTTCGACGACCTGTCTCACGTTTCTGTTCTAAATGTTAGTACCCCCCTCCGTGTCGTCGCCATTTCCGATCTCGTTGTCTAACATTCTTCCCTTCAGCCTTCTGAATTTAGTCTTGACATGTCCCCGGCCTGGCGATTTGTAGGACAGCATATGCATTGGAATCCTAGGATCCAGCATATCGCCGATATCTATGCTCGAAAGACTTTCGGCATAGATCCAGCAGATCCTATTCCACCTGTATGTTCATTCGTCGCAAACTATTCTTATTCAAAGGTCAAGCCTCCCCAGTATATCACTGTACACGCTCAACACTCCAATGCTGAGAGCTGGTGCGAAGTCCCCATCGAAGACTGTTTCGCCCCGTTGTCCGCGTACGTGCAGCGCGTGGAAGAAGTCAAGGCAGAAATCCGTAGCACGATGGGCATCTCGGTGGAAAGGGTGTTGATGATCAGCGATGAGACGGGGAAATATTGGTGGGAAGCTGTTCGCAAGCGCGGGTGGGCGCGGATCGATCACTCCGGGACGATCAGGCGCTATGGAGCTTGGTATGCATTGATGATTTCTCGACCCGTATTTGTGTTGATTTCGGAGTTCGCAGGTATCCTACCTTGATCGACGCGGTGATTGAATCTCAAGGGATAGCATATGTGTCGACAGCGCAGCCTATGGGTTCCGTTCTAGGAGGAAAGAGAGTATCATCTTGGCACGGCGGCATAGTCAAGACGGTGCCTTGGGAGACGAGGGAGACTCGCGTTGCTCCTCCGATTCCTCCTCTCAAATTGCTCGATATCCCTTAGCATTATGTGTCCGCTTTCTTGTCTTCTTGTTGCCTATCTAGACGCTTGATCCCGTTCTCAATCACTCGGCGGGAGACTGCCTCGTTCTCACACACTGAATCGAGTTACAATATGGACAACGTTCAAAGTACAACTAAATACAACAAAGGAATTCGTCTTCCAGAGATAAGTACATTTTATGACGGACACCCACCAACCTTGGGTATCGATCAGCCTTCAGCTCGCGAGGGCTCTATATGTGAGATACAAGAGTCGGACCGCAATTTCACCCAACCCTCACACAGCGTTTGCCTCCTGAGGGTTATTGAGGGAGTACGCCTTAGACCTTATGGACTATAAGGTGCTTGATAAGTGTCACGGTGCGGCGGGCATGATGAAAGGTCGAAACGGACGGCAGAGGAATGAGATTCGTCCTTCTCCCCATCGTCCCCATCCCTATTGAATTCCTGCGTGGTGTCGATTTTGATCGAGATATTGGGCCGCTGAATAGGTTGTCAGAACAAAGGTTTGCAGCGGCAGTCAGACACATGCGACGCACCTTCGACGCCATCGAAAGCGAGCCTACGTTTTTGGGCAACTCTCGCAGCGAGAGAGACAGGTTTTCACTTGTGGTATGCACACCGTCTGCGGCCCCTCGGATCGCCTTTCTTGCGTTGAGGGTGGCGAGAAGGGAGTTGCAGTACACTGATGATGCGGTCAATGAAAGCGATTCAACAAGGCGGGAACCTTACGTCTTCCGATGCAGAAGAAGAAAAGGATGTAAATGAACGTATTGCCTGCGGTGCTGATCTGATGAGAGAAGACGGTAAATGTGCTGGTGCCGGTACAAGGTTGAAATCACGAACAGAAATCAAAGATGCGATTGCGCAAAGACTAAGGGCATTCTTCAGTATCCAAAAAGATCGGGATGCTATAAAGACTGACCTTGTAATCGCGCCCGTGTTGATAGCAAAGTAGGTCTAATCGGCGGCTATGAGACGATTCCGGGCCTAATCAATGGGGCGGCACTCACAAGTTTCCGAATCATAGTGTCGGAACTAGAGTGAAGTAAGCAAAGTCCCTAGGGAGTTGTATTGCAGAGCAGCACCGATGAAAGCCGGTGCGAGAACGCCGCAAGAGGTAGGTCAACGTGGCCGCAATGAAAACATCTCCCGCGGCCGCTAACGCGTTGACTGTGATGGAGAGTGTCTAGTGAAATCGAAATAATTCAGATATGAATTCTGGTGAATTGAAAGGACTCAGATCAACCTTGAGCTCAGCGGCGAGTTGCACGAAGGTGTCGAGTTGAAGACTGACGAAGATTAAACTAATCAGCAAGCAGAAGTCGGCGGAAACGAGGCAATTTACGAGAGAGCGACGTAGGCTGGGTGGGCATCGTACGGTTAAAGTCAAAAGCCAGCTGAAATGAAAGAACGAGACGAACCCAGCACACAACCTTCGGAGAAGTATGAGGGATCGTCGCGACAATCATTAAATAAGAACTAGATGCGCACCGAATTCAGCCACAACCAAAATCGACTGAGAACGCGTCGATCGAAGTATGAGGATGCAGGATGTTGTGGACGTACAGCAATACTGGAGAGCCAGATGTTGCCGTTGCTTACTGCGTGGAAGATGATTCGGGATTCGACAAATGAATGAGATAGTAACGCGTACGTCGCCAGATACGAAGAGTCAAGAAGCTAAGAGCATCGTCAGATGAAGTAAATCGTCGAGAAAGGGATTTATTGACCCTTGGACAAGCAACGCGGTAAAACCCTAAAATCGCGGTTGATACTGAGAAGAGAGAGACACAATGCAGCGTAGTCGACATACGTTGAAGAGAACCTCCACCTAGGAATACCGATTCAGAAAATCGCGTGGACGGCATAGCCAAAAAAACACACCAGCAAACTCCTGAATCGAAAATGTGAGCAACGTTAACAAGATACCAGAAAGCAAGCCCACCAGACGATTCGATTAAGGATGTCGGCATTGTTGAAATTGGAAACGAGATAAGTGTAGACTAGGCCGACATTGGACTGGAACGAATAGGAGCAGACGGAAGGCATACGAGTGTGCGAGATGAGTGCTTGGTGGATGGTATCGAATATCATGACAGTGCCGACCTAAAGTGCGTATGAAGCACGATCCTACGAGAAAGGGAGACTAGAAACGAACGAGCGTCTTGAGCGGCCATCTGTCGTTCTGATGCGTGTAATACCACCTGGACAGACCTGTTCAAGGCAAGACTCGGACGGGGAGGAAAGCGAGACAGAAACACACCAGGCTTGAACGCAGGAAACTAGGGAGACAGGGTCAAAATTCAGGTAACATAGTCAAGATATACAACAAACCTCCGTGCAATCTGAATCACAATGAGGAGGGAGATAATGATTTAGCAAGCAACACAAGACGTACCCAGCAGCAACGACAACGCCGATGAAGGCAACTCCAAAACTGGAAGACACAGACATGAATCTAAGCTCGATGTAGACAAAACAACAAAACGACAAAAGCCAACGTTTTATCGAGAGCGTGACTTGCGGACATGTTGACCAACGAGCTGGAGTAAGAAAGTGCAAGGCGGAGGGACAAAACCTGATGAAATGAAGACAGCAATGCCGCAATAAATGAGACGTGAGTGAAGGAAGAAGAAGAAGAAGACGGAGGACCCAGAATGGTAAGAAGTAATAGATTTTTTTTTCAAGGGACACTTGCTTCTTCACTCGTGCAAAGCGTTGGGTTCTTTGCCCGAAAGCAAGAAGAAGCCGTAGACGATCCGCGTAAAAGGCTACCGGACCCGATGTGTTGCTTCCTTTGCAAATTCCTCTTGATAGAGACAGGCACACAGAAACTGACCAAAAGTTCTGTGAACGAACCAACGAAAGCAGGAAAAGCGGAGGTTTGAATTTGTCGAAGAAGTGAAGTCGGAGTAGACAAAATTCCAGGCTGACAGTCGACGTGAACCCACAGAATTGGGAAGCGAATACGCTGCAACCTTGCGCTACACCGAAGAAGCATTAAGAGTGGGGCACAATCAACGGGTAAGACGTACAAGCTGCAACGCGGAAGCAGTCCCGCCGTGCCGGGGCGCAAAAACCCTTCGATGGTAAAACATCTCCCTGTCTGTTCAATAGACTCAAATATTCCAGGGGAATATTCATGCTTGCGCGGTGGCGGACACCTGACGTCGATTCAGGATATGATTCTGTGCGATGAGCAAACGGCGAGCGGATACAGGGCGGATGGCGGACGCGTGTGTTCAATTTGAAAAAAAGACGGCCTGGACCCTCTGAACTTAGCGTACACAACTTGAATGGTGAAGAAATTGATTCAATGCCAGTGGATCGTGACTTTGGTTACATGGCTCTCTTCGAATTCGAATTCTAGTCACCGCCGAACCTGCGAGGGGCAATTTGCGAATGGGGATGCCTAATCCAACTCTACGAAGGGTCGTCGATCAGCTTTCACCGACGCAAGAGCCCAAACCGACCACCGCGTTTTCCGACAACGACGGCCAGGCAGATAAAGGGCCCGCACGATCCTTCTCATTTTTTCCATAGACAAGAAATTGATAATCAGCGCGATCCGTTCCCCTCCACGGGCCAGTCGACTGCCTGACTCTGTGCGAACCTTGTGGCGGTTTCATCCGAATGAAATATTCCACCTGCTCCAGCGATCCAGGGGCACCCAGGCGTGGTCCAGGCACTTGTGCTTCTGCAACGCAGCGAGAGCGGGATGCGGGCATTTGAGGAGCCGAAGATTCAAGCCTTCTGCGCCTCCGGCACCGCTTGTTTTGAAGATTGAAAGAACGGCAGCTGAGGTCGGCGTTAGCCTCCCGGCCTCCCGTTTCCACAAGAAAGTGAGTAGATTCAGAGGACTGCATTGTACTCGAGAGCAACTGTACTCGTTTGAAAATTGAAAACAAGGTTCGCTAGTGGACTCTAACGGTTTTTGACGCGAGAAACTTCGAAGGCTTGGAGGCCGCCAGTAAATAGCACCGTGTTATTGCCATCTAGCTGCGTCGAGACACGCCAGGACGCTGGTCGAGCCACCGATGTATTTTCGCCCATGACCGTTCTTGGAATTTGGAAAGGTCCAAGCGGAGCCTACAGCCCCCAACTCAAACAAGTCTAAATATGCTTTGAACTCAACGATGACTGAACCACAAACGGACGTTTCGCGTCCTTCTGCTTTACCCACTGCAAACCTCCTTCAGCGGCACACCACCTCGCAATCCCTAGTAGACCAAAACTCCGTCGAATACCTCGACACAATCGAGGAAGAATGGAATAAAAAGGTCGATTTAGAGGTCGAAACTCTCCTCGACGGCATGGTCGACCTCGTCAGTCTCGCATCCATCGGCGACAAAGATAAATTTCGTATCGCACAGGAATCCTTTCAGGCCCAAACCCGGGCTGAATCTATGGTATATTACCGCTCTCCTCTATCTATTTATTAAACGAATACTAATAATCATCTCGATAGGTTCGCGCAGCCAACTCCCTCCTTTCAATCACCCACTCCATGAAACTTCTCCTCCTACTCTCCGATGAGGCACAAATTGCGCACAGGAGGGACGCTGAGCTCAAGACAGTGCAAGAGGAGAAGGAAGCCGCGCGAGCTCAAGTCGCCGCTCTACTTGACGAGCTCATTCGGCGACCAGATGACAGCGGCGCTCACGACGCGAACCCTCGGACGGCAGGCTAGAACTCTTCATTCCTCTCATTCGACTGGTTTGGACGCGTGAACGTTCCGTTCGGCGCATGTCGCGCCACAGAATCTCTCTGCAGTGTTCACTGATGCAATTTCCGCGTCGAAGGGCTATTACAGTATCGCGCCACCTTTCGACATCTGCCTCACGGTGACCGCCAATGCCCACACGCGCTTCGGTGTAGAATACGCCAGGGCTTTTGCTGATTTTTCTCGCTGTATGCCAGCCAATTTTGACGTCTTTTGTGTTTCCCCCCTTCAAGTTCACGTTTACTGAGCCTCATTTCAAGGGGTGGTAGGGTATAGACGAGTGTATCGTCTGAAATTGATTTCCATTAAATACGTCCAACCCAGGCACCAGCTATCGCACCAAGTGGTACACATCGAAGAGAAAATAGAACTGAAATATAATGCTACGATAATGTCCACATCTCAACGGTCGTCGTTCATCACAAGAGAATCGTGAATGCCGCGGCGCATGCCGTCAATGCAGCGACAAACGGCAAGACGTGTGCGTTCAAAGCCATGGGACCGAGAGCAGCAGCAGCGTTGTTGCTGGCCGACGGACTGGGGCTGGACCCAGAGTTCGAGGGAGTGTTCGACCGGGAGGGAGCAGAGGACTGCGATTTGGAGGCGCTGGCAGGGTTGGAAGGGGCAGAGCTGGAAGAACCTGGGAGTACGGCCGAGTTCGAGCTGCCGCCCGACGCGCTATTCGAAGGGTCGTTGTTGAAAGTGGGAGCTGCAACGGCGGTCGAGGGGTCCTTGAGGGCACCAGTTCCGTAACCAACGTCCTCTCCATTCGCCCCTTTCTCCGTCTCCGTGGGAGGGGTGGAAGAGCCATCAGCACCGGCGATGAGGAAACGCGTGGTCCATGTGACGTTGGGGGTTCCGCCCGAGGTGAACTGGTAGAAGTAGATTTTCGAGTTGGGGATGACCTATGGACGGACGAACAAGGTCAATCATACTTTCGACGCTAAAATACAGTTTCACTAACCTCAGGGCAGTCATAATCGAAAACGCCGTCCTTCGTACCATCTTGTTTGCTAGCGACAGCTATGATGGGACGTTTTATCAACGGGGGCGACCAACGAGAAGAGAAGGGGGAACGTACTGGTAATGTGGACCATTTTTTCGTTAGCACCAGTCATGAGTTCGATAGCCATGTCTTTCCAGGCATCAGTGCCGGCGGAGTCGCCTGCCCAGCTAATGTGGCATTTGGTGCCCTCGTTAAAAACGTCGTTGGGTCCCGGTGCGTTGGGGCCAACTTCAGCATTGGACAAAAGAACGGCGCTCGAGGCGAGAACAGCAGTAAAAACGGCGGAGAGCATGGTTTTTCAAGCTTGAAAGCGGGAAATGTAAGGTAAGAGGAAGAAAGGAAGAAAATGTAGCGAGACCAGCATACATTGGGCAGTTATATAACGAGTGGCAGTTGTAGAGAGGGACAGGGAGGAGATTAATCCTGTGCAAGCAGTGGGGGAGGAGAGGATGAGGGGAAGATGTCACACAAGTCACATCTCCTCAAAACTGAATTCGTTTGACGTCCCTGATCCCGGCGACTTGTTGCCGCCTTCAACGCCCACTGTCGGCAGCCACGATTGACACTGCACAAACTCTCCAGGCGATAATCCAATTATCTTGGTATGTTTCACGAAAAGAGAAGGAAAAAATCCGTATACAGCTCGTACTACTAGCCCAGACAAAGTCCAAACCAGTCCAAGCCCCCCGCGTCGCGTCGCCACCCGCTGTCAAAGATCGAAGTCGCAGATCGTCGCATGTAACTAGGGAAGAATATGCTATTCTTCCTCGATGGGACGGTGTATCTAAAAATAAAACGAGGTAGATGAGTGATGAGCGAAAGAACAAGTCGACAAAATTAGCACGAACTTCGTTAGCCAGACGAATCCATTCCGAAAGAGACCGTAGATATTCGTCTCGAGCCGAGTCCACCGGAATATCCGGATGCCAAACCACCAGAGAATCGAACTGCGCGGTAGGCATCAACGTCCGACACCGTTCCTCGTCTTCCGCTCCAATGAAATCATCGTCTTCTTCGTTCTCGTCGTCCTCATCACGCATCGCGCTCCGGGTAACCCGACTCGATTTGTTGTTTCCTCTTGGCTTCCCTTTCGTGATTTTCTTATTCTTCTTCTTGAACGCAGCGGTCCTTCCCACCAACGTCGACGAAGCAGCAGCAGCAGCGCTCTTCATTACGAGCCCCGAGTAGCCTGGCGGCAAGGGGACCTTCAGACACTGCATCGTTCTCCCGCGGAAAGTCGCGATGAAGCGCGTCGTGGCGTCGGTGACGCGTCGCGCGAGGTTAGAGTCTGTTGGGGGCTCGTCTTTCTCCGCAGACGTGATATCTGCGTCGGTGGGTTCGACTACGGGCTCCATCTCCACGTCGGGCACCGGGATCGGACATAGAGATGGTTGGGCGACTTGCTCTTTCGCGGCTTCGACAAGGAAATAGGTCGCGATGGGAGCGGGTCCGTCGTGGGCGATGTGAAATGGCATGAGGTTTGGGGAGGCATGCGGAAGAGAGGTCACATCGGAGATGGGTTCGATCTTCAGCTTTGGTGCAGCCATATTTCTGTGTAGGGAGGCGGTTGGGTTTGAGTTGGATGCGTCACGTAGCACGAGATCTTGTCACACCGCGTTTTGATTCTTTCGAAAAATACATGTAAATAGCGCGAAATAATTGGCACTGGCAGGCAGGGTTCAACTCGGAGTTTTGTAAGTACGTGATGCGCCCAAATCTCCGTCGTTGACAAAGCAAGGGAGTCACGCCGATAAATAAACGAAGCACACGAATATCCAGATCCCGTACTTTTCGACTTTGTGCCATCATGGCCATGACATAAAATTTTGAAGGAGATACAGAACGCAAAACAACAAAGCATTCACACAGAGCGAGCCAGCTATACATACATATGAATTCAAGACTCAAGAGTCGCCATCGACACGTCGCCGCCTGTCTCAGGCTCAACAGCATCCTGGGATTTTGTCGCGCGCGCCTGCTTCCTAGCTAAACCTCGAGCTTCCAGAGCTTCGAGTTCGGCTTTCAGTTTCTCCTGAAACAGAGTCGACTCAAATATTATGATATAGTGAAGATAGATCGTGCTGCTAACCGCTTTAGATTCGAGGTCAGCTTTGTCGAAGATGGAATACGGAGTTGGAGGCGGAGGGGCGTTATTTTTCGAATCTAAGATGCGCTGAGCAAGTAGATAGATGGTAAGGAAGAAGGGACATTTACTATAGGCGGCGTAGGTAAAGACTTCGGCCATGTAATCGTGATTTCGTCGGTATCTTGTCATCGACAACGCCCGGATGGAAATGGTATCGTTCTCATCTGCGTGAGCGTTGGAGATGATTCAAAGAAAGAAAAGAACCGTCGCGTACCGCCCGAATCTTCGTCGTCTATCCGCCCTGGACGCTATAGGATCTCGGTAAGGAAGAGCGCTTTGAGAGATGTTCTTCTTTTCTGCTCACCGTGCTACTCCCAGCCCGCGCACGCTGTTCCTGCTCCCTCCGTCGATCCAATATAGCCATATTGTTGTTCTGCTGCGCCACCATCGCCTGCGGGGAATTGAAACCCATACCCATAGGCATGCCCATCCCGCCCATCCCACCACCACCCATTCCCCCCATCCCCGGCCCCCCGCCGCCACCTGGAGGGAAGACTTTCTGTCCAGCTTTGTCCCCGACGACATACACCGATGGTTCGTTGAAAGTGCGCAGCGGGTAGGACCGCACGGCTTGGTTCATGAGGGTCCCCTCGATACCTGCACTGGGCGCGTTAGTAAATTCAGAGCATGCAGGTGCGCGGCCAGGGAGTAGCAGCGTACGAGCCATAGGTCCCCGTGAGTAATGGACTAGTATGAGTTGAGGGTGACCGCCTTTTATTATGCGGTACCGGCGACGCAGACGGAAAGCGGTGGGGTCGACGCCTGGGATGAAACCGAATTTCACCTCATGGACCTCGAGCTCCTGGAGGTAGAATTATATTTGTGAATTCACAAAAGTGCAGTACTCACCCGCGGCTGCCCTCCGACCATCACAGGAGGCATATTGAATTTGGTTTCGGGCTCTTGATACCTTATTCCATCAATGGGGAAGGGCGCTTGTCCAGGAATGAAGAGAAGAAAGGTTTGACCCTCTGCAGAAAGACAGATAAAGCCCAGGAGCATTTGGGATTTGTGTCCTAGCCAACCTTGTGGTTTATCGACATAGCCCCAAGAGAAGGGAACGTTCATCGCATGTTGAGTACCGCGTATAAGCAACATAGCAGCTGTTTTTGCGACATAGACCTTCATTTGTACAACGCAAGACGGCAGAAGGAAGGCAGACCATTTTCAATGTTGAGTTCTCTATGTAGACCGAGACTTTCGGGGAAACGGAGGCAGAGACCCTCATTCTGCGCCTGCTGCATATTGGTCGCGCTTTTGATGGAAATGGGAAACTGTGGGCGCGTCGAAGGCTGTGCTCGAATTTGGCCTCGTTTGCGCGTTGCTCGGATTTATCCGAACGTTGTTGAAGCCAACTTGCTCTTGACTTCTGCTTCAAATCACCGGATGATTGACTACTTATTTGCCATACAAGTCCTCTCTTTCAGTTTATTGCTCAGCGCTCATCTTTGCCATTTGGGGTGTCTTCGCCGACCGGGAATGTCTGCCCGATGCTATATTCAATCTCAGCGTCAAAATGGATAACGGCTCCGCTACTCGTCCTCACTCCGACTTGTGCTTGACCCCCTCCATCGAATTGGCCCAAATCCTCTCATTTGAGTCTCAGCCATGACCTTGATGCACCCTTCCTTCATCTGGCTCCATCTCGCTCATTTCTTCGCTCGCGACGTTCTGGCTGGGTTAATAGAGGAGGATCCTTCCGCATCCCACGCGACACTGAGTACAAGAGTCGAACAATCACTGGATGCGACATATCGCGAAGTGGAATTGACGTTTCATCATCTGGAAGATGGGACGTTCAAACGTTTATGGTTCGCGCTGTTCTGTTTATTCTTTACAGTTCTTAACGCTCGGCCTTACAGGCAGCGCGCTGTGGCAGATCGTGTGCGCGTTCTGAGCATCGGCCCATATTTCGTTTGTGATGCCCTTGATCACAACGAAAGACTGTCCTTTCGACGTACCGCACGAATGGTTGAAGCCTTATTAGAACGATTTCGCCATCTTGAGAAATATCACATCCTGTGGCACGAGCGTCCATCGATGACTTTGCGTCGTGTCACTCCCAAATACGAACGCTTTACTCTCTCTCTTGCCTCCGCCTTCCTGGCAGCCCCATTCGCATCTTCCTGTTCACTTCGCAATCTCTCAGTGGAATGCTCCTTGGACAAGGCTGAATTCCTGTTCTCGCCCGGAACTGCGCCGCATGCTCTGGAGGAATTTCATCTTTGTATTCGTGATGACGCGGAGAATCCCGACTCTGCAGGTTACATTATCGTCCACCATCTAGCTCGTTTTCTTAACAATATGCAATCCACTCTGCGATCTCTCTCGTTCGAGACTTCTCTTGAAGCAGATTTCTCTCCCTTATTTTCGGCCCTTGGATTTTTCGCTCGCCTGTCTACACTGGCGCTGTCAATCCCCATGTCGGATGCCCATTTCAGGAACCCGTCAGCCTTGAAGGGTTTCTTAAATTTACACCGTGGCACCCTGAAGTGTCTCTCGCTCCACGGGCATCCTACAAGTCCACCTCGCAGAATAGGGACAGGCGGCGGCCGTTGGCTATCTCAAGCTCTGACCGGCGTCATGTTCACTTCATTGCAGACGCTCACCCTGAACACGAGTTTTGTCCAACTGGACATTGTCATCCTCTGTGTCCGACAGTGGGCCGGTTCGCTGTCATCCCTCGACCTCGTAGGAGAATACCTGAGCTATGACGCAGTGGAAGCTATTCTTGAAGCCCTGTCAAAGAATCAGCTGGACAGCCTGAGGCTTAGCCCGGAGTGCCTGTGCCCGGAGCTGATAGACATGCTGGCGCAGCACCTCCCCGGCCTCACCAAACTGTATCTCAGGGTACGGTCCTTTGCGGCGCATCGGTTTGAAGCGTCACAATTAGTTGCGCCGCTACGCCCGACCAGTCAGCAGCATCTCAGCGACTGTCGTAACGGACAGATAGGTGGTCCCGGTCAATCGGTGCGTTGTTGTCTCGACACTTACTTTGCGGCGTTTTATTGAATTTGCTGACTGACTGACTGCTTTTGTAAGGGACGGTTCTGCGCGGAGATGAGTATCCGTGAATACCAAGGATGGAAATTGCGAGACATTGACGTCTGGATGTTTGCCAGGAGGAGACTGCAGTTTCAAGATTGGTGCGTCGCTGCTATACGCGACAGTCTCGGACAGCGGTGACGCGGACAGTTAATGAATACCGACCGGACGCTAGTCTTGCGATAATTGTGGACGTTTTAGGCATGTATAGTTTCCGGATTTGGAATATTAAAAGTAAACGGAACATGACTCAAACGCCGATGCGTAGGAAAGACGCCGAGGCACCACTTTACGAGTACGTCTTTCGCTCGATTCATTGGCAGACTTTTTTAATGCAGACCACTGAGAAGAATCCCCTAGCTGTAAGGTCTATTCGCGACGCTCCTGTTTGCCACAGCGACAGTTACAAACTGAATATTCGACGACGCATGCCCATTTTTCCATGTATGGATACAATGACATTTGACAGTGTCTAGTCCGTCATGCTGCGGATGACCGAGAAGTAGGCCTGAAGCTCGTTGAAAAATTGCTGAGGTTCAGCGGTTTTCATGGAAGGGCTGACTGAGCGAACTAAATCTGCTTGGCGGCTTGAAGATGAATCCGAGACTCCGAAAGCACACCGGATATCCGGTCTCTTTCCGTCGGTCGGCTAATTGGGTCCGGACCGATTTCCTAAATGAGACGCGAGGAGGAATTAATCAAGTCTTGACAGCTGCTACGACAGATGTCTTACAGTCAGTCGACGGCCGCGAGCCAGAGTACAAATGGTCTCATCTATCCACCTTCCGACGTCCCTCCCCATCCCCCACCATGATGAGCTATGCTCCTCCCCCACCTATCTGCCTTCCCTCGGAAATTTGGATGCAAATCGCAGACTACTTGCCGCCACAAATGGTCGGCGACCTCTACACCGTGAACAGCCAATGGTTCGACATCGCTATGAACGCCCGCTATAACCAAGTCAGCTTTGCGTTTCTCAATCGCGCTATGCTACGCGATTTAGACCGTCTACGGTGCGCAATCCGATCTGCTCTCATCTCACCGTATCTCATATGTTGCTCGCAGAGATCCTGCCGTGGCCAGACGTGTCCGGACGCTCCACGTACACCCGTATTTTGTGAAGGAAATCATGGAGAGGACACAAGAGCCTTCACCAATCACCACCTGTCGTCGCCCTCTACCAGCTCATCACCACCCTTTGCGGGGCAAGTTTAAACTCGCCCGAGGACTTTTTCGCGACCGCGATCATAGGCGCATCGCGCGCGGTACTAGGACGTCTGCGTTGCACGAGTTCGGATCCCCTGCAGACCTTGTCCAGACACTAGTCGACGTCATTTCGCGTCTTCCGAACGTTACACATTATCACATCGCATGGAGTGGTCTTCACTCCATCTCCGATTTCCCTGTCCCCTTCCTGGCTGCCGCGTTCAGCCCATCAGTTCTTCAGCTCACTCTCGAGATCTCACTCGAGAAGACCGTCGACTTGTTGAGTCATACGGCAGCCTTGGAGAATTTGGAGGAACTCGATTTGTTCCTCCGTCTAGATCATACACAGTCGCCCGAGACATATGAGCATATTCTCGTCGACCATCTCGCTCCTGCCATTAATCGCCTGCACTCGTCTCTCCAGAAGCTCTCGCTCCGTCTATGTGAGCCATTAGACATCTCACCACTCTTTGACTCTCTCCGATTCCTCCCCGTCCTGGACTGTCTCAGCCTCTCGATTCCCATGGCCCGCCCCCATCTCGGTCATCCTTCTGGCCTGGGTAATTTCCTCAACCGACACAGTCAGTCCCTCCGACATCTCGCGTTGCGCGCTTCAGAGCTCAGCGGAGATGGTCTTATGCCCGCCGAGGATCCGTTATCCGAATGGATTAACGATGCACTCTCGTTCGTCACTGGTCCGGTGAAGCTACGTACACTCGAAGCCAGCCTCACGCTTTTCCCCGTTGAGGCCACTGCGATGGTTCTTGGGCGCTTTGCACGCACGCTGCACTCGCTTACACTCACCGGGCGTCACCTTCCATGGGATCGCGTCGACGAGCTGCTCGGTGCCGTTCGTCGTTCCGGTGCGACTCGTCTCAGCACCCTCCGTCTCGGCGCCATCACGCTAAGCCCCGAGCTCATCGACCTCCTCGCCGAGAAGCTGCCCTCTCTACGGCGACTCGAGCTCCTCGTTCGCGACGTTGTCGGGTGTGAGGGCGACCTCCCGCTATACTACGACGGCCCCGAGCAGGACGACAACCAAATCGGCAACTTCCTCAGCGAGATGGAATTGCGACGCTACCCCGATTGGGGTCTGCGTTCAATTTCATTGGCACGGAGCTCTTTCCCGTACCGTCTGCAATACGCAGCGGATTATAGGGATGTGTTTTTGGAATGCATCCCTTCCCTTGTTCGGGCGTATTAAGCCGCGTTGGGATTGATTAAATTTCTTTTTTTTCTTCTTTAAGCTTATGCTTGGCGGTCCGGGGTTCGGCTGAGCTGCCCCATCGCGTATTATTGCATCGTTTCCCCGGATTTCCCGTTTAACCGCATCCTGTCCTTGTAGCAAAGCATCGCATCCATCATCAGTCTCTCGTTTACACATACATCTTGTTCTCAATCGTGTACTGCCTCAACAATACAATAGACTCGGAAATTACCTTCGAAATCAGGATCGTGGAACGATTGCAAACTTTGATTATCATTGACACGACAGTAATCTCCCTTGTTTCTCCCTCATTTCGCTGCAAGCCAGTTCTACCGCAATACCTCGGTCTCTGGACGACGCAGAACCGCTGCTGAGGCTTGCTCTCCGATCTGAGACGCGGTGTAAGGATGTGGACCACTTGAGGAGACAATCCTTCGCGCAAGGGCCAAGTTCATCGTGAAGATCATTAGAAAACCATCAATCTGAATCGGACTCCGGACGAAACCGCCTCTCGTGGAAAGGCTCAAAGTCTGGTTTGGGGGCACGAGCTGCAAGTGCGCTCCTCAAGCGCTTTAACTCGTTGCACCTATCCTTCCCCGAGCAACGGTGACCTGTCGTGGCAAGATGAAAGTCGATGATCTTCAGGTCACCAGCAGGGTCTCGAACGAAGTTTCGTGGCCTGCCAAGGTCTCTGTGAAGAATGCCAGCAGAATGCAGTTCCGCTGCTTTTTCCAGCATCATTTGGGCCCTTCACAATCCAGGTTTGTTAGCTAAAATCCAATGCTTAAGATAGGTACTGTGGCTTACTCCTCATCGGTAATGTTCTCGAATGATTCTAACGAAATTCCTCCGTTTGCCAAAACTAGAACGAGAGTACCGCGACTATTTCCGAAGAGGCCATAATAGCGAGGTGTGATCCCTTTCTTGCCCGACTTGGCTAGATAGTCATGGACCAAGCTTTCTTGCCGTATGGATTCTCGATTGTCGTAAGACTGCGCCTCCATTTCAGACGGAGCGTAGGCTCGCGGAAGGCCAATCTTCGCTACGACCGGCGTAGTTTGGTTGTCGTCAGTGCCATCTTCGAGTATCATTTTCCCAGCCCACGCAATGCCTGTCCCCTCTTTGTTGAGCCTCTCTTCGATGATAATTCCGGCGTGGCGGATAGCATCGGAATTCCTTCGCGCATCCCTTTCGGATATCCGCGACAAGTGGTCAAATCCGTTAGACCACAGACGGTAGCGGACGACTCTGAAGGCGAGATGGATGTCCTGGAATCAATCAGGATGTATGCCGATTTTACTGCACTGAAATTGAGGTACATACCTTAAGAGCTACATTCGGATTCGTATGCTCCTCGCTGTGGCTCGGAGACGTATCCACAAGGCCTTGCCTCCCCGTGAAACCTTCCTCTTCTTCTTCGCGTCCGACGCCCGGAATGATGCTCAAGTACCCACGATTGGGCAGGTTATGAGCGACGTGGTTTTCGTATCGTTCAACTGCGTCGGCATATGCGTACACCGTCAGCGCGGTCGCTCGAAGAATTGGACTGTCAGTGTTTTGCAGGAATTTGGAGACCGTCAAGGTGCCCGTGGCTCGGTGCCTCTCTACGAGCAGAGCAATGTTATGGCAAGTTATCACTGCATTCAGACCCCGAATAGCCAGAGGTGTGTCGGCGAGGCGGCCATCTGGCTAGCCGGCCAGCCCAAATATAGCCGCACCTAGCCGTAAAGATAGCCGAAGCTCACGGCATCCTGGCCATAGGCACCTCGCTGAATCTCGCATCAGTCCTTTGTCTAGGCCTCGGCTAGCTTCGGCTACTCGGCTAGCCAAAGACCTCACGTCAGCGCGCTCATGCTCGCCAGGGGGGCTGGTGAGACGGCCTCTGAATGCAGTGTATCTGTGCAACGGAGCCATCGTATCTTATAATCCGCGCCGAAGTCTATACAGAACGTGCAAACTTCAGTTCGTGAATTGTGCAGCAAAATTTGTTTTGTTACCTCGATCAGCAAAGACGCGGCCTGCGTGACGTCCTCCTCCAAGCCAGCTTTCACAGCGTTTGGCAGGTTCAGCTCGTCGCTTGCGAGCTTGATAGCAGCCTCGAATGACGCGCTGTCCTCCCATTCAAATGCAGACCTGCCCGGCTGCCTGCCATCGCAAATTTCGATTTCGTCGCGTTTGCGGTTCAGTTTCTTCGTTCGAGATCCAGTTTTGACCGGAATGCAATACTTTTCCTCGTATCCACGAAGCAACTCTAGCAAGCGAACGATCTCTGCACGCAACTCCTCCAAGTCGGTGGCAACAAGAGTTTTGGTGGCGGAGGGTGCGTCGAGTGGTGATTCGTCCTGAAATCTTTGAGCTGCTTCCTCGTATTGGTTTTCGGCTTGGTGGGTTTTGGGGAATTTCGTGCAACCCGCACATTTTAGCTTTGGCCAAAAGCTATCGAGGAAACCTCTCTGGAGACACCAGACAATGATGTAGATGCCCAGAACTATGCGCGGGGTGAAGTGGCAAATGCTCTTGTATTTCTCCGTGTATAGGACCTCAAAACAAGGTTGCCTTATGTCAGGCTGCGCGGTGAGTGCTGACCATAATGATCCCCACTGTTCTGGGTCGCTCCTCGACGTCAATGCAGGGCCTATCACATTGTGTCCGCGAGTAGACGGGGAAGAACTGAAGGTACGGTCGAATTCAAGAGAACAACATTGTGTGAAGACATTGCCACGGGGAAAACTATTCCTGCCGGTGCGGATTTTGTCGACGTCGAAGCAGGCGAGCGTCGCAAACACGCACGAAATCCAGTAGATGTCGTTCTGGACCAGTTTGATACTATACTCCCCCACGTAATGGCTCGGGCCAGGAATTGTGATGTTGGTCATCATAATTCGACAGAGGTCTTCAATATTGAGGGACTCGTCCGCAATTGACTTCCTTTCGCTGAGAGAGTTAACAAACTTCTCTTCCAGCTTGGTGGAAAGCCCTGGATCGAATCCTGCCTTTGATAACTGCAGCCACAGTGGCATGTGGTAGTCATATTCTTCCGCTCCCCCACTTTCGGCATGGAGATGCTCGCCGTGGGTGATTGGATCTTGTTCCCAGTGGATGCATTCTAAAATTTGCTGGATGATTGGGTTGTCCATGGTGGCGGATCGAGAAAGAGGAGGTGATGGCACAAACAAAGTTGGCTGCCGAGGACATTGTGCTTACATAACGTTGACATGTGACCGCGTCCTGTTCTGTGACCGGCGTGACTGATGGCGCTTTCACAAAACCACCACTTCAACATGTTGTTGGAATCGGGAACAGAGCTGTACTATGGGATGCGAGTCTCCCTCAGAAGTACACTCACGGACCCTCTGACTCGCAAGGGATAAGCGCGCGGCTCAATCGAACACCTCTTGTTTATTCAATGGAAATTCTCAAAGCTCTGCTCTGTCCACGCTCAGTCCAGCTCAGTCCACTCTCCTACAGACTTCCAGCGAACTCTGGCTTCGACTTGTTCATTCTTCGAGCAAAATTTGGACCAAATGGGTGATCCCGAATTTAAATGCAGAACAAAGGCCTATGGCTATGACGCTCTTCCCTCTTGCTGTCTCTTCCGGGGTGTCTGGTTGGGCTTGACCAGAATGGCGACCCACTCAATATCGACCTACTCCGTGTTTTAACCTGAATTGGTCACTTTCAATACCTTCCCTGGCCAGTCCAAACCACTTCAACATGGCGAAGCCTCGTCTCCAACTGCCCTGTCTTGTATCAATGTATGTGGGCAAATGGTCTTTCTCGCTGTTGAAACTTGATCTTACGTTGGCTCGTTGAATTCTCTCGCTCAAGCTGAAACAGTTGAGACAGGGCTAACAAACGATTGACGTAGCGAGGTTTTTTCGTAACTGCCCTTTATCTGCTGACAATCTAGCCAGGAACATTCCATACCTTCGCTGCGTATTTAGGACTTGCCCATGAATTGGACCCTTCAATCTGTTCTACCCCACCATCTAGCCTCCCTGACATACACCGCTCTTCGGTAGTTTTGGAAGTGCTTTGTTCGTCGCCTCTCTCACACCCCTTCCTAGCTGAAAGTACAGAACATAGATCTCCCGAACTCAGATATAGAAGATCGACGGCTGATTTCACCGTTTCACAGTAAGTATGTATACTTAGCTTTTGACCACTCTTTTTCTGATGCGCTCGGTAGGGTAAGCGTGCTTTGACTGACCGATTGAGAGTATTGCGTAAAAACGAAGTGAAAGTCTCTACGTCAAGGTCTGAATGACGGAAAGCCTCTACGTCAAGTTCTGAATGACGAAACTTGGCCATCTCACGACAGTCCTCTCACTGAATGTACAAGCCCGGCGTCATAGCTCTGAACATATCTGCGATATCAAGATCTGGGCATCCTATATCCGCCGCGACAGGGTGCCTTTCCGAGCAATCTTCGCGCTTAGACTGTCTCCTCTTCCTGCGCCTAAGTACTACATCATCCTCGTCATCGCAGCCCTCGCAAGTTCCAACACGCATCCTCGGTTTTACCGATGAACCGATGCTCGGCAAGTAGCGACCTCGCCGTCGACAGCGGTCTTGGTCTTGAGGAAATTGGTAGATGGTCGATATTCCTCAAACCGTTCCACAAGCCTCGGGCTGTACTGTGTCTATGCTGGGCTCTACCCCGCGCCTGTACCCTGCTCTATCAATCATCTCAACACCTTCTACCGCGGCCGCCGAAACAATACTCTGCCAGCACACGTCGGCGAATACAGCGGGTGACACAGTGAAATTGCCGCGCCCATCAAACTGCGTGGACACCGTTGATCCTCAATCAAGCTCCCGCTCCCGTCCCGTTTGTATGCAAAATACATGCGGTTCGAAGGTGGTCAACAGTGGTCAACGCTGCTCTCTGCGCGATGTCGACCCCCGACAATCTTCTTCTCTCTATTCTTGGGGGCTTCGAATTCGACTCTCTTTGACTGGCTTGTGCGCCCGACGGCGATCTCTCCATGCGGGGTATGAGAATGACATTCATGAAATTCCCATGCTGGCCACCGACGTCGTCCCGGGCCGAGGAGGGACGGCTCGTCGGCTCCCGTCGAGGACGCGCCAGTATTCGCGTATTAAACGCTTGAGCGCCCTAGAATTGCAAGAAGTGTATGGGGATATTCAATCGTCAGGGAGATTCATGCCGCCGTGGTTAATTCTCCGACGAGTGCGGTGCGTAGGTATCTAAGTACTGCGGTCGGTGACTTGTTTCTTCCATCTCAATGAATTATATGTTTTTTGGTGGTTTTGCTGGATGTTTGAAAGTACATTTGAGCGTATATTGCGGTGTAATGGGCCTGTAATGCGGCTGTCTGTGGCAGTATGCCGCGGTAAAGGAGGAACGGCAGAAAGCGTGAATGCGTGAGAGCGAAATGTCGGAAGCAAAGTAAAGAAGATGTGCTGCAGATTAGATTAGTTGGTGGTTTCTGGTGTGCGTCGCTGGCATATCCCTCAGCTTTCAAAGCTCTTCGTCGCTGCTTGGAATGGACTACGAGCCTCAATCACACTACAATGGCCGCTGGCAGCCCCAGCATCCTCCGCCTCCTCCCCCTCAGCAGCAGCAGCAACAGTACCCACAGTTTGGCTTCCAGCAGAACCCCCCAGTCCACCGTTCTTCCTCTTCTCTGTCCCTCAATCTCTCCACTCTCACTGTCGCTTCTCCAACAAATCTCTCCCCAATCGGTCCCCCCTCTGGTGCCCTCAGCCCTGTCACCCCAATCAGCCCAGCAGCATACGGAAATCACTTGCACCCTTTCCAGTTCAATCCAGCTACTGCTGGCGGACCTCCTAGCGATCCACAGGACTCGTATGACCATGATTCCAGCTACGACTCTGTCAGCGTGAATGTCCCTGGTTCACCGCGCTCAACGACTTCCACGTTGCCCAGAAAACGCAGCTTTTCTTCGGACCCTCTTCCGAACCCGTCCGGGTCGCGCGCGCACACCCCAGGCATCACCACGCCGTCTCTGCGTATAACCACTGATAGCGACACCTTGTCGCCGCGTCCAGGCTCGCCGGCAAGCGCACATCCCACCAGCGCAGGTTATGAAGACATGGATATGGGCCTCGTGCCTTACGATCCGAACAGTTCGCCCGTAGAGGGCAGTTCGGGCAGCGACGACGCAAAGATTGCCGTCCCGACTCTCGTTCCGACTATGAATGTTCTCGGGAAACCTATCGCGACGAATAATTTTGTCACCAAGCTCTACCAGATGATCAACGACACAAAGTCCTCCCATTTCATCTCTTGGACCGAGCTCGGGACCTCTTTCGTTGTTAGCAATGTCGGTGAATTCAGCCGCAGCATCCTCGGCAGCCATTTCAAGCATAACAATGTACGTACGTTTCCCGCCACGATCCGCGCGCTCATGTCACGGAGTCCGCGCTGTTCCTATGTCCTCTTCATGACATGACATCGTGCATCGTTTCGGTCCCCTCATGCTCATGTCGCTTCGCAGTTCTCCAGCTTTGTGCGCCAACTCAACATGTACGGCTTCCACAAGATCAACCGCACACCACGCGCCCAGCGCACGACGTCTGATGCCCAGACATGGGAGTTTTCCCATCACAAGTTCCTTCGTGGCCGCCCGGATCTCCTTGACGAGATCAAGCGCAAGGCTCTTGAGCCAGATCCTGCGCTTAAGCACCGTGTTGAACTCCCGGGGGAGGTCTGTCTACCTAGTTCCCGCTCAACCTTCAGATTTCTGATGCGCTTGCAACCAGGTCGCAGCGCAGCTCGGTGCCATGCGCGAGGAGAACCAACGCATGTGGGAGCAACTGAGCGCCGAGCGACGACGCGTCGAGAGACTCGTTACCGTCGTCAGTCGTCTTTGGGATGCAGTCGGTAAGGGTTTTGGTCCTGGCAGTGGTTCGTCTGTTTCGTTCGCTTTGTTTGCACGCAATCATGTCTGTTGCTCCAGTCCCGCCTTTCCCTGTCGACCTCCTTGAGCCCCCAATTTACGTGACTGGGGCAAGAGGGTATGACCCCAGTCCCCCCGGGTCTGAATTTGGGGCACCACACCACACCCATCATACAGGGCACAGTCAGGCACCGCACACTCACTCGCACTCGCTTTCGCGCCAGCAAAGCTTCCAGCACATGTCCTTCTCGCGCGGCGAAACCTCGCAGTCGCCCTTGCCCGCCTCTCCAGGCTCCATCACGATGGAGATGTTCGACGAGCCCGAGCAGGGCCGCGCCAGCTCGAAAAGACAGCGCATGATGTCAGGCGACGACTCGCCGCACTCTGCCCACCCGTCCTCGCATCCCGGGGTGAACGGAGGGAGCCCGCACCCCCATCACGCCGCGTCCGTCGACTCGCTCTCCCCGCCTAAACCGCGCGCGAGTCGGGCGCGCAGCGATAGTGCGCCGTTGGGGTACGCGATGCAGCCGGGGGCGGGGGGCGGCGGCGGCGGGCTGGGGCCTTGGGGGTCTGGAGGCGCGACGGCGTCTGGTGGGCGGCCGCGTAGCGGGAGCGGACTGGCTCATGTTGGGCATGGCCCGCGCGGGGCGGGGATCCCCAATATCGGCAGCATGGGGCGCAGTACCATTCCGGGTCCTCCGGGCGGCGGGGGCGGGCTGGGGCTCGCCTCGGTGCCGAGCAATGCACCGAGCCGTTGATACACAGTGTAACAAAAAAATGGGTGTACAATCCAGTTTCGCTTCCCTTTTCCCCTCTCCTCATCTTTTCCTTGCTGTATCTGAATGCCCCTCTCCCTACGTGTATCTCTTGGACTTTCATCTCGCCTCACCGCCTGTGTTCTATACTGCATTCGTTTCGCGTCTTTGCGGAACGGATATCCCCTACCCCCCCATAGATGTTTTCTTTCTTTTTGTTTCGTACACGAAAACCAAAAAACTCATTCCCTCCTTTATCTCGCCATTCTTTTTTTCGCTTTCTTCTGTTTCCTCTGTTTTGCTACTACTACCCCTGCTCTCGTTTACTGTTTATTCTTCCTTTACTTACAACTGTGCCTGCTGCCAACCTGTATACCACCTGCATCTATCCGCACATCATCTACCCCGTCCATCCATCTACCGTCACACCTCCACCTCCACCCTCCTCCATCGCGTCTCGTCCGTCATGATGCGTGTGGAACTCCATCTGCGCAACCTACCCACCCACCCCTTGATTCGGTTATATCCTTTGTATCTGGTGCCCTTGGGAGCGACTTGTGGGAAGGACGGCAGGGATAAAGCACATTAGACATATCATCACAACCTCAGATTGTACTACTAGCTAGCTGCGTTTGCCGAATAACAAAAAATATATCAATCATTGACAACCAGAGTGGTTAAGCCTAAGAGCGATCGAAAGCGAAAGCGAGATGGAATTAAATTATAGAGATAGAGTGTGCAGTGACAGCAGTGCAGTGCAGTTTCGCCCGTAGATGATGCGAGAACGGAAGTAAGTTATATGTGGATGTGTGTGTGTGTGTATGTGCGATTCGACGAGAGACGGATATGGGACGACGGGAGACACGGAATGTAGATGAACAGGAGACAGACGATTGGAGTGCGTGAGAGGCGGACCGGATAGCGCGGATAGTATGTATGTATGTGTAGTGTACATTTGTGGAGGCCGATACAGATGCGATGATCAAAGTGCAGTGAGAATGAGTGATAGATAAAATGGTTTGGTTATGGCGCGCGGCCGTTCATGTCGTGCGGGAGGAATTCTATTGAAGGTTGGCGCGAGCGGTGTGGGGGACGCGATGACTATGAAACGAAACGTGTTTGTTTCAGTATTTTTTCGCGTATACACATATAAGCGGGTTTGAATGAACTGAAACGTACCTCTGGTGGATGTGAGTGTGCTGCGCCATTGGTATGAGAGTTGGGTACGCTGTTGCTGCTGCCGCTGCGGGTACCATTGCTGCTCCCGGTTCCGTTGATGTGGCGGGGTGGCGGGCGGTCCAGGGGGCCGTTGTTTGCGGGGGGGTACCCGTCGATATCCATTGGAGCACCGGGTGGCATGTCTGGAGGGCGCATCGACCCGAACATGGCAGGCTGGTGGGATGCGGCGAGGTTCATGGCGTCCAATAGCAGGCTGTGAGGGATTATAGAAGAAACCGGTACAGAAATTGCCGATGCTTACTCGTTCTCAGCCTGCAGTTTTTTGATCTTCGCAGCGGCAAGTTCGAGGTCTTGGTTATACTCCTCTTTCTTCTGTTATGCAGAGTTCAAACGCACTCAATTGACATGATGAGGCTACGCACTGCCGTGACGCGTTCGTATTTTTCGCGTAGTGCCTGGAACCTGTGCAAAGGTAAATTTCCAATAGATAGATATCATTTGGTATAGTTACTTTTCTTTGTATCGTGAATTGCGGTAAGGCATTTGGCAATACTAGGTAAGGTCAGAGCAAAGGCTGAGTTCAGGTGACAACACACAACAAAAGGCGCGTTTGCTCCTGCTTCGGAATTTGCAGAGAGTCCCTGGAGGGAGGCTCTACTGCTCGGTCGCTTCTCAGGCACCAGAGGTTCGACAGGGAGGCGGAAGCGGTGTTGGGCGGCGGACACGCCTTCGAGTTGCTTGACTTCGTCGGCAGATGGCATAGCGAATCGTGAAAGGTGCCGTGGAGGGGGTTGAGGACGACAAGGCGCGTGGAAGAAAGCGTGGCGATCGCAGGACGGAAACGGATCGCGAACAAATACGTGTCAATACCTGAACGCCTGCACCCCGATAAGGCAATTTCGCTTGGTTACCACTTAACACCCAATTCCGCCTCTCAACTAATAGTAAAACTGGGATCTTCATCTTCATTCGTGCTGTAGCGCAGTTAGGACCTTCGTATTGCGCCTCAGTACTATCATTCGAATCGATTGGCGCAAACCGTCTTTGCATTTGGCTTACTGGGGGGATCTTGTAAATGGACTTCAGTTTCGAAGCGAGGATCACTGGAGTCACTTAGTTCCGCTTCAATATGAATCAGCACAGTTCTTGCGCGCGTTTCTGCCTCGCTTCTGGCTCGCCTTTGGGGCACCTGCACACGACTGTCCCCGCATGAACAGCACTGGTTTCAACTGTTTCGGAGACCGTCTCACTTCGTACTCTACATCAGGATCTAGTCAGAAATTGCTGAACAGTATTTTCAAGTAAGGTGCGGCGCATTCGGGCCATCCATCTGCTTTCCCCTCTCTCTCGCTCATTCATCTCGTAGAATCCCCTCCCCCCCACATCAAACTGAAAGCCATGAACAGTATAGGGCGCGATAGCTCAGCTGGGAGAGCAGCAGACTGAAGAGAGTCGGTATCTGAAGGTCCCGTGTTCAATCCACGGTCGTGCCATTGTTTTTGCATCCTTCCGATTGTTTTTACATCCGTCCCCGGTTGCGGGGATAATTTACTTGTGTGACAAAGTTAAAGTTGCGTCGGCAACCCAATCCGACAAATGTGAATCACGTTGGGTCTGAATTTTCATTATTCCCGTTTTTTCTTTGACTTCCTGTCGTCCGGACCTTTCGATGTCCATCCATATACTTCTCCCCCATGGCTATCCAAACTTTCATCGGGATCCAGGACGGGGAAGGTGTTCAGAACAAGGTACCGATTCATTGAGGTAAATTGATGTGGCGATCAGTGAGATCAAAAACTACCCACCAATCCGGCAATTGTTTTTCAACGGAATGCCTTTCGTTATAGTTCAGGTGAGTTGGGATTCGTACACTGAATCGATGAATGAATGAATTCCGTGAGATTCCGGGCCAATTAATGCAAGGGGGAGCGGGAAATAGCAGAAAATTCAGACCCGTTGCTCAGACGTTTTGTCCAAGTCTACTTCCGTTGCTCTATCGGAGCGCTACTTAATCCGAATCGTAGCGCTTGTACCGACGTGCAACCTAGTTTTGCCACCGACTTCATAGTCGACGCTCGCTGGCACTCCGACCTGCTGCACCTGCTGCACACAGACACACACATTCCTCCCTCCAGAGGATCATCGAGTTACACGGTTTTCATCTTCGCGGGTACGACATTATATCCATCCATGATCCCCGATAGTACCCAGCAGTTCCCAACCACGTAAACAAGCCCTCTGACCCACAGCCCGAAGAACACATTTTCTCCCAAGAATTCCAGCTTGTAGGCTTCACTGAGCCACAGCGCCTGAGTACCGACCCAAACGCCGATGTACGCTACAGCCTTTCCCCGTGAGATGGATAGTCGCGGAAGAAGGAGCGGGAGGAGTAGAAGGTACCACAGGAAATACTTGAAACAGTCAATCTGAGCATGGTCACAAGTAAGACAGCAGAAGACATACTTGAGATGTGCAGACTTTGTTGAACACGACGAAGACGACAGTTTGGACGAACCACGCGAATACTAGGTTGTCCTTGTGACGGCCAAATGCGAGGCCTGTGCCGAGGGCGAGCCCCATTTGCGGAATGAAGCTCGTCAGCGGTGACCTGAGCAGTTGGTTCCACAGGGGTAAATTTAGCTTTGCTGCATTCGGGTCGCCCAAAGGATAGGTCAGGTAGATGAGGTAGAAGTAGGGCGAAAAATTATGGCGGTGATCGAGACGGTGAAGGTGATATAGATACGACTCGTATAAAAACGGGTAACCCCAGCTGTAGGAAAATGAGTTCCGTGTGCGAGATCATAGAGGATTGAAAGACTGACACGAGATAACACCCCGCTCCCAAGACGAAGAAAGTCGAGGCACCCAAGACAGCGAAACGTATGGTCCGGTGGTTGACCAATGTCTGGAAATACCCTTTCCATCCTGTAGTCACAGGAGGCCCGCCAATGACGCCGAGACAGGCGACACCGTAGATAACGGGATATATTTTCCAATGCGTGCTCAATCCTAGCGCAATGGCGGCGGCGTCCCAGTGGCCCTTGAGCGCTGCATACAGCGTAAGAAGCACGAAGAACGAGAGAACGGATTCGGAGGAGCCGCGAGTTGAGATGGTGAAGACTAGCGGGTTGAGGAGATGAAAAGCGGAGTAGAGTGTTGCGAAGCGCCGAGTCCGCGTTGCATCCAGCTCAGAATTCCGATACGCAGCGGGGAGTACGAGAGACACGAGCAAATCATAGATCAGGACGCCGTTGAAGATATCGCAGGCAGCAAAGAGATATTTGCCGAAGGAGGGATGCAACCATTCGTTTGGTGCGAGTAGCACCGCCAGGAGTGGTGTGTAACGGTATGTTTCGCGGGTATACGGGCTGAAGGAGAATTGGCTGCTGTACAGGAGCAAGGACGAAGTAATAGGCGCACTCTCCGACAGCGAGATTAAGTTGAGTTAGCTTGTCTGAGAGAGGTCCTTGAGCAAAGTTTCCGGGACCTGGCTGGAGGAGGAAACGCGCTGCATCGCTGAAGACGCGGTAGTCGATATCGGTATATTTCACGACCGAATGCGCGTCGTGCCATTCACTGTAGACAATGAGGCCGACGCGAAGGACTATGGACAAAACCAAAACATGGCGGAAAGAAGCAAGAGGGCTCATGATGACCTAAACACAATTTCGCGCCCTTGATACAGTACAGAAAATGGATTGAAGAAATGCAGATGCAGACATGGACTCGACAGCGTGAAAGTGAAGTATTCGTGCTACTGTTGTAAGATATATGATCCCGAGCTCAGTCCGAACCCAAGTAAAACAGCCCTCTATTGTCCTGTTGGGCAGCATTGGTTCAAATGTATTGCGACACCCATCGGAAACCTGCGAAACAGTCGATATCTACGACAGGGTTATGAGAATGACGGCCTTACCTTCTCCGTACCCTTGCCTCTGAACGACCGAGCACATGAAAAGTTCGATGGGTCGAATGTCGTTGAGAGGGACTTTGCCCTGGAGAAGCACATGAGCTGAATGCAAAATAGAAGGGCGATGCGAAACGTACCTTTCCAGTAGTCTGGTACAGTCCCAAGTGGTGCCTGAGCTCCTCCTCGCTGACCGCCCCCGGTGCGTCAATCTTGTTGCCAAGAATCAGGAAGGGGACCTTGGCCAGCTGCTCAATGCCCAACAGAGCGTCAAGCTCCGCCTTGGATTCGGCGAATCGCTCAAAGTCGGCGCTATCCACAAGGAAAATGATAGCATCGACCTCGGGGAAATAATCACGCCACAGTCGGCGCGCTAGCCGACACGAAATGTCAGAAAGATAAGTGAATAAACTAACGAGGCACGCACCCTGTTGGTGTCCACCGAGATCATGAGTCGTGAATTTGACATTGCCAATAGCAAGCTCCTCCGACGCTACATTCAGGATGAGAATAAGGCGCAAAAGCACAAACGCAACACGCACTCGGGTGGAGTGTTGCTGCAACGTCGCGAGCCGGTCGTTTTTGAGCATGTGCAATAAGGTCTATTGAACCGTTCTAGTTCACCAACCAGCTTTATGAGTTGAATGAGATCCTACCGTTTTTCCGGCGTTATCTAAACCAAGGAAGAGAATTTTGGCATTCTTGTGCATAAGCCCTGCAGCAAGCTGAACAACTGAATGAAAAACAAGCTAGGGAACGAGGTACCAAGCTGGGCAAGGATATCCCAAAACCAGTTGATGATGAACATTGTGTAGAAAGGGCTTCAGGTGGAAGAGAAATAGAAGGAGGAGGCAGTGGTCAAAGTTTGCGCTTCGACAGTTAAGCGCGGATTACGTGGCGCATATGTGTCCCACGCTGTTCCCTTGCTGCACTCTTTGGTTCTGTTCATCCATGTTGAATTCTTATTGTATCTTCCTCCGTTTTCCTCCAGAGCGCTCTCGTCCATTCCCAGCTTCTGGTAGGCTCTGGGCTTTTATCACACGCTCCTAAGGGACGCGCACGTCAAGACCCGGATATTCGGTTACAACGTTCAATTCCTACCTATGGGGACGCTGTCTTTTGCCTGTTGAATCGCACCCTCTCACGCGGCGGGGGCCGCTTGCCAGAGATTTCCTAAAACATCACCCAGCAAATTCCCCCCACGCCACTGTGCGACCGTCAGCTGGTAATCCGTTAATATGAGTACAGAATCTTTGTATTTGCTTGCCGAATCTACGCAACACCGACCTAGCACCCATTGCAAGTCAGCGATTCGCCTGCAGGAACACGAATTTTGCATTATTAATCCATCTTCTTCATCTGCGCGACTGATTCAAAAATGATGGTTCCCTCGTTTCTTTCTCTCGCAGCTTTTGGAGCTCTGGGAGTGTGCCAGACGCTCGTTGTCGTATGTGGCAAGTGCTCGCAACGCTTCCTCCTCGCTAACAATCCGAAGCGGGAAGACAAAAGGGCCTTCGCTGTCCTAAACCCGAACGGCCCTTTCCGCAACGCCAGCCAGGACATTTGAACCGAATCCAATGCCAACCTGAGTGCACCATATTTTCAAGTTTACGATGAAAGATTCATGGACATCCTGGGCCCGAATCCGACGATTCGAGTCATCGTAGAAAATGACACCTTTTCTTTCGCTCACGACGGGCCTATCTGGATTCCGGAAACGAATCAGCTTTTCACAACTGGAGGAAGAATTGAAGGGCGTCCGGTAATTGCTGTTTGTCGGTTCAAGATTTGTGCGCTGAAGGATAACAGGTCTCTATGATGAACCTGAACGACCTCACTCCTACAGGATTAATCAACTTTACCATTGTGAGTGAGTCTTGACATATCCTCGTTTACCAATAACGGTTGTCTTCTGTAGCTTCCCCTCGACGACGCAGTGCAAATCAATAACGGGGGAACGCCCTTCCGCGGGGACCTCTTACTTGTAACGACAGGATCGGGTCCTCTTCCTCCCAGTGTAGTCAGAGTCAAATTCTCGCCCTCCGTTCAACACTACAATTTTATTGAACAACTTCTATGGCCGTCAATTCAACTCGTTGAACGACGCAAGGTTCACCCTGTCAGCCGCGCTATATTCTTTACCGATGTTTCGTATGTGCATTGTCTTTGGTTCCACAATTTCTTCTGACGATGTGATTGAGATATGGCTTTGAGAATGGATTCCGACCAGCACCTTTGTTCCCAAACCAAGTGTATCGCTTTGATCCCGACACGGGGGATGTTCGCGTGGTTGCGGACGGGTTTGCGCAGTGTAATGGGATAGCATTTTCGCCGGACGGTCGAACGGCATATATGTAAGTCCCTTTCACAGCCTATTGAATTGTCGATTCCATTCGTTTTGTAGTGCAGACTCAGGTGAAAGTCAGGGTCAGATTGGGGGAATCCAGCCAACTCTTCCGGCAACGATGTGAGCTCTTTGGGAATGATATCAATGTTGGATGTGGATTTAGTCTTTCTTCAGATACGCGTTTGATGTGATGCCCGAGACACAAGCGTTTGCGAACCGTCGGGTCTTCGCATTCATCGACACTTGGGGTGTGTTCTGCACATTTTAGTTAGACTTCCTCTTTACTTACCTTGATCTTCTTCAGTTCCCGATGGCCTGTCGTTAGACACCAACGGAAACGTATACGCTGGGTGCGGAGACGGGACTGAGGTGCGTCATGATCAAGACTCAAGAGCGCGCCCTGCGATGATTTCTGCTGGCTGAATTCAATCAGGTGTTCGACCCAAAGCACACTTCTTGGGAAAATATTCCTCGGTGTCAGCTCTGCGAACATGATATTTGTTGGACCAAAGCGACTGGTGCTCATGGCAGATACCAAGATCTTCCTGGCAGAAATTGCCGCGGAAGGAATGGATTTGGATTTATGAAATCCCAATGCGAATCGAATCGTCGGACGTTGATCTTTATCACGAAACATCTACACCAGTGTCGAATCTGAATCGTCTCTACTCTATCGACGTTAATATTGATACTGCTGTCGGCTTGACTACTCCGTCGTGCGAGACATCGTGCTCAGAGGGGGGCGGACATATGAGGCCGTATAGGCTATATAAACCGCTGTGTAAGACGAACTCTGGAGCTAGTCCTCATCTCCAGCATGGCAAGCCTCGAATACAACGCGAAGACAGGGGAACCTTTCCTTCGTCTTCCACCCCCTTTTACGAACTTCATCATAACGCCTCCGCGAATCGAAGACGACGTCGAGGCGAGCGTCGAGATCATGAACGATCCATTCGTATACAAGTGGATGGGAAGAACTACGCCGTACAGCGCCGACTTGGCCGAACGGTGGATCAGAAAGGTCAAAATCGAAACAGACGCAGCGGTGACTGAGTTGAATGGCGCGACAGAGCCGGGTGGTGCATTGAGCGCATGCCCAGTGCGCCATATGCGTGAAGAAATGGCGGACGGGAAGACTGTGTTTGTCGGAGACGTCGGACTGGTGCGTTCAGGCTGGACCGAGATTGTAGATGCGGAACAGCGTGCGCGTCTGGTGGCAGCGAATGCGGGACGGCTCGCGGGGGACCCGGAAATTGCGTGGCATATTGGGTGTAAGTCGTTATATGTTGCGGTACAAGAGAGCAATGAAAGTAATTCTCTGTGTATTTTGGGTAGATTATCTCTCCCCAAGGCAGCATGGTCATGGGATGATGACGGCCGCTGTGAAGAGGATTATAGAATTTGGGGTGGCCTGGATGAATGTCAAGTACATCAAATCGTCGGCTTTTGAGGGTAACAATGGGAGTCTGACGGTGCAACAGAAGAACGGGTTTGTCGAAGTCGACAAGCTGGTAGACCATGTTCAAGTGGGAGAGGAGAAGAGAACACTAGTCCTCATGGAGTGGAGAGCAGGTACCCGAGTAGATGATACTGACTCAGCATACGGATAATCTGTGTCAAAAGTGGGATCCAAGGAACTCGCCATGGGTTTCGGTAACAGAGAGATTGCTGTTGAGTTTGTGAGAACAGTCGTCTCACATTCGAATTGTGGGGAACGGCCCGAACGAAGCGCCAGCATGAAGCATTGCATTCTTTTGGAAAGCAATTGGCACATGGGCCTTTACATACCAAATTGCTTTTGTCTGAACTTCGCTGCTCTCCCAGCTGAGCTATCGCGCCCTATACTGTTCATGGCTTTCAGTTTGATGTGGGGGGGAGGGGATTCTACGAGATGAATGAGCGAGAGAGAGGGGAAAGCAGATGGATGGCCCGAATGCGCCGCACCTTACTTGAAAATACTGTTCAGCAATTTCTGACTAGATCCTGATGTAGAGTACGAAGTGAGACGGTCTCCGAAACAGTTGAAACCAGTGCTGTTCATGCGGGGACAGTCGTGTGCAGGTGCCCCAAAGGCGAGCCAGAAGCGAGGCAGAAACGCGCGCAAGAACTGTGCTGATTCATATTGAAGCGGAACTAAGTGACTCCAGTGATCCTCGCTTCGAAACTGAAGTCCATTTACAAGATCCCCCCAGTAAGCCAAATGCAAAGACGGTTTGCGCCAATCGATTCGAATGATAGTACTGAGGCGCAATACGAAGGTCCTAACTGCGCTACAGCACGAATGAAGATGAAGATCCCAGTTTTACTATTAGTTGAGAGGCGGAATTGGGTGTTAAGTGGTAACCAAGCGAAATTGCCTTATTGGGCAGCGGGCGTTCAGGTATTGACACGTATTTGTTCGCGATCCGTTTCCGTACTGTGGTGGCCACGCTTCAAATTCCGCAGCATCGAGAGGTGTCAGAATCTATGGAGAAAGGCAGCCAACGTATCGCAATCGAATTCAGTAGAACTCCTTTCTCAATTTCAATTTCATGGACCTCGCACCAACACTTTGCGATTCCTTCCAGCGATGATGATTCAGTACGTAGTACATGCGACAAGACTAGGTGATTAACAACCGAGAGCGGCAGGTAACAAAAAAAAAGGAAAGCGAAAGCGACACCAAGCAGCATATAGAAGCACAAAAAATGGAGAAAAATAGGTAACAGATCTAGTATAGCGATGGTAGGGGGTTATAAAAAAACAACAAGGTGCTGGCGCAGCGTAGACGCCATAGGCTTTTGGCAATAAATAAACACATTCCCGTGAGGGAAATCGCAATATGCCAAGGGCGTCGTCGGGTTAGCAGGAAAACAAGAGGTCACCGAGATATGAATCCAGTTAGTGTCGATTCCAACAACGTTCGTTTGGCTCGCTCAGTCCGTTTATCTGTTCCCCACGCGTACGGCGCTCCTCCCTCCACGGCTATCCGGCAAAAAAGCAATCCGTCAACAGCAGCTCATTGCTTGGCCAAATCCATCCCAACATCGTCCGGGTTGAACCACTGGCCAAAGTCTCGTTCAAAGTTGAGATCGCCGTCGCCGCGGAACAGCCCAACGTCCGATACAAAGTCCTCCATGTTCTGCATGAAGTCGGTGTTAAATATCGTATCCGTCGGGGTTTGTGCTGAAGGAGGTAGAGGCATCCCCACCGCGTTCATCGCGCCCGTCGACACGTTGGGATTCATCATCAACCCCGGCGAAGGCGCCATGCTGTTACCGCTCTGTGGCCCTGACGGTTGCTGAGCGGTTGAGTTTGGTGTTGGTGGGGCTGTTCCTGGAGCATTGGGGTTTGGCAGTGGTTGATTGCGAGGCGAGACATCTGCGAGTCCGTTTGGAGGTTTCGTGTCTTTGTTCTGATCCTTCGCGGGCGATGGGGGAGGAAGCATCGACATGGGTGGCTTAGGACCCTGATTTGGCGGCCCGGAGACCGACAGACGGTTTCCTGGAGCACCGAATTGCTGTTGTGGCGGCTGCCCTGGCTGTGGTTGCTGCCCTGGTGCACCACCGGAAGGCCCTCCGTGAAGCATCGGAACACCAGGATTGAACGAAGGATCTGAGCCTGGCGAATTAGCGTTCATTGGTCCGCCACCCATACTCAAGCGGTTTGCGGGATGCCCAGGCCCAGGCTGGAAGTTATGCTGCCGGTACTGCATCTAAAAAACGGAGGAACATCAGTATTGTGAAGGTTACGGGCGAAAAAACCAAGTTGAACCATAGTTGGCTGAGGATGCATCTGCGGACTCATTCCCGCCTGTGCCATACCCATCGGATTCATACCGCCGCCCATCATACCCATCGACCCCGGCATTTGCTGCATCCCTGGTTGCATCGGTTGCCCTCCCGGTCCCGGGAATCCACCGATCGGCCCACTCATAGGACGATGCATCAAGCCGCCCGCGCCCATTCCTGGAGGCGGGCCTCCAGGTCCGCCAGATCCACCTGCTTGCGGCTGCGGAGGTTGATTCGGGTGTTGTGGGTAGGGACTTATGGATGGGTTAGGCATCGGCGGCTCCATCGGTGACCGTCGTGGCCGTTTGCGATCGGGGGGAGATGAGCCGTTGCGAATATCGTCAGGTTGTGTTTGCTGCAAATTGTTAATGGTGAAAAAGAAACGAGCATACACAAATCGACGCACGTCCTCGCCGGGTGAGGTGGAGTTGCGCTTGTTATTAGTCCGGCGTTGTTGTTGTGAGGGACCCGGCATCGAGGGACCGGCTGTGGCGTTTGAGGGCCCTGGCGGCCCAGGTTTCGCCATACGTTGTCGATGTGCTCCTATTATACGCGCCTGAGAGAAGAATTGATGAGAAACCGACGACTAAATAGATAGAAAAATCAGCGCACTTTATCCTGCAGAGTCAACGTATTGATGTTTTTCTCGCCCAATCCCAATTCCCCCTTCAAAATGTTCAGAGTGTTCGCCGGTATGGCCGCCAGCTCGTTATGCAGGGCAGTGGGATTTTGTAGATCGCTGCCGGGCACCATAGGCTGCCTAGATGCCATCGAGGGGCTCGGATTCATCATGCCTTGCGGAGTTGAAGTACGACTGGGCGGTCGTCCTGCGAGACCCTGATATGGAGTTGGCGTCTGCTGTCCCGGATTCATTCCCGGCTGCGGTCCCGGGGGAAGCATGCCGCGTGGCGGTCCGAGTTGGCTCATCGGAGGTTGCGCACCGTGCTGCAGTTGGCCTGGCTGCGACGGACCAGAATGAGGTGGAGAATGCGCCATAGTTGGAGATTGGAAGGGGGGACCGCCGTTGGGGAGTCGCTGTTGACCCGGTATCGGGGGGCGTGGTTGGCCAGGCATGAATCCGGGTTGTTGGCCCATCCCTGGTGCACCCGGGATAATTCCGTTGGGCTGCATGCCTGGGGGGCCACCAGCAAATGCCGTGGGGCCTGGAGGTTGAGCATTACTTTGCGGGATACCGTTAGGGATGATGCCGTTGGGCGCGAATCGCGGTGGCATGCCGTTTACAGGACGGCCGCCGAGTTGAGGCTGGCCATGTCCCATGAGGCCTGAGCCCGGTAGGGGCTGCGGAGCAGGAGCACGGTTTTGTGTTGACTTCATAGCGGCCTGGGCAGCTTGGTGCTGTGTATGGCATGCATCAGTGCGGGAACGAGGACGGCGGAAACGAAAACGCACATGAGTATACAACATGGCATCGTCGGTACCATTCCCATTCGCTTTAGCGGTGAATAAAACCCAGAAAACACTCCACCACCTGAACACAAAAGGCTGTTTAGAAGACTGGAGACAAAAGAAGACTATCGGCGTGGCGCACTCGAATAGTAGACCCTGGCGAGCATTTATGGGTGGGGTCGAGTCGGAAGGAATCTCTGCTTCACGGAGGAGCTCTCGAGCAGTATTCCGGAAGCCTCGTTTGTAGCAATAGTCGTAGATGTAGATGTTAAACCTGGAATACACTATCAGCGGTGAGCGAAGCGAGAGGAATGATGAAATTACATCTTGTCGCCCTCCCATGAGAGCGGGGGGTTGGATGCAGCGTCTTGCTGGGGGGTCTGAGCACCAGGAAGAGGCCCCTGGGGAGCGACCGTGGCCATGGTGGTGATGGGAAGGAAAGAGCAGTGCGCTCCCTTGAAAAACGGAGGCAAATGAGACAGGTGTCAAAACCAGAAATACACTATCGGCTGGCAGGGATTATCGGGTTATTTGGACTGCTGCTGGGAGGCTACAGGGTCTGCCAGGACGAGGAGAAAAGAAAAGAAGGAAGAGTAGGTGGTGGGTACGAGCAAGTCCGTATTAGGCACAGCACCGTTTGGTGATTCGCATTTGCTGATCCCGTCGACTGTTTGAATCACATATTATATCGCTCTACTACACTGTACAGTATACGCTGTATATTACCGCTCTCAATGTCGTCGAACCAACGCGAGATGTACGTCGTATCCCCATGCAAGACGCTTTACCTCTATCAATCGTCGGATCTCGCGCCAGCCTTTCGCTTCCTCGTCTTCCCCTAGCTCTCTCACGACATAGATAAAGTCAGCGGGCGACAGCAGAGACCGGAACAGCGACCCAATCAGAAACGCTATGAGTGCGATAATCACCACTGTCGACAACGGGTACACAGGCGTTATCCGTGTGCTGGGCTCGTGCGGTGCGTCGATGTCCGCCAGTCCTCCAGGAAGCTTCCGTCCGCTGCGTCCCGGTGACACTGACGTAGCACTGGGAGAACTTGGGCTCGAACCCGCGGTCGGCGTCGAACCCGTCAACCGCGTCATGAATTCGAGAAGGCGGCTCGAACCAGTCTGTTGAATCACCGCGGTTGGCGGTGGAGTGTCCGTCTGTGGCTAAATAAAACGTCAGTTGCGTCCGAGCAAGCTCAACATAAGAAATGCAGATTAATTCACCGTTCTAACCGTCTCTTCTGCACCTTCGGCGTTATTATTCTCCCGTAATTCTTTCGAGTTCTCCCCGCTCGCTGGAACAGCTGCTAATGTGCCAGCATCCAGTAAATTGTCCGCTACAGCAACAGGAGTGCTCAATTGCTCGGATAGCATCTCGGGCTCGTTTTGCGACCTGGAATTCCAACATTATTAAGTAACAGCAACTAGCAAGAGAATTGCGCCAACTCACCGCGAAAGCACGCTCATCTTCGATATCCGGTCATCAAGCAATTCCTCGCGTCCAAGCGTTGTTAGTGCCTCCTTCTCATTGACAACAGGGACCTCTTTGCCGTCCACGACCACCACCGAACTACCCTTCTTCCCGCCTGGCCGTACCTCAATCTCGACTACCGCACCGCCCTCATCAAGGGACAATAACCACGGAGGTTTCGGCGGTGCGCCCCTCATCTCGTCCGTCAATGGGTCCTTCACAGTCGAAATTTGATATTGCGCGGTTGGCAGCGTGAGTTTCAGCAGGTGTCGCGTCGGAGCCTCCGCTCGGAGGCCAGAAGAGTGTAGCGGTGACGAAGGCATCGTATGGATCGTAATCGCAAGAGGAAGCGCGTCATGCTGCGTCCTCTCACCGCCCGAGCCGGTCGTCGACAGCGGTATATACTGCCGCTTCGCGCCAACTGCAACGTCCGCCCGCAACTGAGAACGGAGCGCAACACTGTAGCCTTCAGGATACAGCTTCGAGTCGACCACAAGCTCCGCTACGAGCAAATCGGTCGGCATGCGCACCTCTCCTTTGATCGTAAATGCCGAGGACGTGCGTCCGCGTAGTTCCGAAGTGGTCGATAGAGTGCGCTCGCGGAAGGGTCCCTTCATTGACTCGGTACGTGGTCGTGAGCTTGGGCTTGACGCAGTCGATTGGCTACGGGGCGAGCTGGTCACGCTCGATGCTGATCCCGCACGTTCGCGCGTCAATGGCATAGGCAACTGGAGTGAGGTGGAGGAAGGTATGGATGGGAGGCCAGTAACAGTCGAACTGGAAGAGAGAGCGCTATCGCTCGTCGAGTTCGGCAGGCCCTCTAACGTGTCCGAGGGACTCAGCGGCAACTTGCTCGGTCGGGGAGTCTGGTCTGCCAAAGCCGAAGGTGAAGGTGAAAGCGTCCGAACTGGCAGCGGGTGGGTCGTCAAAAGAATAGTGCTGGTATACACACGTTCGTCCGGGAGGTACTTTGTATGTGCGAGTACATGGTGCTCGTCGCGTCGGCGTACCTTCCACGATGTCACCGCAAAGGGCTCGTGGGTCGACATCTCTTTCTCCGAGACAACAAGACCGGCAGGTGGTAGGCGCGTAATTGGAAGTGACGAGATGCTCTTGAAGTACGCTTCTATGGATAGAATGGAGCGCGGTGCGGAAGCATTAATCATTGAGTTGAAGGCTGCAGGAACCGAGCCTGCATAATCCAGGGCCACCATGTACGTGCACCTCGTCGATGGAATAGCATAGTTTTCCTTCGTGTATGGATCCAATGTTTCCAGAATCCAGGCATCGACGAAAATTCTTCCAATAGGCAGCCCATACGGATTATACTTCGCCGGCGAAAATGAAGCAGCAGAATCCGGACTAAACGACGCCGAAACACAGAAGATGGCGTTTCGTGGTCCGTTCGACTGCTCGGCAACATCGCCGTTGAGCCTTCTGGAAGGCGAGACGTGAGCGCGCGCAAGAATTGAGGCGACATAAAATCCCCGGTCCCGGAACGGGAAACCCGCCTTCGCCACCACGAACGATGTCCGACTGTCGGCACCATATGACTCGAGCACAGTGGCGGAGTCGAACCGCTCATCCCACTTCTTCCGACATTCGGGTTCCGTGACAATGGCTGCCAATTCTTCCGCAGAGACACCTTCAATGACCTTCTCTCCCTTGTGGATCTGGATGACGGGCGAAATCTCGGCGCAAAGTTTACGGCGTATTGACAATGCCTTGTCATTCAGCGGCAACCAGCCTTCAGAAGAGTTGTTGTTGTGTGATTGCTGGACCCAGGCGAGAGCCTCCAACACGTATTGCATTGGCTGCTTCGAAGGCGACGGAGCGGCATCACCTGAAGCAGGGGAAATTGCAGCAATCGCCTGCTGCGTTGTCGAGGTTGTTTGGTCCACAGCGTACGTGAAAAACCTCGCTAGGGGGCTCGACATTCGTGGTGCAGTGGCCCAGCCCATGGAGCGGGCACCCGAGTCGGAGTTTGCAGCCTCTTCCGAATCTGCGTCCCATTCCGCTCGTCGTCTTCGAATGACACCAACAACAGGTGGCTGGTCCAGCGGAATCCGAGCTGGCTTTACGCGCTTCTGTTTCGTAAGCGACTTGATCTCACTGTCTTGCAGCTCTTCTACATCGACATTGACTTTAGCGCCATTGATCATAACCAGTCCTTTCTCCTTCCCGGGAGAGCGCCGAACAAGGACTAGTAACCGCTCGTCATCAACGAACATGGCATCATGGGTCAAGGTTAGCCACAGGCCACCGCCGTCTGTTGAAAGCCGATGTCGACGGAGGCACGAAATCGATTGCGGTGGAGGGTCAACGACAATGTCCAAGGATGGCGCCCAAGTATCCATGTCGCATCGGAGCTCACACTCGATTACTGGAAGGCCAGCAGAGCCAATTGAGTTTGTCGACGTGTCCGACGACTGTCGACTTGCGGATGCCTCGTATTCCACCTTGAAGCTTAAGCGATCATGGTCGTAGCGCATCTCGTTTGTCTTCGCGCCAGCCAACCGTGTGACGACTGGCGGCCCACCGTGCTTGATTGCAAATTCGCCAATACCTGCGAGAGCGTTGATCATCAAGGTTGGAATCGATGTCTTGTTTGTCCAGCCCTTCGGATCAGACTGTTCCAGCAGTGTCAATAATGTTGTAGTCGGAGAAAGTGTCTCGATAGCCCAACCGCGCAAATCAATTTGAGTTCGAATGACGTTGGGATCCGCGGGAGGTATGTTTGGGAAGAGGTGTGGGTCATCGGCGGAGAATGAGAAAACGTGGATGGTTGAAGGCGATTTATAGACGGTCTTGAGGACTACCGAGTCGCGACCGCTAAAAATCATTTGAGTTACACCCCGAGCCTGATGAAATGAGTTACTTCGCGGGCCAAGCTGGCTTGGTCTTGAGGTGCCAAAGCTCAGTTAAATCGTTGACGTCCTCCAGAAGAACAGCGTCCTCGTGGGATTTGTCCCAATTCATCTGGGCGCCGGGGGATACAACGGCGCTGTAGAGATCCCATAACCCGACACCGACAAAGGTCGCTTCTGCCCGGTAGACAACCAAGGTGGGGTCAATCGAATCGAGTTGGGTTATTGAAACCCCTCGGGCATCCGTAGCTTTGGAGGGACGTCTTTCAACAACAGAGCTTGAAAAGCAAATTAAACTGACTTCGCCTCCATTTGGCTTCAGGCTCTTGGAGAAGTGATGAGAAATAAATGTAGTTCCTCCGAACGCGCGAGAGGATTGACTTTTCGGCGTTAGCAGTTCGCTCCGTCGGTGGACGAGGTATTGACGGGCTGGACGAGGTTGAGGCAACACTGCTGCTGCCTGTGCGTATTGAAGGAGTGGTATTAAAACTGAGATCAGCGGTACTGGATGCATCCTGGAGAATCTGTTGAGAAATGAAGTAAGATGAAGGGTCGCGTTCCTCGATTTCCTGTATTGTCTGAGGTAGACCATTGAGTCGTAGGCCAGAAGAGGGCCCCGATCGCTCCACAACCACTCTGACTTTCAGGAGCGAATGTTCGTCGATGAGAGGCGCGTGCGTCAACCGGATAACAATTTGATCCAGTGGTGAGGATTGTACTGTTGTGGCCGGAAACGAGCTACTCCGGATAGCTCGCATGTTCCACGGAAGTTTTTCAACTTCTTCCGAGGATGCTTTGGTCGAAACTCGAACATCCCAGCCCTCGTCGGAAGGTAAGACGCATTCGATGGAGCGCTTCAGCCTCCGTTGCTCTCGCAAGGCATGTAGCTCGCCGATTCCCTGTCCACTGGCAGCATGTTCTTCCTCTTCTGGTATAATGGCGTAGTCAATAGTGAGTGCCTCCCTGTCGATCTGGAATCGAATGCGTTCGATAGATACCCCGTTTCCGTATCCTGTGAGCTTGGGTATTCGAGAGCCCCGCTTCATCACCGTCTTGAACAAGCCTAGGCCCATCGTTGAGAGTTGTTGCAAAATGTTGGACGACGAGGATCCTATATTCCAGGCTGTCCGAAGATCGTGCTGCCAGAAGCAGGTAATACGAAGTCGACCACCGGAGGAGGTGCGCTTCCGTTGGGGCTGTTCACCCGGGGCATCCGGGGTTGGAGGCAGCTGAGGAGGTGGTGCTAGGTGCTGAATACACCAAGCGAATACTGCGAAACGTGTTGTATGTTGGCAGACATTGTTTGTAGGCGAAAACAGTTTTCACTTACGGGTAACATGTGATCTGACATACGGGGGTGAGGGTCGTAGATACGCTGGTTCGTCCGCCGAGCGTGGTAGGGAGGTGGAGATGTCAATGAAAGTCGAGGCATCATGAAAGGACCGAGCAATGGTCACTGAGTCTCGGGGACTTTTACATGCACATTAGTCTACGCAAGACGTTATATTCTTAGGATACGCACTTGGCAGGCCATCCCAACGTAAAGTTCGTCTTGCATATTCGTGTAGAATGGTCAAAGGTCTCGATCAAATGCGCGTCTTCGACAGCAGGATCCCATTCCTGCCTAAGTTCCGGCGTTGTAAGAACCGACTTCCAAGGTTCCAATGATACCGAGTCGTCGCCGGTAGGAACGTCGAGAACTAGTCGATATACATCCCCGCCCGATGCTTTATTGGGTTTGCGGTGAACGACCACGTCACCTAATTCGGGCATTGCGGAGGCTCGTCCCTTTCCCTTCTTATTCGAAGGAGAGTCGGTGGTCGCAGACAGGCGCTTCCATTCCGCCGAGGAAGACGAGGTCAAAAGCTGGCGAAAGTGGGTTTCCGCATCGTTCAAAGCGTTGTACCAAGACTGATGTAGTCTAAAGCAACAAATTATAGCAATTTGAAGGGGTAGATTGTGATATACTGACCTTGAGCCATCGGACATGTTCAGTTAGTATGCCAGGATCGATACAAAGGACCGGAACGCGGCGGTGGGGACTCTGGGGGGAGTGGGGCGCCGAACAAGTCCAAGTTCACGATCACGAGTCCAACTCAAGAATTTTGGGGTGACATTGATCTTCTTCCTCTTACCACCACCAGCCAGAACGAATGCTCTTCAACGGACTTCTCGCCTGCTTCAGCCCCTCTGTGGACGCCTCTCTGCGTTCTGCTTGGGGTATAGCACACTCCTTCGACGGAACTGAAATTCACCACACTTCCAGTGAAGCATGGTGGTTCTTTAACTGTTTCAAAGCAAGAATTCTATCAAGCCAATGTCTTCTTCTGCGACGGACCCAATGACCCTTGGCTCAAAGAGCGAGTTCTAACAGCTTGTCGCGTCCAAGCTAACTCAACACCCAAAAAAAGACTGCTTTCTAGGTCTCTCATTGTAAGTCTGAGCCAAACAACTCTGCATCCTCTATATGTTCGTGTTCAAGGTTCGCCATGCCAAATGGATATCGAAATCTGTGTCAGACCAATTCGCTGTTCCTGTGTCCAAATTTCTGCTCGACGGTACATACAGCTTATTTTGATATTCTTTCCGCACTGGTTGACTCGGTAACTCTACACAAGATCAATTCGATCCTGCTAAGCTCGAAGTCGAACCGAGTGCCCTGATTCGTACACCACTGGCACCCAGCAGCAAGCCTATCCAGCCCCTCAACCCTCGTGCAGCCGAACGAGTTCCAAGACCTGCCGTGAAGCTGCCTACTCTCAAACGCGCATTTGATTCTGAGAACCGCGACGATTCTGCTACTGATATCAACCTCCGTCCACTCAAACGCGCCCGCATCCACCTCGCGCCTTCCCCGCAGTCTATTGCTGATACACCCAGCTCCTCCCGCGTCACATCTCCGCCGCCTCCTCTCTTTCCAACTCCGCCTGCGCGCACCGAGATCTTCTATCCTCCCACGTCTTCCATAGAACTCGGCGAACACGCATCCAGCAATGTCTACGAGACCCCGCATCCCACAAAGCATAACCCCCGCCGCATAGATTTCACTGCTCTCGATCGAACTCCTGCTTTGCCTCAGCTGTCGTTTCCCCGTCCTCGTCCAGCTCGTCGTCCTGCCGCTGTCGCCAATTCTAACGTAGTCAGAACTTATGCTAATGAGAACGTTTCTCAAGCTCAGTGAGTTGGATATTCTGAGTGCTGCAGCGAATTCAATGCCCAACTTCCTCTAGATCTCGGCCGTGCAAACTTCGTCTCTCCATCGCAAATATCGTGCGCGCTCCATCTGTTTCGGCACACTGGGGTGCCTATGTTTCGTCCGATACATATCAAGGAAGACCCCTCGTATGTCGCTAAATCGAACGTCAACTGTGAACGTTAGGTTGCCCTCCGAAGTAATTCATCTGCTGAGGTACAGGAGGTTGGGACTGATATTGCGAATGTCAAGACGTGTTGTGTAAAATGCGGACTAGTAATTCATCGATAATCAAATAAGAGAGGATTTTGCTCGGTTTTTTATATCGACTTGCACTGGAGAGGATCCTTTGGAGCTTTTTCTGCACCTGTTTGCGCGCAATGAGCAATGACTGAGGACTTAGTGACTCAGTGAGGAAATCGAAGGGGAACGATCACTTGACTCGACTCGTCAACAAATTTGATTGCCACCTCTTGTCTCTTGCATTCATCCACTTCTACATCTAGACATTTCATCTTGGATCTATCTTAGTATCTAGTAAACGGCCTCAACCTCACTCTATGAGTCGCGTCCTCAGCATCCAATCTCATGTCGTCTTTGGCTACGTCGGGGGCAAAGCAGCGGTGTTCCCTCTACAATGTCTCGGCTACGATGTTGATGTACGCGTTTGTTCAATCGATGCATCTCGCATATGAGTTACAACGACTCAATCCAACACTAGGTCGTGAATACCGTCAATTTTTCAAATCATTCTGGTGCGATAATATTTTTTGCTTGACGTGGAGTCGACTTGGTGGATGGATGGGCATTCGAACACGGCCAACAATGCAGGACAACTCTTCGCCGCTCATACGCTGCGCGCGGGTTCTCGATATAGAACCGAGTAAAGAGATGACTTGACTGGTACTTCGCTCGCCTCTAGCGCACACCATCTGTTCCCCTTGACTCGACAGCCCAATCAAATTCATCTCAATGATAAACTTCAGGCTACGGACGATTCGGCGGCACGCGAACCACCGCGACTGAACTCAGCGAGATTTTTCAAGGCTTGGAACGCAACGAGTTACTTCTCCCCGATCGATTGCTCACAGGTTTGCATTTTTTATACCGATGTTGGTCGTATTTTTCTTGCAACGCCGACACTCGCGCGTTAGGTTATATCCCAGGCGCAGAGGGGCTCCAGGTCGTCGCGGATCTTGTAACTAAACTCAAATCCGAGAGACCGAATCTCATATATCTTCTGGACCGTAAGTTCCGCAACTCTTCACTCTGTTTACAGCACGCAAATTCATAGTTATGAATAACAGCGGTCATGGGCGATGCCGGTCGTCTGTACGTCGCTCCAGACGTTATCCCGGTCTATCGCAGAATGCTCCCGCTATCCACCATCATCACGCCCAATTGGTTTGAAGTAGAGTGAGTCAATTCCGTCGTTTACCATTCGAGTAGCCGTATAATTCTCAACCTCTGTCTTGAATCATAGAACTCTCACCGATGTGAAGCTGACAGACATCCCGTCCCTGCGGCGTGCCTTCCATATCCTGCATCAACAATACGGCGTCCCGAATGTGGTCATCAGCTCCATACCTCTCGCGCCTTGGCTCCGGAGCAAGCTCCCCGCCTCCATAATCTCGACATTGAATGATGACCCCGCCGACTATCTTCTGTGCATCTCCTCATCCGCCTCGACAAATTGGACAGACACGGCAAACCTCCCCGAGCCAGCGGTACACGCCCAAATTGTTCCGCTCCTCCCGGGCTACTTTTCTGGTGTCGGGGACCTCTTCTCCGCCCTCCTGCTAGCGCATTTCGATCCAAAAGACGCGGAGGGCGTGTCCCGCGCTGCCTCGCAAGCGCTCAGCAAGACCCACGCTATGCTGCAGCTGACGCATACTCACGCACAGACGCTGCCCGAGGATGAGCGGACGCAGACGGACGACGAAAAGGACGGTCTCGATCCGCTGCGCAAGGTCAAGCGGATGCGGGGGAGGGAGCTGCGTCTGGTACAAGGACAAGATATTTTACGTGGAACTGATCTAAAGGAATTTAGAGAGATGGTGCCGTGGACTGGATTTTGGGAGGCGGAATAGGAACACGGAAACACAGAAACAACAGGATTAGGCGGAAGGAGAGTACAGGAAACTACATAGAATATAATAAAAGATTTAATTCATAATACTCTTACACGATCTGTCCACCCGATGGATTGCCAACAGAATTTACAGTATGTACATCGTCGGTTTGTAAAGTACACAACACTAATTGTTTTCTCCTCGTCCGAGCTTGTCCAGCGACCGTGCACCCTGCTCGAACCACTCTTCGCGGGATATCCAGAAGTCCTCGCGGGCTTTCATGATGTCGGCGAGGACAGCACCGCCGAGGAAGACCATGTGTTTCCGACGAGGGGGGTCTTCGATCCTGATCTTGAAGTTCTTTGGTGCAATATTCAGCCATGCAATTGATCTTGGAAACGAGAAGCTGCGGAAAGCGAACCTTCAATCGTGTGGGATCGCCATTCAGGACGCGAGTGAGGTATAGTTGTTTCATCTCCTTCTCAAGACGACTGGGTAGTCCGGGATACATGCTGGATCCACCAGAAAGAACGATGTGTTTGTACAATTCGGTGCGGACATCGACGGCTGCGGCTTGTATTGTTTGAAAGAGCATTTCTGGGGTGTTTGGTATCTTGTAAGTATAGGAAATTGATTCGAAGAGAGAAACACGCACCAGCTACGCCAGGCTGCTCAACGTCGACAAGATGTGGCTGGAACATACATTCTGGCGCCTCAAATCGTTCTGAACCGACTTTGATTGTGCGACCGTCTGGTAACTGCGTACAGGATAAGTAACATTCGGAACAGAGGAACGAAATAGGGCTTACTTGGTAACTCTCAACAAGAACAGTGGTCTCTTCGGAAAGCCGCGTGTCCATTTCAAGATCATAACTATATGAGGTCTCAGAACGGAGGCGACATAGACCTCAAACAAACTGTACCTGACATAGCACAACTTTTCCTTGATTTCACGGACAGTCTCAAAGTCAGCCGTTCGGTTGAAAGCATAGCCACGCATGAGGAGCAATTTAATCAGATAGCGCGTCACATCCCGCCCAGCGATGTCGAGTCGGCGCGTCAGATGCGGGAGGTCGAAGCCGCTGTAGACAGGAACGATATGCGTTACACCATCGCCCGAGTCAACAACGACACCGGTCGTCAGACCTGTGCACAATCATCCATCACCGAAGCACAACGCGCAGTCGAACGGGCCTACGCACCTTGCGCATACAGCGTCAAGACCGCCTGAATCGCAACATAGACACCACCGAACCCGTACTCCTCGAACATGACCTGACACATCTTCTGCCGATTGACCTTTGGGTTCATTGGCGGCTCGGTGAGCAGAATCTTCTTCCCTTGCGGATTAACTTTGAGTTTCTCGTCGAATGTGTAATCCCATAGATGCTTCATGTCTTCCCAATTCCGAACGATACCGTGCTCCATTGGCTGGGTAAGCTGGAGGTAATTTCTGTTCTCCGCAGCCTCGTCGCCGACCATGATGTCTTTAATGATAGCGGATCCTACTCGTTCCTCGGCGCGTAGTATGGGGCGGCCGACGACGGAGGCAAATACTACAGGGCTGATGAGTCAGTTGGCGGTTTGTATGCGATGTAGAGGTTGAGTGCACCATGTTCGGGGAAGTTAGAGCCAGCGTAGCCAACTTTGACGAACTGGGTGAAGAATATGAAGAATAGGTATATAATTATGTAAGAAACATACACCAGTTCCATTATCGACGACCAGCGGAGCCTCGATATCCATTCTGCAATTAGGTGATCGAATTGGGAAGAAAGCGGTTGTTTGGCGCTGCTTATTGATCCCGGCTCTGCTTTGACCTTGACTCTAACTTTGCTCTAACTTTGAATCTTGAATTGGTCTCCGCGACTCTGGACATTGCTCGAATTTTAGTTGCAACTGACTTAATTTCGCCATCGGAAGAACGAATGGGCAAGGATGTACAACCTGATGACTTCTGCCCTCTTCGCGATGCTCTGAATCAGTCTGAGTCTTATATTCGTGTCATCCATCCTCAAATTTCCCCATACAATGCCGCAAATCTTTCGAGCTCGTCGACATATCAGATCTTCGGTGTCTCGCTGTTTTTTTCCTCCAGTTCCGCTTGCGCAAGGCGTATGTAGTCCATCGTCACCGGACTCGACATGTGATTGCTACCTATACCAAACTTATACTGACGGCGGCAAGGCCGAGAGAAATCCATCTGCAAGAGAATGACCGCTCAAGTGGAAGACCATCTGCATCAACCTCCATCAATACGCGGGCCGTTCCGCGAAGCGCTCTCATATTTTAACGCGGCGAGAACATGCCAACGATTCTGAAAGCCATTGCCCCCACTCGCAATGCGCGTGCTCTTCGCCGTCGTAGGCGCCGCTAGTGTCCTGTGGAATGTCTGTGCCCAAGGTGCGTCTTGTCCGTCGTTTCTTCGGTTTCAATCTGACTTCACTCATTAGTGTCGGTATCGAGACTCCTTGTCGAAAACAAGCCTGCACCCTTGGGAATCGACGTTACGCCTCGGTTCTCATGGACGCTCTCCTCCACGGCATCCGGTGTAACCCAATCCTCATACCGTATCACTGTCTCCTCCAGGTCCGCCGGAGGTACAGACGTCTGGGATTCTGGTACCGTCTCGTCCTCCAAACCATACCTTGCACCCTACGGCGGCCCCGCACTCACCTCGGACACCACATATTTCTGGAGTGTCAGCGTCACAACGAGCGCCGGCAGTGCCTCAGCTTCTTCGACGTTCAGTTCGGGTTTCCTCAAGGGCGAATCCGACTGGAGCCCCAGTGTTTGGATCGGTAAGAACGCAACTCTTGTCCCTGCAGCACTCCTCACGGCATTCAACACTGCGTCTTGGATCTGGGCGCCTGAACCCGGTCAGACTCCCCCCAACGCACCCGCTGGAGATGTCGCACTGCGTCTCACCTACACGCCACCCAGCGGGAAAACACCCTCCAGCGCCACGGTTTTAGTCACCGCAGATGACCGCTTCACGATGTATGCCAATGGCGCTCTGGTAGGGTCGTCTCCGACAACCACAGATATCTGGAAGAATGCTCAGATTTTCCGCAACGTCGATCTTTCTGCCTCTTCATCTTCCGTGTTGTTCGCCTTTAAAGCAACAAATCTCCCTGATGTCGGAACCGGTGGCGCGGGCCCCGCAGGATTCCTCTTCTCTGCCCAAATCACCTTCACCGACGGATCGAGCGCCATCGTTTCTTCGTCTTCTTCCACGGGATGGAAAGCCACTTCTTCCATCCCAGCGGACTTTCAGCTCCCCTCGACCTCGGACGCTTCCTGGTCTGCGCCAGCTGTTTGGGGAACGTATGGTGTCAGTCCATGGGATACACAGGTTGTTGTCGCTGCGCCAAAGCCTACCACTCCTCCCCTCACCACCGCGACGTGGATCTGGAATACTGCTACCGGAGGCTCCGCTGCCCCCGCCGGCACAATGGCGTTCCGTCGCGCATTCACCCCCACGGCCGGAAAGAATCCCGTCAGCGCCTCTATCGTGATGACAGCGGACGACGTCTTCACCCTCTGGATCGGCGGGAACTTGATCGGGGGTGCGCCGAACGAGACGGACGTATGGCAAACCGCACAACAGTTCAACGTCCAGCTCAACTCGTCCGGAAACGTCGTGTTCGCGGTCTTGGCTACCAATCGCCCCGACGTGAGCACAGGCGGTGCTAGTCCTGCTGGATTCCTCGCCTCTATCAACATACTATACTCTGACGGGAGTTCGAGCTCGCTGACGACGGATACGTCTTGGAAGGTCAACCCCAGTCCGCCAAGTGGGTGGCAGGCGGCAGATTTTAATGATGGTAGCTGGGCTGCGGCGTCGAGTGAGGGGACGTATGGAGTGGGGCCGTGGAACACTAATGTGAATATTCAGGACGCGCTTGGAGAGCATCCGGCGCCGCTGTTGCGCGGGAAGTTCTCAGTTAGCAAGCAGGTGAGTGGGCGGTGGGGGCCACTTCTTCGACTCAGTTGTTGACTCACTGCTTGGTGTTAGGTGACCAGAGCGCACTTGTACTACTCTGCTGGCGGATACGCGACCATAACACTCAACGGCAAGCCTGTCAGCGACCACGTACTCAGCCCTGGGTTCACCAAGTACGATACGAGGATACAGTACGTTGTGCTGGATGTTCAGAGCTTGGTAACGCAAGGTTGGTGCTCTACCACTATTCTTTACTGGCTCTTCACGCCTTCTGACCTAATGATCACAGGAAACAACGTTTTATCAGCGGTCCTTGGTCGTTCGCACTACGGCGTCACTCAAGGCAATGTCTGGAACTGGAATGGCGCCCCGTGGCATGGAGAGCCTGTACTTCGGGCTGTGTTGAGTCTTACTTACAGCGATGGAAGCAAGGACAAAATCGTTAGCTCGGGAGCTTGGAAAGTGCGTCGCTTTCTGATTCGGTTTCATGTCAAAATGTCTGACATGACCTCAGAATATCGAGGGTCCGACGCGTCTGGACGACGTATTTGGCGGGGAAAATTATGATGGTGTGTTTTACAACGGGGTCCATTAGTCCACCACTTACAACGACGGTAGCACGCTACACGATTCCCAACTGGAACCTTCCCAGTTTCGATGACAGCACCTGGAACTTTGCGTTAGCGGGGCAAGTTCCAAAAGTCGGTCCCCGAGGTTCCACATATTTATCTGTTCTCATCGTCATCACGATCGCAGGGTGCTCTCGTACGCGCTAGGCAGCCGCCAACGCGCGTTGTGGCTAGCCTCACCCCTGTGTCTATCACGCAACCTGTTCCGGGGTGGGCATTGACCTATTCTTTTCTGGCTGAAGATATTTCTCACACGATGTGATAGTCAATACGTGGCTGCTTTCAGCCGCACTGTTGCTGGCTGGGTTCGTTTGACTGTAACAGGGCCGAAAGGCAGTCTTGTGACGGTGCATTATGGAGAGAAATTGAACTCGGATGGGACGGTTATCTATCAAGGTTCGTGTCGAGTCCTGTGAGGAAATGAAGTCAACATACTGATACGCTGTATTGCTTAGACCTTCAGCATTACTACGCGAACAATTTCCAGACCGACCGCTTTTGGTTGGCCGGAACAGGTTCTGCTGAAGTTTTCGAGCCGCAATTCTCTTACAAGGGTACGCACATCGATTGGGACATTGGGATCTGCACTCAATTGTCTCTACAGGCTACCAGTACATTCAGATCCTTGGTTGGCCAGGCTCTCAACCACCAACACCCGCCAATATCATTGGACAAGTCGTGCACGATGACCTTACGATTCAGGCCGGATTCACGAGCTCGAGCACCCTACTGAACCAGCTGCATACCGCATCAGTTTTCACAATGCTGAATAATGTGCATTCGATACCCGAGGACTGCCCCACGTTTGAGAAGAATGGATGGTCTGTCATTTTTCGTGTCCTTGTACCGTGATGTGAATTAACCCAATCTGAAGGTCTGGCGATGCCATGGTTTCTGCTGTAAGTAGCTTTTCATTATTCGAATTCATTCGTGAATCGACATGAATGTAGGAAATGTTCTTGACTAACTTCGATTCTGCCGACCTTTTGGCCAAATACTCCGAAGACCTCCGTGACTCCCGTTCCAATGGCCCCCCTGCAGTCATTGCTCCAGACAGCGGGTGGGGACAAAATAATCAGGCGGATACCTGGCAGTCAGTACCCTTACCCTCCTCTTAAAAAATTTACTTACTCACGGATCCGCCTTAGCTCGGCTTTCATTTTGATTCCAGCTTGGATCTATGCCTACCGCGGTGACACGCGCGTACTGTCTGATAACTACGCCTCGATGAAGTCGTACATTGAATTCGAGCTTGGACGATCGCCCAATAATATTGCGTCGACGGGACTAGGGGATTGGGACACTCCGGTGAGCATGTTCGGACTATGCAGCAGGCGCTCAAGGCTCACAATCAACTCAGGAAACGTCGCCTCTTGGCGGAAATCCTCCGGAAGATTCTCGTGTTCCCGCTACGGCCTTCCTGTGAGCATCATCGTACCGCGCTGTAACTCAAACTGATCTTGGTTTCTCCAGATACCACATGCTGGACACAATGAGCACTGTCGCAACAGTCCTTGGTAATACCGCCGATGCGTCTACGTTTGCCTCACAGGCGGCCGCTGTCAAGACCGCCTTCAACAATGCGTTCCTCAGTTCCTCAACCGGGTACTATGTAGGTTCCGGTGACAATGGCTACCGGCAGTCGCATAACTTGCTCGCGCTTGCGTTCAACCTGACGCCCAATTCCAACACTGCGAAGGTGGTCGCAGATAGCGTAGCTGCTGATGTCAATGCACGTGGAGGGCATCTGAATACTGGTGCTCTTAGCACGAAACAGCTTTTGCCGATGCTCACTGAGCATGGACATGCTGATACTGCGTTGTTGCTTGCACAGCAGACGACGTACCCATCCTGGGGATATTGGATCGCGAATGGTGCCACCACTATGGTTCGTCTGCATTGTTATTCGTCCATACTCTGAAGCTGAGATTTCATTCAGTGGGAGCATTGGCTCTTGACTGCGCGTTCGCATGATCATGTACGTTTGCGTTCAACGTTCTCTTTGCTTCGAACCAACCGTTGTATAGATGTTCCTCGGCACGTTCGAGGACTGGTTCTACAAACACGTACTTGGAATTAAATCCACCAGCGTCGCCTTCCAAACCGTCTCAATTGCGCCCGCGTTCACAAGCGCCAGTGGCCTCACATCGGCCTCTGGATGGATGCTGACACCGTTCGGCAACCTCACTGTCTCTTGGACCAATTCGAACCGCGTGGTATCGCTCAATGTCGGCGTCCCCGTTGGCGTTACCGCAACAATATCTTTCGCCGCTGGGCTGCGCATCCAAGAAGGCGGAAAACCTGTCTCGCAGAATAGTATCATTGCGGGGAATGCGACGTCGAGTGGGGCATCTCAGCAGATTTCGATAGGATCTGGGCGGTATTCGTTTAGTGCTCGGTGAAAAGAAGAGAATTTTGTTATTTAACGACGACTGTAATATAGTCGTATTTTTTCTTGTATTGCTCCTTGTTTCCGCGAATTTTATCTGGGAAAGATTTCGATTGGAGTCGGATGGCTTGCTCAGCGACCCGCCCAGTCCCGCCCACGGTGGCCTGAATAGAACCCTCTGATTCGTGCAATCTCCGAAGCGCTCTGACTCCAAGGCGCCTATACTGCAGAGCGCCCAAACTTCCAGTCATTCTCAGTCATTCAATGCCATCTTAACAGCTTTGCCCGCTGTTCATGGCTCCCACCACGCGTTCTAAGACCAGATCTGTGCGCCCCATTGTCTCAGAAGGCACCACAAACTCAACTTGGACGAACTCCACTCGGCGCAAAGATCTAAGCAGCAGCAGTACACCGCCAACCTACCAGGTCGACCTTTCTCTGCCTTCAGAACGCCGGTACGCCGAGATCTGTGCCGACTACAAAGCATTTCTCGGAGGCATCATCCCCATCTACGACGACCTCTTGCAAGACTTTACTCGAAGGCCTCGCATTGTTGACTTTCTTGCGAAATCGCTCTTGAGGCGCGTACACTCTACGGAAGAAAGCAAGGAAATACACGGGATATCTAAAGCCACGGGCGTCCCCGTGCATCTGGTTGTCGCTTTCAACACGTTTCTGGATCTGTTCTCAGGTTGCTCGAGTGGGGGTGTCCGCGTTGCGGACGCTGGAGCCGCAAGCGGTCCGTATCGAAATGGAATTGTTCATTTTCGTGGGCTTGATTGGGCGATGGACCCTCTGCGCCAGCTGATTATCTGCGTGGAATATATACGGGATGGTCAAATCGTTGCGAGGTAGGTTGGCCGCGTTGCTAGACCGCACTGTTCAGTTTCTGTTTCGTATTGCTTGACGAGTTTTTCATGTCGCTACGCAGAGCAATCACCTATGCAGGCTACATCGGTATCCTAACTGGCGTTCGCGCGGGGCTTTCCATATCACTAAACTACCGCGTCCGCTTCGCCTCCTCCTCCTCCTCCCTCTTCGCTCACCGTCTGAACCAAGCACTCGTCCTCCTCGGCTTCCGCCCCTCCATCTCCTCCATCCTCCGACAGATCCTCCTCTCCCCATCTCCCCCTCCCTCCCTCGCCTCGCTCGCTGAAACGCTTCCCTCCCGCTTGACTACCCCCTGCTACCTCATCTTCTGCACCCCCGCCTCCATTCTGATCCTTGAAAAGGATTTGAAAAGTGCCGTCGTAAGAACGGCGGACGACTTCCTTGCGGTGACGAACCACGATACGCGCCTTGAGGGGCTGACGCCGGAGGAGTGGCGTGTGATGCTGCAGCGGGAGGGAGGCGGGGTGCATGATGTTGTGTTGGACAGTATCGAGCGGAAGGAGTGTGTTTCCCATTTGTGGAAGAAGGAAGGGAGGGAGCTCAAGGTGAAGGACGTTGTGCGCCAGCTGCAAGTCCAGCCAGTACAGAATGAGTGCACACATTATTCGTGCGTTATGGATCCCTCGGTGGATGGCGGCGGCCTCCTCTGGGTGAGGTCGTACGAGGACCCCGTGGAGATGGCCCAGGAGGAGCCAGTACACCCTTTAGATCTTTGAAGGGTTCACCCGCACATCTATGTTGGTGATTCGAGTGACCCATTCCAATTAGTTGGAAGCTTATTTACGGATACATTAATGCGGGAACCGCCCGCATGTACTATTTAGAAATACAAAACCCTGGAAGCCTGATCGAATTCGAATTTAAAACCAGCTGTTTTCTCGTTGCGCCTCTGCGCGCAGTCGTCGCCGGCGTTTCCACCAGAAGAATGCGACAATTGCTATTAAGGTGAGGCCGACACCGAGCCCGAGGACTAAACCCAGGGCTTCGGCGATTTGAGCTCGATGAGAGAGAGAGCGAGGGGTGCTCGTCGAAGAGGGTGAAGAGGAGCTGGAAGCAGTTGTGGTCTGGGGTATAAATGTTGGAAGTGATATTGAGGGTGGTAGTGTCAAGGTTGGGAGAAATGAGGAAGTTGCTTGACTGTTGTTCTTGTTTAGATGTATTGCATATATAGCAGAAACAAACGAGCTACGTACGCGTCGGGGACGGTGATGAGAATCGAGCCAATGTCAAGACGCGACGCATTTTGACCCGGCATAAAGGAGATCGTTAAAGACGTGAGCTGGGTTTCATTAAGGTTGACGATGGCGACGAGTCCGACTGCAGTGTCGACCACCCGGGAGAGCGTCAGGGAGGACGAGGTGACGGTGAAGTTGGCGCTTGCATTTGAAAGGGCTGAGGTGAACATGTAGAGTGCGGATGCTGGGCGGACTGAGTAAACTGTGCAACAAAACTCGGGATGGCGTAACGCACCTCGGAAGGAGAGAAACATCTGCGGCACGAGCTCCGCGCCTTCGGGGGCAGGCCCCCTCGTCGTCACAGTCGGGATCCCCAAGACCGAAGATGCATTCCTTCATTTTCGCGCGTTCCATCTCAATTTCGATTGCGCATACATGCAATTTGGCACACGACTCACCAACCCCCCGAGCAATCAGGATTATCTGAGGTGACCGCCGACGTGACATTGCACAGAAACGGAGTGTACACGATCTGCGGGGACGTGTTGGCGATGGAGACGTTGACGGATCCTGCCGCCTGTGTTATGGGGACGACAGATAAGACGACGAGAAGCAGCGCTAGCCATTGCCAGTACAGTGGAGATATCAATGCTATTCGATGCCTGAGCCAGAGCATCGAGAGCGAGGAGGCCCAGCAGTGGCAGCGATGCCAATGGGCGCCCAAAGCCAAGTCTGGTTGCCAGAGAAAGAGGGCACGAGGTGCCTTGGACGGCCGTAAATTGAATCTATCCAATCCGGGGATAGTTGTTGTGTGGGCGGCCAAAGTAAATGAATGAAGGACGTCGGGTGTCGTTTTTCGACAGACAAGTTCACCCCTGGTCAGCGGGGAGGGCGCCCGTCGGGACGATGAGGGTATAAGGAAACGAGAGAACCTTCGGGGACCTCATGAGTTTTGAGTAAACGCGGTGAGAAAGCCGTTCTTCTAATTCGTCGCGGTGATGAGCTCTGTCATGAGGATAGCAACAAGTCGACATCTTGCCAATCGGCTACTTTTGTCCTCGCTTCCTCCGCAAGCGGTCCGAATTTGTCCGATCACTCGCAAAAATCGCTTTGACCTCTCAAACTTTGGCTTCTCTAGATGTGGGCTGTATCTACGTGAGCTAAGAGAACAGTCAACAGCGCAAGCTACCATACCTTCGAGTCATTCACCGTGTGGATCTCTGGTTGTCTCTTGAGAACGTTGAGTGGAACATGACTGCGAGAAAGAAGCTTGCGATCTTCATGCATCAGGTGAAGATGGGGGGGGGGGTATCATCATCGAAGACATGAAAATAGAGCAGATCTCAGCACAACGTCAACGAGAGATTTCACTGGCATATAAATGACTTGGAATCTTCGTCATCAATAGAGCCTGAGTGGATGGGAGGAGCATAGACCCTTTAGCTGACCTGCTCTAGGGGCAGTTCCCCTCACAACGAAAAAGTTCGTATAACCCACGTCTAATCCCTTGTGCGTAGCAAGAGCGCACAAACAATTGAGCGACGGTCGGTATACTTAGCTTGATAATTCAGGGACTGGAGGAAGGTGTTACTTTGATTACTGCAAGGCAAATAACCTTCCTGCTACCAGAGGGATCCCAACATTCAGATGGTATCCACAATACGTGACCATTATCAGAGCGTAGCGGAGGTGAAGGGGTACAAGAAGCCAGACCTGCGGTATGCCGTCCAACCCGGAACATACAAATATAGTCTCTTGATGTGAATTGAGAGGCTGCAGACGGCGAAACGGAGAACTGCTGTTTCAGCAGAAGCAGAAGATTGTAAGTTCTGCGAAGTGTGATCACAGGTTTGAAAGACGCAGTGGGAGGCAATTAACCCTTTCTGCATCATTGCATTTGGCTTGGAAGGAAATGATTATGTGCCTTCGTGTCAATGAAAAAGAGACCCTTGTTCCTCACCTCCTCTCCAGTATTTACCAAGGAAGGAGGCGTTGGATCCGGATCCAGACAAGGGACCATACGCCAGAGTTATAGAATGCGAACGGTTCGCGATGAACCACATGCAGAGGTTTTATTGCAAACTCTACATAATTAAATGGCTTTGTTTTAACGAGCACTGTGCAAATATCAGTCTCTGCATTGGACACCATGCTCAAGCAAGACAGCTTACATTCTATTTCCGCGACCGCACCCATGAGGATCTCCTTCTGCGTCTTCTCGTCTTTCATGACAGCGAGCACCTTGTCAATGACAGCCTTAGTCAGCTCCGCCTGCTCGCTCTCCTTCTGCTGCTGCTCGTAGCGGACCCAGCTGTCGAGGACGCCCTTGATTTCCGAGGCGATGGCGACCTTTTGTTTCTGAACGAAGGCCTGGGATTCTAGGACGGCAGTTTCCTATACGTCAAGACGCGACAAAATTATTTTTCTTGATGTATGCAGAAAATGAGGAGACGAACCTTGGAGAGCGCGAAGAGACCCTTAGTGAGAGCGACGACATCTTTCATCTGGGCGACGTTGTCGATGCGGTCTTTGACTGCTTGAGTGTGGTCCCGACGAGCATCATCGAGGACACCCTTAATACGTGCCACCTGCGCGTCGGCCCAGTCGCTGTACGGTTGGCGGATGGCCTACAGAAACACGGTATTTCAGAATTCAAGAAAATTGGCTCGAACGCGTCGAAAAAAAAACATACCCTCGCAACCAGCGTCAAGAAAATCATAGACCCGACGAGGAGCACGGTCTCGTCTCCGATAACATAGAGCTCGGAGGAGAGGGCGGCGGCGACGATACCAGTTCCGAGGACGGCGGTTCCGGCTTTGGTGATGAGGTTTGGCGAGGAGGGGAGCTTGTTTATGATTTCGGAGGCGCGCTCGGAGGGGGGTGGGGGGTTGGAGGAACTCGACATTGAACGACTAGAAGAGATACTTGAGACGGCGTCATCGTGGCGAGCAGTGACGGAGACGTACGCATTGAGGACCTGGGGAATGGCCGCGACCGCTCGCGGTCGGGCTAAATGAGAGCAAAAGAGTTGGAATAAGTGAGTTTGGAAAGGTGAAAAGGCTTGCCTGCTGCTCTCAACGAGCTGATAGCAATTCGAGACGCCATAACACGGAAACTGGGTGTGACAATTTTTGTTACACTGTAACGCCCATGATTCCCGCTTTCGGCCGATAGAGCCGGAAAGCTCCGGACTTGACCTGTTTCTCTTTCGACGTCTTGTTTCGACGCGATTGAAAGCCCGCCTTAGAAAACCGAGAAACACGGCAAGTAAGGACATTTTCATTGCGGATCTAATAAGCTAGGCCGTCGCGGTCTACATCACTGTGTTATACCTACTTTTCGCGCGGCTAAACGGCCCATTCCCCTCTTTTCGTATTTTCGTTCATCGCCGCCGTTGAACACGTTTTTTGGCTGGCCTCAGGCCTGTGAGGCCATCGACACATAGCGCCCAGTTGCCAGAGGAACCACAAGAAACGGATGTCGTCCATGCAAATGAAAGACGATCTTCCTTCATTGATGATTTTTGTCAGCGTGAGTCACTTATCGTCCTTGTCGTCTTTCCTCCCTTGCAATTCCCCTCATCCTACGGCTGGAAATTCATTCATTCATCGCCAGTCAGAGGCCGTTATCACTGGTTTATTATCGCGTTGCGAAGGCACGCACAAGAACTTGAGGAAGGCAATGCACTTTGACCAATAGCCGAAACAATGATGGGTTTCTGCGGTGACCTGTCAATCCATCTCCTTACTGCAAGCGGTACCCGTCAATCAAAACGCTTGCAGTCAGGGGATATAAGTCTGGCCACATAAAATCTCGGTCTCCCGTTCCTCTTCACCCCCAACCCTTTTTTGTTTGTTTCTTCTCCGTCTTACCTTCGTCTTCATGGCCTACGTGAGTTGCATCCTCCCCAATGCTTTCTATGTTGCTTAGACCGTCTCCGCTAGCAACAACAACAGTATTATCAGTCCCAACAGGTATTTGGATCTACCTCACCAATCTGTGTATCTGGACGCTCAACGACAACTCAAGCCCATGCCCACCATGGGTATGCAAGTCGGCGGGGGCAACCGCAACGCGGCAGGAAAACCTCTGAATAGCGATGGAAAGCGTGAGTGGAGCCACGGTCTCTGCTCCTGCTTCGAGTCCTGCGGCACTTGTACGTCCTTCATCCATCGTTTTCGCCCACTGCCCCTCATCTCTCTCTGAAACAAGGCTGCTACGCTTGCTGGTGCCCCTGTATCGTGCACGGAAAGAACAAACAACGTATCGGCCACCTCAACGACAAGGGCACGCCCGACCCCGATGGCGGAAGCTGCTGCAGCGGTGCTTGCTGGGCGCACTGCATCTTGACGTCCTTTGTCGGTCTAGGCTGTATCCTTCAGGTGCGTCTCCCTATCACTTTTTCTTCTGTTCTGTTTGATCGCGGTTATTCACATGTTTTTAGTGCATGAACCGCGGTGAAGTGCGTGGGCGCTATGGAATCGAAGGTGGCGGATGTGGGGACTGTTGCGCAGCGTGGTGTTGCGCCGCCTGCGATCTCACACAGGTGTCCCGGGAGATCGAGCTTGAGGAGAAGAGCTTCGGGCAGCGCTACTGAGTGCGCATCATTTTGCTCGTTCCCCTTCCTCCGACAACGACGACCTACGCGTACGACCTCTTGGGCGAGTCCCGCTAATTTATCCTCCCTTCTTGCAACGTTAAAAAATCTGTAACCTTGTAATTTTTTTCGCTCAGTCGACAAGTTCAAGGCATCTTTTTTGTTTCTGTTTCCCGTTTCTTCTGCCCGATCAGCGCCCCGCGCCCGACCGATTTGTCCGTCCGCGTACTTGAAGCGAGTTCCTCTCACCCCACGTTTCCGCTTGAATTTGCCGCTTGCAACGCCTTCCAAGTTACAACACATCTTGATACGTTTGCTAGTCATCTACCATGCGGGATTCACTGGGGTCGATTGACCAGCACTACCCAGTGCTATGTGCTATCGATAACACGGCCTTGCGCCGTAAGCAAGTAAGTAGATTGCCAGTAGGTCTAACATCTCGAAACGAACCGAAACTCTCGCGAAGAGATCGGCACTGACAAAACATCATATCATAGTTCTGCCAGGTTCTGCCCTGCCCCTCCCTGCCCTAAACATTAGAGAGGAAGCGGAGAACGCAGATCTTCAAGCGTTGATCTTGTCAAGCGATGTCTATTGACTCTGAGCGCTGTTTTGACCATTTCGCTTCCGACAGGCGCTGGTAGGCGCTGGTGATATGAGGATCAGTGAATGAAGAAATCTAAAAACGCCGTGAGATGAGTTCGGAACTCTGTTCGAAACGCAGGGCTGCGAGCTGCGACAAGGCCTTGAAGGCCGATTGAGCAGTGACCGCCGAATGCCCGAACACGGGGATGTTGCGAGTCGGCGACTGTATGGGGTCGAGTAGGGTCGGGTGGCACGGTTCCGGAAGGCGGAGAACTGCGAGCTGGTCGGCTTTAACCAGTCGAGATCCGGGTGAGTTTATTTTGAGTCTGTTCAAATCAAAAGTGAGAAGAATCAAGGGCGGCCACCCTTCTTGTGAGAGCAAGACTGAGCGGGGGTGTTCGACCATATAGAAAATCCAGTTGCAGACTCCAGAGACGATATCGATGATTCCGTTGAGTCTCGAGATAACTAGTTGTCAAATTGAAGACGCCGTCACGTAGACGGTGTAGATTCGACGCGAGAAGGATGGACAGAAGTGTTGTGCTTGGTTGTAGTCCCTCCGTAAACGATTCTGCTCCCGCGTAAGCCAGACTTTGTGAAGAGATGGTGAGCGAGGGTGTTCGACGGTGTAGAAGGGCGGAGACGATTCGAAGTCCAGCTGCAGACTACAGAGACGATATCGATGATCCGGTTGAGACTGAGTGAAATTGAAGACACCGTCACAACACCGTCATGTGGACGGTGTAGACTCGACGTGAAAAGGATGGACAGAAGTGCCGTGCTTATTTGGAGTCTGTAGACGGTTCTGCTCCCGCATTGCGTCGATGGCGCGCTTCAGTGGCGAAAAAACGTTGATGGCCGTGAAAATAATACTGCCCATATGCCACAGAATACAACAGTGAATATTGTCCGAATGTCTATAGTACAATTGCAAATTGCAAGTAGTAAGTACAATGCTCGCGTCGTCAAACAAACTCGTCGTCGGCTCGGTTCCACTCAGCTTCGGCCAAACTGCACTCCGATCCACCAAGGCATCGAACATGCGTAGATTTGAAATGGCACCGGAGCGCTCGTTCTGATCTCCCATGACTTGGGGATTGTAGGTGAAGATCGGAGACTGCGGCGCGGGTGTGGCGTTTCGTGGGCGCCGGTGGTTTCGAGTGCGATGCAAAACGGTGGGAATCAACAACGTCGGCGGCCCTCGTCTCGGTGAATGGTGCATCCGAGTCCAACGCGGATTGTTATGGAAGACGATCCTTCGACTACTGCAGAAAGGAGTCAGTTATCAGAGTAACTAGCTTCACATGACACAGAAGGGCGTACTGCGTGGGGTTTAGGCCGCGGTTTAGGTCTTGGTTTGCCAGTGATAGGATTCGCTGAAGAACCCATGTATACAGGGAGATAGTAGGAGAGTTTGTCTGTCTGCGATGGAGGTGGTGGTTTAAAAGCAAAAGACGAAGGCCTGGAGCGGCTGCGCCACAGTCCGTGGAGCAATGATGAAGCGGTGCACCGGCATGTCGGCAGTCGGTTGACTCTGATGATTGGCGCCCAACACGTGTCGGGCCGAATCGGGCGCTTGAGACTCGGATTATTTCTGCCACAGTGCCAGCATGCTGTTACAGTTAAATGCAAGTGCGGCGCTTATGATGGATGATATCGCGTGCAACGTCGTTCTTCTCCCAACTACTTTGTTCTCGGAGTCGACCTAATTTGCCCCGCCCTCTCCGCCCCCATTTCCACACCGAACACTGCTGTTTTACTGACTCAACGAGGCTGGAAGCGATACTGAAGCGATGAACGACGCCGCCTCGAATCAAGCGCCGTCTGACTCTCCAAAAGCGCCTGGCAGTGGTCACGCAGCCCTCAAATTACAGCCTATTTCCCCGGAAAGCTTTCAGCGATACGCTCGCCGGAGGACTCTGTTCGTAGCCGGCCTAAATTTTTCAATCTTAAATTGTATTCAGTATGGAATTTAGCGAGCGGAAGTTTACCGACTATCCCGTGAAGCCATTGTCTCGGTCTTTTTCGCGGTAATCCAAATCAGTGGGAATACGCACAGATTTCTGACGGATACGGTTGATGTTACGCTTGTAGCAACCAGCCGCCTGAGTGGAAGGGCCATCGCCATCCTGAAGGATGTCTGTATTTTTTGCACGACAAACATGTACGTCGGTCAATTCGCGTTGAGTCGAATTCCTATTGAATCTTGCCATTCACATCCTCAGCGGGTATTCACGGATTGCTACCTCTACGATAACGTCTTGCTCGCTCAAATCAACTCTGCACTCAGTCAGCTTCTGGAATTGCCGAGTCTCAAGGCCCTGTTAGAAGCAGAGTCTAGCCAGATCGATATCGTCTTGGATCTCCTCAACGAGCGTCCAGATAACACACAATGCGGCTATTATCTCGTGGACCATTCCGAACGTACTGTTTTCTGGGCAGAGGAATTCGAAATGAATACGCTTGAAATATGGGACTTTGTTCCTGGCATTGAGACAGCGTCACACGTCCGTAAGTTTCTCGGTGTCCTTTGTGTCTGTGTGTTGCGTCTCATACAATCAGAAATGGGACTGGAAATTCAATATTGGTATGTGGATGAAGTTCAACTGGTGAGTTTTTGTGCTTTTTATGTATGGGAAAAAGATATCAATATATAGCAGAAATCTATGGTTTTGGATTCAGTGTCGACGTTACAGGCTACACTGCGAATATTTCCCGATTTCAGTCTCATTTTCTCCAGACATGCTGCTTGAACTGCGCGATACAATTATCTATAGTATTGGTGGTGAGGTGTTCTGTATAACGGAAATTGTTCGTCGAATAATTTCATCGTGTAGATACAATGAGCTCTACTTCAACCACGCTACGATTCTCAGCTGAACAATTATCTCGGCGGCTCTCGTTAACGCGAGACATGATGGACGATTTGAGATTGCCTTCCAACGCGTCCTCGCGAGTCAAAATGAACCAAGGTTCGATCGCCATCTTCGGTAAGTGGTTGTCAATATTGTTGTGATCACAATGATTTAAGCAATAGTACACGTAGCTCGATTCATGAAGGAGTTTGGCAAGTTCTACCCCGTTTTTGTGCGCTTAAATGAGTTGACAAAACAATCACCTATAGCACGAGAGCGGTTCTATGACTTCCATGGCGAAAAAACTTCCCGTCTCAACAACACCGACTCGGTATACGGATATAAACCAGAGAGATCGTATTTTCTTCGGTTGATTTCACCTTTTTTGCTGAATGCTCCCATCCACCATCTTCGCGCCATTGAAGACAGCAACACCGATCAGCTGATTAACTTTGCGTCGTGGCATAAACTACTGAGAGAACTACGCGAGGAATGGCAAGACCTTGTTCTTTATGTGCGTAAATATCATGTTAGATGTTACCAAAACATTTCGAAAATTCAACAATGATTCAACCAGGGAACTCTCATTCTAAATACCAACATGGCGTTTCTGGCAATACCCCCAACCCTAGAATCTTTCGGCGCGCAGCTCGCCAGTTATACGTCGATTTGTTTCAGCTTTGGGTCGGTCATCATAAGTAAGAGACGAAACATGTGGATCCTCACACGCCGATTGATTTTATCAGGTATCGTACTCTTACGCAAGTATCACTCTACGACGCCAGATGTGCCAGACGTCGACACAGCTGTAGGTTTACTGTCAAATGCCTTGTTCGAACTCATCTAAAAACACAACGATTTCAGGCTGCATTTTTCCAACGACATGGTACAACGCATGGGTTGGAACCGTTATCGATCATACTTTCTCTGCCTTCGGCTCTGATGGTTTGGGGGTGAATTTCGTTTTTGTTCTAGTTACCCAATGCGCTTCTCTGACACTTTGAATATTTTGTAGCATGGTCACATTTGCGCTTGCATTCCTCATCACGGTTTTCCAAATCGGCAGAGTCGAGGTGAGAGGAGTTATGGGTGCGGCTGTGGTAGCGGTTTTTCTGGCGCTTGTAGGATATGTGTGGACGGAGAGGCATCTGTCGTGGAGTCAGCGTGTGTCAGATTTTGGGGCGGATGTAAGACTCTTGGGCTTGAGATTGTTCGGCCGGGGAGTAAGAGGTGAGAGGGAATCCAAGTTCCGCGTTTGAATGGGGGCTTCCGAATTATTATTTGCGTGTCGTGGATTTATACCCTGTTAATCATAATGTTTAACGAGTGAATGATCGTGTCCGTTACCCTTGCTGATTCCGATTGACTCGCTCCTCATGATTCGCAAGTACTTTGAATTACTGCACTCGACGGCCCGGGTCTCAGTATCGGGCATGTGAGAGTAGACACTGTATGTTTCATCACAGCTCCTCGCGCTTGGAGAACACTTGGAAGACATCGAGTCAAGCTAATGAGGCCTGATATGCATCGGAAGCATCGATATTTGAGTCCATGGAAGCAAACGGCATTTCCCAGTATAGAAGGGGCTATACCGATCGGCGTTTTTGATGCTATATCTTCCAAATTTGGAAATTTCCGAGGTTTGCCCAAAGTCCGCCGCTTGGGTCACAAAAAAGTCACGAAAAGGGGAGAACAAACAGATCAATATATGCTGTGGTCCGTGCGTTCAGGGTCATTGCATAAAAGCAACAGATTCTGGGTGCAATTTCCTCAGAGCGTTCTTCTCTCCCACCACATCTCTTCGCTTTCTGACTCTTCCACAACTTTCGAGCGGGCTGATGGCTCGATAGTTGTAGAGGAGGCAGCAAATGGCGAGATGCGTTGGGCGAGTTGCGCGAGGTAGGTAGTTTTTTTCGCCCATAACTCACCTTTTTCTTTCAGACCATGGTCCATGAGCGAAAGGACGAGGCCAGTTCACTACCTGGGCAGGCCATTGCTTGGCTTTCCGGACCGGTAGCCGTGCGCTCGTATGAAGGTGGTCGCGTACCATCTTCATACGAGCGCACGGCTACCGGTCTGGCGGCATGCGCATGGCGACTGTATACCGGGCGTGGGGAGCGGGCAGTCGACCTTTGACCGGCGGCATCGTGTGTGTCGCTCGGGGACTGGCTCGATGGCCCAATCCGCTGGAGTTCCCTCGTTTGCAGCCTTCTCTCATGGAGGAGCGGGGCTTTGGCTTTCCCTGGGTCAGTTTGCTTCATTTGTTTTTCCTCTTGTCTTGACTGATTCGCGTTGTAGGCCCTCAAGCAACCACCCCAGCCGGAGTCGAGACTCACATACTATTGTTTTGTTATTTCGGGTGACTATAAGGCTCACAGCACCCTTGGACCCAAGGTCACAGTCTCCTCCTTAGGGCGGGTGTGGCGACCCAGTCGGTGAGTTTCTCTTCTCGCATTTTTGACTTGGCGCTGAAGTCAGTTTCAGGGCCCCGTGAGTAGCTTCGGCGCCGCGAGGGCTTTGTGTCCTCCTGAGTTTGTTGGGTACGATTGTCTTCTTATTCGCGCTATTCTCTCTCACATCTTTCACAGCCGCGCAAAGCGTGAGCCCGCGTCTGCAGGCGCCTTCCGGGGGGTGGGTTCGCTACCCTCGTGCACCCTTGTCGTGGGCCCCCCGGCTTAAGATCTTCGGATCGACCAATAGCACGTTTAATTCGCAGAGGTGGTCTTCTCTTTTCTTCTTTATTTACCTTCGGTGTATTTGTAGTTGGTCGTTGTCCAATATATTTGTCGTTGACTCTTTCCCACCTATTGTGTTGAGAACCATTGAGCGATTTTTTTGAGAACCACTGAGCGACTTTGCAAGAATATTCGGAAGTTGGTCCATTTCGGAGATTAATTCGCAACTTCTGTGGACTGTTAAGTGAGTTGCAGTCTACGATTCGCCGTCGGAAATTCGCCAAGTGGTTTGATTCATCCGGCGAACGAGATGCTCAATCTGAATAGGATACAGTGAGATATCTAGTAATACAGCAAGGAAACGAGACCAAGCTCAAGCTGCCGGAAATCTACCCTTCATCCATGGCAGCGTCTCCCTCATCGCCTCCTTCTGGCTCAGCTGCACTCCACCACGACGTCGGTCCCAAACCCTGTTCAGCCATGGACACCTGGGATTCAACTCAGCGGAAACCTGTAGAAAGCCAAGCAATGGAACATACAGTAATTGTAAAGGGCGCGCGAGCCTGGGCGTCTTTAACGACCTGCACGCCGTCGGCCATTTTGACGGGACCCGGCTCGTCGTCGTAGAATTCGTCGGCTTCGACGCGGACACGGACTACCTCGCCCTTGTCGATCCACATTCGTTCCGCCGTTGGACTGTCTAAGAGGGGGGTATTTTCTTCGGCGCTGGGAAGCCAGAAGTGCGCGGGCTCGTTGGGATCGCTGGAGTGATTGAATGAAGATACCAAGAAGAGTTCAGCAGCTGAAGGTATCACGTACAAGGCGTTTGGAACGGGCAGGTATGCAACAGGGATATAGATGTCATCGAAGAAACCCAAAGTGACTGGACAATTTTGAGTACTACTGTAACAAAAGAATAGAAGGGAGGAGCGCACGTCGTACTCCATACCGATCTGAAGACATGACCTTTGCGAGGATGACTTCGGAGGCAAATGGTCGAAAGATCACCATTCGGAAAATAACTGGCAGATATCATAGAATTAAAATGATATGCCTCGTTCGTTCGACCGAGGGGCTCAACCTGTGTACCACAGAAAGCCATCGCCATAGCGGACCTTCCCTTCTCCGGCCTCTGTAACGTCGAAAACGCAGACGCAAAGGCCGACGTCGTGGAGGACGCGGTTGGCGTATTTTTTGTTCAGCTCGGAGATGATAGCTTGTTCTTGGGGGCCACCGAAATCGGAAGGGTGAACGGAGACTTTGTCCTTGAGAATAGCCAGGTTGAACATCGCGTTGACCCTGGCACACTCAGTCTTGCACTTGGGCCAGATGATGGGCGGCGGCAAGCACAAGAAACTGATTACGTTATGCTCGGCAACTTTTTCGTCTTCCTCCAAACTTTCATCTCGATTCAGGTCTTTGGCCCTGCGCTCGTCGTTGTGCGGTTCTTCGGCTTGAATATAGACAGACAGATACCTGCACACGCCCTGCTACTCGCGTTACCTCTCGGACCTCTGCAAAAATGTCGGACGCTGCTCCACAACCCTCGACGTCGTATCTTCCAGCTAAATCCTGGCGACATTTCGTGGCTGGAGGGTGCGAACTACGGCTTCCGTTCTTATGTGTATCTGAACCAATGTTTCAAGTTTGGGTGGAATGTGCGGTGCTATCGTAACAAGCCCCTTCGATGTTGTGAAGACGCGACTGCAGTCGAGTTTTTTTCGTGAAAAAGCCCGCACCGTGTCCATGGCAGGCGGAGCAGGAGCATATACTGCACCGCGTCCAAACATCTTCTACAACTTTGTAGAAACTGGCCATATACTGCGGTGCGCAACTGAAGCTGTTGGGTTCCTGGCCAGCAATTGATGTTTCCGACAGGGACATCTACCGGGATGAGTCCCCTCGTGCATTATTCAAGGGCTTAGGGCCTACACTTGTCGGCGTCGTTCCCGCTCGTTCCATAAACTTTTTCACATATGGGAACGGCAAACAACTCATTGCCAATAAATTTAATGATGGCCGAGAAAACACCTGGGTTCATCTCACTGCTGCTGCTATTGCTGGTATAGCCACGGGGACTGCGACAAATCCGATTTGGGTAGTCAAAACGCGTCTGCAACTGGAGTCTGGTGTACATGGGGGAAGCGGCACCGCGTTGGGAGGGAGCTGGGCTACTATCAAAATGATTTTACGGGAGGAGGGGGTTCGCGGCTTTTACAAGGGCTTGAGCGCAAGCTATCTCGGCGTGACTGAAGGGACGATACAATGGGTTTTGTACGAGCGGCTGAAACGAGAAGTTACTGGTGGGACGGAAGAGGAAGGGAAGGGCGGGGCTTTGGAGTGGTTAGGTTTGTTAGGGAGCGCAGGAACGGCGAAGTGTGTTGCTACGCTCATCACATATCCTCATGAGGCATGGTTTCCTCGCTTGACGTTTCTGTTGATTGTGCTGACCAGAATTCAGGTCATTCGAACACGGCTTCGGCAGCCAAAAGTCAACGGCGTGGTCAAATACACTGGCCTTATGCAGACGTTGCGGCTTGTCGTTGCTGAAGAGGGTGCCCGGCGATTATACGGCGGTCTCAGCGCACATCTAATGCGTGTTGTGCCAAACGCAGCCGTCATGTTTTCGATATACGAGGGCATACTACGCTGGGAGAGCAAGTGATCTAAATTCCACATATCCTGGACTCTACTCGTTTTCCCTTCCGACCAACGTTTCCCCTAGCATCACCCAAAATTACAGTAACCATCGGTCTCGCAGGGGACGATGCTGCACTATTCAGATTTAACTGACGCACTGGCACGGCCCCACCCCACTCACAATCTGTATTATAGACATCCACTCCTACTTTATGATCGAATATACTACATACATACGCTCTTGTACTTTGGTTATGATCCCAACTCGTGGAGGAATATACGCCATAGAATTTTCGGGATATTTTCGCTTTTCGTCGAATTTACTGGCGTGGGAAACACGAAAGCCGCTAAGATTCAACAGAACCACACATCGCGTCCTAACCACCAGCCACGATGGCGGACCGTACCCGACGCGAGAAACAGTCGAAACTCGACAAACTAGCGGAATATAAACGCGCCAGGGCGGGCGGGCGGCGCGTCAGAAAGGTCGGAAACGCGTCGTTGCTCTCCTTTGTTCCCTCATTCATTGGCGCGTGTAGGAGGAGGATGTGGATATCTACGACGAAGTCACGGAGGACCAATACAGGAGTATCGTGCGAGGAAGGCTTCAGAGGGATGACTTCGTTGAGGATGATGGCGTAGGTGGCTACGTTGATGACGGCCATGAGGAGGACTGGGGTGGGGGTGATGAGGAAGACGAAGACTCCGACGAAGATGTCCCTGCCAAGAAAAGAGGTGAGTTTTGAAGAGCGCTAGTGCTTTGACTTTCTTGAACGCATGGATTTTAGGCAAAAACGCGTCGACGAAAGCCAAAAAACCCAAGCCACCTCCCCCTCCAAAGCCAGACATCAGTGCCTACCGACCCGTAGTGTCGAAGGAGCAGGAAAACGATTTTATGGCAAATTTGCTAGGTGAATTGGACGCCGCTCCCATCGAACTACCGCCTGCTCCTAGACCGCGCAAACGGAAGCCTTCACCTGTCTATCGTAGTCCTCCTGCATACGGAGACACTTCTTCGGATGGCCCTATGGATTTTGAATTCTCTGGCGACGATTACAGCAGTCCCCAGAAAAAACTCAAGACGGATGGCAGTGATATGACGCCTGCTGCCGAACGTCTCGCCCATCTCGACGTACACAGCGGTTCCGACGACTTCAACGATGTAGATATGGATTCGTTCATGGCTGATGACTTTGACGATATGGATGATGCGGTTGCGCCGATGCAAGTCGACCAAAAACCAGTACTAAAGCCGAAGCCGAAGAAAGAGGAAGACGCAGTACCAGCATGGCTCTCTATTTATGACTCTCTCCCTGTTACTGCTCCGGAGGATGTGCTAGGACCAGTTTCCACTTCTTCGTCAACCCAATCTAGCACAGTCTCTGCGCTCGAACCGGACGGCTCACTTCGGTTCTTCTGGCTAGAATATCTCGAAAACGAAGGGCGATTGTATTTCGTTGGCAAACTCAAGGACAAGGTCACCAACGCATGGGTCTCCTGCTGCATCACAGTCGAGAACATCGAACGCAATGTGTTCATTCTGCCTCGAACCAAGCCCGACGAGTTTGGTGATATTCCCGACCCGATGGACGTTTACAAGGATCTTGACATGCTGCGTGTCAAAACCGGTATCAAGTCGTGGAAATCGAAATTTGTTAAGCGCAATTATGCCTTTGGGGAGTCGGACGTACCCAGGGAGGAGTCGCAGTGGCTCAAAGTCGTGTACGGTTTCGACGGTGAGTTGCTTCGGTGCATCAATATGCAGTATTCATCGAACTCCTGCAGAACCCCAACTACCTATCACCGGCGCCAACCCTACTCCCAACATCGCTAGGATATTTGGGACGAACACAACCGCCTTCGAACTTCTGGTGATGAAACGGAAAATCATGGGGCCTTGTTGGTTGACGATAAAAGATCCGAAAATCGAAAACAAGAATGTGAGGGGATCTCTGGTCTGCTGTATCGGTTGGCTGATGCTCTCTAGTTCTCATGGTGCAAACTGGAGGTCACGGTAACAGACCCCAAGGACATAAATCCTTTCCCTGAAACAGACGTGAATGCACCGAAAGAGGCCCCTCCGCTCACGGTCATGAGTCTCAGCATCCGTACCATCGTGAACCACCACGAAAATAAGCGGGAAGTCGTTTGCGTCACCGCAAGGATCTGGCACAACTGTGAGGACTTCTTTTACAACTCACCGTGGTCTCCGTTTGACTCAATCTCTTTGCATAGTGTCCATCGAAGACTCTAAAGCTCTAGAAGGACTTCCGTGTACGGTTCAAACATTTGTTCGTCCGCTTGACCAGTTCCCGGCGAACTTTGAAACGCAAGCAAGAGCGAACGGGAAAAGCGCTATCTCGCCCGTGAAGAATGAGCGTATGCTTCTTAGCAGTCTACTTAGTTAGTACTTTTCTTTTCTTGTCTCCCAAGCTGCAGGGCTAATTTCGCCACAGATGCTATGCACAAAGCAGATCCCGATGCAATCGTCGGTCACGACTTCCTCGGCGTTTCGTTGGACGTGTTACTTCACCGCATGAAGGAGTTGAAGGCCGATCACTGGTCGCGCCTTGGGCGTTTTCGTCGTTCGAAGTGGCCGTCGATCGGCAAGCAGGGCACCAATATCAGATTCCTTGCTGGACGTTTGTTGTGCGATCTTGCTAGCGACGGCGCCAAGGTGCGATCATTAACCCTCTCATTTGTCGGCCTGCCCTCACCTTTATCCAGTCCATGATCGCTTCGACAACATGGTCATTGACCGAGATGTGCAAGACTCATTTGGGCAGCGTCCGTCAGGACATTGACCCTGATGATACTGCAAACTATTTCGACGGTTCGGTCAGCAAACCCGATCGTATGCTCACCTTTGTCCGTCACTGCGAGCTAGATGCCCATTATCATATGGCCATTGCGCTGAAGGTCGACATTCTGCCCTTAACCAAACAACTGACCAACCTCGCCGGAAATTCTTGGTAACGTTCCGCACATCTTCTCGAGCTATCAGCTCAATCTTCTCTAGGAATAAGACGCTGAACGGTGGCCGTGCAGAGCGGAACGAATACATTCTCCTCCACGAATTCCATCGTCTCAAGTATATTTGTCCCGACAAGACGTGGGGGAAGAAGTCGAAGCCTCCTCCAGAGCCTGAAGACGGAGAGGCTGCCCCGTCAAGCAAGAAGAAGCGTGACAAGTACAAGGGTGGTCTTGTCTTCGAGCCCAAGCGAGGACTATGGGACAAATATATCCTGGTCATGGACTTCAATTCGCTGTACCCGAGTATCATTCAAGAGTACAACATCGATTTCACGACGGTTAGCGTCGAAGAGGAGCTGGTGCGTCCCAGGTCATCACATATTTGCGCCTTGATCTCAATGGATGTCTTCAGAACGAGGAAGGCGAGGAGAAGATTCCTGAGCCACCAGACAGTCAAGTCTCTCAAGGTGTCTTGCCTCGTCTGATTAAGACTCTCGTCGACCGACGTCGTACCGTCAAGTCTTTGATGAAGAATCGGTCAACGCCTGCCACCCAACTCAAACAGGTAAGCCGCAAGCTAGCATGCTATGTTTTAAATTGACTGTCTGCAGTACGATATCCGGCAACAAGCGCTCAAGCTGACCGCCAACAGTATGTATGGATGCTTGGGTTTCGAATATTCGCGATTCTATGCTCGGCCGCTTGCCGCCCTCACTACCTTCAAGGGTCGAGAGATTCTCACGCACACACGAGAGTTGGCGGAAAACATGGGTCTCGATGTGAGTGTTTTTGAACAGCGCGTTGTTGGAAGCGACTGATCACGATTCAAGGTCGTATACGGTGATACCGATTCGGTCTTTGTGAACACCAATGTCGTTGAGTTCGACCAAGCATTCAAGATTTCTGGCGAATTCAAGAAAGCGGTCAACGAGCGATATAAGCTACTCGAGATTGACCTGGATGGAGTGTTCCAGCGTCTTCTTCTCCTCCAGAAGAAAAAGTATGCGGCTCTGAAGGTCGAGGACGGGGGCGCTGGGAAAACGTCTACCGAAGTCAAAGGCTTGGATATGAAGCGTCGAGAATACTGTTCGCTGTCCAAAACTGTTTCACAGTGCGTGCCTTCGTTCCTCGATTTTTGAATCACGCCCATAGCGAGCTAGGTACGTTTTGGACAAGATACTGTCCGGGGATCCCCAGGAAGACGTGATACAGAACATCCACCAGTATCTGACTACCGTTGGACAAAATGTGCGAGACGGAAAGATCAAGCTCGAAGAGTTCACCGTTTTCAAGGTACGACCCTAGTAGCCATCATTCTGGCTGGTTCGGTGCTGACCTTGGTACAGCGTCTGGGTAAAAACCCTCAGGACTATCCGGACGTCAAAGCCCAACCCCATGTTCAGGTCGCTCTGCGTATGAAGGCGCGTGGTGGAGACGCGAAGCTTGGAGACGTGATACCCTATGTTTTCTGTCTTGCGGAAGGCGAGCAGACTGCAAAGACGGCTCAAGCGGACAGGGCTAAGCATCCTGAAGAGTTCAAGAAAGCCGATTCCGGGTTGAAGCTGGGTGAGAACATGCCCCTTTCAACCTTTGCATGCTAATTAACTTGGTCGCTAGATTACGAGTACTATTTGGGACATCAGGTCCTTCCTCCAATCGAGAGATTGTGTGAACCAATCGAGGGCACTGACCGCTCTCGTCTAGCGGAATGTTTGGGTGAGGCTCAGCATCGAGATATCTCATAACCGTGTTCTCATGTTGTATAGGCCTGGATCCCACTCGCTACCGGGCAGCCGCCTCCAGCTCAGTCGACGAGCCCTCCTTCTCCTCCCTGGACTCCCAGATGTCCGACAGCGAGCGTTTCAAGGACGCCTCCCCTTTCACCGTCCGTTGTCGCCGCTGCAGTGTCGAGTTTGAGTTTGCACCGATCCACGACCGAGATGTAAGCCTTTTTTCCATCATTTTATCATCCGTGATTTGTGGCTCATGCTGGGGGTCCCATGTAGCGATGCATCCTCGCGCCGTCCGGCCCTACCTGCCCCAATACGGGCTGCAACATGCCGATTAGCGCGGGCAGCCTGCAGGTGCAGCTCGAGACGCAGATACGACATCATATCGCAAAATACTACGAAGGCTGGACACTTTGTAATGACACTTCGTGCGGCTACCGGACGCGTAAGATGGGCGTGTGGGGCCGACGGTGTCTGCAGAAAGGGTGCAAGGGGACGGTGGTGTTTGAGGTTCGTATTATTTCGCCCCCAATAAATCAACCGCTTTTGAATGGCCTAACATGCGTTACGATAGTATTCCGACGCCCGATTATACAATCAATTGCGGTATTACGCCTACCTATTTAACCCGGAAAAGGCCGCAAAGGCCGTCGTTGGGTCGACGAATACTGGTGCGTCACGCTGCCTTTTTTTCGGGGAGGAATAGTTGACTCAAAACCCCTTCTCATTCTAATAGACACCGTCAGCGCCCTCATCGCGAACAACCTTGGGTTTTTACAGACCATGGGGGGTTGCGTTGAGCGCTATTTAGACCAGTCTGCGCGTCGTTGGGTGGAGCTGAGCACTATTTTCTCGTTTATGAATCTGTAGTTCAAATTGTATTACTTATTGTCATACGCATCGCTGTATACCTCGCATTAACTTGTTGTCGTGTAATCTATCTGTATAATCTATATAGATGCTCGAAGTTCAACAACTGGCGTAGGCCTACAGCAACTTGAAGCGAGTTCATCGGCCTTTGTCTGCCAGGGAGGAAACAAATGTCGAGACGGGCGAATCAGGACAGAAATTGAACACGGGAGCGACTCAAGCTGCCCTCGCATAAAAATCTCCAGACGAAATCAGAGCGTATATAAAACGAGTAGTAAGAATAGGATTGTTGTTGTATAGTTGAGTGTATGCTACAGTAGTAACCATTTAAGACAGACAGACGGATACAGATACTTCTTGGGGGACGAAAGGGACAGGTGTAGCAACAAGACGGGAAATCGGATAGCGATAGCGATAAAGGAAGAGAGAGGGAGAGGGGAGAGAGGATCCTTCAGCTTCAGCATTACAGCTGAACAGAAGCATTGAACAGAAACCGCCTCACCTCACCCTCACCCCGCCCTCCCCACATCCTGCGGCCTAAAACTCCAAATCTCCATCACACTCTTCCCCGCCCTCTTACACATAATCGCAATCACATCCCCCCCACCATCGTGCCCGTGCCCCTCGTCCCATTCCCACCCATCCTCCCCACCCGCACCCTCCCTTCTCACCATCCTCCCCCGCCCCCGTCCTCCCACCCGATTCCCGACATCCCCATTGTACTCCCTCGTCCTCCCAGAATCCCTCTGATTCTGACCCTGCCGATCTACATCCCCATACCCGCCCCCAAAACAAACCTTCCAAACACTCTCCCCCCCCTCGCTCAACTCCCGCACATACCCCCCCGTCCCCACATCCCACAACCTCACCCTTCCATCGTTCCCCGCCGTCACGAGCCACCTCGAGTCAAACTGCAAAGAAGTGACGGAGGAGTCGTGCGCGGCGATGCGGTGCAGCGCGGTGTAGGTCGCGAGGGAGAAGGTGATGACGCGGCCGTCGGAGCCGCCGGTGACGAGGATTGGGTCTGAGTTGTCGGAGGAATTTGGAGAGGAAGGGGAGGAGGGCGAGAGTTGCAGTTGGCAGACGAGCGCGGTGTGGCCTTGTAGCAGGGCGAGGCAGTGGCTGCAGTAGATAAATCAATACTAGATACTCTCGGACAAAAAAAACGCAACCCACCCAGACAACGCATCCCAAACCCTCACCGTCGTATCCAACCCCCCCGACGCAATCCTCACCCCATCAAACGCAACCGAATAAATCTGATGAAAATGCCCCCTCAACACAAATATACACTCCCCACTATCCACATCCCACACCCGGCACGTCGCATCATAGCTCCCGCTCACCGCCCTCCCGCCACACACATCCAAGCACCTTACGCTCCCCGTATGCCCCGCCATCACGCGAATCATCCTGCCGCGCTGGACGTCCCAGACCCGGAGCGTCGAGTCGCGCGAGCCGGTGATGGCGATGGGGCGGTTGTGCAGCATCTTGAGGCAGCGGATGGTGGAGGTGTGGCCGGAGAGGACGTGGATGGGGGAGCCGGAGCGGACGTCCCAGACGCGGAGGACTTTGTCGCAGCCGCCGCTGACGACAAGGGAGTTGGGCTGGCCCCAGCCGTCCGAGGCGGAGCATGGGGAGCTGCGTTTGCCCGGGAACGGCGGTATGTTGTTGCCGTCGTCGTCGTCGACGGGAAGGTCAAGCCCAAGCGGGGTGCGCCACATCGGGGGGACATTATCTACACCCCCAGGCGGTGGAGGGAGCCGCTGCCCGACCCAGGACCCGCCGCGGCCGACGAGACAGACGCCCCAGACGCCGGCGTCGTGCCCGACGAGTGTGCGGGCGAGGACGCCGGTGCGGCTGCTGAAGACGTGGATGCGGCTGTTGGCGAGGCCGACGACGACCCAGTCGTGGTCGAGGGCGACGGAGGTGATGACGTCGATGGAGTTGAGGGCGCCGCCGGTGCTCGGGGGCGGGGGCGTCGGGGCCATGCGGTGTGCGCGCAGGAGGGTGCCGCCGTGCCGCCAGTTCATCACTAGAGGGAGTGGGAGGTTAGGATTAGAGTAGCGGGTTAGAGTTGGGAGATATACTTGTGCTATAGGACTGCTTGAAATGCAGGTAGTATGAGAATGCCGAGTGCGATGGGCTGAGGGGCGGAGAGGCCATGGGGGCCTTTGCCTTGCGCTTCTTCGCTGCGAGCCATTGTTGCGGGGGATCCATCGGGAACGACGCGAACTGCTCCATCTCCTCCAGCGGCTCGTCGTCTCTGCTTTCCACGCGATTGGTGTTGAGCGCGGTCCTGGACTCGCGGCTGTTGAACCCGCTGCGGATGCACATGCCGCGCCAGATGGCCTCGTCTGCGACCATGTCCTTCCAGCGGCGGCTGACCCGGCCGGCCCTGGCGAGGGTGCGGGGCTCGTCGATGAAGGCGAGAACCATGAGGGCGAGCTCTGTGGGGAGGTCTGCAATGAAGTCGCGCTTGAGGAGGGGGGCGATGGTGGTGGAGACGAAGAGGAGCTCGGCGGGGGAGAGCGAGTGCAGCAGGGAGGCGAGGTATTGCTGGCGGAGGGCGGGGTTTCTGGGGAGCGCGACGGGGATTGGCGAGAATGAGTCTGGGTCTGGCTCTGGGGTTGGCGGGGACAGCACGGGCACCATGAACACCGTAGACGACTCCATCGCGGTAGCAGACGAAGAGAGAGATTGGTTTGTTTGTTCCGTGTTTGCAATCTGCTATTGCTCCCGAGTCCTTAATTAACTCGCTTCTGTTAGCTTGCCCTCGTCTCGTCTCGTCTTCCCTCCGTGGTTGATCGCCCACAACTCTCTTCCTCGTCTCCTCATCCCGCCAATCTGCTTCAGAACCCCCACGAAGCCTCGAGTCAACAACAATTCCCGAGCCCAAAATTTCGTCTGACAAGCATACGCCGGAATCTGATGCAAGCAACCGTCAAGGTCTACTTCTCACAATCCCAGCCATCTCCCAGTATCAGCTCTTGCCTGGTCTTGAAATCGGCTGTTCCTGACTATTCCTGGTACTCTGTACGGCCGCATGCCATCCAATCCATGTGGTCCATGATTCAACAGTTCCGAGTTGAATCTTTTTGAGAAGTCGAGGCTGACTCAGTCGGCTTCCTTCTTGGCTTAACGACAAATGCTGCCTATAACCCGCTGTCGACGCATTTCTGCAGCCTTCCGTGTCCAAGTATGCCGGTCTCTCTGACGATCAAGCCCATGTATGGGCCAACAAACATCTACCGAAACTCTGGTAGTTACGTGCTTGCGAATCCACCCGTCACCGGTTCCAACTTGAACCCGTCTTGACGCGGGGAGAATGAAGACCAATCGACTCTCGAGTCCAAGCTAGCTTCTTCCGAATCGAATCCTGATATCGCAAGTTGCTCCAGACAGTATTCCGATCGATTCGGAAGAGACCAAGTTCACCTCGTTCGTAGGTCAATGACGGGCATGGCTCCCTCGTACTGTATATGCCATCACCGCGTTGCTACTACCAAATCCACTCACGGCGCCCCATTTCTTCCCCGCGACCTCGGCATCGCTGTGAAACTTGCATCCTTCGCGAGTCGCGTCCGAGATGATTTTGCAAAGGGAGGGGTTGTGGACGACTCGTAAATTTCACAAGGGAGGGTTTGTGAATTCGCGAAGAGCGATCTGAGTCGAATTCTTTCACGACCTCCCCCGAGGTGAATTTTCGATTCCTCTCGCAGATGAAGGGTTGCGATTTTTGCTTGGCCGCGACCGTTTATCTCGCGTGCACGCGCCGTCTCTGCCCTTGCCCTCTGGTACTGCTGCCGCGATTCCTCAACTAACCTTCCTCGCTTCTGTCACCGTGGCCCTCTTCTCGTCTCCCAAAGCCTCCGTGGTTGATCGTCTGCAACTCTCTTCTTTGTCTCCTCATCCCCGCCAATCCACTTCAAGCCCCCACGAACCCTCACAATAACAATTCCCGAGAGAAATCTTTCTGACACTGTCAACAACTTCAAGCATGCGCCGGAATCTGATTGCCATCCCGCAAGCAACCGTCAAGGTCGATTTCTCACAATCCTGGCCATCTACCAGTAAGTATCAGCTCCCCCCTTCTGTAACCGGTTGTTCCTGACTATTCCTGGGACTGTATATCGCCGCACCATGTGCTACACCTGAATCAACAGTTCCGAGGTCAATGCTCACTCAGTCTGCTTGCTTCTTGGCTTGACGACAAATGCAGCACACAACCTGCTGTCGACACATCGAGTACGACGTTTCCAAGGGGGGAGGCATTCCAGAATAGGCCGTCCTTGCCTCTGAAGTAAAGAAAAGTAGAAACAGAATCAGTCAGACATCCGTGTCATAACGAACGAAGTTTCCATGGTCCGAAAATACTTATATACTTGATCTGATAAGTTCCCCCACTAGCGGATTTAGTAATCTCCCAAACACCCGTGCTCGCAACTGGCTGAGTCCAGAGGAGGACGTTACTTGTGGGGAAATTACTAGGAGTCAGCTCCCCGCGTCCGAGAGGGAGGCCGACGTCGTTGGCGAGGGTGCTGGTGACGGAAACGCCTTTGCCTACAGCGGGCGAGCAGGTGGCGCGTGACGCCAACGAGGAAGCGGACACAGTGACAGTGCTGAGCAGTGCTGCGAGGACGAATGAAGCGAGCATTTCGAGTCGGGGTTGCTTTTATGTAAGGAAAGTGGGTAGGCGTAATGTGAATGCGAATGGAGCGTCGGGGTTCTCGGGGTGATGAGTACTAAAGCTGCTTGCTGCATTTTTTATACCATCTCCTCGAACCAGAGCAGGTGAAAACCTAAAGTGGAGGTGACCGACATACAATAGCAGCCCACATGGACTGCACAGTGCACCCGACGTCTTGAGGGTCGTTGGGGCGCCGAGGCATGAGGATCGCTGGGGTTGCCATGGGTTTTGCCAGCGAAAGCGCTCGAATCTCAGGCTACATAGTCAGCATTGGGCGGAAGGATGGAAGGAATCATTGTTTGCTCGACCGGGTTCCGCGTAGCCGAACTAATTTAGATGACAGGTATAAGGTAGTTGTGCTCCTAGATTCAGTTTGGATGCACTCTGAGCGGAGGGCTAGCGCTAGCGTGGCTCAGAGGAAACGGGGCATGCATGGTAACGGCTCGTGATAATTTGTTGGAAATTTTAAACATCGAGGTGCATTGTGCGACGGAACTTGGGCGGAACAAGAAATAGATTGACATTGAAGGATTGAAGACCTGCTATAGCTCGGAGAGCGAAGACTATTCTCCCTGAGGCAGACAGTGAGCCAACCTTCACCGCGTACTATGTTCCCTGTCAGATCAAGGAATATTCTGAGTACTGTAACGCGAAGGCTGAAGGGAATTGGAGACTCGTGAGGACTGTCCAAGACAAGTTTGAATGAGTTACATAAGGAGCTCCTTGATTGATCACAATAAAGACTTTTCGCACCGAATTGAACTGCAGCAGAGAAAATAGCGCCATGAAAATTTGAATGCGTCCTTGGGAATCAAAACGATAGAGGAAACTATGTACAACATTCACGTCTCCGGCGGCAGACCGGTAAAAGGTGAAGGCATAAGGATGGGAGTGTTCCCACGATCAATGGATATCTTCAGACCTTCAGCAAGATATGATTCAACTGCGGTCGGCGATGGGCATTCCTGCATGTGCCCCCAAGGGCCGTGAAAAGAGATACTGAGGTGTCGCAGGCGACATCCGGGTTCCATCTGTATCCGGATCTGCAGAAATGCATCCAGCGTTATCGTGGTCAACTGCTTCGAATTTATGACCACAAGCTCGTGCAAGCGTGGACAGACAGAAGCGTCCGTGAGAATTTCCAGCAACGGAATCGTACCGCACGCAGGGAGGTCAGGCCCCCAGTTACTCGACGCCCACACATAAGCATCGACAATAAGTCTGTTCAGAGATCCGAACGATTGTAGTGTTGCCAAAAGCAATTCCTTTGTGAAGGAGCCCAGATGAAGTGAAAAGTCCTCGACAAGAGGTAACTTCTCTCCGACAAAGGCAAGTGGAAAAGGCAATGGCTCAGCAGTTACGTTTGTTACCTGGACATGGAGATGGCGCAGTTGTGGCATAGACAGATGATCTACGATGCATTTGAAGGTACCAGGGCTCAAGCACCAATAGGAGGGGACGATGAATGTATCCAGGAGGGAAAGGACTGCTTGTGGCAACCCAGAATCAGCTGGTATTTCAAGGGCGCTTGCGGGCGTCGCAGAGAGTGATACAAGCTGCGAACATTTTTGGAGTAAGAGAACGATATCCCTGAGGGGTATCGCTTGTTCTGGGTTCGAAGTGCATTCAAGCCGAGGTGTGTAAGCTCATGCCATGCAACCGAGAGACTCGGTGCGAAGTGAAGGTGGTCATGGGTCTGCAGGGAAAGGTGCCGTAAGCTGGGTGCATCCAAAAGGTTGAGCGGCGAGAGCAGGGAAAGATCCCCGGTGAAGATGAAAGATTCTAATCTTGGTGGAGCCTGACGAATTCCCTCGAACACTTGGGACATCACAGACGACATGCTGACGAACTTCACATGACGCCAGCTGCTCCAAGACGTCGGAAGAGACTTGGCCAATGCCCGAACCGCCTCGTCTGTTGGCACGGGCCATCCCCAGGCTCCGTGAGCAATAGAAAGTGATATCGGACAGGTTGCAGCACGTTGTAGCCATTGGTCAACGGCTTCGTTTCGTGAGGCTTTAACGGTAACGAAATCCACAGAGATGTGCAGTGAGGTCCAGAGCCTCGCCATGAACTCCCTCCCAGCTACCCTCCAAGAGCTGCAAATCCGGCACAGGAGCAACGGAGCTTCTCGCACAGTCATCGCCGCATTTCTTTCTGTCGGCAAACATGCAAGAAATATAGCTTCCAGGATGTCCAGAGGTAGGCGTCGAGGATGGGAGATCAAGGCCTTGTGAGAATCGACGTATCCCTGGATTTTATCTCGCTGTTCGGAAAGCTCGCGGATACGGTTATCGAGTCGAGCTAGCTCTTTAGTGCGCGAGAAAAGATCGGCTTTTATCTGCTCAATTTCTTCGTCAGAAGGGACGTAGTTAGTCCCAAGTCGGTCTGAGAAGAGGGATAGCATGTCCAGTAGAGCTGAAGTTGAGATGCCTGCAAGATAGTGGTGGCTAAGCGCTGAGTTGCAGCTAACCCTAACCCGAAAACGCAGCCATCGGTCCGCAGATCCGAACAAATTACACTACAGTTGTCAGTTTTACCTTGCTTTCAATCTATAGCCAGCCTGCAAAGCTGTATGCCTCCTGAACAATTTCCAAGATTCGAAGACGGACTACGTCTGATTTGACGAGGCGTACTGCTACCACCGGAACAGTATCTCCTTACAATTTGCTCATTTGAACTCGTGGCCGATGGGTACTTCAAGTTCTTCCGTTCAGAATTCCCACTGGACTTGACCATTCTCTCCTCCTCCCACTAAATTCAAGATCTGCACAATGCAGACTTTGACTGAACTGACCCCACTGCTTTGGATGCAACGTTTGGTCGACCATGTTAACGAACACCCATCCAACACCCTCATTCTACTTGGCGCTACTATCGCAGCCCTATCTTTCGCCGTCATTCAGCGTCGTGCTCCTTCTAAACCAGCTAGTACCTCACGGACGGATACTCCTCGGTCACTAGTCAATCCCAAACGGCCCTTTGGAGGTATTTCACGATTCAAGTCTTCTATAGACAATGAATGAAAAGCCTCTGCAGACTGGACTCCACAGCCATTTGCATACCCTCAGTTCGATGCGTCTCCATACGCGCCGATGGAAATCAAGCCGCCGATGTATCGTCCATTCCGCTGGGGAGAATATCAGTGCGTAAACTGTTCAAAGCAACCTTCTCTCCACTTATGTATTCTTTCCTACAGCATAACGATGGGCATCCGTAGCATGCAATGGGGCGAGTGGATTGAGGTGTGTTTTGCACGCTCAACATGTATGTGATCTGACTTGAACCGAATAGCTCGACGATCAGTACGATACATACCATCGTATACGTCAAGATCGCGTTGAGCGCAAAGGGAAGAGTGTGGTTCAGGTACTTCCTTCTCGTACATACCAACGCGATGAAACCGTCCATGTCGGTGGGGGAGCAGCCGCTGCAATAGAACTGGTACACGAATTGGCGGAATACCTGTCTAGACGGTATCCCCAGACCTTCCAAGTTCGACGCCATGCCACGATGCCCGGATATCCAACGGGTTGGGACGGTGCGGCGCCGGTGAAGAGCGTGCGCATCGTTCACTTGGATCAGGAGTATCAATTGCCGTTGCCTCTGCCCTTGAATGATTCGAGCGAGAAAATTGACTTGGAGCGGGACGGACTTGAAGCCATGCGAATTGCAGGACTTCTGATCCAGGATGATCTTGCCTTGATGGTCGAAGGGTCCGATGGCGGTTACTATTTCATGGCTGGCGCCATTATAATACCAGGTCAGTATTCAGATTCGTTTGAAACCGAGCAAACATGACTTCCTGTTCCAGGATTTTGGCGTATGGACGATAAGATTGGAATGAGACTAGAAGACATTCATACCAGCGGAGATGTTCCTCAGTGTCTGTGCTGTTTTTTGTACTTTGTGCCTATACTCAAGGAAGGCAATTGCAGACCAAGAGAAACTGCAAGTTTCGCTCGAACGATTCTTCCGCAGACTTGCGGTAGATAAACCCATAGCGCGAAATAACTACTTTGTACAAGTCTCACCGCTCCCATCCGCCACACCCTCAGTTGACCCCGACGAGCTGGCCTGGGGTGAAAATGTCTTAGGGCCTGAAGACACATACGCTAGTACGAAAGGCTCCTCCTACGGGTCTCGCGCTATACTTGTCGTCACGCCTGAAACTCTTCGACTGCGTACCGAGCGCCAAACTCTACGACGGCTTCCTCGCAGCGGCGCGATCGTATTCACCATCCGTACGTATTTGATTCCGGTTGAAGAGCTTGCGCGGGAACCTGGGATTGCGGCGCGCTTTGCGAGTGCGGTGCGTAGTTGGCCAGACAGCGTTAAGGAGTATAAAGGCGAGGGTCGGTACAGTGAAGTGTTACTGCGTTATCTGGACGAGATGGCTGCTCGTGTGGAAGGAGAAGCGGAGGTCAAGCCGTATCCTTACTAGTTAGCGGACTGGATTCTTTCTTTCTCAGTATGTATGCAAGTACTCTGTACTGGGAAAATGGCGCCTTTCAGGTCGCGCCAAGAGAGCCAAGCGAACGATTTTCTTCTCTTCCTTCCACCTCCTTCCGTCCTATCCTGATTACGCAGATTCGAGCGCTCTCGCTGCTTTTCGTTGCCAAAACTATGGCAACCCCAGCGATCCTCATGCCTCGGAGCCCCAACGACCCTCAAGCCATCGCGTGCACTGCTCAGTCCATGTGGGTCCTCCACTTCAGTTTTTCACCTGCTCTGCGCAGAGGAAACGGTATAAAATGCAGCGAGCAGCCTTAGTACTCATCACCCCGAAAACCCCGACGCTCTTTGCATTCGCATACTTTCCTTCATTCAACATCGACTCAAAATGCTCGCTTCATTCGTTCTCGCAGCCTTGCTCAGCGCCGTCACCGTGTCCGCTTCCCCGTTGGCGGAACGCGCAGCCTGCTCTCCCGCTGTAGGCAAAGGCGTTTCAGTCACCAGTACCCTCACCAACGACGTCGGCCTTCCTTCCGGACCGGGAGAGGTGACTCCTAGTAGCTTCACGAGCAAGATTCTCCTCTGGACTCAGCCGATTGCGAGCACGGGCCTTTGGGAGATCACCAAATCCGCCAGTGGAGGAACTTACCAGGTTAAGTATGTTCAACCCCTTCAACTTTCGTTTACGAATCTCTGACTTATTATTTTTCTATTTTCTAGAGACAAGGACGGTCTATTCTGGAATTCCTCCCCCACTGGAAACGTTCAACTCGCGACCCCGACTCCTCCCAACTCTATCTGGCCTTCCGCGCAGTACGTTCAACCTTTCACGCCTTCCGTGTTACTTTAGAGATAGCTGACCCGCTGCGCTGTATCAGGCTATGGAACATAACCTGCACCAGCTGCACCACCGCCCGCGCCACGGGCTGCACCTTCTCCAACAGAGACACCAGCGTCGCCACCTCACGCACAAACTGCATCCTCAGCGATCGCATCCCCGAGTTTTTGGACCAGGTGTTCTTCGATGACTGCAGCCCCAATGGACGCGGGGCAGGCCATAATTTGGGGACGGAGATGACTATTGATTATCATTTGTAGTCGTTTCGTAGGTGCAAAGCTTTCTTGAAGTGGCTTCGTGCCACAGCTCGACGTCTTGATCTCTCCATTGGCTGTGTAGCTTTCGCTAGCTTGCCGCGTGAAGTGTGAAGTGCGTACGTAGTATGCTGCCTCTATATTGTTCTCATTTCGTGTATACGCTTCACGAGTCCAGGCACGACTGAAGGAAAGGAAGGCCGAATTCACAGATTTGTATACGTTGAAATTATCCTTGTGTAGTAGGCGACTGTGCAACGAATCTCATCATGATAATGGCCTAAAAACCACGTTTCATGACAGAATCTGTCGAGTCGTACCGTTTTTTCCTTTTCAGGCTCATGGAGGTGAATCACCCTCATCGGGAAGCTATCGATCAGAATCCAGCAATGATGATGTCAACCTTTCCGCCTAGCAGCCTCTTTGCCTTCCACACAACATGTCGACAAGTCCTGTATTCAAAATCATCCCCACCACTCAGAAATATGACTGGGGCAAGATTGGTACTAATTCCAAGGTCGCACAGTTCGCCTCTGCGTCCAAAATTCCGGGATTCACTCTCGAAGAGTCTGCGCCGTATGCCGAGGTAATAACGCGTTTACGCGCGATCCTGGCCATCGCTGACTATGGCTAGTTATGGATGGGCACCCACCCTAAATCTCCGTCGCGTGTTCTCGAGTCCGATGCTGTCTTGGCAGAGCATCTTGCTGCCCACCCAGAGCTGATTGGAAAACCTGTCGCCGACAAATTCGATGCATCCAACGGCAATCTTCCGTTTTTATTTAAGGTTCTTGCTATAGAGAAGGCGCTCAGCATTCAAACGCATCCGGATAAAGCAACGGCTGAAGTTTTATTCGCACAACAGCCAGATATATACAAAGGTATGTGGATAACCGCCTGAAGGCCCCGTATTATGACTCAACTCCTGTTCACAGACCCGAACCATAAGCCTGAAATGGCCCTCGCATTGACCCCATTTTCCGCGCTGTGCGGATTCCTCCCTCTACCGACAATCGCAACGTACATCCGATGCACTCCTGAACTCTTAGCCCTCATCCCTGTCGCAATCGCATCCGAATTTCTGGCCATCTATGGATCCTCCACTCCGACAGGTCCGAAGGAAAAGTTGGCTCTCAAGAATCTATTCGCAGCTGTGATGACTGCCGAAGAAACGCTCGTGAAATCTCAGCTCGACATTCTCGTTGCCCGGTACAAAGCTCACGGCGCTCGAACCGAAGGAGAGTCTCAGGATATTGTCGATTTGGTGCTCCGTCTCGACTCGCAGTTCCCTGGGGACATTGGAATATTCTGCGCGTACCTGCTAAACTACGTACACCTCAAACCAGGCGAGGCAATATTCCTTGGTGCTGGGGAACCACATGCGTACATCTCCGGAGGCAAGTCGACGTCAATTAAATTGACCAATTTCGATTGAATTTTTCCCCTCCAGACATAATGGAATGCATGGCCAACTCGGACAACGTTATTCGCGCTGGACTCACCCCAAAACTACGCGACATTCCGAATCTCGTCTCGGGTCTCACATACGAAGCCTCGCCTCCGACCAAACACGTCGTTTCCCCGACGCCGTTCCGCTCCGCCGCGTCCAGTACTCTATATGACCCTCCAATTCCCGAGTTCTCTGTGGTGCAGGTATCGGTCGGCGCAGGGGCAAAGGAAACACATCCGACAGTTGCTGGGCCGAGTATCGCCATCGCAACTGAGGGTGCTGGGTCTGTGAGCTGGAGCGGTTCAACTGCGACTGGATTAGAGATTGGTCAGGGAGACGTATTTTTCATCGGCGCAGACACGGAAATATCGTTCTCGAGTGCGTCTGGATTGACTGTATACCGGGCTTTTGTAGAGGTCAATTAGACACCGTGCGTAGCTGAAGGAAGATATGTATTTTGTAACTTCAAGTATAGAACGAATGCCGAATGGACACGAAATAAACATTGTATTTTCAACCTGTATGGACTTGATTATTGTCAAGTGGGAGGTGAAATGAACACCCAATAAAAAAACTGTATCACAAATTAACTTTGCGAGCCATGATCCGTTCTCGTTGCTTTCAGATTTCTTATGCTTCATCCGCAATTCATTCTTGCACCTCCACGTAATTCGCTGGTCCAACCGGGTCAGCATCCATTACATGGAGGATAAGTGGAAGGCAGTTCTTACCAGGGAACAATCCAACATTGCCCGCACTATCCTTTCCTTGCCACCAATCGTCTGAAGCCGCCTCGATCTCGACGATCAAATCACCCTCCTTGAACGAAATCTCGTTGTCTTCCGCTGCGTCGTAGCTTTGAATTGATTTACATCAGCCTCGCCCAAGGAATTAGAAAAAATTAACGCACTCGTACAAAGCCAAGGCGGTGACACCTTGATCCGCAGCGGGTTCTGGCTCGGGAGACGGCGCGCGTGGGGGTGGTGGGGGCGCAGCTGGTGCTGCGGGCGCTGCAGGCTAAACGGAACATAGATAGTTAACATCACAAAAACAGGAACTAGACAAGGCAAACGCACCGGAGGTGGTGGTGGAGGCGGCGGCGGCGGAGGGGGAGGAGGAGCAGCCTCGGGCTCGGGTTCAGGTTCCGGCTCGGCCTCCTGCTGACCACCTTCCACAAGCTCAACATAGTTGGCCGGGAACAAGCCTGTCTTCCCCCCAGGACCGACACCGCTCCACCATCCCTCGTCAACTTCCTCAATCTGCTCGATAAGTTCGCCTTCGACGAGATTCATCTCATTGTCCTCTGCGGCCTGACATTATAATTTGTGAGATGGTACGAGTGATAGAGGTGGAACGAATGAAAAAACAAACCTCGTAATCGTACGCGACCACAGCACAGATGCCCTGACCTGCTGCCGCAGCAGCTGGAGCTGGGGGTGGGGGAGGGGGCGGAGGCGCCTGAACGGGGGAAGCCGCACGAGCGGGCATCTACAAAATGGTCATGAGATGTAGATAGCTATGTGCTCATGCATTGGGGACTTACGGGTGGAGGAGGGGGTGGTGGGGGAGGTGGCGGGGGAGGCGCCTCGGCTTGTGGTGTCGCAGCAGCTGGAGGTGGCGGCGGCGGAGGCGGCGGAGGTGGAGGGGGCTGAGATAGAATGTTAGAGTGTGAGTGGAGGACAGAAGGTCACGGTAAATAGATAACACTGACCGCGGCCTTTTCCTCCTCTTCGTGTTCGTTCTCCCATTCAGGTTCTTCGGGTGCGGCCGCGGGCGGGGGAGGAGGCGGAGCGACTGCCGCTGGCGTCGCCGGTGCCGCAGCGCCAAAGTTCCGTGGCGTACTGACAGGAGGAGTAGGCCGCCCAAATGCTGGCGCAGCGGACTTGAACACAGGCGCAGCCGGGGCTTGGAAGGACGCCTCCCGGCTCTGATTCGCTTCCTCTGCTTCCCGCTGTTTGGCGAGTTCCTGTCTCTGACTCCAAGTCAACTTCTGGCCACCAGCCTTGGGAGCCGCAGGCGAGGGGGCGGCTTGTGCTTGCTGCTCGAAAGCCGCAAAGGGATTCTTGAGCTTCTTGGGTGCGGGAAGGGAGACTGGGGTGTAGTTGGTACCAACCGGCCCGATGCGGTCTTCCTCAGTAGGTTTGGTGGGGACGTTCGAGGCTACAACTGGAGCGGAGACAACAGGAGTGGGTTTGGGTGCCTGAAAAGATTTGTGTGAATTCGGTTAAGTTATATGAGAGATGCATGAGAGGCTTACAGATGCCGCAAAGCCAGGACGAGAAGTAGTAGGGAGCACTGGGGGACGAGAAGCTGCGGGTGGCGGGGGAGGAGGTGCGGCGGCAGCAGCAGCAGGAGCTTCGTCTCCCCATGCGTCATCCGGCGCTGTTGTCCTCTTGTCGACAGATCGCCCATACAGCGATGCTGCAGACGCCGCGGGTTTGGGAGCTCCGAAGCCTGGCCTGGGTGCCGTCGGAGGAGGCGGCGCAGCATTCGCGGGAGTTGGTCCTTTGCGGAGAGTGCTTATATCGGGCGTGCCGATGGGTTTGTAGTTGGTTCCGACAGGCGCAATCGGCTCAAACTTCCGCGCTTTCTCATTATGCGTAGAGTATTTTGCGCCAGATGCAGCTTCTACGCGGGACATGATTAGGGCGGGGGTAACATCGGACTATCGATATGTCAGTACTTCGACTCATGCTGAGAGTCTGCTAACATACCTCGTTTCTCGCATTGAGAACAACGTGCGTTCCGCGCAAATAGCTTGCGACTGCGTTGGAATGTGTGTGGAACAAGCCCTTCTTCTGCTCTGGCACTCCATCGCCACACCAGTTGATCTGAACGAACTTGGCCAATTTGCTCTGCAATCAACGATGTTGGAGAGTGGGCAGTATGATCAATTGGTACGTACATTGGGATCTATCACTCGAGCAAAAGCATATTGGATCCTGTCAAATTATCGGACGACAGCAACTGGTGCGAGAGACCGACGGACCTTCCATCCGAGAACTCCTCCTCAAGTTCTTCAAGACCACCATCCCCAGTAGACTGGACTTTTAGATCGTTGGTACCACCTTCGTAGGTGAAAAGAGCCCAATCTATGCCACGCGAGTTGAGAACATTGAGATATGCGTCGTTGATTTCTCTGCTGGATAAATTGACTTGAAGGGACATTGCTCCAAACCGCCAAAAGTAGTCGAAGGAGTGCTACCAGACGAGATGAAGGTAAGAGTTAAGAAATGCGCAGTCCAACGCTGGATCGTCGTAGCCTGGTCGTAGCACTGCAAAAAGTCAAAGGACGTCACAAGCATTCTTCGGTGATTGCCGGTCTGCTCACATCTTTTGAACTTTGCTTTTGCCTCGATGTGTTGCACCTCCAACTTTGCTGCTGCGTTCGACTCTGAGACTCTCTCCGGAGACTTCAATCAAATGCAACGCTCCCGTTTTTTTTTTGCTCTTTTGCAAAATGAACAAGCCGACCTTGACTGTTTTTGACTGCTCAGCGCTGAGGCTGAACTGGCCCACTGCAAATTGACGATAGCACTGAGGTAAAGCCTGTCAACAAGTGCTACAAACGCTGAATCCGGAGGGCGCATTGAGCACTATTGAGCAGCGGAGCAGCCGCTGCAGCGGGACGCGCGTTATCAACAACAACCGGCAACTGCAAATCATTCGCGAGCCGCTTGGCAACTGTCCAGATGTTGCAAAGCCCACCGGGTTACTTTCAACCTTCATCTTGCCCAGTGCATTATGCGCGTCGTCTGGTATTATGCCGCTCTTTTCAGCTGGCTGGCCGGAGGCATAAGCGCCTTGATCATTTCGACACCGCTGTTTCTGACCGCTGGCCCGGCCAGGATCAACTTCACTAGAGAGGCCGGTGACCCAGTTGGCGCATTTTTCAATATTGGCCAGGCTTCCAATGCGTCTCGAATTGCGGACGATGTTGATCTCAAGGCCGGCTTTGTGGATGTCAATATCCTCGTCTTACCAGGGTAAGTTTGTGCACTTATCGGGTTCGCTGCCGCCATTGACTGCTTTAAGCACCTATTTTATATTCGCGTTCAGCAACGACTCAGACACAAGATCTCTTGGAAACTCTGACGACTTCCCCGTCATAGATGCTCCATCGTACGGAAATTTGTCTGTCCTCTTTCGAATCGTTAGTGATTTAGCGTCGTAAAGAACTCCCTCCTCTACAAGCTCTTCCGCAAGCTCGACATCGAAATCTACATCTAGTCCGACTATTTCAGGAAATCCAGCCTCTTCGAACACCTCTGTTGTGGCTGATCAGGGCACGAGGTGCGTCCTGTTTCGCTGCTTTCACCGAAAACTTGATAAGAAATTGATATCTTCCAGCTCGTCTACCAAGAAATCTGTACCCGCTGGTATGATTGCTGGAATCATCATCGGCGTATTCGCAATCCTCGCCATCCTCCTCTTTCTATGCATCTTTCTTCGACGAAGGAGACAACGAAAAACAGTCTTCTTTCCTGACACAATCCAAACTGGTGGCCCTGCAGTCCACTCCTGGGCATCGCCTACCACTGATTCTCCCCTCGGACCCGAAGGTCAAATCGACCCCTTCGTCACGCCACTCTCATCCAACACCTCGCTATCGAGCCCTGCTCAACGGCAGGAGTACCTCACCAACGAAATGCGCCTTGTGCGGAAGCGTATGGAGGAGCTAAGGCGTTCGCAGAGCCTCAACGCCAGTACTTTGTCTCCGTCATCTCCCCGGCCGGCGTCTACACACTATACCACCGCAAGTGCCACAACGGCCGACGATTTAGAGCGGTCCAGACAGGAGAACGACGCGCTACAGAACCGGATAGTCGAGCTTGAAGCGCAGCTTCAGTCAGCCTGGGCCCAGGGCTTGTCTAACGAACCCCCACCTGGCTATGTTGCGTAGTGGTCATGTAGTGGTGACTGCGTTTTGTATTCTTGTACCTTCCTCGAAGTGTAAAATCAAGCTAAAGAACTTGTATGACAGAGCTAGAACTGAAGGCACGACTGCTGACCCTCTAGCACGCGTTTACTGTGCGATAACGGACCGAAAATTAGCTGGATAGGTGCTTTCGGGCGATGTCGGACGTTCTCAAGAGTTCGGCCGAACCTCCGAACTCTCCCAGTCCAACACTCGTCAACTCGTTCAACTTGTGAGTCAGTCCCTGGCGCGCCCTTGATTTATCCTATTCCAGACTGCTCTTTTCTCTCGCCCTTCCCTCGAGAAACATACTTGCACCTGAGTTTGACGCCGCCATGTCAGTCAGTCCCTTGCGGGCCCTCCAATTGCCTGCCAGTGCAACCCATTGCTCCGTCAGACTGGTTTGGGAAAATTCGCGTATTCGAACTCCATTTCTCAAGGACCCTTCATTTATGGCACATACAGCACAGCGAGGCTGCTCAATTAAGTCAGTCGGCCGTGAGCGACGCGCGTGGTGCCATCAGTGCACCATATGGCTGCAATCCAAAGATGTATACCTGACGGTGAATTCAGTTTCTATAAAGTCCAGCGTCGCCCGCAAGTCACTCCAAACCCAACATATGTTTTTTTGACCGCCATGTCTCTCCTCCGTGACATTCTCAAGAAACCGAAGAACAACAGTCTGACCGGGAAGAAGAAGGCTGACTCGTCCTCAGTCAAGTCTGCTGGTGCACGTTCGTTGGTCGCGTCGCTCTACTCCCTCACCACTGGCGGCGGCGAGCGCGTCAAGAAACGTCGAAAGCCGGATTTCTCTGAACTCGGTGCTCCGGTTTGGTATCATGAAGATCCTCCTATGCCTCCAGATATGCCGGGAACGGTGACACAGACGGAATTCTCTGCCTATACCATGTCTCATGGAGTAGTATTGCCTCTGCGGCTCGAGGACAAAGAACACTGGTTATCTCTTGTTCTGTTTAGTCATGCGAGCGAAACGTCTTTGACCGCAATGTACCACAATGAAGGTCCGTGAAACGTTCACACATTCGGTTCAATTTCGGTCAGCATACTTATATTCAACCCATGGATGGAAAAGCCAGAATCGCAGGGGAGGTTCGCTTATTCCTCGAGAAGACGAAGAATATCTCCAGCATCGACGTGTGGGTGTGTATTAATTCTATTGTATGATTTTATTATTTCTTTGAGCCAGGTAATATAAATAGATGGCAGCGGTCGCTCCAACAGGGCAGATCATCAGCCTCACAGCCAACGTCTGGAATCGTCAGAAGGGCAATCCGCTAAATCCAGGCGATACTCCTACTCTGTTCAAGGACAAATTCCCAATGGGGACCTTCGTTTTCCCTTTTGAGCTGCCTCCGCTACCTAAATTTGTGCCAGTAACTCACCCGGATAATGACACTCGCAAGGTTAGAATCATACTAGATTTGTATGGAATACACATGCTTGAGGTTTATTCAGACAAAGGGACTTGTTCCCCTTCCGCGTAAGTCTGAAACTTCCTACGCAATATTCCCTCGTTTACAAACGCATAGCTTCCGGAAAGATCAGCTACACAGTGAGCAAAAATTCGATTTCGGGTACCAAGATCTCATCTTGCCTTTCCAAGTGTGGCGTTGGAGTTCGTCGCGACAGTGTGGGCGGGATCAACGAAGACATGGATGCAATCTTACAATACATACCGCTTTGTCGCCCTCTGCCTCGACCGCCAACGCCGTTCCCATTTCTCGCCTCTCGTGAAGACTGGCCGTTCAAGCGTGAAACCATAGGTGGATGGGTTTTGTCCCCATTCGGTGGTCGTGGTCGTATCGGCACGGAGGTCGTTGAGGTTGAGGGCATCGTAAGCTTCCCCTCCTGTTTGAACGGGATAAATAACTGACTGTTGAGATAGCTAGGTGTACAGGACCCAGCAGTCTACACTGTCGGGCGAGTTCTGGAGTTTACACTGTTATTGTGGTCGAAGAATGCAGACGCGCTGAAAATTCTCGGCCAACCTGGCGCCGTGAGCGTCGGTTTTTATAAAGCTGATTTTCTCCCCTCATCGGAGGCGTTGCGGCCTCGGGAGCAATCCAGGAGTACTCGTCGACTAGAACGAACAGCAGAGGGACGGGTGTGGCTCACAGAATCAGGCCATCCAAAGGATAGTGCGTCGACACCAAAACTCTTCATGCTTCGTTCGGTCCCAGCAGCTGCCCCGCCATTACGTAGCACGAACAGTAGTCCTTCAAGGATGCAGAATACGTGGACCGCAGACGCCGAGCAAGAGGTTTCTGCGCAAAACAACGATCCTCCATCACCTACACATTCAGTCGAAGACTTGCCTGTCGACGATATAGACATTCCAGAGACAGAATATTTCCAGCAGCTTGAGGGTGAGGTACGGATCCCTCCAAGCCGGCCAGTCAGCTACAGATACACCGAGATTGGACGCGAGGTGGGTATCATTCTTCAGCTTTTTGGTGATCTCATTAATATTTACCGGGGACTTCATTGGCAGTACAGTCTCCAGTTGCACATTTCGCATCCGCAGTACGCGCATATATCACCTACAGGACCTGGACTCCTTGCGGAGGTGCCGATATGGTACGTCGCGAACCGAGAATTCAGAGGAGGGCCCGTCGCTTTGAACGACGATGCTACATATTTGGCTTCGCTGCCGTTCAAAGGGGCATGTATTCCGGTCAAAGAAGATGCAGTCAGGTGGCCAAAAACCGTTGGTGAGGTTGCGAAGTACGGCAGAGGTGGAAAGGCCAAGACTGGACAGTCTTTTACCGGCCTTCTATCATCGTCGAAACTTTCTCACGGTTGAATGTTGAACGTTGAACGTTGAATCCCGACGTTTCTATTCACATTCTCCGCATACTGTAATAGTAATGCAATCAGTAGGGCTGCTAGTCCTTGGAACGCTTCTCAGCGGTGTCGTCTACATTTCTAACTGGACCATGGAACCACTTGTGCGCAGACATCACCCACGAAAGCGACGCAAACACGAAAACTGCCCCCACAATCAGCACTGCATAATCTACGTATCCGTGAAGCAAGTCAATCGATATTCAGGTTTGGGAGAGAAGACGCACTCATACTCTCCGCGTCGGTTGCTTGTCCGGGCGGGAAGAGTAGCATGATCGTGATGAATGTGACCCAAGCCACGGCGACCGCACCGATCGGTGTGGACCACCGACCAAGACTAAAAGGTCCAGGTTGTAGTCTGGTCCGTCCAGAAGTTATGCGCAGAAAGATGGGGGTAGCATAAGACGTATACAGTCCAATCACTGACGCCCTGGAAATCCTAATCAGCTCCCTGCCTACCAAGCGAACGAAGGAAGGAGTTTACCCAGCCAGAGATGTCAGCGCTGTTTCTGAGAACCCCAGCAGGCCAATGATAGCAGACCAGCCCATCACAAACCATACCGCGTTTACTGGAACAGCAGTGTGGGGAGTTATCCGCTTCCACCAACGAGATCCGGGCAAGGCGTTGTCCCTGTGACAATACGCTAATGAAGCGGAGGTATTTGGATATATATCAACTAACCGGGCGAAGGCAAACACGACGCGGGAGGCGTCTACACCTTGAGCAGCCCCCGTAACGTACTATTTGGGAATAATAAGCTAGCCGGAAAATGAAAGAACGGGGTAAGAAAAAGTTACCTGGACTACTATTATGAAGGACCAGATTGCCAACATTCCCCGCTTCCCAAGGACACTGAGGAAGACTTGGCCCATGGGGAGCGGCAGGTCTGTGCCCAACAGATCACTGACCGAGGGGATAACAAAAGAAGTGGCGATAAGAATGAGCCACCCGATGCTCGCAGTAGCACCGACGCCAACCTATGATGATCGCTTGAAGACGACACCAAGTAAATAGGTTCATTACGCACCAAGACTGCAATCGGAGCCGCGCGTCCGGCATTCGCGGTTTCCTCTTGAACGGTTCGTTTAGATGGAAGAGATGTCGATGCGGGAAATATAGATACCCGATATGTGAGCCGCTGAGTCGTCTGTGAAAGTTTTGTCATTTGTGAATAGGAGCAGGTCTACTCAAGCAGAGAACTTACATCCAGTTAGAGTCCACATGGCGGAGGTCATTGACAATATGAACGCCCAGCCGTCTGTTCCCAAGTTCAACAGGGAGAAAGCGAAAGCAAACAATATGTACTGACTATTCGACCAGCCGGTGTTATTTTCGAACAACGTGAACGCTACTTTGGTCGAGACTTTATTTCCGCCGGATACCACCAGAAGAGAGATTATTGCTGCTAAGCTAGTCCCCACTTGATAAAATTCAGAAAAGAATTAACGCACGCAATTTCACTCACCGTTGACGATGACATAGAAAATGTTGAGTCTGGCGAGAACTCGGGTCGCAGCTGAACACACAACGCCATGGGAGAACAGAATCGCCACAAGAATTCCATAAGTCCCTGTTTTGTGTTCGAGCCTTTGCCAGAAAATACCAGGAAAGACTTACCACCGAGAGAAATAATAGTTTTGCCGTCACTACCAACTGCTATCGCAGTTGTAACCATCTGAGCGCAAGTGAAATCAATAGAGCAGACCTTGATTCCCTACTCAGATACATTTCCTCAACTTGAAAAAAATACAGAACACACCAAGGCCACTTGTCCGGTAATATTCGCCCAGCCTAATGTTATGTGAGTTCACCGAAAGACTGTAACGAGGCAAGACAAACCTGTGATCCAACTGGCTAACGGCGCGTATTTCGCAGGTGCCATCTTTGCCGAAAAATAATACAAGCCCGCACTTGTCGGCATTGACGAAGCCAACTCCGCCATGCTGAGCGCGACAAACATTACAAAGAAGGCAGGAATAAACCAGCCCCAGACGAGGCCAACATGACCGCCCGATACCAAACCGAACGACAGTGTGCTGTAGATTTGTGAGGACAGGACTTACGTGGTGGGTCAGAAGAGAAACCTACGATGACACAGATGCAATAATGCCCTGCCAGTACAGTCTGTCAATGAAAGAAGGTTCTGCGCTAGGTATAAATTTACCATGATGCTAAAGCTGAATGCGCATGTTTCCAAGAGGGAAAATTCACGCTTGAATTCGCTCTTGTAACCAAGCTCGGCCAATTTGGCGTTGTCGACATCCCAGACAGAAACCCTGGCTTTCTCTGTCACTTCTTTTTCAGATTTCGAGTTGTCGTCCATGTCGGAATATCGGTTGCTCAGGAAGAGGTGCTCTCGACGTCAAGTGGCGGTCTTGGATTCAGCCCGAGTTTTTGCGATAAGCAGATGGAAAACAGCGACGTCCCAGTACTAAGTACTTAGTGGGAAATTTGGTGCCGCATTATGGCAGACATTCCTCCATCTGGGTCAAATGCCACACGGTGGCGGTAGGAAGCATTGAATTGAAGGAAGCGGAGCGTGGTAGACAGTGGACACCGAGTACCACGGTGAACCTCGGTGTCGCGGTGCCCAGGTTCGAATTCCAAGTTTGACATCAACGCAACTTTCGGTGATGCCCGGCTCGGAATCATGATGGGCCCAGTCAAAGCCCAGTTCAACTTAGTACAGTACTACCACTTCCTCCTGACTCCTCCGGGAAGGCTCCTTGGTTCAAAGCTCAAGAAACCAGCCAAACCCAGCTCGACGACAATTTGTGTCCATCCTCCACTAGTGCCATCTTCTGGATCAACAAATCCAACGCTTGGGAAGACATCCGAGTCGCTTGGGAATCTCGCGATAGAAGCATCGGAGTACCGCAACACCGTCAGCTCTATATTTTCCCAAAGCTAGCCAGCCTTGGAGAACCGAACCTTCTTTACCCCAACACCTTCCCGATTCTTGGCACATCGATTACTTATCCAGATGGTCGGCACCCATTTGCATGATGAGCTGAAGACAAGTGTGCGCATCCAGGTGGAGACAAAGTATGGCAAAGTAACGGGCGGTCGTGCTGCGAACAAGTGCGCTGTATTTCTTGGTAATTGAGTCCTCATTATACTATCGGAGGGGAGATCAGATTCTCATTGTTATCGGATAAGAGGTTCCTTACGCTCTGCCGCCCGCAAGGTTCGAGGACCCGCAGCCATTGCCTGCCGACTTTCGGTATGATATCGACAAGGAGTTCACTCGTGAAGCGTCCTGTGTGTGTGTTGTTCGTTTATCAAATCATAATTTTAATCGAAGAGGTAGACGCGTTTCAACCCACGAACGACGGTCAGGCACAGAGTGAATGAGTGTATCCATGCCACAAACAACACAAGATTAATTTTTCTTAAGATACTCCTTTCGAGGACAAAGTTGGGTTTGGAAATCCCACTGAAAACGCGTGAGTCTACTATCAACATCGGAAACAAACGAGTTTCATGTTCTTGTCAGGCTTTTCCTGAATATTGTTTCGCCTCCCTCCTTCCCCTGCGCGCAGAAGTTTCCGGTCCGGGTATACATACACGGAGGGTGCCTCTCATTAGCATGTTTCCACTGAACGTCGTCTCATCCCATTTATGGCAGATTTCTGCAATTTGGTTCTCCGCATGGGCTAAAGTCGCAAGCACAGTATATTTCTGCGGAGAGATCTGAGGTGTGGGTTAATATTGGGTACCGTCTTTCTGCTTTTGGCTTTCTGGCGACAAGCCAGCCGGAGATCAGCGGGAATTTCGGGTTCAAAGACCAATGGTTGGCCCTCGTATGGATCAAAGAAAATATTGATTCTTTTGGTGGTTCGTGGTTTCGCACAAGCTCAACGTTCAACTCCCAACGTGCCTTCACCATTTATTTTATAGGTGATCCTGAAAATATTCAAGTTATCGGACTATCTGCTGGTATGAGTCATTTTCATTTGCGTTCTTCGATCTTAGAGCTCTTCCTAGGCGCACACTCTGTCCATCAACTCCTTCACTTTACCTCTCATCTTCCCAAAGGCACCATCGCGCCTTTCACTTCTGCAGTACTCCAATCGAACGCAATTGTGTAAGTAAATCCAGTCATACTCTCGATTCAACGTGTGTTCATGGTATCCGCAGTAACGATCCCAGGACACCTCAAGAATTGCGACCGCAGTTTGAAGCACTCTGCCGAGCTTTGAATATCGATCCGTCATGCTCCGATGCTTTAGACCAGCTAGTCAAAGTTCCCGCATCAGAAATCACCCGAGTAATTGAAACAGACGCACTCGGAACCAAATTCGGTACATTCCGGGGCTGCTTAGATGGGAAATGGCTCCCAGCATCTCCGAGTCCTATGGAATGGCAACGCTCTGGTGGGTTTGCCAGTGCCCTACGCGAAAAAGGTGTCAAGAGTATTATCACTGGCGATCTGACAGAAGAATGGTACCTCTATTCGATCGCCCATCCGATTGATTCCCCCAAGGACATTGCACTCAATCTCGAGCGGTATTACCCACAAGATATGGTTACAGCAATGACTTCTCATTATCCGAGTCTACCTGATACCGCAGCGAGCGAGGAGTCAATCAAGTTGTTTGGCGAAATTTTTAGCGACTTTCAAGTTCATCTTCCTATCCGTATACTCGCTCGTGACCTTCATGAAGCTGGATTCCCTGTGCTTCGATACGAGGTTCGTTGGGTACCCGAGCAGCTCCGTACCGGAGGTGGGCTGCACGAATATATTTGTGACTGAATTCCTAGCTGATCTATTCAGGATATGTCACTCACGGGACGGACAGAGCTCTCTGGGCTTTCCGTGTACCCGACTTGAACGAAGATCAAATTAAGGTAGCTCGCGTATGGCTTGCACGGATTGCGGAGGAAACACAGGCTTTGGAAAATGGCGGCAAGACAATCAAAGGGTCCAGGGATATCTTGGTTCTTGTGACTATTCCCTTCGTCACCCCATTTATATCGTGGCAGCTTACCAAGTTACTTGATCCAGGGCGAGGATAGGACTGTGGAGTGGAAAGTTGACCTTCAGTGGGACGACAAGATGAAACTCATGGATACGCCGGCGAAGTAACGGTGAGTGTGAAGTTGACGGACTCGTGACGAGTTACTTGAATGCGCGTGGAAGGAAAGTGAATCTGGAGGTCTGACGGTTTCAACTGTATACTATTACTTGTCATCTTTATGCTATCTATATTATAAGCTGTAAAATACAGTAAGACTAAGAGGATTCAACAAGTAGAAACGCGTTAAGAATTTCAACATGCCGCTCGGCACTGCACGGAATTGGCCGTTACTTTCTCACGGTTCAAAGACGAAAGAAGCATGATAATTTTGTATCGAATAGACCAAAACGTAAGCGAGACTGGTTTTACATGCATGTAGGGTCGATACAGACGTGAGGACTAGAATTAAGCCGAATTGGCCGCGCGAATCTTACCCAGCGGAGTCTTGGCCATGACGCTGAGAACCTCGAATAGCACATCAGCGGCTGCCATAGTCGTTAGTTCAGCGTTGGCTACCAATGAATCAATGTCGAATGACTAAATTTTGAAAGGATACGCACTGTCGTAAGCGGGCGCAACCTCGACAATGTCGGCAGAAACGATATGCATACCCTCAAGGCCTCTTAGAATTGTGCGAAGTTCGCGAGTTGACCACCCTGCAGCAAAGTAAGCTGATGGGCCTGTGGGCTACAGAAAATGAGATTACCTCCGGTTTCTGGTGTGCCTATAGGGAGAAAAAATTAGGAGCCACGAGGCAAACTATCTAGTATAATGCACTTCACCTGTGGCCGGGGCGAACCTACACAAATTATAAGAATAATGCCCATCATACTCGATTTGGGTTGTGGCGGAACTTACGCAGGGTCTATACTGTCGATCTAAGTAAAAGATTTGAGTTGAAGCTTCGTGCGACCCAAGTTCAAGTTCTTACATCGATGGAGAGATAGACGGGGTTGTCTCCCACAGTATCACGAATCTTCTTGATAATACCGTCAGTTCCTGCAAACGGACCGATGAAATCAGTGTTGAGGTGAAGGAGAGCATTGATACCAATGGTGTCTATCTCCCGGGCCTCAATGCGTTGGAATCCAGATTCATCGTCATTATCGTAGTCTTCGGGCCCGCTGAGTGTGGTGCGGATGGCCCCGTGCTATCAGAAAGAATAAACTAGGATCAAAGTTTCAAAAATAAAAGGATGAAATGGAAGGGGGAAAGCGAAATCATGGAACAACAAAAGACACTTGCAATTGAAGATCCGTTCTTAATCAGTCCTTCCTGGCTCGCCCAGTAGAAATAGGTGCCGTGATTGATGGCAGCTTGGTCACTCGGGGCGCCTCCAAAAACTGAGGGCTTCCAAGTGTCTAATTAACACTGAACATATGATCAGGGAGGAGCAACTATGAATACGGACCGAGGTGGGAATCAAAATGAATGACGGATATCTTGCCGTACACAGAATTAATGGAACGGAGTAATGGGAGCACGATGGTGTGGTCGCCACCAAGAGTAATGATTCTGGGATGGTTCTTGCCATCGAGCGAGAGCGGGACCAGGGTTTCACCAGTGACGGAATCATTCCCCAACGGCGAAAAGGCTTCCCGCTGGAGGAGAGCCTTGTGTCCACTGAAGAAATGTGGCAAGTTAGAACATTTTCAAGAATTCGTGCATTCTACTAACCTTTCGATCTGGTTGATGGCGTATTTATTATCATAGGGTCTAGTACAGAATGGTCAGAGACGTCTAAGCCGAAATTCGATTGGTCTCACGTTACAGGAATGTCGCCGCAGTCGACGATTCGCAAACCAGAACGGAAAGGGTTGACTTGAAGAGGTACATTGTACCCTCCGTACAACGTCAAGCGACGACTTCCTGCCCGGATCCCAGAGGGACCAAACCTCGCACCAGGCCTGTAGCTAGTCGCGGTATCCTAGTCAACATAAATTCACCGTGAAGATCATTGGACCGTCAGAGCGAAACTTACGAAGGGAGCTCCAATGAACGCTATATCGAAGGGAACGTCGCTGTCCTTGGTGAGGCATTGAACCCAAGGTAATTTGGCAAACGTAGTGATGCCAGAGAAAATGGCATCGGCAGTGATCTCGCCGTTGAGTCCACGATAAATGGGCTCGTAGGGGAAGCGCACGTAGTCGAGAGGCATCTGGTCTTCGTGATCATGATGTTCACCATGAGCGGAAACGTAGACTGCAAGGATGAGTAGGGGTAAAATTCCTGAGAGTTGCATGAGGGCGAGGATTGTGGGAAGTCTCAAACAAATCCCAAATCTTAATAAACGCTATCTTTGAATTGCGAGACGACCAAACCGAAAAACGTATGACTTTGGGATAACGTTACGGATCAGGATGCCCGTTGGTGTCCATGGATTGAAATGCATGCTTTCGGATTCTATCTGCATCGTGGTGTTCCAGTAATGGTAGTCCAGCCAAAGAACCAGGTTCTGCACCGACATATGGGGAACATTACCCATCGGCGCGGTGAGTTGAAGCTGCTAAGTATCAGCAAAAGCGTGCCAGGATAGCCCACGATCTGCTCGTGTTTTGCCTTGAGGCGATTGACCCATGTCAACTGATATTCAACTGGCGAAAATTCCCCTGCTCATGAGATTGTCGGAGTCACGGTCTAGTCGGAGGAATTTCTGGCGACATCGAGAAGCGAGATAAGGGACCTCGGTTCCATTGAGGCGTGCCATACCCAAGTCCGAGCTTAAAACGGCCTCTTACCCCAATATCAGACGTCCGAGTATCCGACAACTTCTCATCGAAATAATGCATACGCCTACCGACGAAAGGTTACCGCTTCTGCGTGGAGAGATACCGACTCGCGCGAACGTCCCCGACCACTCTGGAGCGCAAGATGGAATAACTACTACCCCAACTGATTGCATTCAGAACCACCCGGATAAACCCGATGCTCACCTTTTCTGGTCATTGCTGTGTGATTCATGCCCAGGTAACACAATGCTTTGGATAACTTGCTTTGTGTTCAACAACCGGCAGTAATCCTCTCCTACATCCTGCAGAATTCGATCCAGACCGCATCAATTTTGATTGCTGGGCGGCTAGGACCAGATGAACTAAGCTGCGCTGCGTTCAGTTTGATGTTGGCATTCGTTTCCGGCGAGTGCCCGACGTTCGTTCGAATCCAACGATGATCCCACGGTTTCAACAGGCTGGTGCGTTGCGCTTGGCGGGACGACGGCACTGGATACCCTCGGATCGCAGGCTTTCACTGGAGGAAACCCGAAAGACCTGTCAATACACTTTCAGCGATGTCTCGTCATTTTGTGGATTCTACTCGTTCCGGTCTGCGTGCTTTGGTGGTTCATCGAGCCAGTTCTTCTTGTTTTGGGACAATCCGCTATGCTGAGCCAAGACGTGCAAACATTTCTACGAGTTCTTGTCGTTGGCGCACCGGGTTACATAGGTTAGTATACAGATTTTGAGACAAGTATTGAGTTACTCACAGGAAATCAGGGTTCGAAAGTCTCAAGAAATATCTACAGTGCCAAGGTAAGATCAACTCAAATCCAGGGCGAAAGACTGACGAAAACCTGCCAAGGCATAATGGGCGCTTCGACAACTATCCTCATAGTCGTCTTCCCGATAAACATTGTTTTGAACATTTCCCTAATTCATCATACCCCGCTCGGAATATTGGGGTCCCCTTTGGCGCTGTCTATCACCTATTGGTTGTGTTTCGGGCTTCTCGGGCTTTTGACTTGGTTTTCGCCAGTTCACAAACAAAACGGAACGTGGGAAGGAGTTAACCTGTCCACCGTCTTCCACCCACGAAGCTGCTATTTGTTTCTTAAACTTGCTGTTCCTGGCATCTTGATGGTGGGAACCGAATGGCGAGTATTGAATCTAGTAAATTATATTCACACAAGTGACTTTCTCGACAGGGCCGCTTTCGAGATAGTTGCATTAGCAGCTGGTCGGTTGGGCCCATTGTCCCTTGCAGCTCAATCTGTGATAATGACGACGGATCAGAGTACGTATACATACGCAGCGAAATACAGTCACAGTACCCACCCTTCCAAAAGTTTTGAACACTCTGCCTTTTGGGATCGGAGTGGCTGCATCGGCACGCGTAGGAAACCTCATTGGCGCTCGTTCCGCCGCTGGCGCAAAACATGCAGCGCATGCGTCCGCGGTTCTGAGCATAGCGGTCGGAGCGGTGGTAATGACTGTCATGATGTTGTCCAGAAATGTTTTTGAGCACTTACCTCTGGCTCCGTTTTGCGGCTGATGCGGCTGTAGGTTTACGGTTATTTATTCAGCGACGACGTAGAGGTCGTTGAGCTAGTCGGGAAAGTCATGCCTCTTGTGGCTTCTTTTCAAGTGGCAGACGGATTAGCCGGGTCTTGTGGTGGTGTTCTTCGTGGACAAGGTGCGATTGAAATAGACAGCTGTCCACGCATTGAGCAAGAGTACCAGGACGCCAGCATCTCGGAGCGCTCTTCAATTGCGTCGCATACTACGTGTTAGCTCTGCCACTTGGAATAACGCTCGCTTTTCGTTGCAACCTCGGACTGCAAGGGCTCTGGATAGGTAAGCAGAATCTCCCATGATGTGGGGAAAGTTGAATGAAGGATTATAGGCCAGGTTTTGGCTCTTTTCATCGTCGGTCTAGGCGAATATTATGTGGTTTGGCGGTCAGATTGGGAACTAGAAATTAAAAGAGGGGCGGAGAGGAATGAAGAAGAGGCGAAAAGACGAGCGCTGAACGCTATCGGAAACCAAGCGTAGCTAGAGAAATTCCAAGAGCTTTTTGTGTTCGTCAGTCGTCGACGCCTTCGTCGTCGTCGTCGTGGTTGAGTTTCAAGCTTGACCGGGATTTGCCGGTCAACATTGATCACATGGGAATTTCTATTTTTGGGCAAACCTCCACGTCGACACGGTGATTTGTACTTTTGACTTAACCCAAGGCGCGACTCTGAAGACTCTACTCCGGCCATGCCTTCGGCCTTTCCGCTCCCTTCAGACCTCTCGCCGGCGACGGTCACTAACACCGCTTCGCTTTTGAGAATCGTTGCTCTTTCCCTCATCTCTGGCGCAGCTATCGCGTCTCGTCTCTTTGCTGTCATTAATTTCGAGAGTATCATCCATGAATTGTGAGTGTTGAGGTTGTTCTGTCCCTCCCAGACTCTTGATACTATCTCTTCAAGCGATCCGTGGTTCAATTAGTGAGTAAGGCGGAATTACCTGGCTTCGACTGCTGAACTATCTGCGAAGTCGGGCAACGCGTGTTCTCGCATCCAAGGGCTTCTATGTGTGTGCTCAAAACATTTCCTCACTCCTCATCGATTGATTCTGGGCGCAGGAATTCTGGAATTGGTTTGACCCCACTGCATGGTACCCATTAGGTCGTGTCGTCGGTGGAACGGTCTACCCCGGTCTTATGGCAACTAGCGGCGTAATATACAACTTCCTCCACGCGCTCAATCTACCGGTCGACATTCGTAACATTTGTGTCATGCTTGCGCCAGGATTCAGCGCCCTCACTGCCTGGGCAACTTATATGTTTGTGGTCGACCTCATTTATTTCACGAGAGTCAAAATGAACTTCAGTTCAGGTTTACAAAGGAGATGAAGGATGAGAGTGCCGGACTGCTTGCCGCCGCCTTTATAGGCATCGTACCCGGCTACATCTCTCGGTCGGTTGCTGGATCCTACGACAACGAAGCTATCGCCATCTTCCTCCTCATGTTCACCTTCTTCTGTTGGATCAAAGCCCTCAAGCTTGGGAGCGCCCTGTTCGGTACTCTCGCCGCCGTGTTCTATTTTTACATGGTGGCTGCTTGGGGAGGATATGTATTCATCACCAACATGATCCCCTTGCACGGACTGGTGTTAATCCTGATGGGCCGGTTCAGCAGCCGACTCTACGTCGCATATTCGTCGTGGTATGCCATTGGCACGTTGTCCAGCATGCAGGTTCCTTTCGTAGGTTTCCAGCCCGTATCGACGAGTGAGCACATGGCTGCCCTAGGTACAAGATTTCTTCTTCGTTCTTTCGGTTTCACTGAACTTTTGCTTCGAGGTGTCTTTGGCTTGCTGCAAATAGTGGCCTTCATTCAATTAGTCAGGTCGCATGTCTCGTCGAAGCAGTTCCAGGACCTGCTCTTCTTCTCCTTGATCACAATTGGCTTGCTTGGATTCGTAGGCGTCGTCGGCCTTACATACAAGGGGGTCATTGCTCCCTGGACAGGCCGTTTCTATTCCCTCTGGGACACAGGCTACGCCAAAAAGTTTGTCGCGCACTCCGCTTCTGTATGCTTGCCTCTAACGTTGCCTCAGGCATATCCCCATCATCGCCTCCGTCTCTGAGCACCAGCCCACTGCTTGGCCATCCTTCTTCATGGATCTCCAATTCCTCATCTTCGTTTTCCCTGCTGGTGTTGTGATGTGCTTCAGCCAGCTTCGTGACGAACATGTATTTGTGATCATCTACGCCGTCATGGCCAGCTACTTCGCCGGCGTCATGGTCCGTCTCATGCTCACTCTGACCCCCGTCGTTTGTGTCGCCTCAGCGATTGCCTTTTCGTCCCTTCTCGATACCTATCTCGATGGTGCGGAGCCAGAGGAACCCAAGAAAGTTGCAACGCCTGCCGCCCCCACCGTCGGTGGCGCATTAAATGATCTCGTTGCAGCCGCAGTGTCGCCGAAGAAAGGCGAAAAGGCCAAGACCAAGGCGATCTTTGGTCTTGACACTCGCCTCGCTGTCGTCTTGAACGCCCTGGGCATGCTTGCATTCTTCGTCTTCCATTGCACCTGGGCAACCGCCAACGCGTACTCCTCGCCATCCGTTGTACTGGCCTCGACAAACCCTGATGGAAGCCAGCACATCATCGACGACTTCCGTGAGGCGTACTACTGGTTGCGCCAGAACACTCCGGAGACGGCCGTCGTCATGAGTTGGTGGGATTATGGTTATCAAATCGCGGGAATGGCTGACCGCCCCACGCTCGTGGACAACAACACTTGGAATAACAGTCGGTTGTTTCCTTTGAGGTTTCTGCTTTGACTAACTCTTGGTCTTTCAGCGCACATTGCCACCGTCGGCAAGGCGATGTCGAGTTCTGAGGAGGTCGCATACCCCATCCTGCGCAAGCACGATGTAGACTACGTTTTGGTCATATTCGGCGGCTTACTGGGATACTCTGGCGACGACATTAACAAGTTCTTATGGATGGTACGCATCGCACAAGGTGTCTGGCCTGACGAAATCCAAGAGCCAAACTACTTCACACCTCAAGGCGAATACCGTGTCGATGAGCGTGCGTCAAACGCCATGAAGAACAGTTTGATGTACAAAATGTCGTACTATCGGTGAGTCTATTCGGTCGTCGATCATGCCGTTTGTTCGCGAACCTGACTTTGAATAAACTTTTAGGTTTGCGGAACTTTTCGGCGGTGGGCAGGCAACAGACCGTGTTCGTCAACAACAGGTGCCGAAGATTGGGCCAACTTTAGATTATCTAGGTGCGCCTCCCTGATCATTTTGTCCTGAGATCATCATGCTAATTCGGCGGCGTATGTCTGTCTCTGTCTAGACGAGGCGTATACGACCGAGAACTGGATCGTGCGGATCTATGAAGTCAGGAAGGAGGACCTTCTGGGGCGTGATCTGAAAAGCGCAAACGCGTTCGCAAAGGGGAAAAAGCGTAAGCGGTCGAAGCCTGTCTCACGGAGGCGGGCCATTCATTGAAAAGCTTTGGAAATCACGTATACATTCTAAAATTGAAAAGGAATTCTTATATCTCATTGTACCGTCGCGCCACTGCATCGTGAGTGTTTTCAGAGCCGTAAGGATATGCATGGAAGCTGCCACTGCAGATCTGCATGAGGCAGTCTTGAACGGCATTTCGGTAGATCTAAAATTTCAAACGATAATTGCCTCCAGGTGCCCCCTGCATTGCTATTCCGCTTTTGGGCATAAACATTAGACTATTCCAGCCTATAACTAGGTAATTACATTCGGTGTGTAATGCGTACTACTTAATGCGAGTACAGTGAAGGTCCTATGTACAGTAGAAATACAATTTTGCTTGTACAAATGCACGCGGCCATAGAGTATCCATCGGTGAGTGAGTGAGTTGAGTTCCACAGAAAGAAAGTACAATGAAAGTCTGTCCGTCCGTAACGCGCTGCGCTCGGGGCTGAGATATTTTGGCAGTAGATGAAAGTCTTGCCGCCGCCACCGCATTACTGGGGCGGAGGACCGTAACGGCACGAAGTGCGGTTGTGGCCCTGTTGTCCACACAGACCGCAACAGCCCGGGGCTCTGGGTCGGGTGGGCGGAGGAGCGGGCTTTGGGATCTCCGGCTTAGGGCATGTCTTGCGATTGTGGCCGCGCTGTCTACAGTTGCCACATCGGTCTATGGGGCAAAAAAAACCATAGGTAAGACGTTGAGCAGAGAACAAGGAACGCACACTGCGTACTTATGACCTTGAGGTCTTTGTAGTTGTAGTTGTAGGCATCTGAGTTGCTCGGAGTTGGAGAGCTGTAGCTGCTTCGTGACTAGTACGAAGAAAGTTTTCAGATATTTTGTAAACAGAGAGGAGAAACGAGAGCGTACGTCGTCGTAACGTGTGTCGTAGGCCGGGTAGGCCGGGGCAGAGGGGGCACCATTTAAAGACCGTCCAGTCTGTGAGCCCTGAGACGGTGGGGGCGAGCATAGCAGTCGACTGATGTTCATGGCGCACTTCCCTAGCGAACTTGGAAAACATTTGACGCCTTTATACGCCTTTCGTTGGAGACGAGGTCAAAAAAGAACTCTGATGTTAGGCGATAAAGAGAAGGATCGAGAACTGTTCAGGTTGCGGCCTTGAAAGTTTGAGTAGGACCGGAGTGTTACAGCCACACCCCAAAGTTAACTTGATTTGCCCTAAGAGTGCGATGATCAAATGCAAATCATGACGGCCTGGAAAGAGCCGTCGCATAGAGGGAAAGCAGGGTCGGTGACAGGGCCAGGGACATGAGGAAAGCCAAAACTGGAACTGGAAAACGCAGAATTCGACGAATCTCAGTTGAAGTTGGTGGGATGTCGATTAATTCATTGTTCGGGTTGGACGGTACTCGTAGCACCCTGGAAATTTTCATGTGTGATAGCGGTCGACGGCAGATGGGTGATGATACGGGCTAGGCTAGAAGTAAGTAAGTAGGAGATGAGAGGAGGAAAGAACCGCTAAAGTGCGAAATCCTGTGTGGCGGTGTATCCATCCAAATCATTTGTTTTCGCCTCACTACCCTCTCTCACTTCTTCTATCATGACCGTCCGGCGTCCTTCCTTACTCTAAATCTACCTTCTTAGAGGTCATATATCTGAACGCGTCCAGATTCCTTCTGAGCGGATCTGTCCATCATTTCGCCCTCTACTTATCGCGCCGAACAGTTACTTCCTGGGGCAGTACTGGATGCCATTGTTCGTTGAATCGTCTCTCAAGATGAAGAAGATTAACAAGGCTTATTACAACTCGTACATCGTACATGGTATGGTAACGGACGTGTACAGCATTCTCATCTCTTCACCGCTCCACGGTGCTTGTTACTGGCGAATGGGACTCGGAGGATTGGTGTCAGTGCTACACGATGTGGGCCCGGAATATCTCCTCCAGAGCCTGCTTATCCAGCTCACATCCTTCGTCGCTTCTTCCTCCGATGATTTATTGGATGATTTATTGTGTTCTGGCTTTGGGAGAGTTGGTGATTTTGGCGGGGGCACGAGCTCCGAGCTCAGTGATGGTTTTCTCGGAAGAGGAGATGAGGGAGACCCTCTACATTGTGCATGGGCTTCCTGCCACCTCGCTCGCTCCTCATTCCACCGTGATTTGTCTGCTTGCCATTTCACCGCCCACTCTGCTGGCGCCAGCGGAGTCATATCCTCATCGTCTGTCCACGACTCGTCCCGCCGGTCTGGTGCTCTGTTGTCTCGGGGTTCCTCTCTCCGCTGGGCGGTCTCGTCTGTGGGCTGTAATTGCGATGATGAAGGGCCTGCAGACATAGTCTGTGCGTAGTGTGATGCGAGATGGTCTGGGTAAAGCTCTGGCGCCCACTCAACAGATATCGCTATACTTATACCACCGTCAACCAATCTCTTTGCCAGCTGTTGGCGGCCGACACCGAATTTGGCACGTGGGTATTTGCTGGGCGGGCGCTCGGAACGCCTCAATCAACCTGTTTTGGGCGTAATAGGAAATGCGACGCAACACCGAGTCACCGACACAAGAGCCCGGTAACACCGTCTACGAGGAGAAAATCCCTGGAATGATGTCAGCACTGGTGGTTCTCGTCAAACATTTTGCGGCTGCTCAATTTTAAAGGCATCTCCCACTCTTCGATCTTCGTGCGAGATCAACTTCCTGTTGTCTGCATCTGACATGAGATTGACATCTCTCTTGTGCCGATATACTGCGTATTCATTTTGATTCTGTGCTTGACGCCTTCGAATTAATGTCTCATCCCTTGCGAAGACCAAGTCCGTGGCTTATCGTGGCGGTGTTGTGGGCTGAGGTATATCATCGCAATTATGATCGGGTCGCGAGATAGGAAATCCTAGTAAGCGGTGACCGGTGACCCGTCTGTGTTTGAATATTCTTCTCTTGGCGCGGGGAGGGATTCGGTACGTCTACGGTCTCGCTGGTTGTCTGTACATATGTTGAAAATTTTACAACCGGCATTGTATCGGCCAACGAACCAAACCGCTTGACTTGCTGCTTCTCCCTGGTCTGCCGGTACTACGTAGGTTCTTGGGGAACAGGAAACCCAGAACTAACGCGGGAAAATCTCAGAGAAAATAATCTGTATCCAGGCGAATCACCGGGGCGCCCACGAAGAGCAGCGCCCGTTGCTCTCTCTTTCTGTCCTTTGCGCAGCCTCGGTTTTATATGAAGTCGTTCAACAAACCCAGTTTTCCATGTCCTTTTCTCGGAAACATTATTCTGAGGTGGCCCAGCCTTCGTCTCTTCACGAAAATGACGGCCCATATTACCTGTGGGTTACTCCTTGGAGGCGGCCGCCAATTTTTTTACATGGCGGCTAGGTTCAGTAAACTGAGATGAAGGTTCGTCTGTGTTATCGACTGACTGACTGACTGTCCTTGTGTGACCGAATTTGAACATGACCTCCTTGTTCAGGCCGTACCGTGGACGTTTTTGTCACGTAGTTTCGGCGGTCGCTCTTGTTTCAATGGCGGCTCGATTTAGGACTTACTTCCCTGACTCTCTGACTGACTGCGCTCGTTTGGCCCAAGCTGAAGTTCGTGGACAGATTTGTCAAACGATATTTCGGCGATCACTGTTGGTTCGTCAAACTTCTTGAAATATTGTCTAGACTGCATAGAACACCCGCGGCCTCACTGATTTCAACGTTAGTCACGGTGGCTGGTGTGCGGCAGATAATGCTTCTCTCCGTTACTTCACTCGACCTGGTCACCTTACGACTTATGGCCAGGTCGTGCTCTGCCATTGCTCGATGTTGATCCTATACAGGGCATACACCAGCCAATCTTCAGCGCGGCGTTGACACCGTGTCATCATCATCCGTTCGTTCAGGCTGTTGGGTCACAATGGGTGAACGGCGGAGGAGTGTCCTCGAATTCTTACTTTCTATTTTTTTTGGAAATAAATTTGTTTTCACCAGCAACTTGTGAACTCTCTGAAGGAGCCGAGACTGGAAGACATGTAAGAGTCACATTTGTTATGTCTCCACGAATGGAGTCTCGAATCGTCTGGCTCGGCATTCTCGGGCTTTGTCTGTAGCTCTGGAAGTCGAGTCCTCCAGCCTCGAATCGGTGTGAAGTATTTTTGTGCTCTTACTTGGCTCTTGCTCAGCAGCATAATATTAACCTGAGCGTGCGGACTGCACTGTATAGAGGATTATTTCTGGGAAGAGTCTCCCGTAGTTCAACCAATCAGGACGATCTTACGGCTGCAGCGTTGACTCCGATTGGGTGTGATGAACCAATCATATGGCGGTCTAGAACAAAATTCAACTTGCACAAAACTTGAGTTTCTCGTTCTCCTACGGCCCTCTAAATGGCCAACCAGAGCTGCTATGCATTATAAAGACTTCTTCGAATTTTTCCCGATTTTCTGAGCAAGAAACAAGGTAGATCTGGGGGATGCAACAGGATTGGTCGGCCAACAACCAGTCAAGCGGTGGTCTGGCCTTGGGTCCAGAATATGTTAGTTCTTACAGTTCCTCCCACAAATAAAAGCGACCAGGTCATGCTGTCGTTGCCTACACCCTTCAGATGCTCCCCTACTTGTCGCTTCAACCGCCCCTCCGTCCGCGCATAACGCGCCCGCGCGGCCTATGGAAGGGTGGGAAATCTAAACAACGGTTCAACTTGGACGGATTCCGGTCCAAAAGTTTGGGCTCCGACACCAGCAGCGACGACGATCTAGACGGCTATTGTCTTCTCGAGTACAGTCCGGAGCCTTTCGACAACGATTGCTGTAGTATGGACACTTCCGAGCCGCCGCCAGCACCCGACAGCCGATTTGAGGAATGGGAGGCGCTGAAGGACCTATTTGCGCGTGCGGCGGAGAAGTATGAGAGTGGGTATCAGTGCTATACTCGTCGTCTATCGACCTGCAGTCTTACCGTTCTGCAGGCGACGATGTCAACGAAGCTGTCTCACTGCTCCGAAGTGTCATAGCTGAAAGCGCCCGATTTCTGGTCCTTTACGAAGATCCTTCTCTGCTGTTCGCCGAGCCTGGCAGCAAAACTCCAGAACCTGTTTCTATGACTTCCCCAAAGACGCCCAAGAAAAAATGGTGCGTTCCATGATTGTACCACAATCTCGAGTCTAAATAAGCTCGTAGCACATGTCGAGAAAATCCGACGGCGCTCCACGCTCAACTTGGTACCGCTCTATTTCTCTTTGGAAACCTTATCGCGCAGGACCCTTCACTGGCGCTACCCAATGAACCATCGATACCGGCAACTTATTGGTTGGCTGCTCTTGACGTATTCGAGACGGGGGAGAATCTTCCTAGTCGAACGAGTGGACGCGGCTGCGATGCACCGGAAGACTGGCGGATGGCTATAGTCTGGGGCCGCACTCTTATCTGCGTCGCTGACGCCGCCCTGACATTACAACTGCAAGGTTCGAGCGCACCCCCGCCCCCACCAGAGCGTAAATGGCAATCACCCACCGCCTCCCCGTTCGCTGCTATCGCCATGCGCCGCCCGCCCGCTTCGCGCCGTATAGTGCTTGCGACCGCCGATATGCACGAACTTCTTGTCCTGGCCATCGATCACTTTGCACGTGGAATCTTCCACATGCCCCGCACCGCGCCTCGGCCAGAACCCGGTCCTTCGTCTGCACCTACATTTGATCGCTCGTCTGAGCTGTTCACGATTGCCCGTGAGGCGCTTGCACTTGCTGAACGGCTGCCCGCGGCCGCAGAGCGTACGCGCTGGGCTACGTGGGCAGATAGCGTGCTACAGCAGATCCCAGTTCAGACTGAAGTGGTCATACGAGTGCGAGGGCGGTGTTGGCTGGTCGTTGGGACCGCGCGCGTTGAAGAGATCGAAGCCAGCGCGTGGGGCGACAGTGAAAGCTCCGATTCACCACCCTCGTCCTCGCTTGATAGCGAAGAGGCTGAGGAAGCTCGCGAGGGACTCGAACGTGCCGTAGAATTTTTCGAACGCGCGATGGGTGAGCGGTCGCAGGGTACGGATGTTGCAGAATCAGAGAGAGGTTCTGAAGAGGAATTACGCGCTTTCCTTGTCGAAGCGCTGTTGACGTTGGCCAATCTTACCAAGGACAAGGACAGCCAGGAAGCGTTATACCAGCGCGCTCAGCTTCTAGGCGGGGACACACTAGGGATGGAGATGGATGTAAGTAGTTGAGGGGTGACAGCGCTAGATCTAATTGCTATTTAATACCCGGCACTGGGACACGATGTATCCATAAACCAATGTACAGTATTCAAACACACAACATACATACACGCAATTTTACATGGCTCAGGCCACACTACCGCATAAATCCTAACTCGTTATCGTCGAGCGCCTGGGCAAACAACGATGTATGGGCGACATCCGACACGGCCGTGAACACCAGGTTTTCGTGCATCGAGGACAACGAGGAAAATTCGCCCCCAGCGTCCCACACGCTGCGCATTCGACGCGGCTTCCTACGCGCGAGCATCTCTCCAGAGCCTCCAGTGTTGGGTGAATACGCGTAGAACCCGATTGTTCGTGCGACTGGCACCGCTCCCTCGACCGTGAACGTTCTCGTTCTTTTTTTCGTGTCTTCCCTGAAATCCGTGAACGGCCTCCGAGTCCCCAACCGGGTGGTACGGGTTGCCGCTCGCCTTCAAAAGGGGAAGCTGTACGACTGATGGAGGGTAAGTCTTTGTCGCTGAAGACACTTCGCGACCGTATATGGTGGGGGATGATGGCGTATTCACGAGCGTCGTATGATTCCTCGTTCGCGTCGGAATCATCATCTGACGACCCGCCAACGAGACTGCGTAGTGCCGTACGCGCGGAACCAGTGAGTGTGAACGCGCCAGTTGCGACCTGTACCGGGCTCGAACAGGCACTGCTTTGGACCGCAATCTTTATTTTGGGTGCATTTCCGTCAAAGGGAACGGAGACTGAAAGTGTTCGGCAACGACGATGTCGAGTCCGGGGCTAAGTACTTGAGTGAGCGGGTGGAACACAAATCGAGTGCAGCGTACCTTCTGTTCAAGCGCGTCTGAAGGAGGAAACGGTTGTGCATGGGATGACATGCTAAAAGCGCGCTATTATCCTCCCTTAAATACCCCCCCGGAGTCAACAGCTTGGCTTCTTTGATAACTTGATAACAATGGAGATAAGCCGCTGTTGATTGGCCGTTGACGTAAAAATGTCCGAGATAGTAAACTTGAACGGAGATGATCCAGGTTCTTTGCCTCAAATGTTAGGTATCCACTCGAACCATTCGGAGGGACAATGTGAGTGATGCGGACGAGCTGAGGAAAAAGATATCGAGTAGACAAGGTTAGGTTTTTCAAGAGAAATCCCGAAAAATGTCCAACGGAACAGACTACTAAGTGCAAGCGAGTGGTTGAGCATCAGAAGGGATATAAAGATTTCATTTTAAATGCACCTGCCGCGAATGATACTCTAGTCAGTTTCTGGTCGCATTGACCGCTCGAACCCAAACGCACTTGACGAGAATGGGCGAGATGGGAAAGGAACTGTGAGCTATCTTTGCGTGCAGTTTGTTAGTGAGGTGGTGGCTACAAACGGTGGGAGAAATAGGAGTTACCTTACTGCCGGGGCCACCGACTCCAGTGACGATACGACGTCGTGACTACTTTGAACGGCGCGAATCATCGAACATTTCAGAAAGAACTATCACGGCCGCCTTTAAACACCCACAGGTCAATAATTTTATGCATGTGACAAATTAATGTGAATTCTTGCAGTCAACGAGCGAATCCTGTTGCGACGGCGAACAGACGCGAACAGAAGTTTGCTCAAGCGGCAGGGCGGGCGGAGCAGCGACTAATAACACCTAGAACGACTCAGTCAAATTTGGTCGTGTGACACCAAAGTTTGCGCTGAAAATAAGTTGAAGGATGGCCGTTGACGGCCACGTTCCCGACGAGAAGCCATACATGAGAAGTACTTCAGCAGCTGTTGTATACCGCGGTGTTGACCGAGTTTTGCGTTGTTGAATGGTTGTCGTACATTTTGCAGATCCGCATCACTGAGGATTTTGCGAACAACCACAGTCGGACTTGAGTTACTTGCTGCAAATCAGCTATGTAAACTGCGCAGCTCCGCTTTGCCCAGTACGAAGCGCTTCTCGATTCACTTCGCACTCGGACTCGAAAGAGTAAGTTAGCGTCGGCGCGGGCAAACGAGATTAAATGTTGACGAGATCATGACGGCCAGGTACCCGAAAAGCATCGGAATTCGCAATGAGGCGGGTCCGGGACCGCCAATTGAAATGTCCTCCAGGATTCAAGGTCCCGGTCGGTTCTTCTCGTATGCTCCCAACTTTTTCGTATTCGTTCTCATCACAAACGGAACGCCATCGTTGCGATTGCCGCGCTGGGACGCATTCGGAGAACACCCGGCAGATATACGAAAGGAAGAGAGCTAGATCCACCCTCATTTGAGGCTCGCCAGCGCACGTTTTGACACTCGTCGACTCTCGAGGGAGAAAGAAAGAGAAAGCAGCTGGAAAACGGCGTCGTCACAATGTGACTGGTCGCTCGGATATACGGGCCGATACCCTCTTCAAGTTGTCCACAACCTTAAATCCTAAGGCCTAAAGTCTTACCTCGATGGCGGCTGCTGCCGGTATGCTCAAATTCAAACTCATGGAATCCATACAGATGATAGTTTCAGACCTCAACCCCACCGTGGATTTCTTTGCCGGGACTTTGGCGGTAAGTTCAATGCTTTCACAGATTTTGCGGAATGGTCAGGTTACTGCAATTTCAGGGCTTGGGTGGGCTTGTAGCGGGCTTTCCATTCGACACAGGTATGTAAGCATTTGACTCAGGATCTCCATTCAACAGCAAGTTCTAGTCAAGGTGCGACTACAGACTCCTGAGTTAGCGGGACATTATCGCGGGTCGCTACCGCGTACGATCGCGACAATCGTGAGGGAAGAACGCATATTCGGGCTTTACAAAGGAATCACCTCGCCGCTTGTATGTTTCTGTGAATTTCTTGATTCCAATTTTTGACAACAGTCAGCGAAGCTCACTTTTGCGTTGATGAATGGTCTTGTCTTCGCATCGTACAAATTTTTCTTACGGCTTCAATGCCCGCTCGAAGGAAATGCGTCCCTCACCCAAATCACCCTTGCAGGCATGGGCAGCGGCTTCGTCTCAGCCGTCATTACAACGCCAACAGAGCTCATTAAGATCCGGCAGCAGCAGTGCATTGGCAAATCCACTGCGCGCGGCGTCGCCGCCGGTATCTTCAAAGCAGGTGGCATCGCTGGATTATATCGTGGGGCGCTCTCGACTGCGTTACGGGATTCTGGGTACGGTGCCTACTTTGCCTCGGTGCGTCTGACGGGAAACCGCGATATACGGAACTTTAACGCATCTGCACCAGTACGAAGCAGCGATACGAGTTCTTGCTCCTCTGGACATAAATCGTACCGGGTGGCCGGTGCTTGTCGCTGGTGGTGTCGCAGGAATCGGTAAGGAAGATTTTGTCGTTTTGGGCTTCTTGGTTAAGCTTGGCTAATGTTTGTCTCGCGTCAGTTGGCTGGCTTGTGACTTTTCCGCTAGATGTGGTCAAGACGCGCGTACAAGGAAGCGGGGTCGGTGCTCTTCCGGTTTCAGGTATCGAGCCGATAGTCGCTCGCACCAGCAACACGCTCCAAGACAATCCGTATCGCACGACCTGGTCCACCATCATCAATTCTTATAGAGCTGAGGGACTGACCGTATTCTATCGCGGACTCACACCGACACTCGTCAGGTCAGAATTAAGCTCTACTCAATCGCGAAAACTTGAAATCGTGATGAACAGGGCTGTGCCGGTCAACATGGTGACTTTCGGAATCTTTGAACTTGTCGTGAACGCGTTCGGGTAGACAAGACTCCGCTCCCGTGCCACAGTAAGACCTGGTGTGACTATATCTGACTTTATCCAAGTATTTAGTGCCGGTGAGTGAACAATTGGCTGAACAGCCAAGCCTTACCAAGTCATTCCCAGTTGATAAAACTTAAACGTCGTTGCTCATTCAAACAAATAGTTTGCATGGCCAGATAATCCTTCTACATATTAGACAACTAGACAATGCCGCCTGGCGTTTTCTACACAATGCTAGTGGATGACTTCCCATAGTACTAAATATTTTTTTTGGAATATATTTGCATTTCCGGAGGAGATGCCGGGGGACCCCATCGGGCTCAGATCTCATTTCAGCTGTTTTTAACCCGTACTAAAGCTTTTTAGTTGGTAAATCTGAACAGGGGGTCCCTACCCCCTGTTCAGATTTAATCCGCCTGCTTAACCACTGAATAGATGAATCTGGGAAGTGTGGACCTTGTGCCGATCTCGGGTGCTCGGTTATTCCCGCTTGCCATTTGTCGGCAACCGTAGGAATCGATAAGCAGTGGTGATGCCGGGTGAGCCAAATGGTCCGTTTGATGATCGGCACCAAAGACGCGTATTGACGCGTCGCAAACGCGTCGAGACACGCAGACGAGACGAAAAGGGCTCTTGCAGGCCTCCCTCAGAGTTTTCAACCTGTGAGAGAGTTCTGAATAAAACTATTCCAAGTCTACTAATAAAAAAGCATACATACTGGAAACGAACGGATAATATTTCGACCCCATCAAAGCTTGGAAGTTGGCATCATTGGCACCCCTTCAAATACTACTATACTTGGACTTAGACATCAAAATGAACCATTAGTTCAAAATGCATTCGCTTGAGCTCATTTCTCTTTCGATTCCTTTCGGAAGTAGTGCAAATGAAAGCTACAACTCTCAGCTTGCCGCCTATGTAAAAATAATGAGGAAATTCGGACAGGTATTGGGCGAGATACAGTCCGGCGCATCAAATCCTACTGATGTGCACCAAAACATGCTCTGGATTTAGTTTTGAGCCAATAAAATTTTATGGTAGCTCCTAGGCACATTGAGTAGGTCTACTGTGCTACACATAGCAATTTTTTTGAGCGAAATACGGGCAGAAACCACTACAAACAGTGTACTTCAAAATATCCGTGACATTTTCAAACTCCGATCCCTGCCATCTCGAGCGTTACTTTTTGTGACAAAAAGGCAAAAACTTTCGTGGTTCACTCGTCCACGCGATTTTGAGCATGAAAATTTGACTAGAAGACTAATATATGGCTGTTAACTCACCCAGAGATGTCTTATTGAATTCCTTTGGCTCAAAACTAAATCCAGAGCATGTTTTGGTGCACATCAGTGGCTTTTGATGCTCGGGCTCTAACTCGCTCAAAACGTGCCCGAATTTCCTCATTATTTTTACATAGGCGGCAAACTGACAGTCGTAGCTTTCATTTGCGCTACTTCCGAAAGGAATCGGAAGAGAAATGAGCTCAAGCGAATGCATTTTGAACTAATAGTTCATTTTGATGTCTAAGTCCAAGTATAGTATAAGAAATAAATAGTACTATGGGAAGTCAACCAGTAACAGAATCAAAAATAATATTGTACAATTTTTTGAGGCGTCTAATTTTGCCCGCGGCCGCGGCGCAGCCACATCGCATCGCAACACCTCGCTCAATCACTAACGGCGACTACATGTCGTATGAGCCTCTCTTTCAAGACAACGAGGGAGAGCGCGAACAAGATGGACTGCTGAGGACGAAGGACCGCCCAAAACCTCCCCAGATTCGCCCTGCAACGTACTATGGTGACGGCCCTTTCGACCCACCAAGTTCGGATGAGGAAGACGAGGCGCTTCTGGAGAAGGGGCTACCCCCGAGCCCGGGCGTAGCTGAGCGGGGAACTATCCTCTCTTCCAAGCGACCAAATTCTCTCCGCCTCCTTGTCATCTCTCTCGTTTCTCTCGTCGCTCTTTCCGGAATCATTGGCATAATAGCAGCCCACTCTTATGTCGGCAAAACTTATCGTGCTCCTGGATACAAGAAGTTTTCCATGGATCACGTCTTCAATGGTTTGGATATTCTAATAGTCTTCGGATATAGGCCTCACCTGCGCACAGGTACATTTAGTGCGGATCGGCGCAGTCTTTCCTGGGTACCCGAAGGTTCGATATTCGACAACTTTACGCGTCTCTTCGTTGCTTAAACTGCTCAGCGGGTGATGGTGTGTTCTCGATATGGGAGAATGGTTACATCAAATTGGTCGACCTGAAGACGAACACCACCAAAGATTTGGTCTATACGTTCGATGTGAAAAGCGTGTGTGACTTTACTTCACGATTTTCTCGTGCTGAATTCGTATCAATCTCAGCCAAATGGCTTACCTCTGTCCTGGGCTAGCTGGAAGCTCTCCCCAGACATGAAATATATTCTCGTCGAGTCCGATCACAAAAAGGTACTTCATGTTTAATCTTTCGTACTGCATCTCATTGCAACAGTTATGGCGGTGGTCGAGCTTCGGAAACTATTACATCCACGAGATTAGCACCAAAGTCACAAAGCCGCTCACTCCACCAACGCATCCTCCGGCGGTATCATACGCGACATGGTCTCCCACCGGAGAGTCGATAGCCTACGTGATGGGAAATGATCTTTATGTTCTACCGTCGCCATCGTACGTGAAGTGTTTCTTCACCTCTCCATATTCCTGACACTTCCATAGCTCAGCTAATCCGATTCGAGTCACCACGACGGGCTCCACTTCCCTATTCAACGGAGTTCCCTCCTGGGTTTACGAAGAAGAAATTCTCTCCAGCAACTTTGCCTTTTGGTTCTCTCCCTCATCAACCAAACTCGCTTTCCTGATATTCGACGAGAGCCTCGTCGACGTCTTCACTTTCCCCATCTACAACCCGACTGAAAATTCAGATGAGGTTGTCCCTTACACGGGAGAGGTCAAGATGAAATACCCCAAACCTGGTTACCGAAATCCCATAGTGGAGGTCGCTGTATTCGATTTGGCTGCCCATCTCGAGGCTGGACAGTCCCACGTCGAGCTTCTGAAGCTTGATTGGGCGGGCAGACATGTCGGCGATGATAGTACTATTTCGGAGATCAAATGGGTCAGCGACGATATGGTCATCCTCAAGGAATTGAACCGCGTCGCTGACAATGGCAGTGTCGTCTTGTTCGAGAACCTCGCCAAGGGGTCCACGCTGAGTCTTGCTGACCGCGCAAAGGGCACCGTCGTCAGGAAATTAGGCAAGAACGGCGAGGAGGGTGATGATGGCTGGGTTGACAACTTTCAGCGCATCTATCCCTTGTCTAAAGCCTTGTTGGAGTCGTTGTCTGCAGGGGCTGTTGGTGCCGCCTACATCGATGTAGTGCCAACTCCGGAAGGGTATAGCCACCTCGCATTGTTCAGTCCTGCGAGCAGTTCTACTCCCATCTGGCTGACGTCGGGAGAATGGGAAGTAACGAGAGGCGTCATGGGTATCGACGCCACGAACGGAATTCTGTACGCCACGCTGCGGCCTTTTCTAATCACGATACTAATGCTAGTTGCAGATATTTTGAGGCAGCGAATCCGTTGTCGACCACACGCCATCTCTATTCGGTGCCCCTTCCGTCCCTCAACCCAACTGCCAAAGAGAAACCCAAGATGCAATCTCCCACGGCTCTTACAGATACCTCTGAAGCGGCATATTATTCTTCAGACTTCTCTCCGCAAGCTGGGTTCCACCTACTTAGCTACCTTGGCCCGGGCATCCCTAACCAGAAAGTCGTCAAAGCCGCAGACAGCGGTCAGTTCTCAATCGTCTGTTATACGTCGACTTAACTACTCCGTTTTAGCATTCGAGTACGTCTTGACGACGAACGAGCGTCTAGTCAACGTAACGGAGGAGTACGAGGCCGCCACGGTGGTGCATTCTACCATTGAGGTAGATGGAAATGGTGAGCTTACTCCCATTATTTTTCTACCTAGCGAGTTCTTTCTGACCATGATCCGCAAGAATTGAATGTAAAGGAAATTCGGCCTCCTCGGATGGACGACTCAGGTCGAACCAAGTACCCCGTCCTCTTCCGCGTGTACGTATCCTATGCCATTAGCCCACGTTGCGTCTCACTTATCCTGTCCTGCAGATATGGAGGGCCTTGGAGCCAACTGGTCGATCTAACTTTTTCCCGTGGCGACTGGCATGAATACCTCGCATGTGGACATTCCTATATCATTGTCACCGTGGACGGTCGGGGTACCGGATTCAAAGGTCGTAAGTTACGTAATGCAGTGAAGGGTAATCTTGGGTTTTGGGAGACAAAGGACCAGATCGCTGCGGCACGGTGACTTCATCATTTTATCTTTAGAGACAGTCACTTACGATCCGCATAGGATTTGGGCTTCGAAGGATTATGTTGACCCAAAGAGAATCGGTATCTGGGGATGGGTAAGGATTAGTGAATTCGTTTTCTTATGATAGTGGACGTCTAACGCTGTGTTTTTGCCAGTCTTATGGTGGTTTCATGAGTGCCAAGGTAGTTGAGGCGGACGCTGGGATCCATTCTCTTGCGATGTCTGTTGCAGTGAGTCTCGACTCGTTCCGCGATCTACTGCCATTCTTCAACGAGACTTCGATTTAGCCTGTGACTAGCTGGCGGTTATATGGTATGTACTCACTCTTAACGATCAATGTTATGTCTGACCCCCCTGTGCGTAGATTCAATATATACTGAGCGGTATATGGGTCTTCCAGATCTAAATCCTGGGGGATACATAAACGCCTCCATTTCCAACGTCACTGCCTTCCAGAAAGTCGATTACTTGCTGGCGCACGGGAGCGCAGACGACAATGTGCATTTCGCCAACTCAGCACACTTGCTTGATATGTTCACCAAAGCCCATGTGCGGAATTTTAGGTTTAGAATGTTTACTGATAGGTAAGTAATTTGCTGCATGGGATGCTTGTAGATAATCGGGCTGCCAGTGACCATGGGATTAATCGACGGGGTGCAAACAGGGAGGTGTATGAGTACATGACAGGATTTTTATTAGAAAAATGGGGTAAAGGTGGACGGAAGAGAGGGTGGTGATAGGCTACGTTGTACATCATAATATTATCCACATATCGCGCGGGATAACGAATCCCCTTCGTTAGTTGTGGTGCCGTCATATTGAACGTGCACCACACTTTCTTGGAGATTGCGTGTCAATCCGAGTCAAAGCAGTCCACACGATAGATTTTACCGCATGCATTCCTTCAGATACTGTACCGTGCAATATATTGGAGTTGAAATGGTCCCAAGGACGGTGGCTACCGGATATGTACTAAGTATGTCTGTGAATTCCGCAAAGCGGGAGAAACACAAAAAGGTTAGGGATGTCCACAGCAAAGAAAGGGCTGAGTTGACGTTCGATGTTCATGAAGTTCATGCACATACTTATATAGAATATCAGGTAGGATGCGCAGTTTTCAATTGTTACCGTAAATCTCAGGGATCCCGGACTCAGCACCGACTCGGAATGGACAGATTGTTGCTTTCTCAACGACACTGGCGTATACCAAACGCGACCTGGTTGAAACAAGAAATTCAAAAACCTGGATGGATGGAAATCTTACAAGTAGAACTGGAGTCTTGCTGCCAAGTCGCCGCAGGTCGAGATACGTCCAGAAATGGAAAGTCGGCAAATTGATCCGAGTTCAAACTCCGTCTCGGAGTTTGTAGGAGTTTGTAGCGCTTTGAGTTTTTACCTTCTACCATTCAGTGTTCACAACTTAGCTCGGGCGGTCATACGGATCTCCTCAGAACCTACAGATCCTGAACTATTCGAGCTTGTGTATGTCGTTAGGAAATGCGTGTATCGGTCAACCTAAACCCCCACTGGTACCGGCACTTGCAAGCTTGGCGACTCTAAAGTTTGCATTCTGACCTCGCAGGTGCCCTCAGGCCGGCTCTCAGGGCAGTGGCAACCGACCCCTTTGACAGCTGCTGCCTTCCACCGTCAAACACTTAAAGAGTTGGACACCACTTGCGGCCGGTCTACGGAGTCTTTATTGTCGAAAAGTTTCTCCAGCCATGTTGTGTGCAGTTGAGGTTCTAGTGAAGCGCCCACTCAATCGATTGCGGGTTTCATTCAGATTGTACATCATCAGGTCAACCACGACCCGAAGAGAGGTATGTATGATGTCGCTATCGCCATTTCTACGGTTTTTCAACCCAGCAGGGCATTCAAAACGAGTCGAGGTCGCGTTTGCGACGAGTATGTTTGGGGATTATTCATATTCAGAGGTAGTCCTTCACTCTAGAACTTCAGTTTCTTCCCGCCACTCGCGTGAAGAGTTTTGTCGAGACCTGCATTATGGATGCCTATCTTTTGGTTCTTCGCCGCGTTCGAACACGACTGTCTAGGGGTGGACTGTGGTGAGATTGCCAGGGAGTTGCGTCGCATATAAAGACGGCGTCGTATCCTGAATGATCACAGATACACCGAAGTCCTGGGATTGGATTGACAATTACATTGAGGTTGGCAGCAGTTCTCCGATCTTCAGTAACAGAATTCAATCTTCTCATGAACCTGAAGCATCAGGTACATGTTCCTCCCGTAAGTCTAGATCTTTACTTTTGCTTCTCGCCCACTGTCATTTAGGAAATCTAGCTCTTTGGCGAGGCACGCCAGTTAACGGTGAGCCTCGCAAAGCCCGTTACAGCTATATACGTTGTCTCCTCAGCCCGCACACCACTGCTCTCGCCGACGGTCAATTTTCCCGAAACAAAACAACCTCACTCGGAACTCAGGTCCGCCATTGCTGTTCTGTCGGCTGCGACACCACGGCACTGACAGCGACTGTGTTGGCAGTTCATTGCGGCCTGGCAAACCAGGACTCCGACCCTCTTGTAGAGCCGCTAAGTCAGCTTCGCGCTGATCGGCGTGGTCGCACTGCGAACCTTGGGGTATAAAAAAACCCCAACACGAAAACTGGGACGTTTCTGGGCGAGTACAAGGTGGCAAGATGTCTATTCCATCCCCACTACTCAGGCAGCATGTATGTTCTTTGGTGGCGTCACAAACTTTTCGATCTATGCGGAGACCTGATGAGTACTGTTTTTACTTTTGTCCGGAGTACTTGTGCTCTGAAACGGTCGGTCTGGTTCATCGTCTTATTTTGGTTTTGATCAGTGTTCGTTTAGGTTCAGCGAAAGCCGTTCAATTATTTCCCGGCGAGGTCTGCGCCACAGCCCGTCAAAATGAGAACAATCTGAAATGAATCCCACCAATAGTCAATTGACGGTTCTCAATAATTTTAGCTTAAGTATGTCTCTCAGGAAAAAGTTCCACATTTGCCGGGCCCGCGGCGGGCATCAAAATTGCAAGAAAGCTTTGACATTCATGACGAGACAAAATACTTGCATGTAAATGGCCACTGCAGAATAGAGCGAGTCGCTGGACTCTATCCACGCATTTTCGTATTGAGATGAATTTTGAACTGGCAACCTTGAACAATTTTTAGTACGTAAGCCATCGGTTATCTCCGAAGACTGTTTGCCTTTGGCTTTGGAAAACTACTGATGGAGGTTCTTTCCGCACGACCATGTCCCTAGTCAATTTGAGCTGGGACCCGGTCCTACTCATATCTCAGGTAACTGCAATTGCGCCATGTCTTTTTATGAATCAACTGTTCTATTAGATTGTTTCAATGCAAAGTTTGCATTATTTGACACTTTCCATATGTGTGCCGCCATTGCTCAACCTCTTCGCCGAACCTTCCTCTCTGAATTATGAAGGGGGTGCCGCAAATGTCGGTCCGTGAGCAAACCGCACACCCCGTTTGTGCATCTTATTCAGCGGTAGGAATGGTCATGGATTGGCGAGAAATGGCTGGCCGCCCGACAGTACGCGGTATGCAAGGTGAAGAGCGCTGGAGTGCGTACAGAGGTGTATGGAGTGGTGGAAGGAAGGTTGGTTTTGGTAGGCCGGAAGACCAATGGGATGGCAGGACCGATCCCATGCGTGGTTGGGTAATCGCCTTCTGCTGGCTCCTGGCTTGCGGGGCAGAGTAAGTTTATCTAATTTCTGCACGCTTTAAGTCTGTCTTGCTCACTTTGCACAAGTACATATTATCTATACACCTTGATTCGCAGGCCGCGGCTCATTCTCGATTTCACCCTGACCCTTGTTTTCAACCATTTGGTCCTCACCACTTATTATTCGGCGTCAATGCCAACCTCGCTTTTCTTTTGGCTGGTCATGGTCGCCGGGGCTACGTTCATGATCATCGTCGCAGAGCAGCTCTGCGTCAGGCGAGAAATGTCGGAAGGGTTGAAAGTAAGTAAATTGGCCCGAATGTTGTTTCTCTTCAATGCTTTATATGTAGGTTGTCACCGCTCAACCCAGTGCGGACGAGGAGACGGAAGAGATGGAGATGGGTCTTTTGCCGCGAACCTCAGGATGACGGTCCCCGCTGGACCGCTTGGATGTAGCATACCCATGTATTCACTATAGTTTCGAACTTCTCGATTAATCTGTTTTGGTTCAAAATTGTTGCTTCAAATCAGTCTGAGTCACAGCCTCGATTCGGCACAAATAAACAAATCCTTTCGAACTCCTCCCATGTCGACCATGCCAGGCAGCCATCGTTTGTCGGCCTTTCCGTTCTCCACGCATTTCGCTATTTCTCCCAGGTTTCGGCGAACTGGGTGGCGTCTCTCCGCGCCCTTATCCCATGGATATATATGTTGAACCGTTCACGGCAGAAATCGGGGAAAGAACCTACATATTACTCTTCAGAAAGTCTCCGGGCTCCAGCTTACCAAAAATCGCCACATTCCCGTCTCTCTATTGTGCCGACTCTGACGCTCACCCTCCGCCGATATTTGCAAGAAAATATCTTCTGCCTGCTCTTGCCCGGGAATCCATTTCGTGCGAATGCAACGCCAGCCTTTTACTTAAAGCCGCCGTGTTCGCTTGAAGTTGTCCGCACAACGTCGTCTCTCTCCAGACCCGCTATTCTCCTATCTCCGCTCATGGGCAACATATACCTGCGTTTGGTTTGTTGCCTCCTTGCAAGCGGATGCATGCGTTAATGTTCCTGATCGTTCGGCACTATTGCAGTATTGTATATCTTAGACATGGCGCCAGCCCATCTGCTTCACTGTCGGCCGATTTGATTCGGATTCAGACGCAAGCGAGGGCTCGGCAATTGAATCCGCAGAGACGTGTACAGCACCAAAAACCTACGAAGAGCTTTCTGTCGGATTTTGTCGTCAATGTAAGCCGCTCCTTCGCACGTCTGTTTACTGGTTCTATGCTGCGATGTCCCTGGCTCTTCAATCCGTGGCAGTCTGACAATTGCTGTTGCCCGTTCGCGGTTTACCGCGTGCAATAAGTTACCGGACTTATTTAACCCGTCGTCTTCCGCTCCCTCTGATGACGGCGTCGGTAGGCAGCCAATTAATTCATGTGCGTCTCACCCTGTCGTTTGTTTTATTTCGTCTGATCCTCGGAGGATGTACAATATTTCATTCGAGGATTTTGTTGGCTGCTCATCCCCTGGCCGGATTTCTCTATGAACACGGCTTGCTGTATCTGATTGCCTCTGAACTGCTCTTCGTCTGCTCAGAATTTCTGCTTCTACTGTTTTCCTCCCTCATCAAATATCTGATACTCGCGCCAATCGAACGACAGACCCGTCGTTTCCTCCGTCTTGACCTCGGCATTCTGTGTTGACGCTCTCTACGACCCCCGCATCAGAGAAACCTCTCTCATTGCCTGGTCATCGCAGTATGGGTTATACGTGACGGAGTTAAAAGCGGAGCTTGAAAAAAGCTGTCTCTTCACATGAAAGCAGCCACAGAATTCGAAGCAAACAATTTCCCCGGCTAATCTCTTGTCCTCAAACTGGTGGACTCTTGGAGCTTATATGACGCCGTGATGCCGCGTCTAGGGCTCGAAACTGGGGGTTGAATCCAACTTGAATATACGCGTCCAGTCAGTCGGCTGGGCAGTTCGGTCCTACTTTCCGTCCATATTCCCCGAAGTTCGGAGCCCTGGTGTTTTCGAGTTCAGCGCCAATCTCTCAATAACAGGAATAATATGCGGCGATATCCTTGATTCGATGGTTATGCTTAGCTTGGGTCACAAACAGCTATGTTTTTCTCTCGAAGTATGTGCTGCGTGCGGAGCGGCCCCCCGAGAAAGGTGTTAAGTACTACCAAATTCGCCACAATGCTGTTTGAAGTCGGGCATTCTGGCTTCATTGGGAACCCGTACCTCGTCACCGTAGAATGGAACAACGATTGACGCCTCGATAATCAGGTTCCAGGGTATCACCTGCATGTTTAGAATCTCATTCTCTGTTGCTAGAACCCCGTTTTCTGAACAAGGTCAGCAGAACTTCTCTCATTTCAATGAGACAGAGGAACAATGCACGATGGATGGGTAAACGCGGTGGCGCCCACAAAGCATGGAGCACGCTGTTCCATGCGATCATCTCCTGTTTCCTCGGTCCGAACACACTCAGGGTCAACAAGATGAACATAGGAACTACATCGGTTGGCGGATTGGTTGGCGAGCACACTGCAGTTTGTCATTCCGCGTACACCCCCTTGACTGCAGCTCAATCAGGCAACCGCAGACCATTAATGATTAAAAACGCGCGTCATTAAAGCTATGAATTAGGCCAGGCAGACAACGCCGGCTCAGGTTTCGCCGACACAATGAACTTCCTCGAAATCGTCAGTCGAGTGGAGGAATCATCGCGGGAGGCGAGATTTGATTTCGCATCATTTTCATCAATGGCAACGCCAGTGTCCCGGAATCGGGCGCACTGATTAGCATTTGGCTTTGCGCGACTTTCTTGTCTTCCACTTCTAATTTTTGGGCCAATCTAATCTGTATGTCAAGATCCAGAGTGAGATCTCACTCCACACTCAACTTGAACTTATCCCGGGGTGGTCGACTACACAACCTGCGGTCCGCGGCAAAGGTTGTTTGCTGTCAATTTGGTCTGCTAATTCTCGCTAAAATCGTCGGTCCGCTGCAAGGCGGATACGCGAATGCAACGTGCAAATTCCCGTAGTCAAATTATCTGTTTCCCAATGAGGAAAGCTATAGTTTTGGGGTAATCGAAGCCGGGTCCATTCAACAGCCCTTTCGGTCGGAGGCGGCAATATTGAGCGACGGTGACTCGCACTGATTCCCACCCAGTGAGGGCAAGTCATGGTATTCCCACTCTGCGAGGGAATGGCTTGGGCATTCGAGGAGGCTTGCTCTATTTCATGGTGAGTGCGACAACCTTGAACCATGCGAAAACGTAAAATAACACGCAGGGAAGTGCAACGGTGGCTGGAAGGTAGGCCTTGATAAGCCGGTAAGCTCACCATGAGTTAATCATCTCAGATTCGGCAGTGATTACTATCCCCAAATGCAAGACGCGCCACGGCGGACTCAGAATTGTCAATCGAGCGCTACCCTGGTTTACACAAACCACGAGGCACATACCCGAGCGCGGCTTTAAAAGCGAATCATTTCGGTCGCTTATTCTTGGTTCACTTTCCCCTCCACCATGAACGCACTCTCCAGTTTGCTGTCACCCCTCGGCGTAGGCACGGGGACCCTACAAGATACACTTGTGGGCGCATGTGTTAGTACATTCGTCTCGCGACTGACCGACTCTCTAGAAACTCGTTGTCATTGGTGGCACAATGGAGACGGCTCGGCGCGCGTCCGTCTCTGCCTGGAACGGCTTTGTGGACTGTACGAAACGCTGCTCCTCTCTTTTGTCGCCACTCACGTTTCTGTCAGCCTTCTTCCTTACCGCGCATTTCAGCGAGGAGGATTAGTGCGCAGTACTTGTTGACTCGTTCTCTTCTCCACTAACATTTCCGTTAGTCCATATGACTGGTTGATGCACTGGCTCTCCAAAGTAAAGCCGTCCTTCCGTTGTGTTGAGGAAACATGACTGATATATCCATTCTGTTCCCAAAAGCAACCCGCGTGGGGCCGAAGCCGAGAGTTTGAGATCACAACTCGCTCTGCAGGTCGAAACAGTCTATGTGAAACTACAGCCGGGGACCTGGAGGATGATGAGGAGGACGACGACAGTCTGGTTCATGGCAGACGTAAGCGCAAGGTGGCGTTCCAGCCAAGCTTGGGTGAGTTATTGATGTCTGACTCGATTCATATCCATTGACTCCGAACGAGACACGACGCACACGATCTATTATCGTGGCCATTGGCTTAGGGTAGGCTGCCATCGCTTTCTCCGGGTCGAACCACCAATCTCCGCGCACAGATCACCCGAGGCAAACGGTATCCCGACTTTGGTGGTTCCACTCTCAAGATTAGGTGGGTTGTCGCGTTGTCATCGGATTCCCCGTTGACCCGGGTCGCAGCGTCGTGGCTCGGAACAATGACATCCTGAAAAAACTTGTTTTGGAGGCGAAGCGGGAATACGAGAAAGACGCCGAGCACCGTGTCCATATTTTCTTGGCCGATACGTAAGTCAGTTATTTCCGTTTACGGTCGACTTTGAACGTTCGTTATTCAGCACTTATGGTTGTTGGCGATGGAACGGTGCCCGCCAGAAGCGGCCGATGAGTTCAATCGTGCTTCAACCCGGCGTCAAAGACATGCTCCTCGCGGACTGCAAAGACTTCTTGTGCTCCGAAGAGTGGTGAGTATCCCGTTCAGGCCAATTTTCGACATCGACTCACTCCGTACAGGTATGCTGAGCGAGGTTTGCTATCCTATAGCGTCCCTTAATGCTAGCTGACTTGTAAAGGGATACCTTTCCGCCGGGGATATTTGCTTCACGGTGTGCCGGGAAGGTATTTGTTAATCTTTCAGTGGACACAGGTTTCCTCTGACGAAAACCGCACAGTGGCAAAACTTCACTCATCCATTCTTTAGCCGGCGAACTCGGATTAGATATCTACGTGGTTTCTCTCTCCTCCAAGGGGTAAGATGGTGGCGGCCGTTTTCATTTGCCTTGCAACTCATTCATTCATCTTGATAGTATGAGCGATAACACGCTGACTACATTAATGGGTCATGTCCCGACAAGGTATTCGACGAATCGACGCGCCCTTCGCCTCATGCTCCTCGCTGACGTGATTGCCCAACAGGTGTATTCTCCTTCTAGAGGACCTTGACGCCGCCTTCACCCGCTCGGTCAGCCGGGACTCGAGTTCTACGGGAACTCCACCGGCCACCACATCGTCTACTACCACATCTAGCACATCTACTACGGCTGAGTCTGATGGTTCAACCTTGAGTTTGAGTGGTCTTTTGAACAGTCTCGACGGCGTTGCTGCTGCTGAAGGCCGGTGCGTCGGGATCCTTCTGCTGGTTCTTGCATTGAATGTGCTCTTTTAGCCTCCTGTTCGCCACCACAAATCATATTGAACGCCTTGATCCCGGTGAGTCATTCCTTGAGCGTCTGTGATTCGTTGATCTCATTACATGTTCAAGCTCTAAGCCGCCCCGGAAGAATGGATGTTTGGGTGAACTTCACGCACGCAACCAAGTGGCAAGCAGAAGGCATCTTCAAGTGTTTCTTCCCCTCCAAGTCTTCCGCCGTCGTAACAGCGACTGAGAGCGACACGACTGATCCATCGCAGAAGAACTTGCCTGTCCCAAAACGCAAAGCCGCAGCACACGCAATCCCTATATTGAGTGAGGATGAGATATCTGAACTTGCAAAACGCTTTGCCGCCGCCATTCCTGAGGATGAGCTGAGTGTACGCGTGTGCTTTGTCACGCGGCTTCAATCTTAACATTGTTTCAGGTTGCCGCCCTTCAAGGCTACTTGCTTAAGAATAAAACCCGCCCGAATGAGTGTGTCGACGAAGTCGACGAGTGGGTTATTGAGCAACGTGAAACCCGGGAGAAACTCAAGAAAGAGAAGGCTGAGGTTTTTCTTTTCTCTTATCATCCATGGTGCAGTACGACCTTGCTGATCCTCAATTCTCATTCAGAAAGAGGCCAAGGAGAAGAAGGAGGCGGAAGAGCGGGAAAAGAAAGAGGTATGGCAAGTTTTACCTTCATTGGATTCTCGCTTATTCTGTCGACCTCAGAAAGAAGAAAAGGACGCCAAGGAGGTAAGCTTATTGTAACGTCTTGTTCGCCCAGCAATTGACGACCTCTTGGTAACTGTAGAAGGAAGAAAAGGAAGCCAAAGAGGTGAGTTATACCAATTCACCAGTTCAAAACAGTGTCTCACTATGCTTATAGAAACTCGAGCGGAAAGAAGCTCGTCTGAAAGCGAAGAAGGCTTCGGCTGCTTCGAAGAGTGATTCTCTCGTGTCTGTCGACTCGACAACTGAACCCACCCCAGCGCCAGCAACGGCCACTCCCACGGCCGATGAACCTTCTTCCTCTTCCAGTTCCGAATCGGAAACTTCAACCGGGGTCGAGGCCGACACTGAAGAGTCGGTTACGTCCGAGGAAGAGTCAGATAAGGTCGATGTGCCAGTCAAAGATGGCGCGAAGAAGGAGAAATGGATCGCGGTCAAATCGCAACCCATGCCCGCTGCAGCGACGCCAGCAGCTGAACCACAGCCCGAAACACCGGCTGTCGAGGAGGTCGCACCTCCTCCGCCGTAATTGGATTCGCTTAAGCACTCAACTCTGGACTGGATTGACTGCTCGCCTCCACGCCCCCGCTCCCGGCCTGGGATCACGTCGCTATATCTGTCGCTACATACATGTTCTACTGGTTTCCTGTATCTGGTTGTTATCTGGCTCTGTGTTACGTTTAGACGGAATAGCATTGATTTTGTGGATGCCCTATCCACTCCTCCTCGCTCTATCCAGACCGTCGTGAAGTCGTTACACGAAATTGGCGGACATGCAATGTAGTCCCAGTACATAACAATATACATTCCTGACTGATCCTCTCGACAACTTGATTCAGCATATTATCCATTTACAAACTTTGTTTTCTCGTCGCCACTCTCCATCTCTTCCATTGCGTCTCTGGTGGATGTCAGGCAGGGCCTGGCGCAAGTCAAGAAAATGCGTACCGATAAGCACGCTGGCATTCAGCATGGGCTGAGCGCTTTCCCCACCCCTTTCCTTGCCGCACGGAGTTCTTGGCAAGCATATCCTGATCCAATTCTGAAGATATCGTCCAGGTGAGCGACCATGGCCATATAGTCCGAAATCCCATACCTTTAATTTCACCCAATTGTCGCATCTTTTCCATGGGGAGATACTGCCTAAGTTAAATTCGTCACATTGCGAACGTTACTGAGAGTCGATGCAATGCTTACCATCGTGCCTTGCCTTCGTCGAAGAAACGAACAATATATAGAAAGCCTTTCCCTTTTCCCTTTTTGCGCTGTTGCAGAGTTTCTGCCAAAACGTTGGGCGGAATGTCTAGATCCTTATCGTCATACACAATTGCAGGCCACCAAGGAAACGATGCTAGGGGGTGTCGATTAGACAAAGAAACCTTCGTATTGCGAGTGTGTACTTGCCTGCTTTAGCCCAAACTACACGATAGCCACCGGTTAGAAATTCCGATATGGTCAAGGCGACGGAAATCTCACCTAGAGTCCCTGGCTCTAGCTTTTTGAAACCTGGCGGCAAGACCATTTTCCCAAGATCTTTTTGTCTGTCGCGCTCAGTGCGATATTGCGATGCAGAGCCTGATCCTCCATTGCTCCGTTCGGGCTGCTTGCCTTTAGCACTAGTCCGAGAAGGGTTCGTCTGGGACGGGGTTTCGGCCACAGCCTGTTCATCCATATCATGATCAGGAGCGCTCTGAATAGGCTCAACCACCAAGTCTGCCGGTTCTTGTTCCACGTCGCTGAGAACGCTCAATTCTGAAGCGCGGTCACCCTCAGCGTCAGATTCGTTCATCTCGACGTCTCCGTCCGCGTCAACGTCTGCAGAAGCTGCAGAAGCGATATCGGCTGGCTGAAGCGAGGGAGGGAAGTGGGAATCGTCTTCTGGCTCAGGGGAGGCAGACATGGGGGACAACGGCTCCACATCCTGGGCCTCAATTTGAGACGTAGAAGCGACTGGTTCGACGGTCGCAGCAGCATTCGCAGCCAGCATTTCCAGCATTTGCATCTCTTCTCGAGCACGCAGCCGTTTCATCTTACGGATTGAAGGGGAATCCAGTTCCTCAACGATAACTCTGCCATCAGAGGTATGGATAATGTTGGGCGGCGGAATCTCTATTTGCTCGGGTCCAATCCGGGACGGTGGACGCAGACGAGAAGGCCCCGAGCCACTGGAAATATTTGCATTTGCACGAGTCCCTCTTGAAGGCGGCGGCTCCACTCCGTCAACATCCATAGAATTATCGGCATGATTCAGGGAGCTTGACATGGACGCTCTTCGAGGCTCGTCAGGGCGCGGCGAGCCAGTTTGCAACGTTTGATTCTCGGAAGCAGGTGTGCTGAAAACAGACAATCGGGATGTGCCACGATCTATCTTGCACGTTATCATCCGTTCACACCTGAGATACAACATACAACAACACTCACCGAGACGGATTCTCTTCCTGGGTGGAGGTGCAGCTGGCCTCTCGACAGAGGAGCGGCCACCCCGTTTCTGGCCCACAGGCAAGATCCAACCTTGCTCGAACATGGTGAACGACCCTCTTTCATCGACATGTTCGACTAGGGGAATCTCTCCTGGAGCCGGGATCGGGGCCGGCGACCGAAGGGGCTCGGAAGTCTGAGTAACAGGTGCAGACGAGGACGCCTTTGGCGACGCCCTTGTAGAAAGAGGCGGATCGCTCGTAGTTCTCCTCGTGCGTCGCCCCCGACTTTGCACAGACACAGAAGCAGAGGGTCCAGCCTGGGAAGCATTCGCCTCGGACGCAGCAGCAGCAGCCACAGCACCGCGAGTTCTGGGAACTGATATTTCATAATCATCTGTTGGCGCAGACGCTGACTCTGTGACGGAATAGCTCGACAAGGTCTCCGCTGTGGAAGCATCTCGCTCAGCGGCAGCTTGCGCCTTTTGTTCTTGGCGTTGTATCCTTCGTTTCTCGAGATCAAGCACCCGCTTCTCTTTCTCCATGAGCTTCTTCTCTTTCATCATTTCTCGCTTCTCTTTCTGCTTCGCCCGGTCTCTCTCTTTCGCTATCCTTCTGGTTTCTGCCTTCACCTGCTCAGGGTCGGGAGGGGGAGGCTTCAGCTTTTCGAATTCGAAATTGAAGAGGGAGGTAATGGGGTCGGCGGAGAGGATGAGCTCGGTGTCGTCTTGGATAGCTTCCGTGGAAAGCAGCAGGTCCAAAATCTCTAGCGGAGGTTCAAGGTCACCGATCGGTGGGAGTGACCCGTCAGCTGAGGGCGTCGTATTGGAAACTGAAGGGAGTTGATTCAACTTCTCCAGGTGGGAATGCAAAGATTTCTGGATTCTTTCTGCGGTTTTGTAGAATGGCGTTCCTTGCCGATTATACAGCATCGCATTGTCGAGGACCAATTGGATGTCGTCCTACACAGAATGTAGGCGGATATCATAGCTCGAATGGAAGTAATCACCTTGAATGCCTGAACATCCCAGTATTGGAAACCCTCCACTTTGGCTTCAATTTGACTCCAAGACATTGGTTTCTTGACGACATCGAAATAATCGGGAACGTCCCGCTTATTGACTGGGTTCTTAAAATGACCACTTTGATCCTTTCTGATGATAATTCGTGAGCCCAAAGCCAACAATATAAAGCTACAGATGGAAGCCTACTGATCAATGTGTCGCATCACTTCTCGAAAGGCTTGTTGGTGAGGGACAAAAGCTTGGGTTATGACATTATTGATGATAATCGCTTGTTTGCTCTTCAGGTTTTCGCGTTTGTAAGTCAGATGCGCTAATTCTCTGAGCTGTTCAAGGTCTTTGCGCAGATGTTGAAGTTGCTGAGCGGGGGAAAAAGTCGGCAAAACACATGAAGATACATTTTCAAATGACGAACCTCCAGCTTCATATGCTTCTCCTCCTCTCCGTGAGTATGAGAAACTGTGCTCGCCGTCCAAGGCTCCAGATGCAGTCGTTTCAGCAACGGAGCCCCACGCCGAGCTTCACGTTTCAGACTCCAATACCTGCACATCAACGCGACAAATTCGGGTTTCTTTCGAATATTGGCTTTGGAGATATATTGAAGAATGCGCTCCAGCATGATCTTGGGTACCAGAGGCGGTCCAGGTTTATACGTCTTGTTGTAGGCTCGAGCAGATTTAGAGTGTGCACTCTCGTATTGATCCTCATCTTCCTGTTCTGCTTCCGCGTTCAACACCGCCTCACGAATATCTTTCTGTTCTTGCTACGCGACATTCAGCCAAAACAAAACAAGGCTGAACGAGGTGCGAGGCGACGTACAGGAAGATGCTTGTCGCAGAAGGCTGACAGGGCACCCGGTTCGACGCCTTGTGCGCTCTTCATGGGTAGTAGTAATTTGTCTTTGCGAGCACAAGTCACATGGAAAGGTGTGTAACAACCTTTGTTCACGCATTGGATGCAGGCCCCTTCCTTCACTTTGCATAGAGCACATCTCTAGACGATGCATCTTTCAGGACGTTGGAATGAGGAATGATAAAGGATACGCACGAGCTTCCATCTTGTGGGCGGAATACTTTCCACGCCAACAATAGGTTCCATAAAAACGTCGTTCGAGACACGGGTTTCCGACACCCAGATGGCGCACAGAAGGTGTACCCACTCGGCTCCATCAGTCTGCTTGAAAGCGCCTCCTTCATTGGGGCATAGAACACAGGACTGCGAGGTATATGAGAAAGAGCGCGTCATTGGCGTTGCATAAATTTACCACTGGGTTTTCCGGCGAGACGGTGCATTTGCGGCACAACCACTGCCCTTCGGGAATATAGGGAATCCCATAGCAATCTTGAAAACTCAATTTAGCTTCCATTGACCTGATCCCATGCAATGAAACTCGCCTTGATGAACAGCAAGATTGCATCCATCGCAGAACACGATTGCGTTGCTATTCTCGCCTTCAGAGTCATCGCAGATAGCGCAAGTCGAATCCTCTGAGGGAAGCGCCAAATCAGGTTTCTGGATATGTTTACTCTTGATGAAGAACCATTAGAACGAACGAGCAAGGGATGAGCCGAGGGGCACGTACCAGATGGAACCAATCTTTCTCCAGCCTGTCCATAACGACTTCGAATATTTCATACGAGATTTTATCGAGCTGCTGGTGCTTCCGGTCTGCGTTTACCGCATCCAGCCATTCTTGATCTGCGGGATTATAATTGAATCATGATAGACGCGTAGCGCGCGCGCACGACGCACCTTGTTCGTCCATATCGTACTCCACCTGACGCTCAAGGTCTATTTCTAACGGTTCTACGACATTCGACAGTGTTGAGCATCCCCGGCCCGCGTTTCCAGACGCGTCCCTCACCTATGTGCCGGATATATTGGTCGGGTCTGTTGAAGTCGGAAAAGTCGTTGTCTACGCGTCGTGTGAGACGATGGTGGCATCCTGCAGGTTGAGAGACACGTACATCCGTACGGGCGTGCTGAAGCATCGCTGACTCCGCTTGGTTGGGTAGACTCGTCGTTGTCGATCTTCTGGAAGGACACTTGAGGCAAGGCTGGCGCAGTTGCCACCACCTCGGCGTGGCCACCGCGACCCATGGTAATGTCGGCGAGTGCACTACAGGGGCCACTGAAATCCTTGACTTTGCCGTTCCAGTTGTGTGCACAAAATGGGATGTTTACTCGTATTTATTCCCAAAGCTCTCCAATAAAGAAAATAATCTACATTGACTATATTTAATTACAGTTCACCCTCGTTCTTTCCAACGTGAGACGCGGTGGTGGGTGTCGCACTGGCTTCTGTCTCGGCAGAAGGGGTAACACCGTTATCCGGAGTGGCAGGCGTCGCGGTCGCTTCAGGTTCTGGTGTTGGTGTCGCGCTCATGGCCGTGTCGTCTGCAACTGCCGATTCACCTTCCGGGGACTTGGCTTTCTTCATTGGTGGAGGGGCACCGAAGCCATTGGTGTCGTGGTAATTTGCCGCCGATCCATCCATAATGGCCTGCTCAAAGTCGATGAGATCCGAAAATCCGCCGTGGAGAAGGGCCATGTGCTGAGCCTCCTGCTTGCGTTGGATCTCGAGCTCTTCCTCAGTGGGTTCGTACTCCTCTGCCTTGGCCTCCTCATTGGCGACAGTAAGGTCGGCCGTGCCATCGACAACCGAGTCGAAGAATTTGCTCAAGGAATCAAACTTGTTGAGACCTAGAGAAGTGTGTGAGGGTAGTCCGCAATTGGATTCTGGAGACGACAAACCTTCGTAACGGAACGGTTTCGTTGAACCAGGAGAGTAAACAAGGACCTTGGAATCCTTCTTCTCCCCGGCTTCGAGTCCTAACGACACAGAGGACTTTCCTTTCTTGTCGCGATGCGTTCCGAATTCTAAACCCAGACCCTGATATTTGTTGGCCAGCACTTTCCAGAGAAGAGGGACTTTCTTGTCCTTCGTAAGAAGTAGTGTGCGTTTCTGGTTGACGGTCTTCGAAGAACCAGTCAATAAATACATTGCTTTCCGTGTCTTGCAGAATTACCCACCTTCTCAATCCACGGAACGATATCTTCAGTCTTGTATAGTTTAGTGTATGCAACAGGCACCCGCCGTGTCACATAATAATAAAGGGCGCTGGCCGTGCGCTCGCCGTTGTCGTACACCATAGGTGGATGCTCTTTACCTTTCGGGAAGAGCTGCATACCTGTGAGCGAATGCGATATATTTAGAGCAACGAACTGACCTTAATAGTCGGGAATCCCTGAACCCCCTGTTCCGCGCATAAACGCTTGTTCTTATCGGCATCGCAGTCGACAGCATAAAGCGGAATAAGGGGATGAAGACCCAAAGCAGCCTTGCTGTATTCTGGGGCAAGTCGTTGACAGTGCTAAAGCACATAAGATTCAAGACACGCAAAATAAATTAACCATGTCGTACCCCACACCAAGGAGCAACGAACGCAACCAAGCTAGTTTGCTGGACAAGATCTCAGACTCAATGCGAGCAGTTACATCCATTGGACCCGTACGTTCGCTTTCATAGCCTTTTTGAAGGTCTTTGCGTCCAGCATCTTGACCATAGAGTCCGGAGGGAAGACGCCGGCGGAGACAAAGGCGGGCACGAAGACCAGGGATAGCAGTAGACTAGATGAGAGCATAGCTGCGACCGAAGATGGAGAACAACTGAAAGCAGGCTGAGGCTATATAATCGAGGGCAAGATTGCCAACCAATCAGCGACGTGGAAACACGTCAGTGTGACTGCCACTGTGAGACTCTGTCCCGCTCTCTTCCTTCCCGGTTCTCGCGTTATAATCTCAAGCCTGCTCATCCACGCGACCGGTGCCGCAATGCTGTCGATAGCCTAGTAGTATCCGGAGTCCGGTGTTCTCAACAGCCAATTCTCTATTTAATCTCGTCGAAAAAGATCACACCACCGCGATTGTCAACCACTCCGAGTCCCATGTTCCGAGCTTTCGTTTCCGCGAGCCTTATCGACCCCATAAAGCTCTCGAGGACACGATAAAACGACGTGTAGTATCAATCTCCAATCTCTGTCCCTTTCAATCAAGAAAACCCTACCGGAATTCGGTTGAAACGAATCACTGCACAGTATACTCACTCTCTACGACCAGAGGCCACTATGGCAAAGTTCCAATTCAACGTTTGAACCTTGATATCAAGCAACGCTCTGCCGTTTGTCTGCCTGACTTGAGCACCAAGGCCGCGTGCCAATGGATCTAGTCCTCGAGGCCAGTCACCCCATCACGCTTCTGGTGCATGCAGGCTTATCCTGCTTTAAAAACTGTCGACGAGAGTATCTGTCTATCAACCCCGCCTCCCATCCCCCTCTTCCGTCGTCGCAGGACAACCGTCCCAACATCGGAAAGTATCTACCAAGCAATGTTTCCTGTTGCGGAATCGTTTAACTTTGTCGTCTGCGGATTCGCAACGCTTGCTGCTACCGTCGGCTACGCTTACTCTCGCAAAACTCGTCCTCTTCCTTCGTATGTCGCGAAGAAGATATTCACACATCCCGCTTCAACTTGACATTGTACCAGACGTGCTGTACACCAAAGTCAGACTCCGTCTGGAGATGACGATTCGATAGCCAAAGTAGCTGTAGTATCCTCTACTCAGGCTGCCTCGGAGAAGCCAGAGGGCTTTGATTTTCCTGGTGAGCAAACAGAAAGCACCTCGCCAAGTGGTATCGTTCCGGAGAAGCAAATGGACCTGGATTCCTCCCTCGAACCTATTACCCAACCGGCTCCTACCGTCGAATCCTCACCTTCACTGCCCGCCAATCTATTCGGAGACAAACAGATGGATGTAGACCCGTACAGCGTCAACGTTGTGCTCAGAACCATCCCGGAACCAGTCTCCGCCGCACTCGTCAACGGAAACGCACTGCTCAAGCACAATTCCCTAAAGCGCAAGCGCACACACGAACCGGAGGACACCGACCCCGTAAGCCTCACGTCTTGCACTTTCAATTAATGGGTTCATATATCAGCGACCAGGATATGGGATACCCGCATGTTCGTTAATAGTTCCATGAATAATCGGCGTTGCATTGATAGCCTCAAATAAGAACCTCAACTCGATCTATCCGCGAAAGAGGCGCAGCGGCTCTGTTTCGGAGGAAGCTTCCCAGGAGGTAAGTACCAAATGAGCCTTTTCCCTTCGGCATTTAATATATTCTCAGCAGGTCGTCATCGCTGCTCCCGTTGAAGCTTTAGGACTCGACGAAGCACACTTGGTAATTTCCCCAGTGGAATCTGGGACCTTGGTGGACGCCACCAATGGAACTGATCCTGGCGCGAATCCACCGTCAGCTCAGGAGGACAAGCCCGTTACGAAGGAAACCATAGTCGCTGTCCCACCTGAGGCAGTCGACGCCACGACAGAGAGATTCGCCTTTCCCAAGACGCCGCCTCGCATCACACACTATCCGACCCCAGTAAGAGAAGTCAAGTAAATTGTCACAAACCACCAACATCTTTACAGCGCACTACACCTTCGTCTCCGGCTTTCGCCGGTTTCGCCGGATCCTCATCACCCTTTTTCTTGAGCTCCTCTTTCGTCGAGAAACCCATCTGGGTGAGCTCTCCGACGGCGCAAGAATCCATAGTAGGAGCCTCTTGCGAACCTGAGAAACCCGCTACGGCGCTTGCCCCCGCTGCCGCAAAACTTCCAGCTCCGCCCACGCAACCTCGTTCGTAAAGCCCTGTTTACCTAGACACTCGCCGTCATATCTTGCCACAGACTCCACTGGAGAGGAAGACGAGGACATCACCCTGGAACTCAAAGGCGTCAAATTATATATCAAACGCGGTGAAGCCAACTTCTCCGGCGCGATGACGGGCAACATCAAGCTCCTCTCGCACAAGGTCACCTCTGCCAAACGCCTGTGTTCGTTCTTCCCTTCCACCCCTTGTTGGTTTGTATTGTTGTTAATCTTACCGACAGTGTTCCGACGAGAACCTTTATGGAAGGTCTCAATGAACGTTCGGATGCAGCCTACTGTCCGGTGTACGTTCGATGCGCAGGAAAACATCCTTCGTGTCGCATTGAAGGAGATGCCAGCGAAATCTGGGTCGGTGGAGGGAGAAACTGCGGGACCGCAGACCGTTATATATGCGTTCAAGGTAAGTCGTTGTTTTGTTTGTGAGCTCATTGTTTCTTATCCAAGTTCAGCCGGGCCGATCTTGTCGAAGGAGCGATTTCGAGGAATTTGCAGAGGCACTGTTGGCGCAGGCACGGCAAGAGGGCCAGTAATTAAATTGTTATGGCATTCTTGAAAGCAAAGCTTCTGTATAACTTCAAGTCACCATGTATGAGCATTGTCATCGCGAGATATGGATAGAATTGCCATGAGAATTTAGGAGAGAGGGCATGGGTGGACTAGTCAGATACCACAACGAACTCTTGACCTGGCAGTCGAACCCAGTTTTTATATTGAATCAATGGATTCCTGACTACAAAGCTTCCGTATCAGTATCGTCGCTAAAAGCGCAGGACAGAGTGCATGGGGAGACTTGGTGTCAACACGAGGACGAAATCAATCAATGAAAAGGAAAAAGAATACTCTCGACCTGGGAGTCGAACCCAGCTTTCGCGCGATCATAGAGTATGACAGGCGCGTGTACTCAACCGATATACTAGTCGAGATGTGTTGGTGTTCTCCACCAAGTATATACAGCAGTTCTGGAGGAAAGGTTACTCTAGCTTCAAAATCAATTTGCCTTTGATTTGCCGCCGCTTGTGTTCCATTTCTCCACCAAGCACCATGGGGTACTCTTCACGCTGGGACCAAACCCGACAAGACAAGCAAGAAACGAAATCTGGAGCTGGTGAGATAGCATCGAGGCTACAACAAGTCGATGCCGAACTCACCTTTTTACTGGCTTCTGAACCTCAACCTACCTTGGTGTAATGGCTACCATGGCGCATATAAAGCGGAACAACTTCCAGAAAAACATTCCCGGGAAGATGATACTAGTCGTCGTTCTCGGCATACTGACCGCCACTCTGAATCTCGGTATCATGATGCTGCTAATGAACATGAGCGCACAAGGTCGTCGGAAAGGTCAGAGGTCAGTCCCAGTTATCATTCCATATTTCTGTCTGTAGACTTGGTTCCAGCGTATACGGTCTCGAAGGGGTCGAAGTGCGGAGTCTGAGTCTCATTCGCGATACGATGAACAATATTCAGTGCGTGACATCTTGGATCTCATTTACTGGATATTCATGCGTTTGGTGGAATAGCGGCATAGCCGTAGTCCCCGCCCAGAGAATGACCATAGTCGCAAGGTCAGTGCTTTTCAGGCAATTTTCGATATACCATAACCATTTCATGCAGCGCCGCCACAAGCGTTCATTGAGCCGAAGCTCTGAACGACGAGACCACCGTAACACCGACTCTGTGGTACGTCGGACTCTGTAACAAGCAGGATAAATGGATTTTGACCTCGCAAGGTGCTGTCATGCAAAACATAAATCTTGGACATCAACAGGATCGAGACGACCACTATGCGCGAGATAAACACTACGACGATTCTTCTTCTCGTGACAAGCGGAGCAGCAAGAGAAAGAATAGGCGCGACGAATCCGAAGACGGCGAGAGTGACTCCGGGTATCATCGAAAATTGGGAAACAGTGGGAAACGCAGAAGCCGCAACAAAGACGATTACAGTGAAGATGAAGAGGAGAGGAAGCGACGAAAGCGGAGAAAGGAGCGCGAGCGAAGCAAGGATAAGGAGGAAAGAAGGAGCGTATTGACCGGCAAAAAGGTAGAATCCTTGAGACTTTCAGCGTTGGCACACGAGCGCTCATGTTTCCCCAAGATTAAACTCAAAGTGAAAAAGGAAAAGGGCGACGACGAGCGAGAGGCGAATCGGCAGGACTTGCTGCAATTTCTGAATTCCATGTAATATTTTCGTAAAAGTTGTTTGGAAACGCAGTCGCCATGCAGTCGCCGGAGTTGCGTGGATGCTCGGAAGAAATGGAGATGACAGAAACTGACAGCAAGAGTCTCGATCGGGTTAGGGTTTGCAAATTATTGGAGCCGTAGAGACGCGCGACCACCTCTCCAAAGTCTAAAGTTAACGGCCGTTTTACGCGTTCCTTCTGCACCGTCTCTTGTTCCTTTACCACCACCTCTTGTACACCCAGCGCAGGCAGCAAAATGGATACCGACCTCATTAAGCTGGTCAACAAGCTCCAGGATACCTTCAATAACCTGGGTATGCTGCATTTCGCAAATTATAATGTGACTTTGTCCAACGGTATCATTCTTCAGGAGGGGAGCTGGACATGCCCCAACTTGTAGTTGTGAGTTAACTGAGCGGGGAAGCGTACCAGGTTCAATGACCTTGTTACTAGGTGGGCAGTCAATCAGCAGGAAAGTCCAGCGTTCTCGAGACGTGAGTGGATTGCGACCTTTGAGGTCTCTTTCAACTCGCTCTAAAGCTTTCACCGCGCAGCATTGTTGGACGGGACTTTCTTCCCCGAGGTCAAGGCATCGTTACGCGACGACCCCTCGTTCTGCAGTTGATCCACACACCGGAGTCCACAGACCCATCTCCCAGCAGCCCGACATTCCGCGAATGGGCGCAATTTCTCCACATAGACAAGAAATTCAGCGACTTTAACGACATTCGCAAGGAGATTGAACAAGAGACTTTTCGAGTGGCAGGGCAGAACAAGGGTGTTAGCAAGCTACCTATATCGCTCCGGATTTACAGTCCAGATGTTCTCGACCTCACGTTGGTGGATTTACCCGGTTTGACAAAAGTGCGTATCATTCGTTGCGCATTGTGTTCAGAAATTTAGCCGAATAAAGATTCCTGTTGGAGATCAACCCAGTGATATTGAACGGCAAATTCGCAATTTGGTGCTGGATTATATCACGAAGCCCAACAGGTGTGCTCACTGCGCCTTGTCCTACCTTCAGGTCCCTTACGCTCGGTTCATTTAGCGTGATTCTTTCCGTGTCGCCAGCCAATGTCGACTTGGCCAATTCCGAATCTCTCAAGCTCGCCCGCCAAGTTGACCCTCAAGGACGGAGGACAATTGGTGTTTTGACGAAGTTGGATTTGATGGACGCTGGAACCAATGCTCTGGACATTCTAACTGGCCGCGTCTACCCGCTCAAGCTTGGCTTTATTGGTGTAGTGAACCGCAGTCAGCAAGACATTAATGGAGAGAAGAGCATGGACGCCGCGTTGGCCAGTGAGACAGAGTTCTTCAAAAATCACCCAGCATACCGAAATATCGCCCACAAAAACGGGACGAAATACTTGGCAAGAACTCTGAATCAGGTGCGATTCGCCGACTCTCCAAAGTCTTTGGTATATTTAAGGTCATACAGGTTCTAATGAACCATATCCGGGACAAACTCCCCGATATGAAGGCTCGTCTGAACACTTTAATGGGCCAGGCGCAACAGGAACTGAACTCGTTCGGCGATTCAGAAAGCTTCGGAGACCAGGTCCAGGTAGGGTCAACCCTGATTCTCTCTATTCAAACAAACTTACGCTCGCCGCAGCAAGGAGCTCTCATTTTACGATTAATGACCCAGTTTGCCCGCGACTTTGTTGCCTCCATTGAGGGAACAAAAATTGATGTTTCCACCAAAGAGCTTTCTGGGGGTGCCAGGATATTCTATATATTCCACGACGTGTTCGGGCAAGCTCTCGATTCCATTGACTCGACAGCCAACCTCGACAACCAGGACATTCGCACTGCTATCCGCAATTCCACAGGGCCTCGCCCCAGTCTCTTCGTTCCTGAGATTGCGTTCGATCTCCTGGTGAAACCCCAGATCAAACTACTGGAGGCCCCGAGTTTGCGCTGCGTGGAACTCGTATACGAGGAGCTGGTCAAGATCTGCCATAACTGCACGAACGCGGTGCCTACATATTCTTTGCTGGTGGAATGTTGGCGACTGATTTTGATCCTGTAGGAACTGCAACGTTTCCCGGGCTTACACGCAAAACTCATTGAAGTTGTGTCTGAGTTATTGCGGGAGCGGCTCGGCCCAACATCGGAGTATGCACAGAGCTTGATTGCCATACAAGCGGCGTACATCAACACCAACCACCCCGCTTTCATTACGAGCTCCGCCATCGCTGCTCAGCATGCCAGCTCACCTCCGGCTCGGCAAATGCCTTTGCGCGTGAGTTCTTGCACCCATTTTCCAACCGAGCTTATCGCTCATACTATACATGTCAGCCCGCATCTACAGAGCCCACTAACGGCACTGGTACGGATGAGGACGCAGAGTCATCGGATGACAATGGCCTGCCCAATGGCATCTTTCCTCCCCGCAACAACGAGCGCTCAGTATCCGCCACGATACACGACCGAGGGCGGACATCAAACGGCTCTACCCCTACTCTCCCCATCGGACCTACGTCAAGGAAGATCCCAAACCCGACGCGACCGCACTCCGCCTTGGCACAGACACACCGCGGGTCACCACCGTCCGCTCGGGAGACGTTCTTGAATTATTTCTTTGGGCAGAATGGACCGGGTCCACTTCCAGGATCCAGTGTGGAGTCTGTAGGGCTGGGGCACCGGACGCGGACAAGCGGCCCCGGCGCTATCGTTCCCGTGGGGCGCGATGTTTCTGCGGCCGAGGGCTCTACCACGATGACAATCGCGTCTGGACTGACTAACCAGCGGGACGGAAGCAGCGCTGCCTACGACATGAAGAGTCTGGGAAAGCACATTGAAGCCGTGGGTGACTCTTGGATGGCCTTGCCAGCTTCCACTCACAAATTCGCAGATTCCCGCCGACGGAAATCACCTCACACTTAGAGAAGAGATGGAAACGTCTCTCATCCGCTCCCTCATCGCCTCGTACTTCGGAATAGTCCGGCAAACTATTCAGGATCTGATCCCCAAAGCGATAATGCACCTTCTCGTCAACCACACGTCGTACCATGTGCAAAACCGTCTCGTCGCGTCGCTCTACAAACCAGACCTGTTCCCAGAGATGCTTCACGAGGACGAAAGCCTTGTTGCAGAACGCCAAAGAGTAAAGGCGTTACTGGACGGCTATCGCGAAGCGTTCAAGATTCTCTCGGACGTCAATGTCAAGCCTGCATAAACTGGTCTCGCTTCTCCGCATTAAACCTTCACGCCCCCTAATACACACTTACGCTACGCATACACACGTTATGTTGGATATCTAGATGATCTCAAACCTCGCTTTCTGGTTAGCATTGTTGAAACAAATTGAATGAAAATACATCATGCCAAAAATCGCAAGATTGAGTAGAACTGCGTCAGTTTCCCAAAGCAACAAAACCAAGAATGGATTATTGTGAATGAAACAAAGGTAGCCATGTCTATCTCATGAATACGACTCTCAAGCCGCGCCGTCAGGGCACGCTGAGTGTCCGAAGGAAATGTCATCGAAATACGGCCCTGAAGGGAAGTGCACTGATTAGAGACAGTCGCAGCAGTTGAAATGACAGCATACCCTTGTGGTTGGAGACGCTGGTTTTGAGCAATGAGTTGCCCTGAGCGCAGTTCTCATTATCTTGCCCGGGGCATTCAACAAAGTTGTTCTGCGAGTCGTCGACAATGTGGACTTCGCCTAAAGGAGAGATCAGTCGGAATCAAAGTTTTTCATAATGAAGCGCCTGACCGCCGCTGTGCTGGAAACCGAGGAAGCGAGGCGGCACGTTGGGAACAGGGTCATTCTGATTGGTCATGAAGGTGACGGGTGACTTGGAAGAAAAATTGAGGTTAAACAATGAAGGATCGAATAAAGTATGAGACTCCAACGTTTTGGTCAAGGAAATCGGCCCATTCCTGGTTGCCTCCGCGAGGCAGGCCGAAACCAGTGACGGTGACCTCAATTGACGGGTCGACTTTGCTTTTGATGAAAGCTCCGGTCATGGTCGCGACCGCAGCGCCTGCACATGAAACGATTTAGACGCACAAGATACGAATACGTGGGACAAGCCGAATCACCGAGACTGTGACCAGTAACCGAGACTTTCTTGACACCGGTGTCTTCCAAACCTTTCAGGACACCAGCGAGCAGACCATCAGCAGTGCGTTCAAATGTTTGCTGGAAACCGCTGTGCACTTTGATGCCCTCTGGGAAACAAGAGGAATTGAATGGGGGAGAAATGGATGCGGTCAAACATACTGCCAGCGGATTCCGGGAATCGAGTGACGTTCAGATCAACCAATCCGAACTTGGCATCGTTCAAAATCGAGAGACTAGAAAATGATATGAAGGGACAGTTGGTGGAAATCACAAGACCAACATGTTTTTCGAGTCCGTTCCCTCGTGGGCAACGACTATACTCTCATCGGTAAGGTCGTGTGCGATGAAGTCTGCACAGTACAAGTCAGCATCAATACAAGGTCAAACGCGACTTGTGTCACGAACACAGAGGAATCAGTCCCTCATCTGAAACAGAGATAAATAACGTCCAGTTTATCAGCCATCGAGACACGTACCTCCACCGGATTGCAAGAATTTCACTTGTCCGAGGGACTTGCATGGTTCACCACACGTCCAGCTCGTGATAGAGGGAGTCGAGCAGTATGCAACGCGTGCGAACTTGGCCGGACGAGACAGACTGGTTTCAACATCGGCAAGCGAGAGCGCGGTAGTAGCTCCAGTGGCAGCTTCAGTGTCTGATCCAAGGCTCAAACCAAAGATGGGAGCGGAAAGTACGGAAGGAAGGAGAGTGGCGAGACAGATTAATGAAAGCATGGCTTGAAAAGAAAGAACGGGTTGGCGCTGCCGGAGAAAAGAAAAAACGGGACCCTCTGGGTGGAAGATGAAGGGAAAGGAACAGACGGTCTTGAGACCGACATCGCTTGCACATGGTTTTTGTCGAGTACACGGACCAGCTTTGATCCGGTCACTCTTCTGCACATGCCAAGGACCTCGTTCCCTCGACAGCGGTGATACACTGGTGATACCGAGTGATACCGTTCAAATCAAGGCTTGTCATCAGCATCGTCGTGAGGGTGGCATTATTTCCTTTTTGAGTCGGGAGGAGTTTCATTGGCAACACCTTGAGGAACAAACAGACAAAGAATTTTAGCTCATTAGCCTCCAACGCAGGCGCTATACGTTAAACACATTGAATACATCGTAAATACTCCCCAGAAAATCATAGCACAAATCGAAAAGTCCGTGACATTTTATCTGTCGTGCCCACCACTCCAATCTTCGTCTGGCGGGTTTCTCGTTACTTCTACAATGCCCTTTTTGTCCATGACCGCACCAACATCGCTTGCATCAATGCCGGCCGCATGCAAATCACTGACTAGAAGCCCACTGAGACCCAACAACTTGTCTTCAGGTATCCATATCCATGGCTGCTTAATGTATGTCGACGGGTGATCAAAGGCATGGTCGTCTTGCTCTTCTTCTTCATCACTGGCCACATCGTCATCCGAGAGACTCTCGACAGCAGGTGCAGGAGCATCGAATGTCGGGGGCACATTCTTCCCCTTGTCTGATTTCTTCGAAGATGTCCTGGAAACGGCCGATGACTTGCGATAAAGTTCAGGTGCGTCGCCGTTCTGCAAATCATCCATGACGGCCCGCTCGGCAGTCTTCTGACGCGCATCTTTCTCTTCTGCTTGCTCTTGTGCCACCTCGGCTTCCTTAAACATGGCAGCAGCGTCCTTCTCTGCAGCTTCGCGGTCCGCCTGATATTTGGCCTCTCGTTGTTGCTCGTCTAACAATTTCTCCTTCGCCGACTTGGGGCTGGCAAGACGCTCACCCTCCTCCTTGACTTTATCCTTGATCGTAAGCAAGGTTTTGTCGAGTTGTTTCGGTAGGCGCGCCACTCGTCTACGAACATTGCGTAAACCTGATCGAGGAATTTGATGAGAGGAGTAGTATTTCTTGAGCATGAAAACGACGTACCACGCCGATTGAAGAGGTTGAGATCCAGTTCCTCATCGGGTGTCACTGGAGCTCCGTGTTTTTGTTGGTGCTTCTCATACCGCTTGGCCATCTTTTTCGTCGCCAGGGACATCGGCAAGAAATTCGTGATAGCTGAGCATAAGTTGAGCGTGGGGCGGCCGAGGAGGAAGCGGACTAAGTACTTACGCGCGAAACTTCTGCTGATCATGAAGTGCGCCATGGCCGTGATCACGATGAGCAATAGCATCATGACACCTTGGGCGACTGAAGGACCGGGGGACTGAGCTGCTTTCAGGAAGAACAGGCAAGCAAGACAGAGTTGGGCGATGTACAACCCAACGACTGAAGACCAAATCAGGGGAGAAGGGAAGCACAATCATAACTGAACGAACAAAGATTGGAGATCGCCATAGGAAAATACATTCCTCCCGTTTCCATCGATTCAGGTTGATCATATACCTGGGTCAACACTAGCGAAAGGATCAGCGAGGCACAGATCCCACACTGCAGCTACATACAGAACTTGAAGGCGAGATAGAACATCAAGTAGCCTATAGTGCGGTCAACATCCATTTCGACCGCGCAGGAACATAACCGACTTAATAAAGCGAAAAGGTTGATGACCGGGTTGAGTACGCTATACGCAAAGCCGATGGTGGCTAGGAGAGACAATCTTGGCAGAACGAGGCCAAATTCCGCCTACACGGGATCAGAGGTTGGTGCAGCAGAAAGTTCGTATCAGAGCTTACAGAGGGCATCATGAATGTCACCTAAATCGCGGTTAGACGTGAAAGTGGGGAGAACAACAGCATCATACGCTATAGGCTTGTCGAGGCGTGCGGCCCAAAAACCACTTTCGGATAAAATGAAGGACAACAGGAAATAGTTGTGCCAAGGCTGTAGTCGAATCGTGAGTACCCATTTCAAGGCTAGAGGACGTATGACAAACCCGCTCCAGCGCCAGCAAGCCCTTGCGTCACTATGCAGACCTCAGAATGCAGTGTTCATCAGGAAACACGAGTAAGAGAACTGACCCATATAAGTGAGGAAGAATATAGATGCCCCAGGCAGCTGTTCTGCCAAAGTTTGTACCGTCTGCGTGGGTTTGCTGATAATGTCGTGGATCAACTTAGTGAAGCTCGTTGATAACGTCACGATAAGGAAACCATGGCTGAGACATAGCATGAGATTGTAGTAATGGAGAGAGTGTTGTCTGTCCTTACATAAGGAGGAACAGGAAGAAACGACGATATACGCTGATGGAGATCAACGAATAGCGAGGGATGCACTCGTACCACGCCAGGGCTATGTCCCAACGAATAAGTGGTCAACGTGTATGGTTGACTGAAACCACGTACCGCGCAAGATCAGTGGTAACAGTGCGAACAGAATGGCGAGCAAAAGAGGCGGCAGTATACCTGCATCAGAATATTTAGCGTCCGAAGTACCGATTGAACGGCGGATGCAACTCTACCTTGAATAATCCCAGGAACCGGTATTGGTGCTAGCAAAATATTCGACATTATCCATGATAAATGCGCTCAGTGCGTACCACGACATAACCATTTCAGCCAGCTATACGTTGCGCAAGCAGTTAGAGGATGGAAGCGTGCGTGTGGAAGTGACGCACTGAACGTTTTGACAAAGCGAATCTAGCTGACTCAGTGAGCCAATGGCGGCCACTGGGAAGGCCCAAGCAACAATGAGACCAAAGGTCGCAAGCCACGACGTGATGTATCGGCCGGTCATCTCGAGCGCCCCGTCATCGAGGTTTTCCCAAACGACATCCTTGGGAGATGTTTCCATCCACTTGTCTCTCATTGAGAGGGGCTTGGAATTCAGGTTAGCCAACATAATGCACGAGAGTTCAGGTGGAGATCACATACTCGGTGGTAACTGACACATTGAGCAAGAACATGAGCACCGAGTTGGAGATTGCATCGGATGAAAACGCTGCCCAAGAATTTTCCTTTCGCGGTGTGTTCTCTGGCATCGTCGATCGCCTGATTGAGCTTCGAGATTTCTTCCTGCATCCACTGCGGTAAGCAAAAGAGTTATAGAGGCAAGCGGAAGGGGACGAACAGTACACCACGGGATTGTTTCCATCTTCGTCCCAATCAAGCCTAAGAGACCAGTACGATGCGTGGGTCGATCGCTTTCGGGGACAAGTTCGTTGAGAAGTTCTCGCGAAGGTGGCGGTAGCACCAAAGGCGAGTCGCCTTGCTCCTCTTTATCTCGCTTCTTCTTTCGCTGCATCTTGCGGTGCGCGTGCTCCTTTTTCCGCCAGGCCACGGTAGCGAGTTTCAAGACTTTCGACTCCGCAGCCTCGAGCTTCTTGCATGCGTCTTGACGGCGTTGGAATAATTTGTTGAGCAACTTGGTGTCTCTGTATAACCACACTCTATCGATCCCGCCAGGAACAAAGGACGCGAAGAGGCGGAGATCGTGTTCGTTTGCAAGCTCGTCAGGTACGTTGGTGATGAGAACTGTTCGAGCTTGTGCGAGCCGGGAATGGGATTTGCTGACGAGGAATTTATGCCTCACGTCAACGAAGTGCAGCATTTCCCGTCTGATCATGTAAATGACGAAAACTAAAGAGCCATGAGTGAGCATTTACAACGTTGACCTGAGTCGAAATAGGTACATGTGAGCAAATATATCATGAGGACATGTGCCGAAAAGCGTTTCGAATACATTTTGTCGTCCGGAATACTGTTAGAAGCAAATCAGTCGTTATCCAAAAGTGCGAATAGAAACTCACTGGCTCCATGTCACTCTGTCAATTGGGTCCTCGTTTTGGGCGCGTGGGATGCCAACAATGTCGACAGGAATGATTGTGAGGGATGTGGAGAGGGTGAACACAAGAAATATCCATATAAGCATCTTCAAATATCGTAAGAACATATAACTGAAGGACATTGAACTTTGAGTCGACGAGGAATGGGGTCAAAAGCTCACGCGTCTAAGCCATTATTTTCTATCTGCGGAACGGTCAACAAAGTACAGCTTTACAGGCGCAAACCTACAATCTTGGCTGGACTCTCTACAATCAGCAGGGCTGGCAGCCATCGCCACCAGCTATTGGGGAGTTCCGTCGCGCGTTTTCTGTGCGAAATTGAGCGACACACGGTTTTCCGGCGCTGCAAACACTCACTCTGGCGGCGGCAAAAATGTTCGGGGAGAATACACTCTACCCAGCCGATTTCGTAAAATGACAAACGCGCAAATTTCGACGGCGAGGAGCGCGACATTGGCGACAAGAGCAGTGACAAAAGTCTTTGTGCTGTTGCTCTGGCCGAGGTCATCGGGGTTGATAGCAGACATTTGGGCGACCGTCGAGGGAGGAGGAGGCACTGTAGCCGGCCAAGACTTTATAGACGTCCATCAAAGCCCCTACGTCACAACCTAAGCATGGCTACCCCCTGTTTATCACCTGCTCACCACGATCTGAATTTATCGTGTGCCAGTGGGGTGTGGCGCGCTCGGCCGCTATCACTGTCAGAGATTCAGAGTCCATGGACGACGCAAGCGACGATGGGAGCTGTCAGGAACAGAGCTCAAAGTTCAGGTCACAATCAAGTCACAAACAAACTCTCTTTGTGGCTCTTTGTTCGCTATCATACAACGTCTACAAAGTTCACTGGAAATATGTAACTTACATGGGGCGACGATCTTGCCGGTGACTCTCAAGACCCTGCCAGGGTCCTCACTACTTGGCAAACCAGTAACACACGCGGCGGCCTTGCGCGACTCGAGCAAGAGAATGGACAATTTTGGGACGACTGATTATTTCCACCGGCGTTGTCCAATTTAGGTGATTGGATTCCATGGAACATAGTCTGGCAAGGACAGCGATTTTGAGTCGGTTCGCTTTTCCTACGGTCACATCCCCACGTGTAGGACGTGGTCGGTGTGTCTGGTCAATGTTTTCATTTCCGTTCTTGCGCCCCCGAGCAGGGTCCTAGGGTCCCTGGATGCACCTGGGCGCACTCAGGATGTTTCGTTTCCGTCTCAAACTACAGAGAATTGTCGGTTTCGTTGCGAATGGGAGCAAACGTTACTGTCAGTGAGTTGCATGCAGCAGCTAACCATATCCTGGAATTTCCCAACGGAGAATTCGTGTGGAAGTCCACCGCTAGTCCCTGGAGCAATCCACAAACGCGGAATCTGTGTTGGGCGAAATCAACGAAATACGAAAATTGCTCGCGTCACAGCACCGTCGCGATCACGTTTGCGTGACTAGACGCGACTCAGTCTCCAACAGGCGATGATTGGCGCAAGATTGGCGCCCACAAGTCTAAATAAACTTCGACCCTGCAGACCCTGCACAAGACGAAATGAAAATGCGGTAGACAATGATGCAAACCATGACTTGTCTTCTTCGTCGTTTTCTGCGCAATGATCATAGAGTCTAGGTTCGTGAGGTATAAATAATGCCTTTGTCCCCCAACCCGCCGCAATTCCAATTCCGCATTCCACATCTACTCCTTGATCATGTCTTCCAACGACTCTAACATGCACGATGTACGCGTCGCTGCTGGACTCAAATCTGCTATCGCCCGCGAGGATGTCTCCGATGACGCCAAGGCTCAAGCTCAAGAGCGCCTCGAGAACATGGGCGCTGCAGACCCCGAAGACCGCCTCACCCCACTCGATGATGGTATGCTTTTGCATTTTTATCGTGTTTGCAGGTAAAAAAACTCATTACGGTGGCGCAGAGGAATATTCTACCCCAACTGGTTCGCGATCGTCTTGTGTAGGGCGCGCACTGGATGTTGCTTACCTCTCTTTACAGACACGCGCGCACCCTCGGACGACGCCAAGGCCCATGCCCGCGAAATTCTTGAGGCGGCCGGGTACACCGTCACTTCGAACGAGGAAGAGGCCAATACCGACGAGCATCAGATGCGTGTCCTTGCTGGGTACAAAGCTGCGCTGAACAGTACGTACTAGGTTCATTGCCCCTTTGTTTGTTTGACCACTAAAATTACAAAAGATCCTCGCGTTTCCGAGAAGGCCAAGCAGCATGCTCGCGAATATCTAAAACAGCATGGCGCTCAGTAGTCGCTTTCCCATCTCTTCGACGACACATCCCACGATAGTAGTAATATGAGGAGCATCTGAGAAGCATTGTGTATTGTACATTATGGATCGTGTCACAGCTCAGCGCTCAGCGTGCGATTGACTGCACAAAGAAATTCAATTTGTTTGTTGGTTATTAGTGATTAGTGATTCGCGACATTGAAGACTGTAAAGTGCAACAGAACCCCCGAAACTCAATACTTCCCTACATATCAAGAAGGGACGTCAGCAGCAGACCCGCTCGACGACCCTTCACCGCGCTTCCCTCCCAAATCCGGCGTCCCACTCCTCGACGCCTCATCATACGAAGGCAACCCCTGCATGCTACTCAACGGCGGTACACCTCCGAGAAACCCCCTCAACGCAATTTCATAATCCGGCACCTCCGTAAACGCACGATGAAGCAGCACCGACTCCTTCTCCGGATGCGGCACCGATACCTCCTTCACTCGTCGTTGGATATCCACGGACGAAACGCGTGGGTCTTTCGGATCCGGACGCGCGCTCAGCCAATTGGGGTGTGTAAATGTGCTGGTCGGCTCCAAAGTCGCGGTGAAGATCTGCGGGAGTTCGCGGCTTGCGGCGCTGGTGTGGGTATATGTAGTGACTCCAGTCGTCGGGGGTGTGGGCGGCGTAGGAGGATGATCGGAGCTGGGAGTCTGCGAACCGCCGTCGTCTGGTGTGGAGGTGCCAGGATCTGTGAGCCGCGGGTATTTTGTTACGCCGTGCGAAATGAGGAGCTCCGCGTTGACCCAATCAAGGAAGACGGGGTGGTCGGGATCAGGAACGTATGCGTCGTTCGAGTCAGAGATGACTTGCAACGGTGTACCGTTGCTGCTGCACGATTGTGGTTGATCACCAAAGATTGGGCTTACACCCAGTTGTATCCAAGGATTGGTAACACGCAATGTCTGTCCTTCTGGGAGAAACATGTTAGCGACGCGATCGCGTACATGCTCGATGTAGCTTGGAAGCTCGTGTGCTTCGGGGGCAGTTTCTACGAGCACCTCTGGCCCACCGACAAGAAGCTGGCGCGCAAGCTTTGTGTGGGCTTGTGCCTCGCTCAGAAGTTGCGAGTCCAGGAGTATGACCGGCAGTGAACAGTACAGTTCGGATATGTGGCCATCTGCGTTCGTCACAAGGACACTCCAGTGAACTAAATGAGAGACTCTGATGGGCTCGAGGGGATGGCTCGGTGATAAGTGACGGGGAATACGCAGAGGGAGAGTTGTGACCTAGCAGTGCAATGAGCGAAGGGTGAAGCAACGAAAAAAGTGCCCACAATGTCGTCTTCACTCTGAGCTGGATCACGGGGCGTCTGAGGCCGAGTGAAACTCGGAGCATTGCTACCGGCGCTACCATCTTCCCTGCTGGGGCCAGCTTCATGAAGTGGCGTGGCAGGAGAACGCAAAGAGAGGGGAAGATTGAACTGTGAGAATTTGCCCTTCTTGTCCACAGGATCTCGCATCTCCACGGCCTTCCCACCTAGTATCTCATGCGTTACACTCGCGACCGTCCGCGTAACGGGATTGGGTCGCCCATGAATCCTGCTTGTTTCTCGAAGAGAAGTGGTAATGCTGAGCACGCCAACGCCCTTGACAAGTGGGCTGACTTTGAGTAAAGCGACAAACTCGTCACCCGCAGCCCATGCACTGTGTGGGATGGCGACGGAGAACAACAACTTTCCTGCCCATGCATGCTCCAACTCGTTCGTCTGCTGATATTCGAGCGACGTTGAACCTAATGAGCGTACAAGATACACGGGCACCACCGCCTGGATATTATGGCTGAAGGCTCCTGCGCGTTGGGCTACAGCTCGCAGCTTGTAGGTTATAGAGGCGCCACCAAATGCATCCGTGATGACACTGCGAGGAATTGCCCCGCCAACCTGAAGCTGAAATGGAAAAAGATGTTTCCCAGCTTTCAGAGTATGATTGTGCTTCTTGGGTCCCTCCAGAAATGACCAGTCATGCTTGCAAACGATGAATGTCGACGCCGAAGTGCTCGAAGATTGATTTTCTTGGGGCGGATCGGGAAGATAAGCCTTGCCTCGGAACTGGAGTGAGATAGAACGAAGTGCAGTGGGTTCTGTTAAGTATAAAGCCACGTTTCCCGATATGAGGGCAGGCTCTACGTCGGCGCCAGAACCACGAAGGAAAACATATTCACGGTCAAGCAAGATCTCGAGGCGGGATTCGTGGGGGTCGGGGTGGTCGACGCCGTGGTGAGCCTTTGACTTGAAGAAGGGCATCGATGTGGGAAAGGGTGAAACTGGACAGGTCCGAGAGCGGCCATATTTATGTACACTGAGAAACACAACTCGAAGCCGAAGGGCTGAAATAAAACGCGACAAACCCAGTAAGACGCCGAGCTAAACGCCGAACCCATGTGATTATTGTCACGCAGTGACGCAGTTTCCCTCTTTCCCCGACCGTCGCCGTGTTGCGGCTCGCATCGTCGCATCGACTCGCATTTCTCGTGAAGAAAATCAATTGGACTCATACTGCATTTTCCAGTCGAAATACATGGAGAACGCTTCGTCATACAGTGCAAAATGCCCCAACAACTGAACTTGAACTCAAATTCCGTGACTGGACGCCGGCTGTTGCGCGAGCCGGATGTCTTACAAACTCTCAGCAAACTGTTACTTTACCGTATTTAGGGACAATCAAAGTTGTAGGTTTCTGAGGCAGTTATGAGGAGGCGCTTATGAAGTCGATCGAGGAATTGTCCGTCCTGAGTCCTCCCAATCTTGCCCAAATTCGTGTCAAACGGGAAAGGCATGAGTACTTAGTAAGCGTATCATTGAGGCAGAAGCTCCTGCTTATTCATGTTTAAGTCGATTATGGATCTTCCGAGCCTCTTTCAAGCGTCCGTTCAATCATCGTCAGCTTCAACCTAAGATTCTCCGGAAGACGAGGTGAGATTCGGGAGGGATCGGAATCATCCCAAAACGTCAATATAGCTGCCATTACGTCAATACTCTATTCGCCGCGGCGCCCTTTGTCCTTTAACCGCCGCATCGGAGAACATACGTATATTGAAAAGTTGACACAGTTCTGCCACTTCCTCGTTCTGTCGATGTCGTCCTCTGCAACCCAACCCGTCGTGTGGGACAGTCGTGGAATCCGCAATCCGGACTTGATTCCGCCCCATATGGATCGCTTCGTGCGCGCACAAATCAGAGAGCAAATCAAAGTGCCTGCCAATGTCGTCTACACCCCCGTTACTTTCAGTGAGACGCAGCAGGTCTACAACAATCCAGGCCCTTCTTCCACCGGCCTCTTCGGTGCACCTTTCATTGCGGTCGTGACGTTCATCAAGATTGCCAACCCTCCGGGGTCTCCAAGCGCAGCTCCTGGCCAGAAGACGACGGCGGGTGTTGTGGTCAAGGCCGCGAAACAGGTCATAGGGCTTACCCCTGGGCATACTCGAACCCCGTGTAAGTCTTGGCTAGAAAAATCCGAACAGGATCACTCAGTCGTTCCATGTTTAGGCAGCATGATATTTTCAGCAGCCATCTTCCCCCCTCATTCTTTTGAGCCGGGCGTGTTTGACATGAATGACCCTACTCATCACATTGGGCTCATCACCGGCAACGTCGACATTGAATATCTCATTTCCTACTGGAAAAAGACCCAGATCTAACATGCTCGTCGGAGTAAGTATACATCGCGGGCCACTAGGAGGTTTCCCTCTTCGTTCGCGTTCAACAAAAGTCACTTAACAATCCTCAGATCTTTTCGTACATATATCATAACAGGCTGAAGCTAGATCAGTCGTGGCCTGCCCTCAGTTCGTCTGCCGCCTTCATCCTTCCGCTTCACATCTTCATTCACATCGTGTTGTTCGCTTGGAGCGCCCCCTTGTCGTGATATTCTGAAACATCTGAGCAGAAACTCCCAAAATTGTATCTTACTTTTTTTTATCAATCGTGAAATTCCCTTCTTGCGCTTTCTCCATCCTTCCTCCGTCCCAGAGATTTAGCCCCAAGTACTGCTCAATAAACCGGTCTTATTTCGTCGCGCTATCTTACGCGGTAAGATCAGCAATAGCTCTCGGGTAAAACAAGAACCTCTTTCTCGTCTTTCCGCTTCGGTCTCGCGTTCTTGTTATGACCTCGTACATGCGTAGGGTTCGCGAGTACTTGGAAGCAGGGTTGTTCCTGATAGGTATCGAGACGAAGTCAGCTCGCCAGGCCTCATCAGCCACGTAGCGAGAATCCGCTGTTTCATTTTTGGCGTGTTGAGTGACGTTATATGCGTCGCAAAACAAACCAGCTAAAACGTAAGACTCGGAACTGTTCCTCGATAGAATAAATCACCTAATGATTTGACATATTCGTGAAGTGAGACACCACTCGTCAAAGTCTCACTTAGGGTTTGCTTAGGGTCTGCCTCGTGGAATTGACGCCGTGGGAGCATTGTGGAAGCAAAATGAACTCAATGAGTGGCGGTGCGACGGCATTACCCGATGAGGAAGGGACTATACCGATCGGCGTTTTTGATGCTATATCTTCCAAATTTGGAAATTTCAGAGGTTTGCTCAAAGTCCGCCGCTTGGGTCACAAAAAAAGTCACAAAAAAGGGGAAACAAATATATCAATACATGCCGTGGTCCGTGCGTCCAAGCTCATTGCATAAAAGCAACAGATTCTAGGGGTGATTTCCTCAGGGCGTTCTTCTCTCCCACCACATCTCATCGTTTTCTGACTCTTCCACAACTTTCGACCGGGCTGATGACTCGATAGTTGTGGAGGAGGTAGCAAACGGCGAGATGCGTTGGGCGAGTTGCGCGAGGTATGTAGTTTCTTTCACCCATAACTCACCTTTTTCTTTCAGACCATGAGCGAAAGGACGAGGCCGGTTCACTACCTGGGCAGGTCATTGCACGGCTTTCCGGACCTGTAACCTTGCTCTCGTAAGAAGGATGGTACGCGACCATCTTCATACGAGCGCACGGTTACCGGTCTGGCGGCATGCGCGGGGCGACTGTATACTGGGCGTGGGGAGCGGGCAGTAGACCTTTGACCGGCGGCATCGTGTGTGTCGCTCGGGGACTGGCTCGATGGCCCAATCCGCTGGAGTTCCCTCGTTTGCAGCCTTCTCTCATGGAGTTGCGGGGCCTTGGCTTTCCCTGGGTCAGTTTGCTTCCATTTGTTTCTTCTCTTGTTTCGTCTTGACTGATTCGCGTTCGCAGGCTCTCAAGCAACCACACCCGCCGGAGTCGAGACTCACATACTATTGTTATGCTTTTTCGGGTGACTATAAGATTCACAGCACCCTTGGACCCAAGGTCACAGTCTCCTCCTCAGGGCGGGTGTGGCAACCCAGTCGGTTAGTTTCTTTTTTCTCGCATTTTCGACTTGGCGCTGAACTCATTTTTAGGGCCCCGTGAGTAGCTTCGGCGCCGCGAGGGCTTCGTATCCTCCGGAGTTTCTTGGATATGATCGTCTTCTTGTTGACTCTATTCTCCCTCACATTTTTCACAGCCGCGCAAAGCGTGAGCCCGCGTCTGCAGGCGCCTTCCGGGGGGTGGGTTCGCTACCCTCGTGCTCCCTTGTCGTGGGCCCCCCGGCTTGAGACTTTCGAGTCGACTAATAGCACGTTAATTCGCAGGGTTTGTCTTCTCTTTTCTTCTTTATTTACCTTGGATGTACTTGTAGTCGGTCGTCGTTCAGTAATATCTGTCGTTGCCGCTTTCCCTTGTGCTTTAAGTAATTTGGACGCTTTCATCTTCAAATTCCTGGAAATTCTACCGTTCGTCGACTTGTTTGTGCGATTTGAGAGTCTATATTTTTCGGTTCACAGCGAATTGAATTCCACACAGAGGCCTTATATGTAGGGAGCTCAATGCGAGAGGAAAGCGTTGAAAAGCTTGAATTTGAGCGGTGTCGAGGGTACATGTCAATGACGGTCTCCTGTAATGTGAGCTGAGTCCAGTGCAGATTGGCATTCAACCAGAAATTCACCATGGCGCCAAGAACCTAGGCCTCCCGCAAATCGGCGACCTTAATTTCCAGAAGTTGGCCGGGCCATTCTTTATCTTCGCTGTCTTTGGGAGGCACAACAAACTCCCTCGCCCTCACAAACCCATGCCCCTCATAATACTTCACCAGCCCATCCTTCCCAGGCAGGCCCCTCCAACAATCCAAACGCAACCAATCCGCCCCCTCCTCCACGGCCAAATTCTTCAAAAACCGCAACAAAAATTCACCAACGCCCGCGCCCTTGAACTTCCTATGCACCACCAGCATCTTCGCGAACATCTCTTTCCCGGGTTTGTCTTCGGTTTCGCTGAAGGGGAGGTATTCCGCGCGGAAGGGCGTGACGTGGAGGTAGCCTGCGGGCTCTGCGTCGACTTGCGCTATCCAGCTGCGGGCGCCGAGGGAGAGCTCTTTGTGGGTTTTGGTGTGGATTCGTTCTTTGTCGGCGGCGTCCCAGGGTTCGGCGCCCCATTGGCCTTCGAGGCCTTTGGAGGCGAGCCATTCGACGCGGGAGGCGAAGGTTGACCAGAGGAATTCAAAGTCGGATTCTTTGTAGGGTCGGATTGTTATCGACATGACGGTGTAGGACTGGGATATCGCGATGGAATCGTCGTTGGAGATGCAGTCTTCGACGACGTTATTTCAGCTCTTTTTTTTCGAGGATGAGTCAAGGAGCAGGGCACGGAGCCGCGACTGGAGGCGACCGCATGGACCGTGACGGAAGAAAGGATTTGCAAAAACCAGAAATCATGAGCCAAGGCGCCGACACGCCGACAAGATCCATGGGCGCGTAGATAGACCGTGACACAGCCAATGCTCATATAGAAGAGAGTGAGCGACATGGGTGGTGAGACCGTTGCGAGCTAGATTCGCCGCCGATGAGTTGCCCAGCTTCGAGCAGTAACACTGGAGCTTCCACGACGACCACATACGAAGTTGAGAACTGAGAGAACTGATAACCTCAAGAGACAGGATTGTACAGAGATTGAAGTATAGATTGAAGTTGCAGCAACTGAAAACATGCACATGGGAGACAAGGAGTAGCGGAATTTGTAGACAGGAAAGAAAATCAAGAATTGATAGTATAATAAGTATGCGCCTCCTCCCTGAGGGAGGAGTTATGTCCCTCCACCCGTGGCAAATCTCTCCAGCTGTGAGCACTGGCGCTCTACAGTAGGAGATATATACTGAGGAGCTCAGCCCTCAGCAGATGATCCAAACTCAGACCGTAGAGCGGCGAGCCTAGAATCCAAACCCATGCGAAGAAGCGTAGCTCCTCCCGCCATGCCCATGCATCCCCCCACCACCGAATCCACCACCGGCACGGAACCCCCCGCCGTTGAACTGGGCGAAGAGCTCTGAGAGATCCATCCCGCCCATCCCGCCCATTCCCGACGAGTCGCTCATGCCGTCTTCGTCCTCGCCCATGTCGTATCGTTCCCTCCGTTGCGGATCTGAGAGGACGGCGTTCGCCTCGACGACGAGTTTGAATTTCTCTTCGTCGCCGCCCTGGTTAATTTTTTCACTGTCAGCAAAAAACGCCATGACAACAGAAAAAAAAATTGAGGAGGACGAGAAACCAAAACACACCTTATCCGGATGATGCTTCAAACTCTCCCTCCTATACGCCTTCTTAATATCCGCCGCATCACAATCCCTCGAAATCCCAAGAATCTTGTAATAATCCTTCGTCTTGCTCCTCTTCAACGCCGCCTCCGCCTTCTTCAACTCCGTCTGCAGCGCGCGCCTGTCATTTTCGCCCGCGGCGCCGTCCATGCCGACTTGCTGAATCGCAGCCTTGAAGTCCGCGACGCATTTTTCGTATTGCTCGAGGTGGAGGTGGATGCGGGCGCGCGTGCGGAGGGCTTTGAATGAGGTGGGGGTGAGCGAGAGGGAGGCGTCTGTGTCGCGGAGGGCTTCTTCGTGGCGGTTGAGCTGTATGTGTTTGATGAATGAATTAAGGAGTGAGTAAATAAGATAGATAGATGTGAGACACACCTTCAGCAGCGCCGTAGCGCGATTCGACAAAAGTGTCGCGCGTATTTGCCCACCGCGGCCCTCTTCCTCTGCATCACCGACGCGTTCCAACGCCTCGCCGTACTTTTCGATCGCCTCGTCCAGGCGTGAGAGCTTGAAAGCGGCGTTACCCTCGTCCTTTAGCCGCTCGACGTCCTTGACACGCTTGCGGAGTCGTTGCGCGGGCTCGTGTCCGGGGTCACCACGAAGGGCGGATTGAACGTGTTGGAGTGCTTGCGGGAGGCGGCCGCTCAGGAAGAGGACGAGGCCGCGGGAGGTGAGTACGTCGGGTGAGCCGGGGTTGAGACGGAGGGCGTCGCTGTTGAGAATTGATTACCATTTGCTTTTGTCTTAGAGGAAAGGGATGGATGGATGGATAACGTACTTGGCAGCGGTGTTAGCGCCTTCAATACTGCCTCGTGCCAGTTCGAGCTCGACGCGCCATAGTCGCCACTCGACGGGGATCTCACCACCTTCGCCTTCGATGCCTTGCAGACACTTGTCGAGCGCTAACCGTGCATGACCCCACTCCTTCTTGGCTCTTGCGTTTTCGAAGATCTTGAGGTGACCCTCTAGTAAGCTGATCTTGCTTTGCAATTGGAGGGCGGGTTGATTCTTGGGCTCGATAGCGATGACGGAGCGGAGGGTGCTGAGAGCCGGTGTAGTTGAGCCGAGAGCGAACTGGCAGCGGGCAAGGCGGAGGAGGGTCTTTGCGGATGGATCGGCGGCTTGGATTGTCGCGGCTTGTTGGCAGTCGTCGAGGGCGGGGCGGAAACGCTTTATTGCCATGTAGGCGGCGGCGCGGTTGGTGAGATAGGATGGCTCGGCGGGGTTCATTTCTTGCAGCAGCGGAAAATTGGATCGAAAAATTGCAAAGATTATCTGTGGGATAGACTGTACCTATTGCTTTGGTGTAGAGGTCGACGGCATCGTTGAACCTTGCGTGGAAACATGAACAAGAGAAGATCGGAATGAAGGACGTCTGAGACTAACCTTTTTGCCTTGAAAGCGACATTGCCTTCCTCCTTTACCTTTTCCGCTCGGACGAGGATGTCTCCCTCCTCTTCCGGCTCAGGCTGAGGCTCGGGAGGTTGCTCCGGTTGAGGTGTGGGCTCTACGACGGGTGTACTGGGTGCAGTTGTGCTGGATGAAGCGACGGGTTCTGTGCTGGTGCTGTTGGACTGCTTAGACATGATTCCCGGGGGATACGGCATGGGCAACACGCACCCATTAGCGGCGGGACTGGGTGCCTGCGCCGGCGTCGATTTTTTCTTGTTCTTTGTGGTTTTTTTGGCCATTTTGAGGGGGAGAGAAGGGGTGTCCTGAGTGGCGACAAGAAACTGAAAATGAGATGTCCTAATTAGGTCGCGATTGATGCGGGTGCATTTGCCTTTGTTTGTTCCATCTCATTTTCTTGAAACACAATTGCGCGCACAGTCAGCGCCTCTGGGCATATATTCAATGCCTTGTCTTGCTCTGAGCTTGTTATAAGAACGAGCCCTTTGTTTGCTGTTTTTTATGCGAAGAAAAACGTGAACGTCGGGCTGTCCCGACGCGAGACGGCGGGACACGGCGGCCTCGGTGAAATTGTACGCTCTCCTCAGCGCGCAATGGGATCGCTGCTCCTCTCTTCGCTGTAGTCGTTCTTAGAGAATTCTGGGTGCTCCAGTATACTACGCGATATTCCGTTGCTTCCGATCAGAAAAAAAAAAGTTGGAGAAAAAAAAATAGAGCCAAACGGCAGCAAATATATGAGCCGGTCGTCGGGACCTTTTTTCTACTCGTACCCGTCGTCTCCCCAATTGCTAGACTGAAAGATACCCAGCCCTGCTGTTCAATTTCCGGTTGTCCGCCGCGCAAGATGGCGAGTGTATGCTCGCTGCCTCACCCGCCTTCTTCCGTTCCGTGCTCCGGCTGTCCCGACGTTACCGTACCCCAGGTCCGACTCTTTGGCGCTTACTTCCCCGCAAAAAACTCACCCTTTTTCCGTTTTTTTTTGTGCTCGGTTCAGTATACGTCGGCCGCCCCGCCGCTTCACTTCAACGCCCTCGGAGAACTCATTCCTTATGTCGTTGTTCCGCAGGCGCGCGGTGTTACTGTGGTGAATGCTGAAAGCAGCCCTTTCCCTGTCAAGGTATTGTGTTTTCCAGATTTTGGTGGTTTTCTTTCGGCACGTTCAGTGCAACAACCAAGACGGACGGACACACAAAATGCACGATCGCGCACCGCCTCCCCCGCACTCCTTTCTTCACGCCCTGTCTTTTCTGTTTTTCTCTCATCGTCTTGAGATTCAGAAACTAATTCTCGTTGCAGTTTACCCCAGCGCCAGCCGAGGTCGACTTAGACGAGGATATGGAACTGGAATTGGCATATCCCGACGACGAGGTTCGTAGTCTGCCCCTTCTTCTCCAGTTCCTACCATGGCTGCAATCGAAAGAGGAATGAATTTCTCCGTCTCTTCTTTTTGCGACGATTGCAACGATCGCTATGGGCAAACTGGTCCTTGTCGCGCGTTTTCACGCGTCCAAGCTCTCTTACGGCGTGCTTCATCTCCGCCCGCGTCCAGTGTTCCCGTATGAACGCCATCGTTGGCCGTGGACAGCTGCAATCCTTGGTGGCGTACGATCGTTTCGCGGCACACGCGTCTTCGGGCCAAACTCACTCCGAGTTCTTCATGTCTCGCTGCCTTTGGCCTTCTTGCGTCCGGTCTAAACCCGTGCTCTGTGTCGCGCTTTCTACCCTTCTCCTTCTACACTGAATTCAGCATTTAACACACTTTACAGATTCCCGAAACAGCCCCACCACCACCTGAATCTTCGTCCCCTGCCCCTGCATCCTCCCCCATCGTGTCTTCCCATACACCCGTCAGCCCAATTCCCCTCCCACTCCCCCGCAGAAGCCCCTCAGCGCGTATCTCCGCCCCGCGCACCTCTCTAGGCGTCCCGCTCCCACTTACCTCTAAACTTCTTCAGTCCTCTTTCACGCCCCCTGCATCCACCACAACCGCACCCCCGTACGCAAACCACAACCCCATACGACCGCCGCAACCTGCACCTCCTACATCTCTTCCTATCCCCGCTCTCGGACCCGACACGCAGAGTCCATTCTCTCATATCCCGACGGCTGCCATACCCAGCGCGACCGCCAACATCTACGCCCACCTCCTACGCTTAATGCAAACCCAGGCCTCAGCCTCGCCCATCGTCCCCTCCAACGCTCCACCAATGCCCTTGCCCGTCCCCCCGCCCGCATCCTCATCCTCGCTCTACAACGCCCTAATGCCGCCTCCGCCCCCGCCCCCCGCGCCGCGGCCGCAGCCGCGGAGAGTGGAGATCCAGCTGCCGTGCGCGACGGCGGGGTGCAGGGGCGTGGTCGCGTCGTCGGGGACGGGGAAAAGGTGTTTGAGTTGTGTGAGGGGGAGCTGGATTGGGCGGAAGGATAGGATTGAGGCGGAGAGGGTGGCGAGGGAGGAGTTGGTGAAGATGAAGGTGAAGGAGGAAAGGGAGCGGGAGCGGGAGAGGAGGGTGAGAGAAGCACAGGCGGCGGCTGGGGCAGCAGCGGTAAAACCTGTGGCGACGCCTGTAACGCCGGATTCGAAACCGAGGGTGACTATCAAGTTGAAGACTACGCCCCCGAAGGCTGCACCGGTGGGCTCGACGAAGGAGGAGGAGTCGGCTGTGGCCGTGGTGGGGGATGTGAAAGAGATGGTGGTTGACGAAACGCAGGTGGTGATGATTGACAAGGAGGAGAAGGCGACGGAACCTGAGTCGGGTGAGGTGAAGTCCAAAGATGATGGCGGGGACGAGGTGAACGTTTGGGATGGTACAGGCTGGGATAGCGAGTTATCGGATTTGACTAGTTCGGGGGATGAAACTGAAGTCGAGGTCGGTTGCTTGTTTTATTTTTGATTGGCCGACTGATTTATAACCTTTTGGGTTGGAAGGAGGTGCCTCGTCCGTCGCTCAAAATTCGTATACCTGCGCGTACGCCTTCTAATTCTCCGAGCAAGCCACCGGCAACTGCGTCTACTTCCGCCTCTACATCTGCGCCTGCTCCGACATCTGGAACCTCGGCCCCAGCAGCCTCAACCTCAGCTGGTGCACCACCTGAAACCGAACTACGCTTTTGCACCATCGCACGATGTCGCGCGCCCCTTCCACCGTTAGCTGAGTACCGTTGGAAATGCTGCTCTCCATGCCGCAAGCAATACCGCGAGTACCAGCGCGCACGGCATGGGCGTCTCCATGCCGCTGCCGTAGGCGCTTCGCCTGTGCCTGCGCCTGTCCCTCCGCCTGCGCCTGTCCCTCCGCCGCCCTCAACTGAAGGTCCTTCCGGACCGAATGGTACCCCGCCCCATCCAGCACCGACGGCGGCGTCGTCGACCGCACCTCGATACGAGCGTACGCCGGTCGACCCCGAAGCGGTGCGTGCGCACGTCAAGCGTAAGCAGTGGGAGCGCGAAGAGAACCTTCGTGCGCTGGAGATGGCAGGGGCTCCCATCCACCGCAAGCCCCAGCAAATTCCGGAATCCGCGCATTACAGGGCCCCAGCGGAGAAGTTCAGCCCGGACGGGTCGCGGAGGGAGGTGACTTGGGGCGGGCCGCCGCCTGTGCCTGTGCGCGCGCCGGTGAGGAAGCAGCTGTTGCCGAAGAGCGTGGTTGGGTGGCGGGTTTGCCGGGGGTGGGGGTGTAACCATGTTATTCCTGATATGAGGGAGTATGATTGGGATATGTGTGGGGGGTGTCGGGGGCTTGAGAGGAGGAAGGCGGAAAGGCTTTTGGTTAAGGAGGGGAAGCTGCCTGCGCCGGCGCCGGGGAGGACGCATAATGTGATGGATGATTTTCCGCTCGTGAGTTTATATGTTAAGTTTGCTCGGTTTTGTGTGGAAATTGATTGACTTGGGTTTGGTTGACGTAGGCTGGGAAGGTGGAAGCTGGTCGGTGCATGTATGCGGACTGCGGGATGTTGATGGGCGACGGTGCGGATCCGGCTGAAAGGGCGTGCGAGCAGTGTGTGAGACGGAGAGCAGCTGCGATGCGGAGACCTGGTCGACCTCCTGGGTCCAAGAACAAAGCTAGGCTGAAGCTTCCTAATAGCACGACTGCGGTTCCACAGCAGTCGGCAGTCTCACCGGAGAAGGTCATTGTTTTTTTTCTTCTTATCTTCATTGTGGAATGCTCATAGCAAATTGCAGCCTCTACAAGTGACCAGGAAGCGCAAGCGGACATCGCCCTACCCTGCCTACCAGTGCAAAGACGCTTTGCTGAGAGACTTCGGTACCCGCTTCCACGGTTTCATCGAAGCACAGTCCTACTACTTCCTCATGCGCGGCGGGACGGGGACGCAACCCCCCGCGCAAGCGATGTTCGATTTCAGCGGCGAGTACTCCGTCGTCGCGGCAGACCTGAACGTCGTCGCCCGCAAAACGGACATCGAGATGGAGTCGCATGGCGTCAAGGACGCTGTCGCGCGCGCGGGCGGGATCGAATTCAGCCCCACGAGCTGGGTGAGTATTTTGGGTAAGCCGGGGGGTGTGGTGACGCGTTTTGCGTGTGTGCATTTGGTGGATGTGATACTGCCTGTGCATATGCCGCCGGGGCACCCGCCGAATCCGAAGCGGCCCAAGAGTATGCAGGGGGAGCTGGAGGTTGCTGTTCTCCCGGATGATTCGCATAGGTATTTCGCGGGGGAGAAGACGATTGTTCGGTTTCGGCTTGTTGGGTGACGAACTGAACAGTGCTTACTTTATTATCGGTATCTTATTTCTTGCTTTTTGTACGCATACGCATACGCTTGTTGTTCTTTTTTTGCATTGTAGATATGCGCAGGTAAGGTAGATTATATAATGCCCACACTAAACAACTGTACTTTTGGAATTATAACACGTAGCCACCTTTTTTTTTGAAGTTTGTTGGGTGCTCTGGGTGTGGCGCGTTGAGACTGCAAAGTTGATTTTGCGACTGTTATTTCTTTGTCCAGGTTTGCCGCTGACCGTTGAACGTTGAACGTTGAACCCTCAGGACAGGACGGCATGCACACTTCGGCGACGTATAATGAAGGGGCAAAATATTGCATCGCCACATTCATGAGCTGCACACCACAAAACGCCACGCAGTCCAAATTGGGAGATGATAACACTCGATTGGCATTCTCGAAATCCTTGTAACAGAGACACACGCTATCAAAACTTTCACTTAGTCGTACATTGTAGCTACAGCTCCTTGCTTCGCTGGGGCCGTCCCAGAGTAAATCAGGCAGCGGCCTCGCCACCGGGCGCCATGAGCCAAACTGATTTCTCGCCTTCAGCCTCCATGAACCCGACCGATGCCTGAGCCCCTAACGGCTCGACAGGGAGCGGCTCAGTAGTGCGCCCCTTCGGGCCCTCACGAACGAGCTTGAACGCGTACGAGACAGACTTCCCGTGTCCTGAGATGTCCATCCTTCCCGTGGGGGTGTTGCAGAGCGAGTTGAGGTTCATGCCCTTATGTCGGACGTGAGAGTCAGGCTAGACGAGAGTGCGACTAGTGAAATACCCAATAGTAGTGGCCGTTGTACCTGTAAACCGATGAGCGTATTGAACATCCGACACGGAAACACTCACTTGCGGCCTTTAGCTGAGATTGACAGGAGGTGAGGTGAATTGATGTTACAGATGCGGTCTGTTTTACTTACTGCCGACCATACTGTCCTTTCTCAGCCCGAAGTCCTGAAGATATGGTGTCAATTCTCGTCACGAATTCGTAGCATCTCTCGGAACTCACCTGGCCGTAATCGGCGACGGTAGTCGAGGTCGTGATGGTACGGATGAGGGACAATTTCTCGTGTGGTCCGACCCTAAATTCGCATAGTAATCAGTGCTTAAATTCTGGGATAGTAACACGCGAGAAGCTCTCACTTCATTATCCACGAGGTTTCCAGCTCGTGGCTCGTCTCCTTGTGCTCCGAGCTCGAGGATGATACGGAGATTGAAATGTCGAAGCCAGTAGAGGCAACATCGTAAAGGGTTACGCTCGCATTGATGGACACAGTAGCTGAAACCGGGTTAGCTGTGAGCACCCCGCGGCCACAGCACGGCAAGGACGCACCACTAGTGCTGATGTTCACGTCGGCCGACTTGGTTTCAGTCCACTTCTCAGCCCAGGGTTGTTCAAACGGCTGGTTGTTCTGAGTGTTGTCGTAGCTCCAAGCCGTCTGCACCTGCGTCGTCGTCTGCGGCCTGTTACTGAGTAGGTACGGACCGTTGATGAGCGCGTTGAACGACCACCACCTGAAGGGGTAATAAGGAAATGGACGTCGACTGATGCAACGATCTGAAGGGAGCATTACTGGTATTCGGCGGCAACGCCATCATTGAGAGAGAGGTCGCCTATGCCGTCCATGGTGCCACCCCGCTGAGCGTTTGCAGCCTCGTAGACTTGCTGGATTGGCCAGCCAAGGGCGGAGAGGTCTTGCCAGGTCGTCTTCGCGTCGGAGGACATGATTGTCTAGTATACTGCGCGCTGATGAGAGTTGAAGCGAGTCTGGGGAGTCGTCAACGAGTTTAGCCTCTCCTTATAACTCGTCACTGGCAGCACGTCTTGGGATAATCAGTTGAGTGCATTCACGCACGTCTCCACATATACGACTGTACTCGCAGGGTGTACTCGACCGGGTTTTCCATCGGTAGTCGACGTTCTCGCTGTCAGTTAGACTCGCTCTAGGAGTTTCTTTTCGCATAGTAGAAGTGGAGAAGGGACCCCATTGTGCTGACCTGGTGGCATGGCTACTATTACACCAGAACCTCACAGGCTCCGTAGTAGCGCAAGCTCCAGATGGGATTTCAGACAGTCGTGCTTGACAGGCAGCTCGACGAAGGTCGGCGGGTCTGGGAGTTGCCGACTATCTCTATCCTATCTTTGTGAGTACTCAGAGTAGGAAGTAGACGAGGTCATTTGATGCCTGCCCAGATCGTTGAATAAGCTCCGTCCAGCGATCTCAAGTTCCTCCTACACGAAGAGGTCCATGGGATCGCTGGCTTCGTGACCAATGCCTCTCGCACAACCCATCCGGGTTTGAGCAGGATAGAAGACTCTGAGGATGAACAAAAGGTTGAGGCCGCCCATCAACTGATCAAGCGCCGCGGCAGTCCATGATGGGCTTATGTCAGGTCACGTAAGCATAAGTCAATAACCTTTCCGCGACGGTACTGAGCGGTACTGCGACGGTTACTCAACAACTTTCTTGCCCTAAACCGGCGTGGTATTAGTGGGCAAAATCTATCGTGTTACCAATTATAACACATTAAATCCATCACTTCCTGGGCTAATGTCGGAAGAATCATGCGTAAATATGTCTGGAAAGTGGAATATTCGATGTGTCCCGAGAAACAAGCTTTGGGCATCACTAAGTAAGTAGGTCCATATTATCCCCGTAATCTATTTTCGGCGAGATCGTCAATATTGAAGCAACCAGGTAGTATGAGCCAAATTTCTCCGATAAATTGGTTCAAACTGCTGTAAAGAGTGTACATAAAAGATACTAGAGCCCTACAGTATATAGGTGTGGGTGTCAAGTTCGCCGAAAATGGATATACCGTGTGATGTTCGTTGAGGGTGGATGGGGCGCGCCACCTTCCCTTAAAAAAGTACATTCCAAAGCATAAACTTGAAGGGACGTGTCTAGGGCAAGAAAGTAACCATCGAGAAACACCCCAAAACGCGTCGGAGGTTAAATATTGGCGCGGAGAACATACTGCGGGACCATGCTGGGCTTAATGATAACATTACACTGTGGGGGTCTTGTTACTGTAAATTTTATTTGACAGATCGCTGGCCTTTGGTGCAGGGGTTTTCACGAAGCACCCAATTGTAAGATTTGCTGGTGTGCGTACTGCAAGCCACCCTTCAAGCTTCAGGCCTCAGGTCCTTCGTTCCCTTGACGGGCAACGAAATTCCCTCCACCCACTATTTTGATTCACATCTACTTAGCTGAGTCCTAACAAAATGCGTAGCCCTCATAGGCAGTCAGCACCGCGGTCAGAGTACAGAATATTGAGTACTCCTGTTTCTCCTTTTGCGCGAGCTTGCAGGCAGCCTGAGCTGGGCCAAGCGGGACATACTAGTGACATAGTTATGTGAGTTTACAGTTCGCGAAGTTGAACACATTGTGTGTGACGGACCATTTACAGTTATTCCCAACCACCGTGCTTGTCGCATTCTCTACATCGTAGACATATTTCAAGCTGCCTTTTCGGCCCCTCCCGCATGTCCCTTTGCTCTTCTTCTTCACCTTCAATGGCTTCGGTCGTAGCCCCGTTTGAGACCCAAGAACCGTGCGTCCTGAATTTGCCCCACTACGCTTCCATTTCCCAGGTTTGCTGCCCGCAACCCCTTAGCGTTCTGTCCAGCGAGTTGCCGCAAGTGGCTCACATCCACCTGCACAACATTCCTCGCAGAATCCAGTAATCACATATTTCCAGCGGTCGAAGACCGCATAGCCTCCACGCTAGAAAATATCTTCCATTCTCCGCACACGGAGAAAGAGTGCGATCGCAATCTTCCTTATCGTCTTCGCTGCCAGTGGCGTCTCGACTGGTGATTTGGAAATTCAAACAATCGCCACTTCCCTCCACCTGCCTCGCGATGGGCCACATCCCCAGCGCTGAGACCAACAGGCGCGAGGACGGTCTTGAACCTCAGGCTACTGCAGACCTGGTAGAAAGCTAAACCACGTTCTCACCACGATCTACACCGAATGTTCTTGGTACTTCGACATCTGACCCCCGCACGATTAAAATACGTCCTGGAAGGAGGCCTGGAGTGTAGATGCGGCGACTTAGCACAAGTCTGTTACGTCAGTCATCGTACAGGCTTCCCTTCATTGCTCGTGCCATCGCGTACTCGTGTGGAGACATCTCTGTCAACTCCTTCGCCCCTGGACTGGCAATTCGGCGAAGGCCGTACAAGGAAGCCGAGACCAAGTAATGACGATTTCATTGCTTCAATGATTGTTGACGCCGTTGGCTCCTCGCAAGTGCAGCCTGAGACCGCCTGGATTCCACGGGTGCACTCTGGGTTAATATAACCCCCGTGCTTTCCGCTGTCGACAGAAAGAGGCGCGGGGTTAGATGCACCTGTGCCATGGATCAGGGCACATAAAAAGGACCACGTACACGCTGCGCATAACTCAGAGCCCTGCTATAGCATACCTAGTGCCACCCATGTCTCGCCCTGATCTCTTCCGTGCTGGTAACACCACGTCTGCGCGTTTCGACAACGTGCGCCCCCAAGACATACCCGTAGTCAATGGCATGGTCAAGCCAGGTCAGCTGTGTCATCTTCCAGTCAGAGTGGGAAACTCGCCTCGCTGAACGATGTTCATCCACCAGGCACGGGTGGCATGTCTACTTTCACCATGAAGCAATCAGTCTGGGCCGACAACAAAACATGGGTCGTGAAGAAATCCTCGTCTTTAGGGAACAACCTCACCGCTAAAAACGACCACGGCGACCACTGGCTCATCGCCCCGTCCTCCCAGATGACAATCGAGACATACAAGAGCGCCCTCTCCTCCCTCAACCGCATCGCTATCCGTTACGACGAACTCACCCCCCTCTGAGGCCGCCGTCGCGGAAGCGACCGCTTCGTCGCACGCCGTGCTAGCCAAGCAGTCAGCGCACATGGACCGGGCGACTCGATTTGTCTTTAACGCTCTCGCATCGGTCGTCCACGACCGCCTTCCCGTCGCCAGCTGGGACGAGAACGACTACGCGTACGTCGCGGAGCTCGCCAAGGAGCTCGAGGACGGCACCCTGCCTCTCTCGCAGCTCGTCTGGAAGGAAGGTGGCGTGGCGGGAGAGGGGTGGTCGAGGGAGGGTGTGTTCGTCGCCAGCGCTGTGTCCGCGTCGATGGAGGCGACGTCGCTGAGAGTTGCGGGTAACGACGACGACGAGGCGGACGCGGCCAACGACCACGCGTACCTGCGGGAGGTGCTGAAGCTGGAGCAGCCGGGGAACTTGTTCGTTGCCGCCAACCAGACGTCGGCTGAGTAGGTTCGGGGGGAACGGAATAGGGATCGCGTGTGTGAAACGCCTCGTACAATGGTCTCGGGAGAAGCGATGTGACTAGTGTTGTCAGAACGGCCCATACCGCCCTGATCCTGTTTAGCTGCTACGGTTATCGATACTTACATACATACGGGAAGAAGAGCCAAAGTGTTCAAAGGTACCCACTTGAGCTAAAGAGATCCGTCATCTTGACGAGAGAAATACTTTCGGGGCAAACCGAAGATTATGCATCGATTTTGTATCGTCGACTATCTTCATATTTTGGCGGGTCCAATGAGCACAATCATAAAAGTATCGGTAGAAAACACACCGAGTTCCGAGCCCATTTTGATTCAATGCAACAACTTATTTGTCGTAGGATTGCAGAGGCTCCCGATGTCCGTAGACTTGTACTATCAAGTGTTCGAGGATGAGGATTCAGCCATCGCACGATTCGCAAGCAAGATTCAAGCAGGGTCTGGTGATTAAGAGAACCGACAGGAAGCAAGGTGACTATTATATGTCCACCGTCGGACTGAACTGCCGACGATAGACATACGACGCGTCTCAAGTCAGTGACGTGAGCGAATTCCAAGTTATTGCCTTTTCTGGATATTGGTCCAACTCAAGCGCGTCTTTGTGAACTTGACCTATTTTAGCTGGAGGTTCCCAGCATACGGCGCGTCACGACAGTTCTCTCCCGGAACTCACTAGATGCAGGCAACTGTAATATTTGCAGCAGAATGTCGAATTGTATGGGTGTGTGAGAGGCTGATCATGATCAACGAGCGCGGTCGCTGCCATCGCAGGGGAACCCGGATTCCCAACTGGATGATTATAGGAGACAAGTGAATTCAAAGTGAATTTGACCTGAAATCCAACCTCAAGCCAACATGCAAAGGGAGTTTCTGGACCGGAACGTCCTTAGTATTGACTGTGAACGTTCGTCGTTTTGGTCAGAAATGAGAAGAGCAATGCTTTCCTTGTTTTCATCCATGCCAGTTCGTTTCGAAATTTCATTGTCCTCCAGCAGTGAGCATTTCGTTGTGGGTCCACCATATGAGCAAGACCTGCAATTGGTCGGCAGATACAAGACCCGTAAGTCCTTGCTCGCGTTGTTATGCAGTGAAGTTCAAGTTGTTGCAGCCGACGTCGTGTTCGACGTCCAGAGAAATTGCAATTATGCCGAAAGCGAAAGCGAAGAGCCAATGATTTGAGAAATTGAGGATTCGTTGTGGGCGACCATATGCAGAATGGCAGACGATCTGATATAAGTGTGTGAACGGCAGTCGTAGCGAGAAATGAGGCGTTGTGTGCGGTTGTTTTGGACTCACAAAGAGTGGTTGAACACTCCAAGGAACACTTTCTTTCTCTCACACCTTGTTCTCTCGTTCGCGATCCTTTCAGCCTCTTGCATTTGCTGCCTTTCTCTCTCTCTCTTTCACGCCGCCCAAGACAATGACGACCAGCTACAGCACTTTCTACACCTCGGGTTTACACGCCCACGCCTCTGCAGTCTACTCGTCTTGCAACCACCCCCGTCGACGAGGACATAGACCATGAGAATGCCCCTCATTACTCCACAGGCGACCTTGTATACTTCCCTCCTGCCATCTCCACTCGGCCTCAGAGTCCCCGCTCCCCCACCCGCAAGCGCCGCTCCAGTCTCACCTCCGCTGTGTCCCCAATCAGCTCCGTAAAGCTCGCCAAGTCTCCTGCCCGCGCCGCAGGCAATGCATGGCACATCGCCAACGTCGCGGCCAACTCCCCTCGTTCTCGCAGCGGCAGTCTGAACCATGCTAGCGAGGACAACAGCATACTTGGTCGCATGCGGAGTGGTAGCCTCGGAAACCGGTTCGTCTCGTTTTCTTCTTCTTATTTCGTGCTCTGCTTGACGAACAATGTGCTTTCATTCAGCCTTCGCGGTCGTAGACCCCTGACGAATCAACGCCCCGTAGCTCTGCTCTTCGCACCTACCCCTCCCGCACCCACCGTCCCCCTTCCCGCCTTGCCGCTGTGCGCCCCTGCCCGGCCTCCCCTCTCGCGTTTAGAAATCCAGCCCGCCCTCGCCCCTGCGCTGCCCATCGCAGATGTATTTTACGCCAAATCTCCTGTATCGTCGCCCGTTCCCTCGTCGCCGGGCTCCGAGTTCTACCACGCTCCCGGCGTCTGGAAGGGGTTCAGCAGCATTGACGAGGAGGATATGAAGGAGAATTGACGACGATGAAGAAGACGACGAATTTTTTTGGCGAGCAGAACGATGTTGTTGTATTATTTGATGGAGTGCTTCATCCTTGGTCCATCTTTTTTTGCCCTTGTAATTCTTCTTGCCGCCGTGGCTCGACTCCACAGGCGCCTCCGCGTACATCCCACTCCTTAATTATATGGCTCGAAGCCAGCTCCCTGTGTACCTGATCATCCTGCGCATATGTAGATGAGTTGCAATAATATTTCTTGTAAATGTGACTCGTCGGGTGTAATGAGTCAACGAAATGCGAGACAATCATATCGCCCCCTTGAAGCCGCGTTGGGAGGGATCTCTGCGGCATATCAGCGTGCGCAAGACCGAAACGACGCGCCAGTGTCGCGTCGGGTTGGTCTCGTGATCGTGTCTTCCCTACATAGGAGACTATTAAGGGTCTACTCGATATATATTATGAGCGACCAGTCCTCAAGGCCGTCTAGCTCAGTTGGTTAGAGCGTCGTGCTAATATGGGATATAGAATTTGTCCTGTTACGCGAAGGTCTTGGGTTCGACCCCCACGATGGCCATATACGGAGCACATCATTTTTTGTTTTCCCCACCATCAGAATGATTCTGTTTTCGCAGTCTAATCGTCTTCGTCCCGTTGGTTTAGAGGTGCGCGAGGTAGCCAAGAAACGAGCCGCGGCCGGCTCGGAGTGGATAGAAGGACGACGCGAAGCGCCGTATTGGCGAATACAGGACAGTACTTAAGTATTTACTTATACGAGAAAAAACTATATGTAGTAAGGTGTGGGCATTGTAAATGGGTGGGTGCTTGAAAGGATATACGACGCTAACAACACGAAGAGAGGTGTTAGAGGGATAGAATGAGTGAATAAGTAAATGCTAACCTGGCGGGACGAAGAGAGAAACTGGGTCTCATCTTGTCCCGCCGGGCTAAGTAATGTAAAACTGAGACAGTCCTAACAAGACTGTATTGACGGCTGATCCCTACTTACGGCCACGGAGGCGAGGGTCAGAAACAGTGTCTCAGAGACAAAGCGGTACTTACCCGTACGACAATAACTACTTCCGGCCCGGGGGGCGAGTTATTGTCGCGTATCCCTCTTACGACCTAAGAGGTGGGGATACAGGGTGAGTTTTGGAAGTGAGGGTGGTGTATGGGACTTGCCTTGACGATTAGACTCGAGTAAATAAATATTTAAACCCGACTAATCGTCTTCGTCCCGTTGGTTTAGAGGTGCGCGAGGTAGCCAAGAAACGAGCCGCGGCCGGCTCGGAGTGGATAGAAGGACGACGCGAAGCGCCGTATTGGCTAAGAAGGGTAATTGGATGTTGAGAGAATGAGATATAGATGGAAGGTGGTCCGTGTCGTCAGCGCCGAGCGTGGATCATGGCTTGTAAGAGGGCAGGATGCTTCCGGATGTAAATCTGGAAAGTATTTGAAGCCCACCGCCCCGCCGCTTGAATGATGTGCGGAGCAGCACCGTCTTCTGCGAGAGCTGTCGCGCCGCCTGCACGCATTGACTGACCAGCGATCTGGTTGTCGGGAAAGAGGTGGCGAAGCTTCTTCATAAACCAGGCGCGTGTCGGGACTGTACCGTTGCTGCGGAGCCACAGGTAGGGATTCAAAGGGTGTAAGTGGTCTCGTGAGGTGAGATACACCGGGAAAAAGCGATGGGCATCGGTGTCGGTGATCATGATATGATTCCCTTCAAACGTTGAGTCGGCCTTGTGTGCGGGCAACCAGAATTCGTATATTGCGGGCGAGGGAAAGGCGACAGAGGAACGAAGGCAGTACTTCCGGGGGTTTCTGAGTTTGGGATTGTCAGGAGCAGTCAGCTCGCCGAGACGCATGAGTGCGCGGAAGCCGGTGAGGAGTTGGGTGAGGAAGAGGAGGTCATCGTGGGAAGGGGAGGGAGGTAGGGCGGTGATGGCTTCCCGTAAATTTTCGCGCGACAGCGGAGATTTGCGACGTACGGCAGTGCCTCGCAATCGTTTGCAGCCTTGGAGTGTGCGTGCAACAAGCATGCTTTTTCTGATCTCGCGGACGTTTGGGAAATGTGGTTCGAGTTCATTGCAGATGCCAGAGAGGTATGAGTCAACCGATCGCGGGTTGATGTGGTGCGACATGAAGACTACGAAGAAACTCAAGGTATCTGGGGTGGGTTGGATGGGGAAGTCGTGTAGACGGCAGAATTCAATGTATGAGTTGAAAGCAGAGCCGTAAGTTTGTGCAGAGGACGAGTCAATAGCGGCACCGAGGGCAATGTTGCGCTTATGCACCAATTGCTCCATAGTCCAGGCTTGCCGCCGAGGTTGCCTGGACGGAACTCGTGATTGGATCATAATAACGCAGCCCCCAGCGGCTCTCGAGGGGGTTCAAAGGTGTGAATGACAAGACCATGCGCAACTTCAACCGCATTGGAGAACCAAGAGCGGGAAATTGCGTCAGCCACAATGTTTTCATGTCCTGGGACGTGCAGGACACGGAGATCGACCCTATGGATCAAAAGATCGTCGACAGCGGTGCGCAGGAGCAAGTTGTACTCGGGGCTGGCGCTCAGAGAATTAAATATGTCGACAGTATTTTGGTTATCGGTGAAGATCGTTAACCGGCGTTTCCGCGCGGAAGGCTGCACGTTGACCAGATTACAATACCACCTCAAGGCCGACACTACGCACAATGCCTCGAAGAAGAATATGGTGTCTTTCGGCGGTTGTAGAGGAACGGGCGCATAGAAGTCTAGCAGAAGCTCAGGATCCCAGAAACCCATTCCCCCCAGCGAAGCATCGCAGTAGATCGTTGTATCGGCATCCACACGGGGATTCCAATCTAATGCCTCAAAGAGTAACACACCGTCAGATCGTCTGAGGTGGTGCAGAAACCAACGCAAGTCTGACTTCATTGCCGCGTTGATATATATGAGGGCACGTTGATTGGATTTTCCTGACATCTTCTCGTAGACGTTCGAGAGAGCTGGTCTGAGGAGGAAAAACATATTGAATGACCAGTTGATCCATCCAGTCAGGCATTGGAACTCGTGTAGCGTGCGGCGTCGGGATGGAGTGTCGATGAATTGTTGGACCCAGCTCTCAAGATCTGCCTTATAATCCGAGGGAAGAGTCGCTGTCATCGCGTTGGGGTCGATCTCAAAGCCGATGATGGGAAGGGATGCGCCGTAGAGTTGTTTCTTCTCTTTGTGGGGAATACCGAGGAAGTCCCAAAGTAGGAGGAGTTTCACTTGTTTCGCCGGCATTTTCTTGTTGTATGGGCGGTAGAATAAAAGATTAGATTCCAGTTCCCAACCATAGTTGTCGTCGACATAGGCGAAGATGTCCTCGAGGCATTTGACAAACAAGGCGATCCAAATCACCAACCCCATCAACGACGCCCAAATACGTGGCGAGCCACAGTTTCCGAACGTACAGCACCAGTCAACGTTGCGCTGCACAGGGCCGCTGGATGTCCCCGACTGGACTTCAGCTCGAGTTGGTAAGTTCGAGGTGGCTACTTGTTTGATTTGCATCAACGGGTGAACAGGGAGTAGACGGAAGGCTTCAGACACGTCCGATTTCCAGACGACAAGACGCGCATTGGGATGCTCTCGACGAAACCTTAACAGAGCAGGGATGAACTGCTGCATAGTGTCCATTCTTGCACCCTTCGTCTTGGGCTTGTCGACCATTGTGTTCGGCGCGAAGGGACCACAGCTCCGGTGCGATACCAGCCTGAGGTCGGTGGAGTGCGGTTTCGGGACGGCGAGGATGGGAGTGGAGTACATGCCGGGAAGGAGGTCTGGTCCAAAGGTGCGAGAAAAACGACCCTTCTCGACTTCGACGTCTCGCTGAGCATTTATAAAGTCCCTCTCCCTATCACCGGCAGGTGGCGCCCAAGAGTTGTCCCACGTAGGGGGATAGGCAGCATGGTTCGTGTCCATCCACGGCCAAAATCCTTCTCGCAACCCACGCAACACGGATCGGACGAAGGCTTGATTCGGATGGAGTCTCAGAAGGCTCTCGAGACGCTCAACTCGAATCACAATTGGGACATGGAAGAGGTCGGGATTGTCGCGGATGGTGCACAGGGCAAGCTCATTCTCGAACTCGTGCGGTGCAGGCTGAGGCAAAGGTTCGTCTATCTCGGTGTATCGGGCGGTGCGACTATAATTTAAGATTTGTTCGTCGTTCCAGCCCATGCCGCGCATGTATTTGGGAAGGAACGACGTGCCCACGGAGTATTCCAAGAACTCCTCATCTTCGTCCTCGAACCACGCCGCAGTTTGGTGAACACCCCGTTCCAGCATCGTCGGCAGCCTAGCAGAAAGCTCAGGCATTGCGACGTTGCTTGTCAGGGCAGTCCACGGCTGCGTGACCGGCGCTGTTGCACTCACTGCAGGCATGGCGGTAATTGCAGTCCGCTCCCGCCTTACACCGGTTGTTATTGAAGTTGCGGCAAATCTCTGCCGTGCGTCTTCGTTGCTTGCTCGCAGGTTTAGGTTTGTTACTGACGCTCGGGGAAGAATTGGCAACGACGGCGACACCTCCTTCCGAGAGGTGTGCGTCTGAGACATGGCGGAACTTGTGGGTCTCGTTGAAAAGCACGTCGCGCCGCTGTCCGATGAAGACACGTGCAGCCCGGTCGTAATTGATGATACGACCGTGGAACGAGGGGTGCCGACTGAGGAAGAGGTCGTTGATGTGGGTCCAGTAGGCACGCAGCTCCATGGAGCGTCCGGGGAAAGCGAAATTGACTGCGTCTTCCCAGGTGCGGAATGCGTTGATCCATTGGCCGTGACTAACGACTTTCGTGACCACTTTAGGTTTCTTGACTTCCAGAAAGGAGTCACCGACGACGAGCTGCTGCGTGTCTTCCGTGTCGGCGGTTGCGAACACGTTGGATAAGATGACATCAAAGTCGACGAAACGGTCGAGGAGCACGGACTTCCAGAGGGACTCGGGCAATGCAGGCGCTCCAGCAGAGTTGGTGAGGTCCCGGACGGCCTCTTTAACGTCTTGTGAGTAGACCTCGATCCGCTGAAGAACTTCCTTGTGCTCAGGCGTGATAGCAATGGAATCGAGGAACTGTTGGGCTTCGGAGTGCCACGCAAACTTGGGGAGTGCCACGCAAACTTGGAAGGGTCAACCTTGGAATTCTTTCGGCCTCCACGCTCTTCGTCACCGTAGTCGTTGTCGCCAGCTGGTCGTTTAGGTCGTCCGCCCGACCCGTCGTCGACTTCATCATCGCCGGGTGGATCACCGCTCCCGCCAGGGCCCCGAAGCGCATTTGCGGCGTCGTGGGCATCAAGTTGATCAAGGTACGGGATGATGAGCTCAGGCTTGTACGAGATGCTGAGTTTTCCGCAGGCAGAGACGAGATGGGCCGAAAGCGACGCAATAGCGAGGGTGCGGGTGACGGAGCCGTCAACATACTGTTTAACCATTTCCTGGAGCGCCGCGACGTCTTCCGCTCGGAATTCGGGGGGAGGTGCGACACCATCGGTCATAGTCAAAGTGAGATGCAGATGGAATATATATATTCAGGGTGCTTGAAAGGATATACGACGCTAACAACACGAAGAGAGGTGTTAGAGGGATAGAATGAGTGAATAAGTAAATGCTAACCTGGCGGGACGAAGAGAGAAACTGGGTCTCATCTTGTCCCGCCGGGCTAAGTAATGTAAAACTGAGACAGTCCTAACAAGACTGTATTGACGGCTGATCCCTACTTACGGCCACGGAGGCGAGGGTCAGAAACAGTGTCTCAGAGACAAAGCGGTACTTACCCGTACGACAATAACTACTTCCGGCCCGGGGGGCGAGTTATTGTCGCGTATCCCTCTTACGACCTAAGAGGTGGGGATACAGGGTGAGTTTTGGAAGTGAGGGTGGTGTATGGGACTTGCGCGCTCTGAGGGGGCCGGTCGGGATGAATATCAACCTACAGATCAACCAGCGTTAGGATGGAGATCATACGAGGATAGGATGAATTTCAACGGACTCAGGATGAAAATGAGCGGTTCGTAGGTTGTTTTAGGCAGGATGATTAGTATTCTAAAACAGTTCGTTTCATCCTAAGCTCGTTTCAGCTGTTCCGCGTGAATATCAACCTACGTTAGGGTCGAAAAATCAACCAACTTCATGCGGCTTTTCATGCGCTCCAAGGCTGATTTCTCACAGGACTCAGGATACATTTCAATGACAATCAAGATGAATTCATGTAGGCATACTAGGCACGGAAAGATAATTAAAACTACAACAATCGAGCGGAACGGAGCAGACAGTTGACTGTAATGGGAATGACATAGTGATAGACCATCGATATCGATGGCCTCGAGGCGGAACTAAACGGAGGCAAAATGAGTGACGTGAGACAAAATGAACACGCGCACGCACCTCAATTTGTACCGTCCTCCTCGTCGCTCGTGGCCTGCTCCTCACCGCCGCTCATGGCTTGGTCCTCGTCCTCTTCATCGTCGCTGGAAGGCTCACTGTGAACAATCAACTTGACCTTGCGTTTCGACACCTCCTTTGCCTTTCCCTTGCTGGATGTCGCCTTCTTGCTGGAACTCGAGCGCGCCGCTACCTTCTTCTCTGCAGCTTGCTTCTTCTGGGCGGCACGGGCTTTGACAATCTTGTTGCGTCTGCCGCGAGGCGCGTTCGGGTTCCGTTTTGCTGAGTTGGCGCTCAAGTGGGAATATTTCGGGTCGACTTCGAGCCACTCGTGACGGTACGCGTTATTGCGCTTGTTCTTGAAGTACTGTCTGATAATGTCTTCGGTAGCCCAGTCGTTATGGAAGCGCGCGAGGATCGGGTGCCTCTCTCGTGCCTGTTGTCGCGATGTGAGTAACCGTCTCGTACATCATAATAAATATACTCACCACTCGAAAGAACTTGCCTTTGACCTCGTTGGAGATCTCGCGCCACGGTTTCTCCCAGTTGAGACCTGCTCTTGCAGCCAAGTCTCTCAGGTAACGCTTCGGAGTTCGGGTAAGTCTTTGTCGCACAAAACAGTGTAACGTACCTGAATTCCTTTGTAGAGCTCCCTATCCCGGGTAGTCTTCCCCATGCCCATCGCGTCCTGGATGTTGTAGTTGGTCCCGGCCGTCCCCTTAGGCTTCGGGATATCATCCGTCATGGGGTCATCAGGTTCATCGCTGGTCACACCTCCGTGTGCGCGAGCCGCCTTGAGCTGCCGCTTGAGCTCGGCATTCTCGCGCTTCAGTTTCTCTGCACACAATGTGAGTGAATGGTAAGCTCGGCAGTTCGGACCCTCACCTGCATCAAGGTCCTCGTCCACCTCCATGTCGTCTTGATCAGCATCGGCAGTGTCGCCTGTGATGATGTTCGTGCTAAGTGCTCAGACATTGGCGCCAAGGCTCGTATTTACCTTGAGCTGGCTTGATGAGCTTCGGCGGCGCTGGACGACGGTGAGCATGAGATGCTCGTCAACGACAGGAAGCTGCTTATGCTCACCAGGTGCGTCAACATGAAGGCGCGTTGCGGGGTCTCCGACGGCCTTAGCTTGAGCAGCTATCACATCATCAACAACGCGTCGCGTGAGTCACGGGACATTGTTGATGTGATTATGCACTCACCCTCCACCACATCGTCTCCAGCAGTCAATTGCGCGACACGACGCTGCAAATCCTCCAACGCCTTGTTCGCAACCTTCAATGCCTCAGCCTGCGCGTCGATTTTGGCTATAAGAATTGCAGTCAATTCCCGAGCGCCGTCAAGGTATTGTTCTCGCCTTACCTCGATGCTTGTCATTCTCAATGGCCGAGTAGATGATGTCGACGGTGTTGCAGTTGTCGATGTCGTATTTTTCTTCCAGCTGGGCATGGAAGCGCTTGAAGTCTTCCAAGGTAGGGCTTGGGAGGCGCCTGTTCTCCTTGTCTGCGGCTTTCCTGGGCGGCCGAGGCGCCGGCTTGGCCTGGGTGCTTGCCTTGGGTTCACTTTTGATCTTGCGAGGTGGGTTTACTGGTGTCATTGTGTTGCGCTGGGTTGATATTGACAAGAGCTGTAGGAGAGGAGATGGTGGTTCGAGTTAGAGCAAATTCAAATGTTTGTTTGTCACGCGTCGCTTTGCAATATCGCAGCACAGCATCCCTAATAAAGTATCTCTCTCCTTTCAATGGGCCAACGTCGTATCTGCGCCTGTGGCTGCGGTGAAAGAGTCACTCAAACACGAGAACAAATTCATCTAAATGCTCAAGTGCACCCCTACCCTGCACCCTTGGGCAATGATGCCTCGCGTCAGCGCCGCGTCTATGCTCCAAGTTCCGACGACGACTTTGGGCACAGTGTAAGTGGTCCCGATCATGCTGGTCCGTCCCGACAAGCACAACTCGGCGGATGGTACGGCATCGGCACCCGCGAGCTTGACAGTGGGCCAGAGGATGTGGATATGACTCCGGCTCCTCCAAGCCCATCACAGCCGGGCGGGTTCGACGAGCCCGAGTCCGAGTCCGTTCATGGTGATGTAGGGGATGAACTGGAAGGGGACTCAGATGTGGATGATGTGCTAGAAGATGGCGGGGATGAGTTGAGGGTGGAGGATAGCGAGGGAGAAGACTCTGATTCTGATGAGCCGGATATATTTGACTGGGATACCTTCACACCTTCCGGGGTCTCAGCAGCAGATCATGTAGGGGAGGATTTCGAGAGAGAGGCAGCAGCAATAGGTATTTTCTGTCCTTTCCGTCATGCCACGATCATAACAGTCTCTGTTTCTAGCCGACAAACTCAGCGCATATGACCTCGCTATCTGTAAAGCATTTGCCTTCAAGGTCAAGTCAAATATGACAGACAAGGCCTTCAGAATGACCCCGTTCGCTTTTCCTCAGCACCCACCTCTCCCCTCGCTCGACAAGATTCGTTCTCGTGTCAATTTTCTGGCTGGCTTCAAACCGCAGATATATGACTGCTGTGTCAATAGCTGCCTTTGCTATGTGGGCCCGCACGAGGGTTTGACGGAGTGCCCTTACTGCCACGAGCCGCGCCGAAGAGCCAACGGCAAACCTCGAAAGAAATTCACTTACATCCCTATCATTCCCCGCCTGGTCGCATTTGCGGCAAATCCTGAGATGGCTGAAAAGCAGCAGTATCGAGCTGAGCACGTTCATCAACCGGGTAAAATGACGGATGTTTTTGACGGCAAGCACTACCGAGCGCTTCGACACAAGTTTGTCGAGATCAATGGCAAGCAACTCGATCACAAATACTTCTCGGATCCTCGCGACGTCGCGCTTGGTGCATCCTGGGATGGTTTTGCGCCGTTCAAGAGAAGGAAGAAGACGGCGTGGCCACTCATCCTTTTTGATTACGACCTTCCCCCCGAGCTCCGATTCTTGCTGGAGTATATTCTGGCTCTCGGCGTCATCCCGGGCCCGAACAAGCCCAAGGATTCGGACTCGTTCTTGTGGCCAGCGGTGCAGGAGCTGCTCCGGCTTGCGGCGGGGGTCCCCGCCTTTGATGCGCTTTCTGGTCGAGCTTTCGACCTCAGGGCGTATCTAATCCTTGTGTTTGGGGACATCCCTGCCGTCTCCATGTTTATGCGCATGAAGGGCCATAATGGGATCTCGCCGTGCAGAATGTGCAAGATTGTCGGTCTGCCAGTTCCGGGAGCCCGGGGAAATGCGCACTACGTCCCCCTCGATCGGTCATATCATCCGCAGGTCAAAGCAAATCCTCAGGCTGTGAAGGTCTATGATCCCGCCGACCTTCCGTTGCGCACGCATGATGAGATTTTGTCTCAGGGCAAAGAGGTCGAAGCCGCGCCTACGAATGCGGCTGCGGAAAGGCTGGCAAAGAAGTACGGCGTGAAGGGTGTTCCCATCCTTTCCTTTCTACATTCACTCTCATTTCCCCGGTCGTTTGGCTACGACTTCATGCACCTCATCTGGGAAAACCTCATCAAGAATCTCATTCTGCTTTGGACGGGTGATTTCAAGGGACTCGACGGCGGACGCGAGGATTATGAATTTAGCAAAGCGGTGTGGGAAGCTATTGCGAGCGAGACCTCTGCCGCTTCCAATACCATCCCATCTGTGTATGGCAGCCGTATCCCCAACATCTCGAAAGACCGTCCCAACGTCTCCGCTGAGATGTGGTCATTCTGGACCCTCTACTTAGGTCCCGTTCTGTTGCGCCGGCGTTTCAAGCACGTCAAATTCTTTCGACACTTTGTCAAGTTGGTCCGACTGCTCAACCTCTGTCTCCAGTTTGAAATCACCGAAGAACAGATTGAAGTCATCCGTGCTGGCTTCATCTCATGGGTCAAGGAATACGAGTCGTAAGTCTATCTTATACCGTGCACTTCCTTATCGCTCACCTCTTTCGATCAGGCTCTATCTACAGAACAATGTTGATAGGATGTCGACCTGTCCTCTCACTATCCATGCTCTCCTCCATATCGCCGACTCAATTGCCTTCTGCGGTCCCGTCTGGTGTTACTGGGCTTTTCCAATGGAGCGCTACTGTGGCAGTATCCAGCCCGGTATTCGCAGCCGTAGATTTCCCTGGGCATCAATCGACCGATATGTTCTTGAAATTGCGCAGCTAACTCAAGTCAAAACGCTTTACAGTGTCGTTGAGGAGCTTGCGCTTCGTCCCCCGCGCAGCATAGTCCAAGGATCATATTCCGATCCCTCTTGTATGTGAATAGCTCTGCTGATACTGCGTAGTGCTGATAAACATTTGCAGACCCGTCGTGCTTATTACTACCTCCCAAGTCACCGACGCGCCCCGGAAACAATGCTATCAAGATGATCGCAGCTGCGCTCGCAACTCGGACAGGGGCATCTATGGGACAGGTCAATACAGCATTGAATACAGCGATTGTTGAAGAGTGGGGCAAGATCCGGCGTGTCGATTCCGAGGCAGGCGATACCATGCGTTCCTGCTCTCTAGGGGGTGGTGCTGACGACTCCAGGGATGCTACATACGTCCGAGTAAGTTGTTTTCACTGTACTCGTACTTCGAGACTCATAGACCACATTATCAGTACGAAGTTCTTGTGGATCAAAACCGACGTTTCAAAAACAAACCCGTTGCGTTGCACCTCCAGACATTCTATGGTCAACTCACACACATATACCGCGTCCATTTACCGGTTGCCTGCCCCAACCTTCACCTGGACAGCGCAACAACATATATTCTTGCTGCCGTCCGGTCGTGCACTCTGAAGGCGCCGGACAAAGAACTGGAGGGGCTGGATATTCACCCATATAGCTCTCATGGTTCTCTGGACGTTGTCGATGTCACCACCGTCCAATCGCTTGTGGGCCGGGTCGCTGTTGCTGGCACAGCCGGAACTATAATCGATCGAAGTGGTGTGTTAGCGCGGGCAGAGTGGGCAGCGGATGAAGATTACTGAGTAGTTTCCTAACCTCATGCATGCACCCTTTTTAATCTTTGAATGCTCCACTGAGCTTGATGGACTCGTCGTCGTACATAGACATATATATTATACCCCTTGCTGCTAGTGTATCTCAATATCTCGGGATTCCCATGCCAATATAAAAAAATTGCAGACTCATATAGCAGTAGGGTGTCCTTATTTCATACTCACAAGTAATTTTGAGGCACCCCCCGTGCGCCAGAAAAAGGTCGAGAAATTGTAATTATTCTCGTGATCAACACAGCCACCACTCCAGACTTGTGTCTCTCCTCCATCGACGCGTATTATGGACGCGTTTTTCACTCGGGAACCTGACACAAATAACCAAGAAGCGGCAGCTGCTTTCCTAGAGGACTTGAGGGACAACAAGCATGAGGATGATAGGTGAGTACCCAAGCCTCTGAGCGCGTTGCTGCAAATTGACAATTGATGCGCGCAGTTACTTGTGGCCGACCGTAGATTTTCACGAAGTGTCTGAGCAAACGTGCAACAAGATCTTCTCTCTCCTCGGCGAGGCTCCCTTCTCTCTCCTCAACGAGGAGCCTCACCACCATAGGGATGTTACCAAGACCCCTCGACGCGAACGAGTTTTGCGGCAACTCAACGAAGTCATGATGGCGCGCATCTACCTCCCGATAAAGCGTGCTGTTGATTCCCAGCGTCTCGAAGAGGCGCTGGAAAAGGATGTTCTGGTTATCGTGGACTTCCTGCAAGCCGCCCGCCGTCATAAAGAATTTGTGTTTCCTTTGCCCCACGCGGAGCACAAAATTTTGAGCAGCGCAGCCGGGATCAGGGCAGCTCTGCTAAAGGTCGAGGACATGCTGCGTCTCAACAGCGACCTACCGGGTTCAGTCACAGAATCGGACTCGCAGCCGGGATGGAATCCCTTTCCGCGCATGTCGGCACTCGTAATCCCCCGCACTTCCGACAACGAGGAGGACCCCGATAAGACGTTGGTGGGCATCAAGGTCGAGCCTATGTAGCTCAGTTATGAAAGGCATCCATATATATTCACTATCTATGCTTGTACTGTCTTTGTATTGTTTTTATTCTATCATAGGTTGATATAATATTTGGCGAGCAACCGCATGAATCTCATTCTAGTTTAGGATGAATTGTACTGGATACAATGCAACCTACACAATAGGTTGAAATAAATCAACCTAAAATCAGCCGGTGTTAGGTTGTTGGACGATTTTCATCCTGAGCTAGGATGGAAATGATCCTGATCTACCTCCATAGTGTGCCTTGACGATTAGACTCGAGTAAATAAATATTTAAACCCGATTTACCGCTCGACGCACATTTCTCGCATTGTATACTTCTTCTTTTAAACCTCAAAGATGTTCTAGACCTCTGGGAACCTTGCAGATACGCTCTTGAGATTGCCGACGTGATGAATCTCCCACTCCGCCCAACGTCTTGCATGATGTTGCACTTGAAGCTTCTGATAGTCCATAGCCTGTTTATGGCCACATATGCCATAAGCAGAGGTCCGCCTCAACTTCCATGTGGTCTATCGTGTTGCTGGGTATCGCCGCTGGTGCTTTTGCGACCAGAATCACCAACGACAGTCGCGTCGCGTCGGGACACACTTTCGACTATGTAAGTATGTTTTATAATAATTCACTGATGTGCACCCGTTCACCGTGACTGCGCTACAGGTAGTTGCGGGCGCGGGGTACGCGAATTCAGGCGTTCTCTTCGCGAAATAACCCCTTCCAGTTTGTCTGGAATTGTTGTCGGCACAAAGGTATGATTGTTTTCTCTATTCATGCAATGTGCATCTGGCTGAAGGAATCAGTTGAGCGCGAGGGGGTATAGCGTTCTGCTTATTGAGGCTGGAAAGGATCTTCAAAATAACAGTGCCATTTACAATGTTGAGTTTTGAGGCGGTGGGTGGGTTTCTTGTGACATTACTTTATATTCAGTACATATACAGACCTCAATAACGATCCCGAAACGGACTGCAATTGGCATTATGTTGGGAGCGATGTGAATGGCTCTGCGCTCCCTGTTACGATCGATAGCGGAAAGTGTGTTGGTGGAAGTTCTTCGATTGTAAGTGTTCCTACTATTTGATGAGACCAAGCTAACATGGCGCAGAACGGTATGGTTTGGTATCGGTGAGTCTAACTTACCTTAACATATACATTCTCAACGATCAGGGCCACCAGACCCGCCGCTGCAGAGTTAGATGCAATCCAGCGCCTCGGAAATCCAGGATGGAACTCTACGACACTCTTCCCAGTATGTTGTCTCTCTCTCTCTCTTTCTTTCTTTTTGGCAACGTACATCTTACATCTCAATCGCACAGTACATGCAAGCCATCGAACACAACATCCCTCCCTCCGCAGAGCAAAGCGCCGATCTCGTGCCTGCTTGCTGTCCACGGTTTCGCCGGGCCAGTGAACGTGTCTTTTCCTGCACCAATGAGGATTCCCGAAGCACAGGCTATCTTAGATATAAAGCTGCCATTGCGCTTGTCTTTGGTGTTCCTGACAGCCCCGACCTGAGTGCAAGGAACGGGAGTATTTCTGCGTCGACGTAGGCGTTTCGATTCTCCAGAGACATTGAATTTGAAGTGATACGCTACAGGTCGTGGACGATTTGGTGGAATCCTGTGGCCGAATTCACCCAGCGCGCCTCGGCTGCGTACTCTCTGTTGTATCCTGCGTCCAAACAACAGCAGACTTTGACGGTGCTCACTGAGCACAAGGTCGCAAAAGTTATCTTCGATAAAAGCCTCAGGGCCACGGGACTGCAGTTTGGATTGACAACTGGTGGAGCTTTGCAAACAGTAAATGCCGACATGAAATTCTTCTTGCCGCCGGATCTCTTGCGGTAGGTTATTACGCTTTGGACGCCACTATGTACTGACGATAATAGACACCTCCCGTAAGGTGTATTTCGTTGCAGTTTCTTTATTGACAGCCACAAGATATTGGAACGATCGGGAGTGGGCAGCAAGTCGTAAGTTACACGTGTGAATCAAAAAACGCTTTAGCTCACCATTCAAAAGCGTCCTTCAGAAATTCGGCATCAAACAACTCGTGGATCTGCCCGGTGTCGGTCTGAATTTGCAGGTATGCACTCTACGATAACTCCTTTCGTGAAATTCATGGCACTAGGACCAACCTGGTACCAGTCTTTCAGCTCTGGTTCAGCCAGCCAACGCTTCCGACTCTTTGCTCATTGACAATGTCATATTAATTCTTCCAACGTGAGCCCATCTTGCGAAACCACTTACTTACGCTCAAATATTCCGCCAGCCATTCGACAGTCCCCGAATCACTCCTCGTTTCCTGACTGATGATTTCGACGTCCAGACAGCGGTCGAAATAGCACAGAGGGCTCGTGCGCTGTGAACTTCGGCATTTCAACCCATCATTGCTGAAGTGGTAATTGACGCGGTACCGGACAACGCAACGTTTGAAGAGTAAGCTGCTTGGTACAAGAATACGTCCTTCGTTCGTGCCGTCGTTGGCCCCTTTGTTGTCAGCTAACCAATTCTCAGGGCGCTTCGCACTGGGTCTGTCGTACCTGGACATATTGCAGCGATGTTACTCACAGTTTACAGCTCGGTACTTCGGCGATGCGTCCGCGCGCAGCCGGCGGAGTGGTTTCGCCTACGCTGGAGTATGTCCACTATACCCTCAAGTTCGTTTCTCACTCTAAATTGTTTTCAGGGTTTACGGAACAACTGGACTGAGGATTGTCGACGCGAGTGTGATACCTTTCCAATTGACTAGCCATACGATGTCCACCATCTATTCTATCGGTCAGAAAGCGGCGGATTTGATTTTATCTAGTCGTTGAGCCTAGTAGTCAGTTCACTGTGTGATAAGTAGTCGATGGGTCCAGCCAACTCCAGAAATGATGATTTGATCGCTGCCTAGACTTTTCCCTTCCGCCATGATGCGCCCCCAGCTACTCTCCAACGCCCTCCGGGCTTCAACGCGCCCCACTGTCGCCCGGAGCGCTCTTTCCAACGCTATCCGAGCGCGCCCTTACAGCGAGCATGCGCAGGAGACTTTCGAATCCTTCACTGAGCGTTATGTCGCATTCTTCAAGCAGGTAACTCTACTACCCATCGCCCCCCCACGCACTCTTAACTCGCATTCAGGCCGAGGACATCTTCGAGGTCCAACGCGGCCTCAACAACTGCTTCGCCCACGACCTCGTACCTGCACCTGCCGTCATAGAAGCCGCCGTGCGTGCTGCCAGACGGGTCGACGACTTTGCTACTGCTGTTCGGGTTTTCAATGGCGTCAAAGTGAAAGTGGAGAACAAGAAGCAGTATCAGGATTACCTAGCTGAGCTGAAGGGTGTCCGGGAAGAGCTTGGTGAGTGATTTCGTCTCCGAGGTTGGATTTTGCTCTCAACTCCGAATCTCTAGGTATAACATTAGAAGAAGAGCTCTACCCTGAGTGGGAGAAGTAGATACACTAGTGCGTCTTGATCTCCTTCTCTGCAATCAATAGGCTCACTGTAACTCAGAACTGCGTAGTTGCTGGGTAAACAAAATGAAGACGACGTGTCCCTCGTTGTACTACTCGTTCGCGTCGTTAAGCATCATTCGAATTCAACTTGTCCTGACCTCGTCGTTGCTTGGAACAACGCGTATCAGCTACGGAATGCAAGGGCCACCGTTGACTTGTTCCCGATATTCACCGAACCCTGCGATTCCTTCGACTCGAATTTCGACAATGGACATGCAACTCGCACCGAGTGGAGTCCCACCGCTCACTACAGGGAACAATGAGGACTGTAATGGCTCTGTCTCAGCGTTCTGAATTCCATGTTCGTGTTTATCTATTTGATTCTATATTAACAGGCATCCTAAACGCCGTGGTGGCTTCGATGGCGGGGAGGCTTCTCCCTCAGAGGCTTCAGGGGAGTGTTGACTGTGAGCCAGTGGGTGGAAGCCCTTGACGGCGTGCTTGAACCGCGTCCAGACCCGAATCCAGACACGCTCGAGGCTTCGGTCGGACTTCAAAGATCCTACAAGTGGCCGTCAATCTCAAGTGTTCCTACTCAGCGCAAACAGAAAAAGTACTGCTGTGGCCTTCGTCGTAATCTTCGTCTAATAACTGTACAGCATGCGTGTTGTAGTGTGGTCGTTTAGTCAATCGTCTACGAAACGGGATGAGCTCAGGAAGACTGGAGCGGGAACATCGACAACTTGTGGTAATGGTACACAGGAACATCCGAAGTAGGAGAATAAGATGGTTGGGTCATTGCAAGGTCGTGAAGGATGGCAAGGGCAGACGGTATAGATAGCGTGAAACCGCTGCAGCTTTATATTAGGGCAAATGATAAGCGTGACAAGCTCTATTGTCTATTGTTCGATGCTTCCTGGAAACCCGTTGACACAGAATGGTGATATTGACATGTGAAAGAAGCTCCAGCCGGTCACAGACGCGAAGAACTGAACAGGGCGAGGACAAGGAAGGGAATACAGGGTCGAGCACGAACGCGCTTACATTTAATGACAGGGCGACAGATTTGAGCAACGCCTTGGTGCTGGATAGAGCCGTATACCGCCCCCCACTGACTCGCACGGTACAACAAGATACAACCTCAGTTCATCCGAAATATAAAATCTGAATTCGAGAACTAGCTGTCCACGTATGTATTTTTGACACTATGAAAAGGACGTCAGTCTCTCCGTCTCGCGACGCCATAGATAGAGCGACCCACCAAGATCCGTATTAAATTATATGGCAATAACTTAATCATCCTTCTTGCTCGCCCCACCAATCCGCTTCTCAGCCTCTGTAACAGCAGCGTTGTCGGTCTGCGGGCCGGCGGCCGCTAAACGGAAGCTCTGAATAAAAGAAGCTATTTGAGGACACGAAACATACCGCCGAACATCCCGGGAGCAGCCTTCCACGGCCGCTTGAGGTCGCCCTCTGCCTTCTGTCCCAACAAGTGGACTTGAACGGGCTTGGCGTCGTACAAACCCTTCAGACCCATGACGGCCTGCATGAACAGAGGCTGGGTGTACTTCATGTAGAGGTGTAGGAAACCCATCATAGCGAATCCCATGTAGACGGAACGCAGCTAGAATGGACCAGTTCAGGAGGGGCTGATAGTCCAAGGAGAGAGAATTACTAATTTGGAGACCTCAGAGAGGTCGTAGTCCCGTACAGTAGTTGTAACAAGCTGACCCGGTTCTTGTGTCTGAAGTCCAAGTTAAGTGCAGCCCGAACTCCACTGCACTCTACGTACCATAGCATTGGGCGAATCCACTATTCACGTGTGAGACTTGTGAAGATTGTACTCCAGGAATGATATCGCACCGTATTTCAGCACAGTTGTGTCATTTTTCTTTTTTATCTGTTCCGAGACAGTCGACAGTCAAGCCAAGACAGTAGACGCTCCTTGTCGACTTACACTCATAGAAATGTAGTAGTAGATAGCGAGAACGACTGCCTGGACGCCGACGTATCCAATCCGGGTGTAAAGGAGAACGTCTGGGTCATCGAAAGGGATTTTTCGGGCCACTAGTGAAGCCCAAGTCAGGAAAGACTGCGCAAACTGAGTGATATGTGTTAACCTTGCATAACCCCGAGCGAGATGACGAGACTTTGGACGGCGGAGTTCATGGCGGAAGGCTAAGGAAACCGGAGGGTGGTGGAGAAAAGAAAGGTACACGCAAACCGAAATGTCAACGTAGCGGTTTGCCTATTAGGGAATCCCATCAGTTCGCTTCATTCGCCTTGATCTTGGCCGCTTTTGAAGATTGTCCAATGTCTCTATTATTCCTTCAAAACGTAGAAAGTACACATTTAGATCAACAGCGATAATTTAAAAGCCAGGTTTAGTCTACAGAGAGCGAAAGCATATATCATAGCAGTCACTGTTCGTTTTTCAGTCCTCGTCTTCAAAGCGAAGTATCTGAGCGTCTTCGTCCACAGGGATATTTCTGCGGGATTCATATCAGTCATGGGGTCTTTTGAACCGCAAAAAACCACACCTGTATCCTCTGCGTGAAGGGAACGCTGATCGTAATTGGGACGTTGTCCACTCCCAAGCGATTCCTGCTAGTCCTATGAGGAACCACGGGATAGACGCGATTGTGTCCATTACGCCGCTGGAATGGTTGCCGCGCCATGCGGGACCGTCTCCGGGCAGGCGAATCATTCTGAAAGGCTCATTCAGCGGAGTACTAGGTGGAGGAAATACCAACTCACCCTCGAGCGAGACCACTGCGGTTATAGTACCACCAAGCAACGAGTGCAACGAAAATAAGCGGGAACAGGATGACCATGAACCAGAAGAAGCCACTGTGACCCGAAAATCCAGGGCACTGGTGGCGCATCCCCTGATCGGGTCGCTCGCCACCCTCACAGGTCGAGTATGATATCTTGCGATACGGCGTTCGCTCATACCAATAGTCCTCGCCATTGCGGCACGAGTCTTCATCCGGTAAAGGCGTCGTCCCAGGGGAAAGAACACATTCGTCGTTCTCATTCTTAAAGTAATTGAATTCACTGCATTCCAAGTCAGGATCATCTTTTGACATGAAGGCCAAAGCAAGCAAACCATTCAAAGTCACTCTTCATGCATGGACAATGCTTCTCAATACGTTCTTGGACTTTGGGCTGCAAACCGACAACACAGTCGGTGTCGCGGACACGCCGATGATATAGCGTCTGCTTATATGTTAGCAAGAGATAATCAAGGACGCGAATGACAGTCCAACCTGTCTTCCGAACAAACACTGCTCTTGGCGATCCTCGCTAGGACTCCATAATTCGAAATCGTCGTGTCCAGGATCTTCGATACTGAGGACGCCTAGAAACTGGGTCAGGGGAGTACGAAAACCACGATAATTTACATACATTGCTTAGTCGTCAATGAAGTGAAGTCGAGATGCACAACAGTGGTTTTATGATCTTGGGGTGCAGTTGTGATCAGGATGAACCGTCGGCTTGTGTCCGCAGGCACCGTTACAATGGAGTGAACGCGCATCTTCTGGTCAGCGAACCGGTATTCGCGCCAGTTCAGTCCTTCGTCTGTACTATACAGCACATGGTCGGTCGGCTCCTCGTCATTTGCCATTACCAAGATTGACCCCGAGTCGCCAAATTCCCAGAGGTGAGCATCCTTGTGCACTTCCTCCCAAGTGAATCCGGCGTCGCGACTGAGGAAGGTGTCGCTTTGGTCATAAGGCGCCAAAGACTCGCCAACATTGCCAACGGCCATGATGAGCCCGACAATAGATGGGCTACTATAGGTCGCGCGAGGATCCCGTCGCTCCGTGTAGCCGTGTATATGAAGAGCGCATTTCGTGCTTTGACATTCGTATTTGTTACCGTGTGAATCTTTGGCGGGTGGGGTAAGAGGTTTCCAGGAACCACCTGGAACCCAGATTGAGTGGAACGGCACGACCATTACTAAAGGATACGAACCATCGTTGTGAGTAATCCGGGTCTGCAGCGCTTTTCGGCCAGACACAGCAGCTTCATGCGGGTTCCCCACGACGTTGACCACCGCGATACCATCGAGCCCAATCATCTTTTCAAAATCAACAAACCCTCGGTCGTCCCGGTTCACATTCTCAAGTGATAGGCCGAAGTAAGTGCCGTTGGAATTGGACTTGAGGATATTACCCCAGTATGGGTTTGGGGGCTCGGACATGGTCATATGTAAGAACAAGGATCCCGTGCTTGATTCGAGAACAGTATAGGCCTTGAAGGATCAGTGAGCAAGCGTACGGGGAGAGGGCAATTATCATACATGAGTTTGAGGGTGCATGCTCGGGGGGAACATGCCCGTAGCAAACTTGACACCATCAAGCGAAACTTGAAGATCCAAGGATCGTTTTTCGGGTAAAAGCTAAGAGAGACATCAATCGAGTTGGCTCCAGTCCTATCAACTGAACTCTCTTACCTCGGCGACGATCAAAAACTCGGAGAATTTGGCAAAGCCCACCACATGGTCAAAGAGTTTCTTCTTCTTCGTGAAGAATGCGGATCCCTCAACTAGTGCTAGAGGATTGTCGCCTTGGAAGAACCGTTGCGAGCCTGACTTCTCACGATACGACTCGCACAAAATCTCTGTGGGATCAGCGTCCAACTTCGCATCCTTCGCCCAGGCGCAGTTGACAACATAGTTCTCGACGAACGTCCACTTGCGACCATTGTCTCGGGAGTATTGGGCTTCGGCGTGACAGTTCTGCGCAAGCGGGCCATCACAGTCTTTATTCCCGGTCCATATTAACCGGTCGGAGTCAGGATGGAATCGGAGAACCTGTGCGCGGAAGGTATTTGGCGGGGTCGGAGCACGAAGGGGATTCCACGTCCGTCCGCTGTCTGTTGTCGTGTAAAATTTATCGGTATTGGTGATGAGGTAGGCTCGGTCAGGGCTGTATTTGTGATGATAAAATGCGAGGAAGCGTTCATCTGGGAATTTTTGATCCCACGAGTAACCCTCACTGCTCGATTGCCAGATGCTGTGATCCTCCAAACGGACAAGAATTGTCTAGCATCACAGACTTATTAATTCTATGTTCGTTACTCGAAATACATAACACACCGTGGAATCTTTGAAGTACGCATGCTGCACAATTTTGCTTGGAAATGGGAACTGCACGGGACCATGAGCATTTGCTTCACAAAACAAGAGAATATATTGGCATACAGTCTGATGCGTGATTTCTCCAGCGGCGGGTTGGGCTGAATGCAACAATGAGTGTCGGAATATTGAGTGAGGGAAATGGGCTATTACCGCTCGAGCACTTCTTAGAAACTTTGTCGTCCTTTGAGCCACCAGTGCAGGTATTCCCTGGGATCTTTCGATATCCAGAAGACCCTAGGTACGTTTGTTCTTTAGTCTTGCATAGACCGGCCTGAATTGGCTCAGGTCCAACAGCCACGCATTTATCGCCATCTCGGACGAAATTATAGTCGCTGCGGACGTGAGTTTTATGGAGGCGAACCCGTTCATCAGTTACTTACCATTCATAATCTGCATCTGTACAAGGACAGGGATCTTCATGTTCAACAGGATCGGTGAATTTTTCACCGACATAACAGTCGACATCTGGTTTTCTGCGTTTATACCATTGCTAACCAAACAAACAACCATGAGATACAAGGATGCAAATTAGCGTCAAGCTCACCTTGTGTCCCATGAGACATTCGCTCTTCGCCGTTCTCGCATACCACTTCTCGAAATCGTCGTCGTTACACTTTCTCTTTCGCGTATTTGCGAAATCAAGATGTACGATAACAAAACGGCCTATCTTGGATGATTGGTCTTTGCGAGCGACTTGACCGAGAAGCAGAAACTTCTGCGACGTCGAATCTGGTAAGGTAAGAAGGGCGCGTGCGCGTAGCTTTACACCGATTTTATAGGATTTCCTAGAACGCCGAATTAGCGATGGATGGATAGAACTAAATTGTCGTACCAGTTGTTGCCTAGATCCAACGAATACCGGATTTCCTCGACACCTTCTTCGTCATTCACCATAACAAGAATGCTCCCAGAGTCTCCAAATTCGTATTTGTGTGCGTCCATACGAATCATTTTCCAAGTGACACCGCCGTCAGTGCTCAAGAAAGTGTCACTCTCCTCGTATGGCAGAAGGGAGTTGCCTATTGAGCCGACTCCCATCACAAACCCAGGAGCAGGAGACGAGAATACCCGCCCAAAATTGTGGGGGTTGGTGACGGAGTGGAAGTGGAGTGAACAGGTCTCCGTGTCATCAGGGTTGCATGCAACCCGTTGACCTCCACTATCTTTGGAGGGAGCGCGGATGGTTTGCCACGAGCTTCCGTCGTCGAATGTGATCAGGGACCTCAGCTGTTTGGGTTCCCCTCGGCCCTCGACATCGTCCGCGTTCCTGACGACGTTAGCGATACCAATGCCCTCCACGCCGTAGATGCGCTCGTAGTCGACGAAACCCATCTCATTCCGGTTTGTGTCCTTGAGACTTTGGACGAAGAAGGTTCCATTGGAATTACTGACGAACAGTGTCCCAATGGTGCCTTGGTCCTGCAGGACAACGTCCACGGCAAGCGAATGCGTTGTTGATTCGACAAGTGTATACGCGTTCTCCCGAAGTTTGGCAGATGATGCATGAGGGAATTGAGCTTTCGCCCAATCCTTGGTGTCTATTGTCACGTAGAGCAACATGTCGCCTTCACTTCCCGGTGATAGATCCTTGAGCGCGACTACAGCAAACTTGGATACGATTGCAAACGCAATGACACCTTTCGCATTTTTCCCAATTCCAAGTTCCTCGACCTTCTTGTCACTATGGAAGAAGTCTGTGCTCGAAAACAGACGAGAAGATGAGAGCGCATGGCCGTTATTGGTAGTTTTGGTGTCAAACGCCACGCAATAAATCAGGTCGGGATGAGCGTCGTGCTTGAAGTCAACACTGCTATGCGCAAACTGGCACCGAGACGTCTCGGAAAGAAGGAGCTTCGGCTCTGAGCTGAATGCATCTTTCGTATAATACGTCTACATGGTCGAGTTAGCGTGCACGAAACTTTAGAGTTGCAACAACACACCTCGTCGTGGCAGATGGCACCCCATCCATCTTTGTCACAGGTAGTACCCTGGTAGAGAACATGTCCAAAATTCTTCGGGTCCGAATGGAAAGAAAGTGGCCTGGCGACCAATGCTGGCGATACAGGCACTTCGAACGTTCTCCAAGTCTTTCCGCGGTCTTGTGTCCGGTAATGCTTTTTTCCACGCGTCAAAACGAATGCCTGTGCAAGGGTGCGTGTTAACCAGAGACAACCAGAATCATCAGAAAACTCACATAGGAATGCTCGAACGGATGCTCGATAACCATTACCGCCTCTCCTTTAGGAATATCCTCTGGCTGGCTCCATGACTTGCCCTCGTCGGATGACACGTATATGTTGCCCTCGACAGAATCGTGATAAATAACAGTCTTTTGAAGAGCAGCTCAGCACGCGCTTCCACGAAAAATTGCGAAACTAACTGTCGTATCCTCGAAGTAGAACAACCTAGCAGGGAGATTGGGAAAGCTAGTAAACTCATGCTCTGGGTTCTGTGCTCTGAGTAGCCATGGGAGGGAGAGAAGGAAGAGATATAGTGGGTACAAATGTCGAAGCATTGTGTACGCGAGGTACACGTATGCGGGGTCGCTGCGCAAAGCGTTCACTACAGCTTGTATTCGCTCGTATAGTTGATGCGATCAATTTACACTGCCACTCACTTGCTTCTTGCTTGCTTCCTTCCCCGTTGTCTGCTGACCGGTGACCGTCCAGATGTGTCTTGCACGGGTACTTATCAAGTCTTGCTTTTGAATCTTAGACCTCTCTTTGGGCGCTACAAAACGCTATGGACATTGTTCTACTGCCGCTATTCAGTCACCATCTTCACACTTTCGATCCTGCCACCTGATGCTTTTCCATAGCTCTGATTACGACGCTATTCGATAGCATTCTCCTCTCTAGTTCCAAATTCCATAATGCTAATTTACAGTGAAGCCTTTGCTCCAGGAGCCTGTGAGTTTGCATTTGCGCCCAGTCATACGACTCACGATAGTAACGACAACCAAGGACCTCGCATATCTGCATATTTGCCGTTAAACTCACTGGTCCCGTCCGTTCAGCAAGCCGTAATAGCTTGAACGACCATTTTCGAGTCTCCAGGTCCAGGACTTGAAAAGGTCGGCAGTCATGATCCAGCACATTAGTATCAGCGATGACCTGTGCGCATTCCGGCCACTTCGCAAACCAGTTCGCAAATTGAGCTAATGCATACGCGGCCTCAAGATTGACTTCGGGGTCCCGGTAACTGCGTGGCGATGAGCCCATATCGTCCCAAAACAATAAAATAAAAAAGAGTACACTCACGTCAAAAGGCGAACCATGGCTCTGCAGGCCCGCATCTCCGACACGCCGGGTTCGATAATTCCTGCATGAGCAATTCTCCCCATGCATTCACAGCACCACTTCAGGACCCTCACCTCCTTCAAGTCGAATAGAATTGAAATGTGTCCTAGCGCCTCAGCATCGACAACAGCTTTTGCACCATTCGGCCACAAGGCAATTCGCGATAGTGCGTAGACTGCACCTTCAACAATCTCTGGATCCTTCTCCCTAAACGAAACACAGCGGGATCATAGCACAAGTGTATATTCGCTCACTGCAGCAGCAACACCAGTTGTTGGCAAGGTCGCAACTCCAAGATACTCGGCGCAGTACACCCATGCTCGGAAAGCCTTCCCACAAGCTGGCAAGACCATCTCCGGATCCTTGAGTCCGGCGATTGAAGGAACTGAGAAGCGCGCTGTGCCGCACCGGCATCAAGAACAGTTTGTGCGCCAGTTGGCCGTATCGCAATTTTCGACAAGGCGCACAGCGCTTCCGCCGTCACTCCAGGATCCTCGTCACTAATGGTGGTGAGAACCATATATTTGCGTGCAATTCCGACGTACTCGAGGAGGGGTAACAGACTCGTATATAATCCTAGTTTCAAGATGACCGACCCAGAGGTTTTATGTCTTCCCAATCGGCCCATTAATTTGCACGAAGACTGGCGTATAGTACATTCCGGAGAACTAAGAAACGACACAATTTGCGGGAGCATGGATGAGTCCAGCAACACCTCTGCGTTCTCTGACAATTCCGCTTTCTCTGCCAGCTTCGACAAGATGGCCGCCTTCGTGGACGAAGCCACAAAGTTCCACCTTGAGTTTAATTCAGATTCAGCCGCTGGTACAGCAAATGCAACCCACGGAAAATATGAAGCATAGGTTTCCAGTGTCGCGCTGTCGAGCTCTTTGCCTTGATCTTTCTTGATGATGTTTAAAGCCTGTCGGTGGTACAGGAATTTCTGAAGAGGCTTCGATGCGGCATGGAGATTCACTGTTGGGCCTTGCAGTCCCGGATTACTGTCCGACCACCAGCTGTAGATGCTTAGACGAGACTGGTTAGGGTGGGTCAATGGCTGCATGCTACTGCCGGAAGGGAAGAGGGATAACGCGTTCAAGCTGTGGAATTCACATACTGGAACACTTATACTAGACTATTAATATTATCACGATCCCGAGAGATCTTCTGACCATGGCTGTATTCTAATAGATGCTGCAGGTGACTACTCCTCAAGCTTGTTTCTCATGTCCTGTCCAGGAGAACGAAGCTCTTTGCTGAGCGCCAATCTTTCTTTAGAAGTGTGGACGATTGCTGTGCTTCCCAACGATCGATAAACACCTCATTTGCTTTGTGAACCCGCACACCGTCATGCATCGAATAATTCCGGCTGCCCTTCAGCCAATCCTCCAAAGTAACAGGTAAGAGCCTTCAACTTCGATCCCATCCACTCCTCCTCCACCTCCACCTTCTCTGCTGTATCCGAATCATCCGTAGCACCATCTGCAGAGGGAAGCAAAGCGCTGATATCCTCCAGACGCGTGTTCCGGGGAAGATAATACGCGACATTGCGCGTAATCCTCCTGGTTAAATGAAAAAGCTCGGCACCATGAATCGGCTGGATAGAAGCGAGCGTGTAGCTTGGATGCTCTAGTTGTTCTGCGTTTTCCATCGGAGGAGTGGGTTTCGTAGGTGAGGAAGGACGCATGCTCTCGCCTGAGATATACCCTGGACCGCCCCAAGGCGGACTAAGAAATACGACATCAATTTTACGCGAAGGGGACGAGCCACTTTGCATTGAGAGATATGAATGGGCGAATGAGATATAGTCGCCGAGTATAAACTCAATTCGATCAGCGACACCGTAAATTTGTGCGTTATGTCGTGCGAGTTTGAGACGCGTTGGAGAGATATCTAAGGCGATAACTAAACGCGAACATTACACACGTTCAACTAGGATTCAAAGCAATGACACCCACCACGCTCACATGTCTTCGCAAACGCGATTGCATTTCCGCCCACGCCGCAAAACGCGTCGAGAATGGTGTCACACCGGCACCGTTCAGCTATTCGATCCGCGACAAGCTCCGGAGTAATACTATACCAGCCTTCTTCGTCGAGGAGACATCCCGGAGGCGTCGAATAGAGAGACAGAAAGCGCGTCCGCTGGGCAAAATCTGGTGGACGAGATGGGCCAAACAAGACAAGGGGAAGCAAGGGACGGACATTTCTGGAGGTTTTCGGGGACTTGAGATTTATGTGTGTAGTGCGGTACCAGTCCAGTAGCATCGTAACTCTTGATCCACTGTAGTTCAGCATACTCTTCCAGAGGAACATATCCCACTTCATCGTCGATGGCAGTTTTCCTCTTTTTCGCAGGAGGAGGCCGAGGTTCCGAGGAGCCAGCTGCTTCTTCTTCAGCATTGGCAGCCTTGAGAAACCGCGCAACGCCAGAGAAGGCGCCTCTGTGCTTGCCCATTGTGTCGTTCGACGTAGAGAGAAAACAGGAGGAGGTGACAAGCAGTCACGATTCGTCACAACCACTCTTGTTGTCGCCCAATTACTCTTTTTTTTCTCTGCGGCCATGTTCTTCATCGTTAGTCCGAGAAGCCTACCGCTCGAGCCCTACCAATGCAGTCTTCTTGCAGAAAGAACTCACTCACACGATTCTACTTCACCCGTCTTACTTTGGGCCCCGCATGCTGAGTTTTCTGGAGTCAAAGCTGTATTCCGACGTTGAAGGCACCTGTTCTGGTCAATTTGGCTATATCATCGCAGTCGTGTCGATCTTGGATATTGGGAAGGGCATGGTTCTGAGTGGAAGCGGACAGGCAGAGTTTATCACGCGGTACCGAGCCATTGTCTTCAAACCATTCAAGGGTGAAGTGGTCGACGGAGTAGTGAATAATGTGAACAAGGTCTGCATGTCTTCCGCTTTTTATTACTTGTTTCGGTTCAACGGAAACTAGATGGGTTTCTTCGCGGATGTGGGACCCTTGACCGTATTTGTCTCTCACCAAGTACGCGCCACTTCTTTCTCGTGTTCGTGTTTTTTGGACTTTTTTCGCAGCTTATACATCCGGATCTCAAATTCGACTCCAACTCAAACCCACCCTCGTTTGCCTCAGTCGATCAGGCATGTGTACTTCTAATCACCTTTGTGCCGTTTCTAACCCAGTACAGATCATAGAGAAGTCTACACATGTGCGGTTAAAAATCGTTGGTACGCGTGTCGACGCCACAGAAATTGTACGCGTTCCCTTCTTTCTCCTCCCGTTTCGCTCACCTCGGTCCTATAGTTTGCTATTGGAACAATAAAAGAGGATCATCTCGGGGTCATAGATTGACAACAGGTTACATTCGTGGCTCTGGTCGTGTTGTGTACAGTGTGTAATTATTAGTTAAGAACAAGAGTGATTAGGGACAACATATGTGGATGATGTGCTGGGTTTGCTGCGATATACAAATACAAGTAGTACAATGCCGCCTTCGCGAGCATAAAGACAAAACGCGTGCGCGCGTTATACGAGCACGCGATTCAGGATTTCAGGCGACCCCAGTGGGGAGTTGAAGGCTTTGCGAGCTACTGTGATCAGTCTGTCTTTGTTTCATGCCAACGGCAAGGTGGACTCACGACTAGACCCGCGCGCACGAAATCGAGCGAATGCGTGCTCGGTGGGAGTTGTCGGAGAGGAAGGGACGTTCTCCTTGGGCGAAGGAAAGAGGGTTGCTTGTGTTGGCGAACAAGACGGAGACGCTTCTTCGATAGTGAGGGAGTGGAAATCCCAACTCAGCTCTTCTTCTGAGTCGTCGTCCATATCGAAATCGTCCCAAGCAGGAGGGCCGGCTGCAGCCCACTTGGGAAGGTCGATAGGTTTCTCTTCGATGAGGTCGAAGGGCTCTTCATCCACTTCAATCACTTCTGGTTCGGGCACAGAGGCCCAGGGGAACGGGTGTTGACGATGCCATTCTGAAAGACAATGAGCCAAAACACGCGACCAGCCTTGCTTCATACCATCCGATTCCTCGAAGAGGAGGCTTGGCTCCGCACTAGGTTGGTAGTGCGCGTCGAATCCTCGAATAGTGAGCTCGAGCTCGTCAAGGATGAGGCCCAGTGAAAACGTCGGGCAGCCGGATCGAGCTGCCTCGAACTTCCTAGAACTTTTTCTCAAGGTCCCAACTGGTTCGACATTTGGCCGAGAGCTCGATCTGGCTCGAAGGTTTTAGCATTACATATCGAGCTACTTCGAACTGTGTGGAGCGAGATGTATACACTATGGAAATACATGCTATTTTTACTGCGCTAGCCCGACCGCCACTGCTGCCCGGCTGCCTCAGCCCCGCCCCACCGCCCACTTTCAACGCCATGGGACTCATCACGGCTTCCGGCCCCTTCCTCACGCCAATGGTATTATTGCTATCGTTCCCCGCCACTGTGGTCAATCCCGAAGATGCGTTAGATAAAGAAAAACGGAGGGAAATAGAGACGAACCTGCAGTAAACCGTTCAATCAAAAGAAAAGCGGCCAAGAACATTTCTATATTGGGAGGAAATTAGTTTACGAAGGCACATGTTACTTAGATGATGCAAGCTCACCCAGGTCGACACGGGTTCCAGAGATGCCCTATCTGCAGCCAGAGTCAGCGTACAGACAAGATTTAGGCGATGTTCTACTAAGCTTGGATGAAGCAACATATACATCGGAACCAGGTCCACAGCCTGTGGCGAAGCGTGTAAGCGGTGCTAAATTGCGCATTGAGAAGCCTTACCTTGACAGAGAATGTAGTCGCAGCTCTCTCCAACTCTACATTCCCCCCGGCCCCACAACGCCGGCTAGAAGGTACTGATAAGAGAGCCGTGAGATAAGTGAAGACGGAGCGCAGAACTAAACAAACCTACCTTGAAAGTCTGAATCAGCGTGAGGCGGCGATATATCATATCTGCAAAGTGAGAATGAATACAAAGGGGTACTAGCCGTTGATTCAATACGTACTGGGATGAGCGCGGGAAACACCGCAGGCGAAGCGACAAGGAAAAAAAAAAAGAGGAGATAGGGCCCATACGAGTACTAGATTCTGCACGGCTATCGAGTTGACGATGTAATTAGGTCTAGGCAGATAGAAAGAGAACTGAGTTAGCGGTGCGCTGTACGAGACTGAGAGAAAAGAGGAAGTGTGGATCGAAGTGAGCCCAAGATGCTGCAGGAGTTGACTGTAAAACTGAATCAGCTCCGAGGTATAATACCGACTGCGCGCCGCAAATGAGCGCAAGAAAAGGTGATGAAGGCCGTACTCACTAACGGCGAGCGCCCCGCAATCAGCGGCTAATCAGGTGGCGAACGAAGTGAGGTAGACGTGGAGAGAACAGAGCGAAGTGAAAGATGGGATAATGAGCCAGATGGCGGCAGCACGCGGCGACGACGACGGGGAGGAGGGCGCCAACGACAAGAAGACTTTGGATTTCGGACAAAGCAAAGGGAGATGGTGGTGGTAAGAAAGAAAGAGAGATGCGTGGGATAAAACACAAAAACAAACAACTTTGTGTGTTTTCTCACGGGCTCTTTTGGACTTGACGGCGGGGGTTCCCGGTTTTGACGGCGCGCAAGTCATTCTGCGGTGAGCGCACAGTGTTTTGGCGCGAACTGATATTAGAAATGTTGACAAAAATTCGAGGAGGTTCGATATAGTTCTATTTGTTCGAGGCAGCTCGATCCGGCTGCCCGACGTTTTCACTGGGGATGAGGATGGGGATGGGTTGGCTCTCGACCATTGCGGGGTTTCGCGGGAAGGGTATTGAGAGGGAAAACGCGAGCTGAGAATGGGTTGTTGAGGTGGAGGTGGCGGGGGAGAGAGAGGTGGTCAGTGCACACACACAAGCGCCACGGTCCTTTTATACTGGGGCTCTGGCCACACGGGGAAAGCCGAGAAGCGAATGCTTGGATTCGCTTGACATCGCTTAACCCGCTTAGACTGTCAACGCTGCGGCAAACTGCGATCCGTGGTCTGAGGAGATCAGCGTGTCGCTTAGTGACGTTATTATTGTTCAGCGCAAAAGGAAGACCTTGTTCGAGACCTTGTAGGACCTTGTTGGGTTGTTGTTGGGTCTCCATCGCAAGGACCCACCGTAGCAGACGATCGACTCGAGACAAGAGGAAAAGAACAAGGTTACCAAGAGCAAGAAATAGACCGGATCCCTGGTCAGAGCACAAAAGAAAGAGATTCAGAGCCACGGTCAATTAAGTCGCCGACGACTGCGTAGTCGATGTAGCCGTGGCAACTCATGCCAGATTGGTATGCCTTGTCCTTGTCCCAATCTTGCACGCATGGGCGGCGGGCGCGAATCAGATGTATTTGCGGAGGAGAACGTATGAGCGCCTAATTACTCCAAAGTCAAAGATACGTAGAAGTTCCGCTGTGGCAGTACTTAATACTGGAAGACGAGTGAAATTCAAAGGAAACACGCCACAACAACCTGTGTGATGCACAGTAAAGCTATCGCAACGGAGAAGAGGAAGAGAAGAGGTAGCCAGATAGACGAGACGCAGATTCGGGCAACAAAAAGACGCCAAAATTAATCCTGTCATCTATTCTAAAAAATACAATAATGTCTACAACCGCACGACCCAGGTCAACCCCAACTTCGTTGTTGTACTCCACCCCCCAACGCAGCCGTGTGCGGAAAATTACAAGTAAGGAGCGAGACCACATCGGACTTGGTCACCATTCCAACCAGCTTCCCTCCCGTCGTGAACATAATCTGCCGTACATTCTATGTATCCCGTCGTCAGTTGCACAAAACCATCGAATCGTCTCATAAACAATCGCACCATTTTTTGGAACATGTTCACCACTAGTTCCTTGGGCACCTCTTGACGCAGCTGTAAAACAGCTTCCTCGAGCAGACCCGAAAAATCGATTTGTTCCTCGGTGATGCTCGATCGCCCTCGAGATGAGAATACACATCGTTTTGTTCTCTCAGAGTCGTCCGAGAGTAGCGAATCTGATCCAACAATTAAAATGGGTGCACGAAACAAGAACACAAGACAATATTCACCCAGTGCTAATCGTAGTCGATCTCTGGTAACAAAACCCAGATATTGTTGTCTGCGAACCACGGGAAACCCGTGGAAATCGTGTTCTTTTAGCAGTCCATCTGGGAAGAGATTGAGAGACTGTTTAGATAGGACAATTCCCGACGTACTGAGATCAGCAACGGTTTCCCGTTCGTCTTCAATAACGACTAATCGGTCCGCGGGTCGCATGAGTTGCGCGCCAGTGTCGCCTTTGTCTTGAAAGTCAGCGGGAGGCAGCCATGGATACCCCCTCATCGCGATCCAAACTGCGTATATCCCGCCGTCTTTCCCAAGAGCGTCGCCAACCCATTTCGATGCCATTACGCTGATCATTATTGGCAGAACATGCGATAAGGCACCTGTCAACTAGCGTGTGCATTAGATTCCGAGTGACTCGTAGCGCGTTGGAGGCGCCCTACCTCAAAGAGAATCACGACCAATGATACTGGGCGGAGTTTATGAGATTCGGTTCGAGTGCCATGAATCAATAAACTCACTGGTCATGCGTGTCACTCCTCCTAGCATCGCAGAAGCCCCGATCACAGCATAGAAACCAGGCGAAACGCATCGTACAGAGGAATCAGGCGGGCACGACAGGAAGATCCACGCGGTTGGGTATGCGCGATGTAAACCTTGCCTGGATTCACAAATCAACCAACTTCACTGGCATGATACTTGGAGAGACAGCATACGTCAGAAGCCCGACCGCTCGGCCGAGGCAGGCGCCAATAGCAATGGTAGGCAAGAATATTCCCGCAGGAATCTTCCGAACATGTGAGCCACAAACTTCGACGGATACATTGGATCTCACCATCATACCGAACGTCCAAGCAGTCAAGAAAAATTTCAACGCGGCAGTAAGCAGCAACAAGAACACGTTCTCCCACATTGCCGTAGAACTGAACAGATTTAAGCCATTGCAAAGACGCTGATAGAAAAACCCTCACTTGCAGAGACCATGATAATCGATCTTCGTAGAATCGCATTCTTGGAAAAGATTTGCGACCAATTCGGAGGTTTGGACTCTGTACTGTTCTTGAGCGAGGACGAGCGCATTACTGATCAGGCATACCGCGAAAAGACTACCTAGCATTCTGTTAATTTGCATCGTTGTGCTCGAGAGGCTGGCATACCAAATAACTTATAGCGGCAGTGATTGCACTCACGCCGACCACCTCAAGAATGGGCCACTCGTTCAGAACGCTATTCCGCCGGTAGAGAGCGATCTCGACATTGAGCTTGATTAAGAGCGAGCCGAGGACGCCCTGCGAACAGAGTCAGGCTAGTGCGCATGTGATGTAAGCAAAGGTCGTACGCCGATCACACCCAATGTTAGCCAGGGTATCTGTATTATGATCAATGAGACAAGAGAGGTAAATGGTCGGGCTGTTTTTCACCAGTTCGAATGCACGCCAGGTATCAGCCCCACTCGTCACTTGAAATAGCACCAATTTCGACGTGCCAAAAGGGTTCACCCATTGTAACGAGACGGCAGCAACTGCAGACGCTACGAAACCTCTCCACATGACTTCTGATTCGTTTGCGAATGTATCAAGCTCTGCGTAACGTTAGATCACTTGGACAGAGAGAGTTCACGCCAGATATATTTACCTTCAAGACCGAACAATACACCGCCCAAGGGACTACCGAAGGCGACTGATACTCCAGCCGCAGCAGCAGCAGCTAGTAATTTTCGTTGCTGGGCTGAAAGTCTGTTAACGCGAGATAAAAACCGAATCACTCAATACAACCTTCACTGTTTCGAAATTGTGCGAAAAACCGAGAGAGTAGATATGCCATGCAGCACGCCACATGTACCAGTGGTCCCTTGATTCAAAAATTGAGCAATGGTTCGTTCATTACAGTGTCGCACAAACTTCTTTGCCTAAAGAGAGGCCGGATGCAACGGCAAGAGCGAGACCAAGGGCTTTGATGAGGAGGGTCCAGGGGCTGAGGAATGCCTTCAAAACGTAGCCTCCCAGAATCTGTACATGAATCAGAGCTGGGTTTCTCTGAAGATACAACCGAACTGACTGCTTTGATTTCAGGAACTAAATGGAGAGTTTATTTAGTCTATATGACCAAGACAATAAGATACTCACTTCCAGTATGAAAAGCATACGGTGCATAAGTTTTCACCAGCACCGCAGCGCTGCCGGCAAATACAACCTGCGAATCATAAGTGAGAAAGAATTGTCTAACAAAATCGGCTTCTGCAATACTCACAGCCAGCGAGACGTACACGAAAGAGTGTAGCAGTGCCTGCGCCAATACGAGTCTAACTCCCAGGAACTCACCCCAAGTCATCCAATCATCGCAAGCTTCTCCAGCTACATGCACAGAACAGCTCAACTTCAGTTGAGCTAATCGAAACAACGCGAACGTACACTTTATACCACTACAGCAAGTCACTTGGTTGTAGGAGAATCCGTGCAAGCAGCGTCCTTCTCGTAAATCGCCCAACCTACAAAAGTATTATTCAATTGAAGTTTCTATGCACGGAAAATATTGAGTACAGACAGACCATTTCACCAAAACGTCAAGCCAGCCGCCCGTTAGCCCGATTCCGATACCAATTAGGATTACTACGAGCCACATTCGGGCTGCATCTAGCCTGAACGATGCGTTGAATAATTTATTGATTCTCAGATTCATCCTGCAACGTGTGCAATGGCAGACACACCAAGGCAACAAGAGGCCGCGAACACCATACTGTGCGCGAAGGGCGTTGGAGCGTTCTCGTTCGGCCGCCTCTTCACGCAGCCAGTCAATCGAGGCACCGTCGACGTATTGCGCCGTGAAAGGGACATGTTGGTTCAAGGGAGGTATTTCTCCGTTCTCTGTGAGTTCGAACAGTTCCGCTGGGTCGGGAAGCGGCATAACACCAGTAGAGTGCCGCCAGTCGCGTAGTAGAACGTGGTGGGTCTGTTCAAGTGTAAGTATCGCATTTACGTAAATACTTGCGCGCCAACAACGCGTCTTTGCGTACAACCACGATGGCCGCTTCAAGTTCAAGCTCTTCAATGTCCTTGGCTCTCCTCGCGCCCCTCAATGAACTACAAACTCTATCCCAGACTCTATTTCTCTCGCTCTCGCCCGTTCAGTCCAAACCCCCACCACCACCCCCACTCTCTGCGTTTCTAGCTTGCGATGATGCTCTCTCCTCCGCTGTGAACCTCGCGCACACACACCAAATAAAACAACGCAAGATCGAGGCTCTCAAGGACGAAATACTCGAGCTTGATAGGCGGTGGCGGGAAATTTGTACGGAATTAGAGGCTGGTAAGCGTGAGTTGGAGGAGATGATCGAGGAGGGGGAGGAGAGGATAAAATCGATTGAGCAAGCGAAGAAAGGTACGGTACAATACGTTGAATTTGAAAGGATGGCTGAATGAAAACGAAAAGCCGCTATCCCGTATCCTGAACTGTTGGCATATGCGCAAAGCCTCAGCGCGTTTACTTCCGCACCGCCAAATATGCCAGACCTCACTTTGCCGGGCCAACCGCCGCCGCCTCTCTTCTTCCCTCCCTTTCCCAATGAAGAAAAGATGCGCCGTGGCCGACTCAATGCTGAGGCACCATTGGGTTTGCTCGGGGAAACGCACTCTGTCGGAAGAGGTTCGTCTGTATGCGATCATGGTCGGAAAATATTTGACTTTCGTTGCAGCGCCGACGGTCTCGCCTCCAAAAGCACCCGACGCACATCTGGCGCCCGGTGCCAATCCTTACCGACAGGACAATCGTGGTCCTCAAATGCAATTGTTCGACTTGGATCTGGATTTGAATCCCGATTTATGATAAAAGTATGTGCAGATGAATCGAAATGCCCCAAAAAACACTAAATAGTGAACGTGCGCATATCCAGCCTCCCCAATCCCTCGTTGGCCCGTCAGCTGGCTGCAGCTTTTGGTGGTTTGAACTTGATCGCAGGGGTAGCACCTGCCGTAGCTTTCAGTTCGCGGATGCGCTCCGAAATGCCGTCGGATATTCTTGCCACACCGGTTCGGTGTCCTGGAGGATGTTTGGCATTGTTCCCATAGAACTGCACGCTCCATGCTTGCAGTTGATTTCGGAAACCTGCATTCGGGCAAACGATGGGGCGTTTTGACTGAACGAATGCTATTGATTCCGAGCAGGTATAGTATGTGGTGGCGACTATGTATGCGCATACCACTGTAGCGCTTCTGCTGACGCCCTGGAAGCAGTGTACCTAGTACCAACGTGCTTTTAGTTGACGGTGCGGAAGATGCAAACGCAGGGCCACTGACGAGCACATTGTTTTCATCATTCTCTGCTAAAGCGGCGGTGATAAAGTCGGTAGTTTGTGAAAGATGTTGTTGTATATCGGCGTCTGCGCGATCCATGATCGAAATGCGCAGTCGATTGTCAAGGGGTATGCAGGCCGGAATAGCAGCTTCACGGTCCATAACGGTGACTACATGGGTGATACCGAGTCTACCGAGCAGGTCTTCATCGCAGGCAGAGAAGTAGTCGGAGAGATAAATTCGAGGAAGGATGAGAGACGCGATTCGAGCCTTGCCACTGCCTAAGAGCCCCGCTCGGGGGTTCGCTGCTAGAACGGCGGTTTGCCATGTAGGACTTGGAGCGAAAGACAGCATTGGGTGAACGCAAGGTGGCCGTAGTGAACAAGCGGTGAATTGCTTGTCAAAAGATCCAGCCGTGATCAAAACAGCCTCCAACTGCCGCATCTATGATTCCCAGTCCAGGAACGTTGACCAGGTCGACTCAGATTCCATAGAAATAGCACGCAGACGAGGAAATGAGGTGCAAGTAGAGTGAGAGCGGTGGAATTCTGACCAAACTTCCAAAGCCACGCTCGGCACTGATCGCGGAGCTTCAATCCACTCACGCCGCGGCGCCGCCGGCATTCATTTGTACTCTTTCTGGACCACCACCCGCCGCCGCCATGGACGCCGTCGAGAAGGCCAACACTGAGCGCCAGAAACGATGGTATGTTGGCGGCTTCGAGTGATACAACTCTCTCAGACAATGTTCAAAGGGTAAAAGACCAAAAGGTCGGAGAAGGTACCTACGCCGTGGTATACCGAGGTACACCTCCCGCTTGTGAGCACATACACTGGGCCAAACCAGTATTCCAGGAAGAGAAGCGTCGACGTCGACTGGGCGCAAGGTCGCCATCAAGAAAATCAAGGTCGGGCAGTTCAAGGACGGATTGGACATGTCTGCTATCCGTGAGGTCAAGTATCTCCGTGAACTCAAGCACCAGAATATAATCGAAGTGAGCATGGAGACGTGTTTATCTAACAGAATTAATTTGACTCGTTGTCTAGCTGCTGGATGTATTCTCTTCCAAAACAAATCTTAACCTCGTAATCGAGTTCTTGGATTCTGACTTGGAAATGATAATCAAAGACCGCTCTCTTGTGTTCCTCCCTGCCGATATCAAGAGTTGGATGGCAATGACTTTCCGAGGGCTTGAATTCTGCCACCGAAATTGGATTCTACATCGCGTATGTCTGACTGCCACCAGGTCTCGTTTCATGAGGCTCAGAAGCAATTGCAGGATCTCAAACCCAACAATTTACTGATAGCTTCGGACGGTCAACTCAAAATTGCTGATTTTGGTCTCGCGCGAGACTTTGCCGACCCGGGGTATAAAATGACTTGCCAAGTTATCACTCGGTATGTTTCGTACCCTTCCAAAACACCGCGTCTCTCCTCACCAACCATACAAGATGGTATCGACCACCAGAACTCCTCTTCGGCAGCCGTTATTACTCTACCGCCGTCGACGTATGGTCTGTCGGTTGTATCTTTGCAGAGCTCATGCTCCGCACTCCCTACCTCGCTGGAGAAAGCGACATGGACCAATTAAAAACCATTTTCCGAGCCCTTGGCACACCGACTGAACAGGACTGGCCGGGGCACACGAAACTCCCTGACTATGTTCCGATCGGACAATTCCCCAAAACTCCACTGCGCGACCTATTCACGGCTGCCAGCGCCGACACACTCAATCTCCTTTCTCAGTGTCTGATATACGAACCCCGAAAACGCATCGCTGCGAAAGACGTTCGTTATATTCTCACTTTTCAGCTTTCGTGTGTTAATATTGTTGACAGGCACTCAACCACGCGTACTTCTTCGCGCTTCCCTACCCTTCCCATCCATCTAAACTACCTAAATGTGCCGCCCAGCTCACCGCACAATTACCCCTCGAAGAGCTCGACGGCAACACACTGAGTGGGAAGACCAACCGTTTGAAGCGAAAATTGTCTACCTCTGAAGACACCAAGTCATCGCGGTCTGCGGTTGCTCGGCGGCTTGATTTCACGAAACCGACGCCTGGATCGTAGGAGGCTTGGGCGTTGCGCGTTGAGATGACGTTATTTTATGCAGACCCATTTGTTTGGGATACAGAGCAGACGACGCATCGGCAATTGGGAACGAGCGGATCCGCTTGCATCTTTATCTATGCCTCGTACTCGTACCTATCGCGACCTGGAGGAATGGTGAGTTTTGGCTGGGGAGAGGACTTCCGGACGGCTTTTTTTTCGGCGGGGTAATGGGTCGATTGGCTGACCTGGGGCTCAGTGTGGATGGCGAGGAATTACACAGGGCGAGAATTCCGTAGAGGCGTATGGTCACTTGTGCCTGTATGTCAGCTCAAATCAATACTGCACTTCCCTTTGGCGTCCATGTCGAGTTTAATGAAATGTATATTCAGCTTTCTGCTGAACGTCGAATACTCGATGTAATTGCAGGAGACGCAGACCGATATCGATGAGGTCACTTTGTCGTTATTTGGTCTCCTCTTGCTTCCTACCATCATGCTCATGGCGGTAATCCCAATCTTGCGAGTTTTGCGTCCTCCAAGCGCGCGGTTCGTTATCGCAAGCTGTTGCATGTCTTTCAAATACGAAATGAACCTCTTTCGGTCTGGGTGAAACTTGACAATCTGAAACCTATCTACTTTGTCGCTCAGGCTGCTCCATACTTGTATTCTTCGCCTGGGTGCCTTGGTCTATTTTTTTTGCCTCTTTGATGAAAAATCTGGAACGAATTCGATACATACATGCTTCTTTCGACAATTGAAACGAACCGTCATTCAGTCTGCAGATGCCCACAGGGCCAAACTCGACTCTACTGGTATTTTTTTCTATATATCTCTTTAGGTCCCAGAAAAATCGAGACCTCCCTTGGCTCAAAGAACTGAATTGCCCAAAGTCTTCCTCGCGTGCTCTTGTTCCCTCTTCGCGGCTAAAGTGTCAGATCTCCTCCTTCAATCCTGCCTGGCTTTGCGCGCTCGTCTTGACGTACTGGAGGTTCTGACGTTCGTCTTCTCAGTCTGAGTCTAGATCTGTGGCAGCTAGGACCAGCACTGAAGCGTCATCTCTACCAACGCTCCCAATAAGGCCTCAATCTCAACGTCAACTTACAGCAAGCGCACTGGCACATTCGACGACCAACCAATACCTGTTCCCGTCCTTATGAGGTCTACATGTACAACTCAAGCTTGCAGCTCCTTTACGTACTCCGCACTCATCACCGTGCTGAACGGTGTTGAGCATATCTGCTGGCAGTTGTCTCTTGGGGCCAAAGCATGAGCCGGCAGTGGAGGGAGGTCGTATTAATCTGTAGTTGTCCTTTCTTATCCCTACTACATGTGGTCGCCCAGGGACATTATTCAGTTCGCGGTTTATGTATGATGGTGGTTGAAATCTATCGTGGCCTTGTTTATGTCAAACCAAGTCTAACCAATATGAGTGCCAGCGCAGACGGTGAATCGCAGTCAACGCTAGAGTGGGGCAGAGGTACAATACAGCCACTTTCCTCCTTGACCCTGGCTCACAATTGTCGTCGTTATTAGTTCTCATAAGTGGGGGGACAGACTGGTAAGCGTGTGCCCTGTTGAACGCGTTCGGCGACAACCTTCTCACAAGACATTTCCTTTTTGCTCATTCATTCTTGTCACTTTCCTTTGCTGTCTACCACTAGGCCACGATTAGGGCGTAAAGGGAACAAGTCGGACAACGCCGATGGCGAACCGTGCGTCGTTTCAGTCCAACCACCCTTGCAGTCTCATTACACCAATTCAGGCCTCCTGACCTCTTGGAACCGCACATCCTTCGGTCTTTGAGCAACATCAAGAGCGTCTCTGTTCATACGTCCGCTCACAGCTGTCACTGCGTCGTGCTGGATGTCGATGGGATAGCTTGGCTGTTTGGACGAAACGGGTCGTGTGCGCTCGGCGAACCTAGCGAGGTGGAATACATCTCCGAGAGCTCTCCCAAGAGGCTGACCGCGTCTGACTTGGGCGCACAAGCTGGCGCAAAGTTCGTCGACGCCGCTTGCGGTCGGAACCACACGCTATTGGTTAGCTCTGACGGTGCGCTCTGGACTGCGGGACTCAACAGTCTGGGCCAGGTATGCGTTTCTTTCATCGCGTTTCCTGAAACTGAACACGTCTCGTTCAGTGCGGACACCCAGTATCTCCAGAGGTTCCAGCTTTCAAAAGTGTCGCTGTAGTTTCGGATGGGAATAAAGAGCGCGTAGTGAAGGCCACGGCGGGCATTACCTTCTCAGCAGTGCTTACGGAATCTGGGAAAGGTAAACTGTTCAGATCCCTGCAGTAGATCGTTTGCTCATCAAGAACAATCAAGTCTTTACCTTTGGGAGCGGCGAGAAAGGGCAACTCGGCAACGGGAAGACTGGCGAGCGTGTTATCACGGGTAACAAAATTGCCTTCGACATTGTATCTCAACCCAGTGTGTACCTCTATCATATCGTCGTTTGGGTTCATTTCTGACGCTTTCATCCAGGGCAAGTTGATGGAATTGACAACAAAAAAATCGTACAAATATCCGCCGGACAACAACACTGCATCGCGCTAGACTCGACAGGGTTCGTCGTGGTCGTGTTGTTCTAAATATTCATGGATTTTGACTCTCAATGACAGCCTGGTATATGTTTGGGGTTACGGTGGTTATTGTCGTCTCGGCCTGGGAAATCAGGTAGACGAGCTTAGGCCGAAGATGGTCCCAAATGTGGGTGTCTGCTCTCCAATCATGTCACTACGGTTGAACTCATGAGCTCGATTAGTTTGCTGGCCCCAACGAAATGCTCATGGGAGCTTTTGTTGCAGCGGGACCAAGCAACAGCGTCGTAGTCGACCGACAGGGCATGTATTGGATGACCGGCAAGTGGAAGAATAGCGGCGAAGGCTCGTCTGGTTCTCCCTACTCCTCGTTCCGATACATGCAAGACATCATGTGAGTGCAGCTGCATCTCTGGACTTCGGAAACCCAGCTCACCGGGTTCAATAGGGCCTGCAAGGTTACCAAAGCGTGTTGCGGAGGTGTTACCCACTGGCTCCTCACTCCCGACGATGATGACCCAGAGACCGGCGAACCGGCAGTCATGACCGTCGCCTGGGGACAGAACGCTGCAAACGGTACTGCGTTGATCCATCATGTCTTTCGTGTCAGCTTACAAATTTTCATACTGAAGGTGAACTCGGTCTTGGTCCAGATCAACCAAAAAGTGCCACCAAGCCGACCAAACACGTTCCATTGACGGGTGTGAATGTTATCGAGTGCGTCCTGTTTGTTGCACGTTTTTTTTTGCGCGTCTTGCTCATGTTTCCCCATTTGTAGTATCGCTGCAGGACAAAATACAACCCTTTTCATCGCCAAACCCAACGAAAAATATTCGGATCTGCCACGACACCCAATCGACATCAACCCGCCGGAGACCTGTATTCAGTGCGGAGAGGATCATGGAGATGATGGACCGGATGTGCTCGAATGTGAAAAAGTTCGTAGTTTCTTTTTTTTCGACGTTTCTCTTCACTCATATCTACCTACTATTTGCTAGTGCGACGCTCCGTACCATCTGTCGTGCCTGTCGCCGCCGCTCGAGAGCATACCGGATGGTGAATGGTTCTGCCCAGATTGTGAGGCAGATCCTGGGGCGTCTGTTGGTGCAGCAGCATCGAGACTCAAATCGAAGAGCCTCAAGCGGAAGACAGAACCCCCGGCCAGAGGGGGACGTGCGTATCTACATTCCTTGCTTATCTCCTACGCTGACTCAAACTATACAGCGCAAAAGAAGAAGAAGCAATAGCTGCCAACTCTTGTATCAACATATAACGATGAATTCTGGGTTTTTATTCTTCACTTTGTTTTCGGTCGCTAAATGTATATATCAAAGTTGCTCTCTGTACGGATTTCTTTGCTTGTCGGATGGATACGCCTCATACGAGCCTTGTCCACCAACTTCGACGCGGCTGAAACTCCTACTGACCATCTTCCTCTGATTGAATAAACCTTCGAGATGCAAATCGTTTGATACATTTACATGGCTCGTTGCGTACCGATTGCCCAGTCAAAGACACTAGAGCAGTGAGTGAGTTGGCTATGCCATTTGATTTTCGACACTCACCTGGGAATAAAAGGGCGGAGAAACGGATACGCAAGTGAACGGCGATTCGCACGTCGTTGGTCCAGTATAATCCGTTCCTAGTGTTCCTATTCAGCTTTCAGGTTTCACACGGTATCTCACATTCTCACCTCCACATTGTCCGAAGTGTGTCTGCGTTGGTCCAGATGCTGTGGACGTCGTCGAAACTGCACTGCTCGAACTCTTCGTCGAAGTAGGGCTCGTTGTAGTCGTCTTTGACGTCGTACTAGCGGGCGGTCCCGATGCTCCAGGTGCGAGACCTGATTTCGCTTTGAGTGATTCTGCCAAGCACCGGAAGCGAAGGACGACGAACCTTGGTTTCCGCATCCTGTGCTCGGCCAGAGTGGGGCATTCTCGCCGTCGATGCAAGCTCCCAGCCACAGAGGACTGCCGTTCGACCCTGACCACTGGCTGCAGCTCACCTCACTGAACGTTCCCGTCAAGGCTCCATGTCCCCCGGGGAAAAATACGCCTGCTCCGCCTGTGTCTTGACATATATCGAAGCTAAAGACTTGATCATCTCTCTGCTTGGTTGGACGAGCTGTACTCACTGCACCGGCATGCCATGCTGATTTGCCTGGTTCGTAGCGGTCTGCCCGCACCATTCCTGCCCCCTGATTTATTAACTGTTCTTTCTCGAAAGCTTTCGTGCGCACTTCATTTCCAGCAACAGGGCACATGTCTGCGAAGTCACATAATGAGACTCGAATTTCGGAATGCCCAAAAGCACTTGCCAGTGACTTTCACTACAATCGACTTGCCGAACGGGCCTTGGTAGGCGGGGGAGAATGGGTCGGCCGTGCCGGTGAGCGCAAAGCAGCGACCGCACCTGCAGTTACGTTCTACGCTCTACTCCTTCAATTAGCACTGAGAACGCACGCGTCTCCCGGACCGATTCCCGGCGTGGACCCAAATGCGAGTTGGCTGATGGCGGCCGTATATCCTTGGGCAGCTATGCCGCACGCCGGTTGTGCGCACCCCGTGTACATCGTAAAGCTCGCATTGCCGGGTCCAGGATTTTGCACATAGCCCCCAGGCGTTGCGCGCGAGTGCAGAAGTGCCCCCTGCGCGCCGACTAGAGTTGTGACGAGTATAAGAAATGAAGCTTGTAACATTCTTAGCGCGGGTGCGCCACTTGCCGAGTACAAGCTACGAGGCGGCTCTCGGCTTAGCCTATGTTAAATACGCGCCTGAACCTCGGGAACGATGATCTTCCGACGTGTTTCCGCCGGGTACGCGTTAGCAGATGAAAGGCGGGTGCCCGTCCACATGATCGCGTTGCTTGTGGGCTCACGTCATGGGCACTCAGCTTGTAGATTTTCGGTTGTTCGGAACTTCTCTCTCAGGCCGCAGGTCAACTCACAGTTCATTCATTCCCAAGCACCCTTTCAGTAAACTCGTACTACGACTAGAACGTCTTTCGAGTATGTGTTTTCACCATTATCCTTATCGCCCAACATGCTCGCTTTCTCGCTTACGCAACTCGAATTCTCTCGCTCAAGGCGCCGTGCCTGTTTACTCGTCAGCGTGTTTTTAAAGATTTATCTTTGAACGGGATACCTTGGTTTCCGCACCCGGTGCTTGGCCAGTTGCCCGCGCTTTCTCCCCGAATGCAAGCACCATTGAAGAGAGGGCTACCATCTGATCCCGACCACTGGCTACAGCTCACTTCGGTAAATGTTCCGAGTAATGCACCGTGGCCGCTGGGGAAGAATGCGTTTGAAGCTCCCGTGTCCTCACATAAATCGAAACTGGGAACAAATTTTAGGGCGGTCTCTACCGAAGGAGCGTTCTACTCACTGTACTGGCGCACCGTGCTGGTTGTTTTGGTTGCTCGTCGTCTGTCCACACCATTCCTGGAGTTTCGTCCCGCGTCAAATCCTACGGACTTGTTCAACACCCTCGACGTACCTGGTTTTCCGGCGACGGGGCACATGTCAGTGACCTTGACCACGACCGACTTGAAAGGACCAGTGAACGATGGCGAGAACGGGTCGGATTTCCCCGTCAGTTGGAAGCAACGTCCGCACGCATCACCAGCACCTAGTCCAGGCGAAGAACCGAATGCAAGCTGGCTGATCGCGGCTGTGAATCCTGAGGCAGCAACGCCGCACGCTGGCTGCGAACAACCCGAGTACATAGTGAAGCTGGCCGTTCCAGGCCCAGGGTTCTGGACGTATCCGCCTGTGGCGCGGGACTCTATGAGCGCGCCGCACACAGTGGCGATCAATGCACCGAGGGCAAGCAGTGAAGTATGGAAAATCATTTTCAGTCTTGTTGAGAATTTTGTTCGTCGAGACGAGCTTCTTATATACCCGCCCCGCCTGAACCTCGGTGACCGCGCAGTCCGATGTGAGTCCGCCCCTTGCATTTGTTCCCGAATTTTAGGATGTTTCCTCACACTGTATATGGAGTCGGCACCTCTTGAGGTCATTTCCCGGGAGTTGTAAACGTGAACAGCAACCTAGTCGGCCATACTGAACCCGGGCAATGTTCGACGAAACGAAAGAAAGGCAAACCAGTGTCGTCAGAGCATTCCATTGCGAAGCATATTGTATATACAAATAACATAATATAAGTATGCGCGTACAAGGGCTGCGGGGTAGTAAGTATACGGGACTTAGAGATACACACAGCAGGTAAGCAGGCAAAGACATTTAGAACGCGTAGAGGAGAAACAGGTCAGGGTTAGGTTATAAATATGCGAGCAATTATAGCAGACGGTGGTCCTGTCATGTAGCATTATTATAGCTCCCTGTGGGCGGTGTGAGTTGGTAAACTGAAAGCCTCAGAGGGACGTACATATTCGTGCAAGGTTGTCCCCGCTTCCAGACGCAAGGAGATTATCCATGGAGCCGAGACTTATTGAGATGACTATGGTGGCGGTCAACGAAACCCAGGGGAAGACAGGGATCTAACGCACCCGAGTTTTTGTGACCCTGCAGCATACACTGTACGACCCCATTCTGATCCCAGAATTGGATACCTCTGTCCTTGGACCCTGAAACCACCCACTGTGAGTCATGGGAAACAGCAACACTAAGTACATAATCCTGCCGAGTGGAAAAGTCAGAATTTAATTGTAGCTACAGGCAACGTTCGCACCTTATGCCCAAGAAAATTGATTGTACAGGGAGTCGGCTTTCCGCCGTCTTTACGCGCCTTCCCGCCGCGCAAGTCCCAATATTTTAGAGTGTTGTCAAGACTCCCGCTGACAATACCGTGTCCGTCGCGCGTGAACACAACGCTATATACCGAGTCCTGATGCCCACGAAGTTGCTCTACGAGGGCACCGGTGACGACCGACCATATACGCACAATCGCGTCTACGCAGCCGGCTGCTACGAGCGCGCCATCAGGCGAGATGGCGACACTGGTGACACCAGCGTCGGCATTGGATGGACCTGACGGCGAGGGATCATCAGGAGTAACGGAGAGGATGCGCATGGAACGATCTTCCATGTCCCATATGCGAACAGTGCGGTCACCCGAACCAGAGACAATGAGTCGGCCATCGGTTGAGAAGTCCAGCGAATAAATCTCTTGTTGGTGGCCGTCAAAGACGATACGAATGGAGCGCTTCATAATATCCCATATCTGGAAGAGGAATTGAAAGACAGGTCCATGCAGAGGAACAGTATGCTCACCCGAATACGTTTGTCTTCTGCCCCAGTTGCGAGATACTTGCCATCCGGGCTAAAGCGAACACTGCGGATATACAGATCTCCGGTTTTCCCCGTCGTATCGTCGGCGAGTACGCTTAGCATAGGGAGCGTGAGTGCATGTACAATTCATGAGATTTGAATACGTACCAGACCTTTTGGCCGGTATGAACGTCGAATATTTGAGCAGTTCTGTTGCAGCCGGTGGCAAGCCATTTTCCATCCGCAGAGAATTGCACACAACAGACAACAGTTTCGTGCATGAACGTATGCACCAGACTAACGTCGAGTGTGCGGGGGATATTCGGGTTGTAAAGAACGAACCAGTCAGAGCCGTCCTTTTTATATTGTGGAGGAACGGATGATGGATCCGCTGCCTCTGAAAGAAAATCGTTGATTCCAGGTGCAATTCGTGGGGGCATACGGGGCGTGGGGGTCATGCGTGCGGCGGCAGGGGGTGGTGGTGGAGGCAGAGAGGAGGTAGAGCCCGGGCCGATGAGAGGGCCCGTCCCGCCGATATTGCTCATCCGTTTAGGATCCCGCTGAGCATCGAGGAAACGCTCGCGGTCGAGTGAGTGTTCGCGGACATCTCGTTCACGTTCCCGGTCCCGAGTATCGCGGAAGGATGCCTCGCGGTCGCGATCCGGCGGTCCATTTCGGTCACTATCGCGTAGAGAGATACCCCGTTCGCGGTCTTCGCGGTCGCGATACACGTCTGTATAGACACCCGACTGCGGACGAGAGCTTTGCCTGCCTGATATCTCTGCTCGCAAACTGCGAATCTCTTCTTCATATTGCTGGCGAACTTTGACATGCTTCTGCTCAAGATCATACAAAGCCTGATGAGAGCAGAGTCTCGAGTTGAACAATAGGGAGAAGCGTTCCAAAAAGACTACCTTATGAAAGTTGTTCAATTCATCAATTTGCGTACTGATTGTAGCCTCGTATTTTTCTCGTTGAGCACGAGCGGCATTGAGCTCGTTGGCGAGCGCTTCAAACTCGTGCTTGACGAGGTCGAGGGTGTCCTGGAGGCGGGCAGTATTGTAAGGGTCCGAAGGAGCTCCGGGTTGCCGGAAAGACCTATTCTAGAAGGGGGTGAGGGAGTACAGTAAAGAGAATTTGGGACGAACCTGGTAAATATTGTTTGTGCTCATCGTCGCGACCGTCCGAGTCGACGATCGTCCGCTCTCACGCAGGGCTAAGGAACCTGCCAAATCTGGTGCCATTTTGGGCTGATCTGGTGGCGGTGAAGCCTTTGACAGCCGTGCGAATTCAGATCTCAAGATCCAATTTTAATCGTTCTCGCACTGTTCTTGCAGTTGAAAAATCGAACATAAATTCCAGAATACGTGTATCTCAACAGAGAGTTTTCAGTGAAAGAACGGAGAGCAAACGTGTACAACTGCGTCCATTCCTCTACGTCTGATGAGTACGGTGCTCAGGGTAGAAGAACCTTGTGCAATATTCTCGATATTGAAGATCGTAGATGGTTGCTGAGCGAAGAATCATGGCTAAGTTCCTGTAGTCTGTATACCGTGCTAGCATCCATAGCTGTAGGAGCACTCGCTTCGTCGAGCCAATCAATGACAATGTCCAATGCAAAGATGGAGGCATCTCGAGTCTCAATGTCGTGGTTCCTAATGACAGGTCAGCTAGGATGAAGATGATTTTCACTAAACACCTTAAAAAAGTCATCAGTTTGTGGATTACGGAGTGATCCAGCTCGAGAAGGGCGGACGCGTTTGGCGTATGTCGAGCGAGATTTGTGATCAGTGTGCAAGTCCACATTCCCAATCTTGGGTTAGTTGATTCTAGTAGTTCTGGAACGTAACATAATACACCGGCGTTGATGATAGCTTTTGCACCGGCGGCGAATGCTGCAACTTGCGATAGTGCAAATGTAGCGATCCGAACCACCGTAGCATTTGAGTCGCTGGTTTAAAATGGTTGGTCTTGAACGAACCAAGACATCTCAACTCACTGTAAGAGTAGAACCAGCTGCGAGCAAAGATTCAACTGCTGTCTTTCCGGGGCGAACAATCCGGATTGTGCGAACCGCCCCACGAGTCTACAAGTCCATCTTCGAACATCCGAGTTGGGAGACCGAAGCAATTCCGATATACGGCCAAGCGTCTCTGTATCGACGCTGACCTTTTCCTTGTCTAACCATGGTGCAATCTCGGATAAAGCATATGCTGCTGCTCCAACGACAACAGGATCTGCATCACTGTCTTGAAGCTTGAGACGAATGGCGAAAAAGAAGGCATAGGATAAACTCACTGCAAGAGGCACATGAGTTGTACACTGACTTGGAGCTCTAAGATAACTGGCGCGGTGGAAGCGTGACTGGCCAGTGTTCCCACCAATTCGCAAGTCCGCTTTCTGGCCTCGGGATTCGCGGATGCAAGTAATTCCAATACGCAATGAAATGCTTGAGCATCGACAATAGACTTGGCGCCATCTAACCATCGCGCAAGACGACTCAGGGCATGTGTCGCTGCCCATACAACCCTCGAGTCTTGGTGGCTGGCTTCAGATTGAACATATGTCAGGTGAATTCAGAATCCGTGGATTACCGCAAGAGTAGCACTAGTTTCCCGCAGACTTGCAACCCTAGAATGGTCGACACGATGGATTCATGCACCGCTAAGTTTCCTATGAGTCTCCATGAAGCGCTCTTCACTCCTGGATCATCCGCCTCGAGCATTTGAGGGAGAAAAGGAAATATTGGCGAGTCGACCACCGCGATAGCGTCAACTTCGGAGGAAAGAGTTTGGTCAGCAATCTCAGACAGGATCGCAGCTTTCGTTGACCATGAGACGAAGTCCCATCTAAAAGGTCGGCAGACGTCTTCGCAATCCCAGAACATTGACCTACGGAAGATAGGACGAGTAGATTTCCAATGTGGACACTGAGAGGGGACTACCACGATTTCGTTTGATGATTTCAAGGGCCTGACGATGGTGAAGGAATCGGAGAAGAGGTTTGGCAATCTGGTGGAGGTTGATCGTCGGACCTGCATTTCGGTCAGACCACCAACTGAATATGCTCATGCGGCTGAGTTGGCGAGTCAATGGAGGCATAGAGGATGGCTTCACCACTCCCAATGCAGATTGTAAAGGCCGACGGCTGTACGCCGCTGTCAGAATAAATCACCAATACGTCTCAGAGAGACATCTTCACGTTTTTTTTTTCCAAAAATAAGTCCTCAGAGTGTTACGAAGCAGGGGAAGAATCAAGGCCGTTCATAGACTGTCATGGCAGCACCCAACTCAACAAGTACGTTCTCAGTTTCATCCCAGGGAACTCCGAATCTTTCTGAATTAAAACGGCTTGAAAGGCAGATAAATCGAACAGCATAGGTTGGCAGTACGTCGCAATCGACATACCATGCATGGAGCTCTTTCACCGGATTCTCGTTCTGCCTCAGAAGATCTTCAACGGCTAGTCGAGTCGCTAACGATCCATCATGAAGATTGCAGAGTTGTGGAGTGTCGCTCCCGCCGAACTTACCTGCTAATATCTCGGTCGGCGAGTCAACGCGCTTTCCATAGTCCTTGGATGTGAATAAACAGGCAATGTCGTGTGTTTCTGAATCGCCTCGAATAAGAAGACAAGTTCCGAGCAGCGCCGCGCCGTGTAGTTTGCAGGTATCCTTGAATTGTACGAAAGCTTTAGGGTATCGTTCCTTGAAGGCGGTTGCGATGCCCGCGCCCCATGAGCCACGAGTGTTGCAGGCGTGAATCAGAATTGAGCCTTTGGGGGCAGCGAATAGGTCGGCCTTGACGTGTGTTATTGTGTTCATCGGTGCGGGTTGCGACATTGGCGGTGGTGGGCACTGGGAAGACACGTTTGTGACGTTTATTCAAGTGTTCAAATCCAGTCAAAATCCAGTACAATTTCTAGTCATCCCGCAACCATTGACATCCTATCCTATCCTCTGTAACTAGGTATACAGCAAGCCGATAATACAACCTGATCTCTCTTCGCGTACGTCACGATACATCCATTGTATGTATGTTCCTTTGTCCTCCCCAGCATATATTACTGAAATCACCCTCCTCATTCGCCCAAGGCAACCAGAACTGGGAAAGGCAGTGAGAGGGAGTTGTGAGGTGGTGAATAGAGAGGCGTACGAATGCTCGTCCCAGAGCGTACAATGGAATACTGCACGGTGTTTTCGTCAGAATGATTCATTTTCAAGTATGATTAACCGCACCTCGAAATCGTCGCCGGACAACAACAGAATGTCACCATGCAAAAGGGTTACAATGAAAGGCGAGACTGCGACTTTGTTTACCCGTCGCGCAGTCTTCTTCACGGGGCTTGATACAGCTTGAGGAGGAGGGATAACTCCACCTGAAGCTGATTGCTTGTCACCGTCACCAGGCGTATCCGCAGGAAGCACCTTGGCTTTTCTGGTATATTTACGTTTGACGCGAGGGGCTGCTGCTGCGCTGGCTGTGGAAGAATCATTAATGGCACCAGTTAAAGCGCCCTGCTCTTGAGTTTCGGAAACCTCCAACTTGATCTTCATGATGTTTTTGCCTCGACTGCTGGTTCGGTGCGTATTGCCAGGGGCAGACGCGGATCCAAGATTCGTAGGCATTTCGAGCAAAGCCGCGTCAGCATTTGGAACATCCTCCATTTTCAAAAGCCCGTCATGGGTAAGTTGGAGAGGAGCCGAATTAGATCCAGACTTAGGGAAGATCTTGAGCTTGAACTCGTGGCCAAGACACATCATAGCAGCGCAACTTCCGGAGCTGACGACGTTTAGAAGGTCTGTGCCCTGAACAACAGTTAGAGCTCAGCAGCGGGCCTCAAAAGTCTTCTTACCCGACGGCTCCCACTATCGACCCATCCTTTCACATACAACTGTTTGATGTCCATCTCCAAGCCGTCTTGACGAATGTAAGCCTTCACACTCTGTGCGATGACAGCTCGAGCGTGCTTCAAACAGTCTTGCCATGGTGCATCTATCTGTTTTGTAGCGAAATGACCGAAATACGGGGAATCGTAGTCTTCCCGAACTAACGGGCAATCGGTCTGAATGCGTTCTAACAGTTGCGTCGCCTCTACCTGCAGGGAGGGCATGTTGCTTGTGAATATATGGTACGCAGATGCCCCCATTGCGGAGGCCCACTGCATTTGCAGGGACTGAGTTGGCTCGCCAACGGCACCTAGGGCGTAATGAAGGACCATCATGCCATTTGGCCACTGCAAATGTGTTGGCTCTCCAATCCCTGGAGGAAGCGTTATATTCGGCAGATATATGGGGAGCGTTTCGTGCGGCGTCCGGATGGATTCGAGAGGTACAGCGTATCCACCGCTAAAAGTCAATGTGGCTACATTTTTTGCGACACAGAAAGAGCTACTGCAGCTTCGATGACGCATCATGGTAATTCGATTGAGCTTGCCGCAGTCGGCACAGTACCAGCCTTTGTGCTCCTCCACGACTTCATTCGGGTCGAAGCCAAGCTCCGTGTTGTCGTTATGAGGAACAAGGAGATGAGGAGGCAATATAGAGGGACATAATTTGGCCAATGCGATGTTCCGGAAGTTATAATTGGGACTGTCAAGATGTCGTTGCTTGTATTCAGGCGTGGACGTATCAGCAGCATTCGACGAAGTTGCGGAAACAGGATCTGTGGGTGTGACCTGGCCATCACTGGATCGAGCCACCCACCAGGGTGATGATAGTTCAGCGAGGGTTTCTGAAGGAGAACCTAGATGCTCTTCTCCGCCAGAGCCCCACTGGAGTTTGAATTGCCATTTGACCCTTCCAGTTACATCTTTGAAGGAGGTTTGTTTACCGTCCAGGGAAACACGTTCTTCCTGTTGTTACGACATCCGTAAGCCCTTGTTTAACGTAGACCAGATTTTTTTTACCTGGACACCGGTAATTTCATGGAAGCCCAAATACGCATACTGGATTTCGCTCGGAAGCTTTATGCCCCAAGAGCGGGCCATGCATTCGTTGGATACGATACAAAGAACTGGGGTATGGTGGATGTACGCATCCACAAGAACTTGCAGTTCTTTGGGTATTGGACGAGGAACTGCACTAACCGACGACGACTTGCTAAGAGCAGAAGCGTCCTGTTGGCTTCTGACTCCTGGAATTGAAACTTCTGAAGCGGCAATCGGGATAGTCGGTGCTACGGCCTCTTCGAGGTTCACCTCAAAAATTTCCTCTTTCACTTTCAGGATTGCCCCTTCTTTCTCCCGCGAAATAACGCGAGGGCGTTGCTTCCGTTTGCCTATGATCCTCGACAACGGGATATCTTCCTCATCGGATGAGAGGCTGGCGTGGGTGACAGGGACAGCAGACGGGGTAGAAGATATCGCATGCGAAATGTTCTGATGGTCTTCTAGCGCAATCAACTTGGACATATCCAGATCTGGAACGGTAGAGGGTGGGTCCGGCCTTTGCAAGCTGTCCATGCAAGGATAAGCTGGACGGAAGTAGCCAGCATGCCCCTGGGCGGGGGATGATTGCGCAGAGTGGTGATTCGTGCCACCAGAACCATACTCAAGCATCGAGGGGCCAGGTCGGGCTAGCATTGAAGAGTTCAGCGGCAGAGGCTGTCCACCAGCATGCGGGAGAGAATTATAAAATCCGCGAGCAGGACGCGTTGGAAAGCGCAATGCGATCGGGGCAATTGAGGCGAGTTCCGTGGGGATTGACGAAGCAGGATCACGAACAAAATCCATGACACTGGAATGAAAAAATCAATACTCGTCATTGAGGGAACGAGGGAAGAAGCTACGGACATGGAGATGTCCATAGTACCGATCCTTCCTGATCCAGTTGTATTCGAGATAGTCATGCCGCTCATGTCATCGAGTAGGAGAACATGGGTTTCGAAAATTTCGGGAGCAATACCATTCTTGGCATGGGTAGCCAATTCCGGAAGTATAGCAAACAGCTCTTCTTTGCTCTGTAATCGGTATGAGGCTGGGCGATCGGCAAGACTCGTCGCATCTTACACTCGACCATTGCCGTGGTTTGACTTGTGCTATTTCGACAAAAGTCTGGGCAGCTTCAGGCGCATCAATAACAATAGTCGTCGTCGCAGCTATGGCATTTTGCTCAGGGATTCTAGGCGCTCGTGAGATCCCTGCAAGAGCACCTCTCCCTCTCCCTCGCCCTCGGCCTCTCCCTCGACCCCGAGTTGTCGCTCTGAGGGTCTCGCTAAAACTAGCGGAGGAAGGCGCCAGTTCTAGACCTGGTTTTACAGCTGTCCAAACAATGCTTGGAGGAAGAAGGACTCCTAGCGCAAGCTCAAAAAAGGTCGCACAGAACACAAATGAGAACGGACTTTTGGCATTTTTCCTCGGGCGTTTTGCTGGAGGAGGAAGAACCTCTTCATCTTGCGTAACCTCACTCTTGACATTGGGAAGGTTGGCAGATACATCAGGCTGTGGGATCCGCCTCCGCTTGCGGTTCCACTGAGGCATAGCAGAAACCGGGGACACTCGCGGGACTCGAATGGACGCCAACTTGTGCGCTGGCAAAGGCTCTCGAGTTAAATGGCCAGATCCATTACTAGCAGCGGCGTCATTATGTAGTTTAGTCGCGCTTCTGAGTTGTCTTCCAGAGTTTTCCGATAGTGAATTAATCTGGACGAGGCTAATGCGACCTTGACCACGAGTACTAGTAGATCCATTGGTCGTAGCGCTGCGTAAACGAGATGCGATGCCAGTCCGAGGGCGATTGGGCGGCTGAAGCAGTTTTTTGCGTTGTGGGTCCATGTAGGAGCTGCCAAGAAAATATCCAGACCAACTTGGAGTCAATCTACCGTTCAACTTGGGGTATATCTGGACGATAGACGCTCTGCCACGTCGCGGGAGCGCTGAGAGATTCGGCTGTGGGAGACCTTGGGCGAGAACATCATGTTCGTAACAGTTGGGCGGCTGCCAGGCTGAGTGTTCATGGGTGTCGAAGTTCACGGCACTTTCGACGGCACTCATTCACTGTCAGTCAGTGGGTCCTTCTACATCCTGATCACGCTGATCGGTAACAAGTCAAAATACGCCGCTGGCCGAGGCAAGCGGTGAGGCTGCTTCAGATCCTATATCCTATCTATCCTATACATGAAAACACAAGATGACGTTAGTAACGTGACTTTTGACAGAAAGTAACGTGCTTTTTGACAGAAAATCACGGGGTCCCCGGCGCCGCGCGCCGCGAGTTCAGCGAGCGGCAGTGCGGCGCCGTGGGCACGGAATCCAGCAAAAAAAATTCCACGCGGGGTTTGGGGCGGAGCCCCGACAAGCTGTGTACCCCCCGTAGGTAGGGACGCGAGCGCAGCGAGCCGGCCCTGCCGAAGGCGGGGTGCTTAAGCTTGTAATAAAAGACACTACGGGACCGCAGGTCCCGTGATAATTCACGTGAAGAAGCAGGTGACTTTTCGCACGCGGTCCCCGGCGCCGCGCGCCGGCGAGTGCAGCGAGCGGCAGTGCGGCGCCGCGGGCACGGAATGCAGCAAAAAAAACACGCGGGGTTTGGGGCGGAGCCCCGACAAGCTGTGCCCCAGCCGTAGGGAGGGACGCGAGCGCAGCGAGTCGGCCCTGCCGAAGGCGGGGTGCTTAAGCTTGTACTTGAAAAGAGGGCCAGGCCATCAGTCGCGTGACTTTTGACAGAAAAGCAGGTGACTTCTCACACGCTTTCCCCGGCGCCGCGCGCCGGCGAGTGCAGCGAGCGGCAGTGCGGCGCCGCGGGCACGGAATCCAGCAAAAAAAAACACGCGGGGTTTGGGGCGGAGCCCCGACAAGCTGTGCCCCAGCCGTAGGGAGGGACGCGAGCGCAGCGAGTCGGCCCTGCCGAAGGCGGGGTGCTTAAGCTTGTTGGACTGGATATCGGACTCTTTTGAGCGAGGAAGATCACAGACTCTTCCAATACTTTTACATTGACGTACACCCATTAACCGAACAAAAAAAGAACAAAATATTTAACTGCTACGAGGCACGCACTATGGAGGTAGATCAGGATCATTTCCATCCTAGCTCAGGATGAAAATCGTCCAACAACCTAACACCGGCTGATTTTAGGTTGATTTATTTCAACCTATTGTGTAGGTTGCATTGTATCCAGTACAATTCATCCTAAACTAGAATGAGATTCATGCGGTTGCTCGCCAAATATTATATCAACCTATGATAGAATAAAAACAATACAAAGACAGTACAAGCATAGATAGTGAATATATATGGATGCCTTTCATAACTGAGCTACATAGGCTCGACCTTGATGCCCACCAACGTCTTATCGGGGTCCTCCTCGTTGTCGGAAGTGCGGGGGATTACGAGTGCCGACATGCGCGGAAAGGGATTCCATCCCGGCTGCGAGTCCGATTCTGTGACTGAACCCGGTAGGTCGCTGTTGAGACGCAGCATGTCCTCGACCTTTAGCAGAGCTGCCCTGATCCCGGCTGCGCTGCTCAAAATTTTGTGCTCCGCGTGGGGCAAAGGAAACACAAATTCTTTATGACGGCGGGCGGCTTGCAGGAAGTCCACGATAACCAGAACATCCTTTTCCAGCGCCTCTTCGAGACGCTGGGAATCAACAGCACGCTTTATCGGGAGGTAGATGCGCGCCATCATGACTTCGTTGAGTTGCCGCAAAACTCGTTCGCGTCGAGGGGTCTTGGTAACATCCCTATGGTGGTGAGGCTCCTCGTTGAGGAGAGAGAAGGGAGCCTCGCCGAGGAGAGAGAAGATCTTGTTGCACGTTTGCTCAGACACTTCGTGAAAATCTACGGTCGGCCACAAGTAACTGCGCGCATCAATTGTCAATTTGCAGCAACGCGCTCAGAGGCTTGGGTACTCACCTATCATCCTCATGCTTGTTGTCCCTCAAGTCCTCTAGGAAAGCAGCTGCCGCTTCTTGGTTATTTGTGTCAGGTTCCCGAGTGAAAAACGCGTCCATAATACGCGTCGATGGAGGAGAGACACAAGTCTGGAGTGGTGGCTGTGTTGATCACGAGAATAATTACAATTTCTCGACCTTTTTCTGGCGCACGGGGGGTGCCTCAAAATTACTTGTGAGTATGAAATAAGGACACCCTACTGCTATATGAGTCTGCAATTTTTTTATATTGGCATGGGAATCCCGAGATATTGAGATACACTAGCAGCAAGGGGTATAATATATATGTCTATGTACGACGACGAGTCCATCAAGCTCAGTGGAGCATTCAAAGATTAAAAAGGGTGCATGCATGAGGTTAGGAAACTACTCAGTAATCTTCATCCGCTGCCCACTCTGCCCGCGCTAACACACCACTTCGATCGATTATAGTTCCGGCTGTGCCAGCAACAGCGACCCGGCCCACAAGCGATTGGACGGTGGTGACATCGACAACGTCCAGAGAACCATGAGAGCTATATGGGTGAATATCCAGCCCCTCCAGTTCTTTGTCCGGCGCCTTCAGAGTGCACGACCGGACGGCAGCAAGAATATATGTTGTTGCGCTGTCCAGGTGAAGGTTGGGGCAGGCAACCGGTAAATGGACGCGGTATATGTGTGTGAGTTGACCATAGAATGTCTGGAGGTGCAACGCAACGGGTTTGTTTTTGAAACGTCGGTTTTGATCCACAAGAACTTCGTACTGATAATGTGGTCTATGAGTCTCGAAGTACGAGTACAGTGAAAACAACTTACTCGGACGTATGTAGCATCCCTGGAGTCGTCAGCACCACCCCCTAGAGAGCAGGAACGCATGGTATCGCCTGCCTCGGAATCGACACGCCGGATCTTGCCCCACTCTTCAACAATCGCTGTATTCAATGCTGTATTGACCTGTCCCATAGATGCCCCTGTCCGAGTTGCGAGCGCAGCTGCGATCATCTTGATAGCATTGTTTCCGGGGCGCGTCGGTGACTTGGGAGGTAGTAATAAGCACGACGGGTCTGCAAATGTTTATCAGCACTACGCAGTATCAGCAGAGCTATTCACATACAAGAGGGATCGGAATATGATCCTTGGACTATGCTGCGCGGGGGACGAAGCGCAAGCTCCTCAACGACACTGTAAAGCGTTTTGACTTGAGTTAGCTGCGCAATTTCAAGAACATATCGGTCGATTGATGCCCAGGGAAATCTACGGCTGCGAATACCGGGCTGGATACTGCCACAGTAGCGCTCCATTGGAAAAGCCCAGTAACACCAGACGGGACCGCAGAAGGCAATTGAGTCGGCGATATGGAGGAGAGCATGGATAGTGAGAGGACAGGTCGACATCCTATCAACATTGTTCTGTAGATAGAGCCTGATCGAAAGAGGTGAGCGATAAGGAAGTGCACGGTATAAGATAGACTTACGACTCGTATTCCTTGACCCATGAGATGAAGCCAGCACGGATGACTTCAATCTGTTCTTCGGTGATTTCAAACTGGAGACAGAGGTTGAGCAGTCGGACCAACTTGACAAAGTGTCGAAAGAATTTGACGTGCTTGAAACGCCGGCGCAACAGAACGGGACCTAAGTAGAGGGTCCAGAATGACCACATCTCAGCGGAGACGTTGGGACGGTCTTTCGAGATGTTGGGGATACGGCTGCCATACACAGATGGGATGGTATTGGAAGCGGCAGAGGTCTCGCTCGCAATAGCTTCCCACACCGCTTTGCTAAATTCATAATCCTCGCGTCCGCCGTCGAGTCCCTTGAAATCACCCGTCCAAAGCAGAATGAGATTCTTGATGAGGTTTTCCCAGATGAGGTGCATGAAGTCGTAGCCAAACGACCGGGGAAATGAGAGTGAATGTAGAAAGGAAAGGATGGGAACACCCTTCACGCCGTACTTCTTTGCCAGCCTTTCCGCAGCCGCATTCGTAGGCGCGGCTTCGACCTCTTTGCCCTGAGACAAAATCTCATCATGCGTGCGCAACGGAAGGTCGGCGGGATCATAGACCTTCACAGCCTGAGGATTTGCTTTGACCTGCGGATGATATGACCGATCGAGGGGGACGTAGTGCGCATTTCCCCGGGCTCCCGGAACTGGCAGACCGACAATCTTGCACATTCTGCACGGCGAGATCCCATTATGGCCCTTCATGCGCATAAACATGGAGACGGCAGGGATGTCCCCAAACACAAGGATTAGATACGCCCTGAGGTCGAAAGCTCGACCAGAAAGCGCATCAAAGGCGGGGACCCCCGCCGCAAGCCGGAGCAGCTCCTGCACCGCTGGCCACAAGAACGAGTCCGAATCCTTGGGCTTGTTCGGGCCCGGGATGACGCCGAGAGCCAGAATATACTCCAGCAAGAATCGGAGCTCGGGGGGAAGGTCGTAATCAAAAAGGATGAGTGGCCACGCCGTCTTCTTCCTTCTCTTGAACGGCGCAAAACCATCCCAGGATGCACCAAGCGCGACGTCGCGAGGATCCGAGAAGTATTTGTGATCGAGTTGCTTGCCATTGATCTCGACAAACTTGTGTCGAAGCGCTCGGTAGTGCTTGCCGTCAAAAACATCCGTCATTTTACCCGGTTGATGAACGTGCTCAGCTCGATACTGCTGCTTTTCAGCCATCTCAGGATTTGCCGCAAATGCGACCAGGCGGGGAATGATAGGGATGTAAGTGAATTTCTTTCGAGGTTTGCCGTTGGCTCTTCGGCGCGGCTCGTGGCAGTAAGGGCACTCCGTCAAACCCTCGTGCGGGCCCACATAGCAAAGGCAGCTATTGACACAGCAGTCATATATCTGCGGTTTGAAGCCAGCCAGAAAATTGACACGAGAACGAATCTTGTCGAGCGAGGGGAGAGGTGGGTGCTGAGGAAAAGCGAACGGGGTCATTCTGAAGGCCTTGTCTGTCATATTTGACTTGACCTTGAAGGCAAATGCTTTACAGATAGCGAGGTCATATGCGCTGAGTTTGTCGGCTAGAAACAGAGACTGTTATGATCGTGGCATGACGGAAAGGACAGAAAATACCTATTGCTGCTGCCTCTCTCTCGAAATCCTCCCCTACATGATCTGCTGCTGAGACCCCGGAAGGTGTGAAGGTATCCCAGTCAAATATATCCGGCTCATCAGAATCAGAGTCTTCTCCCTCGCTATCCTCCACCCTCAACTCATCCCCGCCATCTTCTAGCACATCATCCACATCTGAGTCCCCTTCCAGTTCATCCCCTACATCACCATGAACGGACTCGGACTCGGGCTCGTCGAACCCGCCCGGCTGTGATGGGCTTGGAGGAGCCGGAGTCATATCCACATCCTCTGGCCCACTGTCAAGCTCGCGGGTGCCGATGCCGTACCATCCGCCGAGTTGTGCTTGTCGGGACGGACCAGCATGATCGGGACCACTTACACTGTGCCCAAAGTCGTCGTCGGAACTTGGAGCATAGACGCGGCGCTGACGCGAGGCATCATTGCCCAAGGGTGCAGGGTAGGGGTGCACTTGAGCATTTAGATGAATTTGTTCTCGTGTTTGAGTGACTCTTTCACCGCAGCCACAGGCGCAGATACGACGTTGGCCCATTGAAAGGAGAGAGATACTTTATTAGGGATGCTGTGCTGCGATATTGCAAAGCGACGCGTGACAAACAAACATTTGAATTTGCTCTAACTCGAACCACCATCTCCTCTCCTACAGCTCTTGTCAATATCAACCCAGCGCAACACAATGACACCAGTAAACCCACCTCGCAAGATCAAAAGTGAACCCAAGGCAAGCACCCAGGCCAAGCCGGCGCCTCGGCCGCCCAGGAAAGCCGCAGACAAGGAGAACAGGCGCCTCCCAAGCCCTACCTTGGAAGACTTCAAGCGCTTCCATGCCCAGCTGGAAGAAAAATACGACATCGACAACTGCAACACCGTCGACATCATCTACTCGGCCATTGAGAATGACAAGCATCGAGGTAAGGCGAGAACAATACCTTGACGGCGCTCGGGAATTGACTGCAATTCTTATAGCCAAAATCGACGCGCAGGCTGAGGCATTGAAGGTTGCGAACAAGGCGTTGGAGGATTTGCAGCGTCGTGTCGCGCAATTGACTGCTGGAGACGATGTGGTGGAGGGTGAGTGCATAATCACATCAACAATGTCCCGTGACTCACGCGACGCGTTGTTGATGATGTGATAGCTGCTCAAGCTAAGGCCGTCGGAGACCCCGCAACGCGCCTTCATGTTGACGCACCTGGTGAGCATAAGCAGCTTCCTGTCGTTGACGAGCATCTCATGCTCACCGTCGTCCAGCGCCGCCGAAGCTCATCAAGCCAGCTCAAGGTAAATACGAGCCTTGGCGCCAATGTCTGAGCACTTAGCACGAACATCATCACAGGCGACACTGCCGATGCTGATCAAGACGACATGGAGGTGGACGAGGACCTTGATGCAGGTGAGGGTCCGAACTGCCGAGCTTACCATTCACTCACATTGTGTGCAGAGAAACTGAAGCGCGAGAATGCCGAGCTCAAGCGGCAGCTCAAGGCGGCTCGCGCACACGGAGGTGTGACCAGCGATGAACCTGATGACCCCATGACGGATGATATCCCGAAGCCTAAGGGGACGGCCGGGACCAACTACAACATCCAGGACGCGATGGGCATGGGGAAGACTACCCGGGATAGGGAGCTCTACAAAGGAATTCAGGTACGTTACACTGTTTTGTGCGACAAAGACTTACCCGAACTCCGAAGCGTTACCTGAGAGACTTGGCTGCAAGAGCAGGTCTCAACTGGGAGAAACCGTGGCGCGAGATCTCCAACGAGGTCAAAGGCAAGTTCTTTCGAGTGGTGAGTATATTTATTATGATGTACGAGACGGTTACTCACATCGCGACAACAGGCACGAGAGAGGCACCCGATCCTCGCGCGCTTCCATAACGACTGGGCTACCGAAGACATTATCAGACAGTACTTCAAGAACAAGCGCAATAACGCGTACCGTCACGAGTGGCTCGAAGTCGACCCGAAATATTCCCACTTGAGCGCCAACTCAGCAAAACGGAACCCGAACGCGCCTCGCGGCAGACGCAACAAGATTGTCAAAGCCCGTGCCGCCCAGAAGAAGCAAGCTGCAGAGAAGAAGGTAGCGGCGCGCTCGAGTTCCAGCAAGAAGGCGACATCCAGCAAGGGAAAGGCAAAGGAGGTGTCGAAACGCAAGGTCAAGTTGATTGTTCACAGTGAGCCTTCCAGCGACGATGAAGAGGACGAGGACCAAGCCATGAGCGGCGGTGAGGAGCAGGCCACGAGCGACGAGGAGGACGGTACAAATTGAGGTGCGTGCGCGTGTTCATTTTGTCTCACGTCACTCATTTTGCCTCCGTTTAGTTCCGCCTCGAGGCCATCGATATCGATGGTCTATCACTATGTCATTCCCATTACAGTCAACTGTCTGCTCCGTTCCGCTCGATTGTTGTAGTTTTAATTATCTTTCCGTGCCTAGTATGCCTACATGAATTCATCTTGATTGTCATTGAAATGTATCCTGAGTCCTGTGAGAAATCAGCCTTGGAGCGCATGAAAAGCCGCATGAAGTTGGTTGATTTTTCGACCCTAACGTAGGTTGATATTCACGCGGAACAGCTGAAACGAGCTTAGGATGAAACGAACTGTTTTAGAATACTAATCATCCTGCCTAAAACAACCTACGAACCGCTCATTTTCATCCTGAGTCCGTTGAAATTCATCCTATCCTCGTATGATCTCCATCCTAACGCTGGTTGATCTGTAGGTTGATATTCATCCCGACCGGCCCCCTCAGAGACGATTCGGGATTGAATAGATCTCGACTCCTCCAGCTGCGTTTGATTCGCCTTTATCTGTTTCATGGCGTCCGACATCATTTGTGCCCAAAGATACGGCTGGTCTTTGCCTCCGGGAAGACTGTTGAAATATTCCCAGCCTCCGATCCCTCCAAAGTTGAAATCATGCCTGAATGCCAAATCCTGAATGGAGCTGACGACGCTGTCAAGGTCAACGAATCCGAAACCCTCGTCCGGGCTAGCGTAACACGAGTATCAAAGCGGGGAACAAAAAAAGTAGGTTCTATACGAACCTCGTGAACGTAGTAGCGACAAGTCGGTTTGGATGGATGCCGCTTCCAAAATTGACAATCTCGAGATACAAGTCGTCCTACGAAACAGTCAGTAAGCACCCTCTACACCATGTGTAACGACTCACGGGGAAGAACGACCCAAAACCAGAATAGAACTGCGCATTATACCATGAGATCTTGTGTCCAACACGTTTCTCGAGTTCGATGTAATCGAAACCAGACAAATTAGGTCCTTCAACGAGCGCAGACGCTACTGGGGCAAGCGTGATAATAAAATGGTCGCCAAAATCCTCCTTCAATTTATCGATGAGGTGTACGATATCGTCAATGGGCGTATCCTGTTCAACATCTAAATCGAGTCCGTCCAATTTGTATCTTGGATGTAGTTGTTATCATTGAATGATAATATTTTTAAGGGACCCACCTCTTGATATAGCCGGCCAGGACGGGATAATACGTGTCGAACAAATCGGGCGTGAGGCATGTGTACGTTCCCGGGGCAGCGCCGCCCAACATTCCAATGACCTTGATTCCAGTTGACTGCATGACAGCTGGTCCAATTAATATATGCATTAAATAGCAGAAACACAACAGTGAACCGGAAGCGACATACCAACATCCGACCACAATTGCTGGAACATCGGATCTTCAGGGACCGCGTCGTTCAAATGCACCGACACATCGTCGAAGTTGATATGGAACGCCGAAAGCAACAAGCTACACAACATGAGCTCACATCCCCGCAAACGCGAAAACAAAGAAAAATTGCCACATACTGCGTGATAAGCGTAATGAGCGGCAACGGCGAAACATAGTGCCCAAACGGCGAATTCGGCGCGACGCTGGTATCGTAAACGCTCTGGTAATACAACGAGACGCGATGGCTACCCGCCCCAATCAACGAGGAGGAATTCATGGGTGGCGCCTGGCGGTCACGCTTTTGTGTATCCCAACACAAGGGAAGAGAAACCAGAGGGGACACAGCGGCATGTCATTTAAGTAGGTAGACTCACGAGATGCGGTCGAGCAGCGAGGAAAAGCCCTTGGCACCGAGTTCACGAGACGATTCGCACTGCTGAGTTCACGAGATGATTCCGCGCCGCAAGGAAAGAAGGCTTTGACCAGTAGCTGACCCGAAGATAAAGAGCGCGTGCGCTCAATATGGTTCAAAAAGTTAATCTTGGCGTGTTCTTGGCCGATGTTGACTGTCCCAGCATCCGCACGCGATCCTTTCCTGTTCCGGAGAAACACCTTTCGAGTCCTAAAAAGGAAGGCCTTCTCCCCGGTCTATATGCCATCAAAGACCCGGGACGGAAAAACGCAAAAACGAGGGAGCCGGAAGGAAAGATTCAGACGCAGACGTACCAGGACGTACCTGACCGCGGAAGCATACCGCAAAACGCGTATCAAGCCCGCCTCTCCCCTTCCCCATGACCCGGGACGGGACCGGCTAACACTAAACATGATATAATGATTGTGTACTATACAGATGAGAGCGGCAAGATAAACGAAGGTATTTACTGAATGGCAAAAAGCAAAGGGAGAGGAGAGGGCGTAGCCAGAGTGAGTAGATGGATACATTCATTATTTATTTGAGCCATATGAATACTGTGACGATGTTGAGTGTGAGATTGTGGACGAACGAATTGCGGTTCTACGGGATGCCAGCGAGGATTGGCCGTGGGAGGTGGGAGGTCTGCGCCGCTGCGAGCGGCAAGTGCAAGTCAATGTCGCCGCCCGCCGCCAACGGTTGCGCAGCCGGGGACGTAAAAGATTACAATGCCAATGCCATTTGTTCATCCGATGAAGGTCGAAAAACGAATGTGGGGCGACGATGAAGGGTTGGTTGGTTCCAAGTTTCTCCTCAACTCGAACCATGAATCAAACATGGGGTGGCGCAGACTAAATCCGTCGACGACAGACAAATTTAGTTCACCGCAACAGACCGTCCAGTCTGAACCGCCGGGAACGCAGATGACATAGGTGACACCTGCGCCTGGCTCGAATCGTCCGCCATCATCGACGACGTTAACGTTGTTGGAGGTAACCCAGTACTCGGCGTTGCTGGTCCTGTAGCCACTTTGCCTATAAACCATGACTGAACATAGCGTGAGTTATACTTGATACTTGTATATATAGATATAGATGAACGTACGGGTACCCAACCACGATCTCCACCCTCCTCCTTGACGGCCTAAAATTCGGTCAATTGAAAGTCCAAAATAATCACAGTATGGAGTGAGCAACGCACATATGACCAGTGGTTATACCGCTTGAATACCCGCAGCGCATCATCCTTAACAAGATCAAGCTCCTCCTCCCCCTTCTTCTTGTAGTCCATCAACGCAATTCCCGGGAAACTCGTCGAGATGATGCTCAGCGGCAATATAGGCGTCTTTTTGGAGCCTACAGGGGTCCTCGGCGGCGAGTCCCCGTTGGACGACGACCCAGAGCTGGGGCTGCCGCTTCCCTTGGATCCGGAGGACGCAGCGGTAGCCTCAGCAATGGCTGATGCGACGGGGACCTTTGTCTCCAGAAGGCAGCCTGCGGGCACCCAGCCCTGTTTGACGATATCCGTGTCGACGATTCCTGAACCTGTTGGGTCCCGCTGTACGACCCACCACCCCCGTGCCCGTGAAAGTATGATGAACGTGTCGCCGCTATCATATCATACAAACCGCCATTAGCATTTATTTTATCGTGCAAGAACAAGCAAGCCACTTACACAACAACATCGAATTCGTCTTCTTGCTCTGCCATGTATGGGTAAATGGCGACGGCATATGAGATATCGGCAGCCGACATAGGAGGCATTTCGCGAGTTATACTGGGCGTTCCATCGCTCTTGCCGCTTTCGTGGCCATTGTTTGAGCCTGCGACTACCGTGCTACCCGACATGTTCGTGCTCGTCGATAAATGCGCTGCTGACGTCCCTAGAGGATCCTCATTTGGTCGTTCCACAGACGGCGACATCATGCCCATGTCAGGCCATCCAGGCGCAGGGCTCATGGCGGTTGCGATTCCGGGCGCGGGAGCGCCTTGGCTGGCGCTCAAGTCCACCTCGAGTTTCGGCGGTCGGTGATGCGGACGAGAAGACGTTGATGGCGTCTTTCCAGCGTGGCCAAGTGTCGCACCTGTTGACCCGTTCGTCATGACGGAAGACGCTTTGCGGGCGGCGTGCTTTTGTTGGGCCACAGCAATGGGCGATCGAATGTCTTTAATGTGCTTCAGCATGAAGACGGGATTCTTTTTAGCGTCTTTTAGCTTTTGGAAAAGCAGAAGAGGTTTCTCGTCGTAGCTTAAACACCGCTCGATTCGGTTGCCTGTCGTGGAATGAAATTACGCCCGTACTCGGTTGAAGAGTTTGGACGTACCAGTCGAGCCGTAACATATGAACATGGCGTAGTTCTCCCAATTATCATTATTTATCCGGTATTTCTTGAGGGCAGCGGGCAGGACTTTCCACGTGGGGTCGTCTAAACTGACCTTGAAGCTCTTGAGAGTGTCGGAGCTCTCTGTCCGTGCCGTCTTCGGTGGTGCGGCAGTGCTACCAAGATTCGGCGAATCAGTCGCAGCCCGTGGCGCTTTCTCCGGAGGGGTGGAAGACGAGAATGTTGATTGAGCAGCGGAAAATTGGGATGAGCCATTTCGTGAATAGGAAAGGTCATGATCCAGCTGCTGTGGAGATGGGTGCGGGGAGTCGATGTCGGGTTTTGTAGGTGATTTTGCGGGCTTGACATATTGGGCCCATTTAAAGGAGGGTTGTCGACGGAGGGAAGGATTGGAAGAGTCACCGTCCTGGAGGGCGGTCATTAATTAGATTGCCCATGCATCCGGAGGGACAGGCGCACCGATCGCGTTACCGAGCTCCGGAACGAATTGAAGTCGTCCACGAATAGCTGGAGTTGGTGATTTAAATGTCGATTTTCCTCCTCAAGTTGATTCAAGCGTGTACCTGGGCAGTTGAAGGTGAATTGAGGATGGACTGGCGAAAGACCAGAATCACGACGCACCCTGATCTTTCACTATGGCATGCAACTTCTCAACGGTCAGACCATCAATACGTTCTGAGGCTTCCGCTGCACCGTAATGGTCAGCAAGCGAATAGCGCGCAGAGAGCCGGGACTAACAAGGGGGAACGTAGGAGTCAGGGTCGATGGGAATGTTGTATGCGAGCTTCAGCTGATAAACAGCTTTGAGAATGGCCAGTCTTTGGCCGATAGTTGAGACGCCAATAGCCTTGAGAGAGTCGGCATTGAGCAAGCAGAGGACTTCGCCGGTTATACTGTGTTCTGTGGGCCGCGATATGAGCAGTAGTGTGCAATTGGGGTTGGTGTAAACGGACCCTTTATTTGGGACTCGTACTGAGAGATGCCCAAGGAGCAGAGCCAGGCGTGGACGTCGCTCTCATCCCAGTCTATAATATTGCGCTCGTCCATGAGAGGTTCGAGAGTAAATGGAGAGAGTTTGCACCAACAACACAGCCACTGACAGCCGCGCAGTTCTGCACTTCAGCCTCACCACCAGATCTATTCATGGGCTATACTCATTTCGTTCATACTTGAGTCGTTAACGTTCTCAAGGAAATAGCACGAGTAACATGGTCAGCGTGCCTACTACATACGCAAGGTTGCCCCTGAATCTAGCTTCAACAACACGGACCCCTCAGTTTCGCTGTGCAGTGTGTTCCTTGATGGTCGACTGTCGCACAGCGCACGCGACGATTCAGTTCTCACTTGGATCGAGTTGAGACTGAATCATGGTCTCAGAAAAAAAAACTCTTTTGTTTTCACCCACTCCGATCAGCATGGCTGGAAAGACTCGAATTCAAGAGGATGCAGAATGCCCACCGAAACACACAGTCGTCCAGCCTTGCCAAAGCAGTTATATGATATCAAAGGAGCAGTGTTGGAAAATGAATTGAATGTGTGTCCGAGAGCAAAAAATGGCTCGAGACGGCCCCAAGGTCCAAGGGTTCAAGAATTTGCACCCGTTTCTTGCTGCACCTCGAATAGAACAGTTCCCCCCAATCTGAGTTCACCGTCAACGTTACTGGCTCCACATTTGACAGACAGCAAGACGGGAAGTCGTCGCGTCTGTTCGCACGAAAGGCATTCGACACATTCGAACTGTTCATAGATGTTCAGGCGTATTTAGATCTCCCGCGTGGTAGGCACGAAAACTGCGCAGATTATGGAGCCTCAGAGTCGTAGAGCACAGTAAAATAGGAACCAGGAGCTGAAGTGAGCCCCTACATAGATGAGGGTAAGGAGCAAGCAAGAATGCAAAGCAAACGATCACATCACAAAATAATAACCGAGGCTTGCTTTCTGCTTTCATGCACTGCGATGGACGACCCGTGGGCCAACGCTTGGGGCGAGCCCACAGCAACCTCCACCCTCCCCCCACCGCGCGTCTTCCCCGCCGCGCAATCTGGCAACGACGATGAAGAAGACATAACAATCCCTACATGGGAACCGCCATCTTGGGCCCACAACAACTCTCATTCTCTCTGGGGCGCTAGCGCTCGGTCGCCTGTAATCGACAAGCTCCCCTCATGGCAGTCTCCCTACGACGACATTCCACTGGGAAAGTCAACGACTTCGCTTCCACTAGAGACGGAGGCTCATTCCGACGACGACGAAGAGCCCAGCGAGGAAGAACATGTAATACTTGAACCCTCACCTGACCTGGAACGCGAAGCACCCTCGCCCGCCGAATCCGCCTTTGATTCCGCGCCAGAATCCCCGATCGACGCTCCATACGAGCCGCCAATATTATCACCAGGAATACCTCCGCACTCTCCGCCCGGAAGTCCCGACGCTTTTGGAACCTTTGAAACTGGACTCGACGAAGAGACAACAACAACGGAAGCCCCATGGGCTTCTTCTCATGCTGCACCTGGAGTCGACCCTGCAGACGCCGGCTGGGGTGCTGCGTGGGGGTCTTCAGACGACGTTGAAGAACAGTCGGACATCTCTCCCGCTGCTGTAGATGAATGGGAGGCCGCGAAACAGCAAAAGGCTTTGCAGGACAAGCATGTCGTACGCATCTATCTGCTACTACTTTTCTTTGACTATGGCATATCTCATGCTTGCAACAGCCGCCTGAGCTACTTGCGTCGATCCTCCTCCAATTCACGGAACTCTCCAACGACCTCTACCCGCCCCAGTCGACACCGAATTTGGATCCGGACGACTATCGAGCAAGCAGATACAAGGGCCTGCAGGGGATCGACTCTTTGTTCGTACTATCATTGTTTTAGGTATTGGAACTGACTTTCTTCGTAGAAACCCTACTATTGCGCGTCTCATCCCCACGGACCTCACCCTCCCTCCACCACTTCCCTTTCAAAAGTCGCTCACTGCAAAACAAACGACAGAAGCCCTCCGCCTCTCGCGAAGCGCCTCGTTTGTGCGTTTCAGTCCACTCAGCCACTACAGCGCGACGAAAGGCTCAACCGCCTGGGAAGCGTCCTTGAAAAGTCGACCCGAGAAAGTGGGAGAGCCAGATTTACTGCCACCCGGATGGCGCATCGTGGAGACGAACAAAGAAGATGGTCCTGTCGCAGACAAAAAGAAAACCGGGCACGGCGGGCTGCTCTCATTCTTTGGTCGTCGAACAGCAGCACCGCCTGCGGTTTCCGGTGCGGAAACGCCTCGTTCTGCGTCGCCTGCGTCTGTCGCGTCTCCGCGCGCGAGCTTGGACAGCAGCATTAAGTCCCCGACTTCGTCTATCACCACCAAGTCCCCGACTACGACTTCTTCCGCGACTTCGGCCGCTCCATCTATGGCAGCAAGCCCCACAGTGTCGAGTAGCGGAAGTGCACCCCCTCCAGCACCTGCACCTCCCATCATGTCACCAACGACCTCCGTCGCAGAGGTGGACCCAGTCACCCCCGTATCCGCACCTTCCGCCGTATCGCGTTTCCTCGGACGCTTCGGCCGCAAGGCCCCGGCTGCAGGCGGTAGACAGAGTCTCGCGCTCTCCGACGGCGACTTCGAGTTCCTCTCCGACATCGACAGCCTCGCCGCTGATGGGCCCAGCTCAGGGCACCCGGCATCGGCGTCGGACTTTTCCATGAGCGGCGCACTACTCGACGACCCCGTCCCGCTGCCTGCGAAATTAGCGCCTCCCCCGCAAGTCCAAGCCCCGCGCGGCCCCGTGATACCCGCTGCTGGCTCGTTGCCGATGCAGCCCAACGGCCAAGATGCCCGGAGGCCTTCTGTTGATTCGGATGAACTGGCGTTTTTCGGGAAGTTTACGCCGCCTGCGACAACTTCGAAGTTATTTAGTCCTGCGCCGCTCGGTAAACCTTTCTCCCCCCAAATTGTACATACTAGCTCTGCGCCCGCGCCCTCGGCGCCGCCTAGCATGCCGTCTGTCGATTCGGATGTTGATTTCTCGGCGTGGGGCTTTGATGATGAGGAGAAGGGTGGGGGTGGTGGTGGTGGGGTTGCGAGGAGTGACTCGGAGCCTGTGCATGGGACTACTCGACCTCCAACGCGGCAGGTGTTGAATACGAGGGCCGCGACGACTAGTCGGGGTACGCTCCCTCCTCCACGGAGGGTAACTGCGATCATGTCCACTGGACCAACCAAACCTCCATCGGTCATTCCAAAGCTAGACGCGTCCTTCAGTTTTGCGCCTCCGCCGACGCAATCACCAAGCGTTACCCCAACCTTGGCGCCGCCACCAGGATCGCGACCGCCAGCGAAGAAAGCAAATTTGTTCGACGATGATGATGACGACTTTTCCGACTTTCACGCACATGTTCCCTCCCGAGTCACTGCAGCAACATCTTCCAACTCCCTTTACGCACCCTCTTTCTCATCTTCCACCTCGTCGGACCGCGGACTCTTCTCATCGACCTCCTCCTCGTCCGTTCCCGCCAACCTCTTTGATGATTTCGACGACTTCATGCAGGCTGCGCCGCAGGATGCGACCATGCTGCGCACACCGTCCCCTCCACGCCCCATTGCCAAGTCGCCTCGCATGCAACCTCCCGCGCCGCTGTCCTTCGGCAGCGGCAGCGATGCAAATCAGGACGGCGATGATACTCCGCTTGCCGTTACGCGCTCGTCGCTGCAGCAGAAACAACGCGCAGCGAATCACCAGCGGGCGACCAGCCTCGTCGAGAATGCCGCTGCGAGCTCCGGTGTGCGCTGGCCCGCGCCTGAATCGCCGCTTCCCGAAGCAATCGCACCGCCGCCGGATGCGTCGGATCCCTTCGGCTTCAACGCCGGCTCGTCGTCGAGGATGCAATCGCAGCAGGCCGCATTCATGCAGAACGCGCAACCCTTGAAGGCGTCGTTCTCATTACCACCCAGCTCGACGCCGTCAATACGTTCGCTGTCGCCTCCCGTACTCCCTCCGCCTCCACAAACATCATCAACGCCGAAGCTCGCGCCTCCGCCCGGTAGCGGTCTGCGGGCGTTCACTCCTCCGGTCCCCTCGCCACCCCCGACAAAGATGGCGGCTTCGTCGACGCCCTTGGCGCGGTTCCCACCTCCGCCCGGTGGTACGCCAATGCGCACATTTTCCACGCCGTTGCAAACCCCGGTGATGCCGCTGCCTTCTCCACAAAATGGTATGCCGCCACCAATGTTGACGGCGAAGCGGCCGGGCCCTGTGCCATTGGCGCCATCGATGACACCGACTGCGTCGGGCAAGTCATCGGGTGGGTTGTCCGCACAGGATCTTTCGTTTTTCGAGGGATTGTAGATTCACTAGCTGCACTATAATTATTTAATGTATACTTGTCAATGCATTGCTTTGCCACGCCAGTGTGCTCAAATGAGAAATGATTTGAATACAATGAGATGAGAAGTACATATAGAGTATATTCCGTAGATGCTAGTAATATTGCGGCTGTGTTCAGGTGCTTTGGGAATGGGAAGTCAGGGAACTGTGTCCATCGTCGGACGTGCTGAGGGTGCCATGGGAGGACACGGTGGTACCTGCTTCATGGTCAGAATGCGAGTTCGGCTTGTTAGAAACAATACGCACAAGTAACGCTGGTTTAGACGCAGGTTGTGCATTTGCAAGCCGCTTCTGTTTCTCTCTCAGCCTCGCCTGCCAGTCCTTTGCGTACTTGGTCAAACGTGGATAAAACCAGTCAGGAACTGCGACCGTTTGCTCAATTCGTGATTATGCGACGATGGGCGGAACCTACTGTCGAAACAAACTGGCCATTCAATGCAGTCTGGTTTCACATCGCCCAGACCTTCGAACTCCGGATATTTGGCTAAATCCAAGGGTGGCACTTGGAATTTGGGCCGTTCGCCGCTGAACGAGGGGAGGATGCCCTTCGTCCATAAATACAGGGGTTCTCCGTCGGGGCTCTTGTGCAAAATGATAGGCTCTTGCTTCCCCTTCTTGGTCAGATAATCATTCAACGCAACCTGCGGATGCTCGGGGAATTTGAGACACTCTTCGGGAGTGCACAAACGAGCCCTCATAGTTTCCATTTGTGTCTGGGTGAGGCTATAGCCTATGACAAACGGCACGCAAAGTCTCGAAAGAATGATGATGGGATGTGACCCGCGTAAAAACAGGGAGCCCTGAGTTGTCATTTTGGCGACAGAGCTATAAAGATTTCGGAAATGGGATACAGACGGTCGGGGTAGTGCGCGCATCGTCGGACGTACTGACGGCTTGGGAGGACACGATGGTACCTGCTGTTTCATGGTCAAAATGCGGTTTCGAATTATTGGAAACAATACGCACAAGTAACGCTGGATTAGATGCCGGTTGTGCATTTGCAAGCCGCTTCTGTTTCTCTCTCAGCCTCGCCTGCCAGTTCTTTGCGTACTTGGTCAAACGTGGATAAAACCAGTCAGGAACTGCAACCGTTTGCTCAATTCGTGATTATGCTACGAGTGGCGAAACGTACTGTCGAAATAAACTGGCCATTCAATGCAGTCTGGTTTCACATCGCCCAGACCTTCGAACTCCGGATATTTGGCTAAATCCAAGGGTGGCACCTGGACTTTGGGACGTTCGCCGCTGAACGAGGGGAGGATGCCCTTCGTTCATAAATACAGGGGCTCCCCGTCGGGGCTCTTGTGCAAAATGATAGGCTCTTGCTTCCCCTTCTCGGTCAGATAGTCATTCAACGCAACCTGCGGATGCTTGGGCAGTTTGCGACACTCTTCGGGAGTGCACAAACGAGCCCTCATAGTTTCCATTTGTGTCTGGGTAAGGCTATAGCCTATGACAAACGGTACGCAAGGTCTCGAAAGAATGAGGATGGGATGTGACATGCTGAAACTAAATACGAGGAAGAGTAGCCCAGCTCAAAGTTGTAGATCAACCTTGAAAACGCGTAGATACTTGAAGCTCCGAGTTATCAGTGCGGCGGCAAAGCTGTATGATTTTTCAGAAATGGGATGTGTAGACGGTTGGGAGATGAACAGGTAGTGCTCTTGGTCGTAGAGGTCGATGCCACACAGTGCGATGGAGTGTGTTGTGGGAGGTTGAAGAAGGGTTGCGATCAGGTGACCGCGTCCATTTTTTTTTCCTTTCACCTTTTTTTCACCGTTTACGATCGGTTCGATGCAGCGGCGCAAATGAATATTCAGACAAGACATAATTTTCCGGGATCTCGTCGACGCAAAATTTTGCAGACATTGGGACAGTGCAACAAGTAATAGATCGACAGCACGGTTATAATGAGTTGCCCGCCTTGCTCGCCCTCGAGTAAGACATAACGGCACACATCGTGCAAAGGTGGAAGGTGGCGGCAACACCTCGAACGGTCAAACAGCGACTCCAGCAACATGCATCATAATTGGGCATGAACATACACACTAAATAAGCAGCCCAAAACCAGGGAAGGAAGGTGTCGTCTATTCCTCCTCCTCCTCTTCGTTGTGACTAGAAAAAGCTCAGGAAAATAACCCAGTCAACGGCATTTTGAACTTACACGGCATTGTAGCGAAGCTGGTAAACGTCCTTGGACGGAGCAACGACACGAACCCAATCGCGGATTGACTGCTTTTTGAGGAACTTCTTCGTGAGGTACTTGAGGTAGCGCTTTGAGAAGTGAATCGAAGTCGTGACTGTCAATTTTGAGCCGGCGTCTGCGAAAAAGTAAATAACGCGAGCGACAGGTAGGGAGCGAACTGACTGTCGCGGACAATTTTTACGCTATCGCCGAGCTGGCCAGCCTTGCCCTCAACCTTGATACGGTCGTGTAGGAATTTTTCAAAGTCTGCGCCATCGAAGATGCCGTCGGCCGCAGGTTTTGAGTAGTCAATGACAAACTTGTGCTTGGAGACGGTCTTGGAGGGGGCGGCCTTGGGCTGAGAGGGAGGAAATGAGCCTACTGAGAAGGGAACTCAGCAAAGCATTAGGACGGACCATCGTAGCTGGAAGGAAAATGTCAGTGAGTGACAATTGTGTTACATGCTGGGAACTGGGCAGTCACACCTGTCAAGGCTCTCACGTCCAAATTTGGGCAAAGCAAAACTTTACCTCCGACCACCATGAGCTCAAAGCTTTCAGTGTCAAGCGTGCGCGGGTCCATTAAGGGCCTCCTGGCTGATGCCACCGGCGAGAAGAAACGCAACTTCGTCGAGACCATTGAGCTCCAGATCGGTCTCAAGAACTACGACCCTCAGCGCGACAAGCGTTTCTCGGGAACCGTCAAGTATGTTTCTTTTCTTTTTTGTTGTAGATATAATATTAATTTGTTCAGACTTCCCAATGTCCCTCGCCCTCGCATGTCCATCTGCATTCTCGCCGATGCGGCCGACATCGATCGTGCTAAGCAGATCTCGCTCGAATACATGAGCGTCGACGATCTCAAAAAGTGCGACGCGTCCCGAATCAATCGACTCATATCTTCCTAACATTATCAACACAGACTCAACAAGAACAAGAAGCTCGTTAAGAAGCTCGCCAAAAAATACGACGCCTTCCTGGCGTCCGAGGCGCTCATCAAGCAGATTCCTCGTCTCCTTGGCCCCGGTCTCTCCAAGGGTTAGCGTCCACTTTTCATTGACTCTCTTCGGTTCCTCACTCCTTCTACCAGCCGGCAAATTCCCTACCCCCATCTCTCACGCTGAGGACCTCACCAACAAGATCACTGAAGTGCGCTCCACCATCAAGTTCCAGCTCAAGAAGGTTGGCCTCCTAGCCATCTACCGCGCCCCTACCAAATAACACCTTCCAGGTTCTGTGTCTCGGTGTTGCTGTCGGCCATGTCCAGATGACCGAGGACGCCGTGCTCGGCAACGTCATGCTCTGTACGCAATTCTCCAATCGTTCCTTCTTCGCAACTAACGCATTCTCTCTCTTCTAGCAATCAACTTCCTGGTCTCCCTTCTCAAGAAGAACTGGCAGAACGTCAAGAGCTTGCACATCAAGACCACCATGGGCAAGCCTGTCCGGCTTTTCTAATTGGTATGTCCCACAGTATGAGAGAAGGACGGAATCCGGAGACCCTTGCACGCTGCGCACGCTACACCAACGGCCGTTCTGTGGACGGTTCGGACTGGGAGCTGGGGTTGAAAGCTTTTGTCGCTACATGTTTAGGTCTAACGAAATATGACATGCTGTCTATCCAAAGCCCTTTGTGTGAACTCCAACATGATTTCAAGACACGAAAATCTGGAACAAGCACCCCCGTCTTCTGAGTTCTATTCCCAACGGCAGCACGGCAGCAACTAAGTTACATGCCAGCTACGATAGTGTACAGTGATTGCAAACAACAAGCAACGATGAGTATGGGATGGGATTGTGAGATTAAGATTTGAATGTGTGGGATTGGATTGGATTGATGTTGGGGACGATGCACAAAGAAATACAATGAAACAAAGAAACCGGAGACCGTATATGCATGCAAAAAGAAACTCTTTATGCGACTTGATGCCGCACAAACCTATTGAAAACCGCCACTAACGCGGTGCCTCACACACACCGCACTTGTCTTTCACCTCCGGCCCATTGAGCAGCATACACATCCCACAAGTCCACGACCCCGCCGCACCCCCCGGCGCCGGTGGCTTCGCACCTGCCGCCGCCCAATTGAAGCCTGCGACAACGGGGGCCGCAGATTTCGGCGCGTCAGGGCGCTTTGCTTCACACACCGCGCACTTGTCCAGCGCCTCCGGTCCGTTCTGCAGCATGCACATCCCGCACGTCCAAGACCCCGAGCTCGACGACGGATTGGGTGGCTTGGCCCCTGCCGCGGTCCAGTTAAATCCCTGCACTGGAGCCGTTTCCTTCTCCTTCCCCTTGACCGATGGGAGGAATGAGTCGGAGAAATCAAACTTCGGCAACATGCTGGGATCTAGTTTCCGCGCATATTCGCGGGCTTTGAGATCTGCGGGGGCCAACGAGCTGGTGCTTGGGATATTGGTGACATCGTCGAAGGTGTATACAGGTAGCGCGGATATTGGGAGAGCGGCGACAGCGGCCTTGATAGCGTCTAACTTAGCAGAAGCCGACGATGAGGAGGCGGCACTGGTCGATGGCGCACTGAATGAGGGGAAGGAGGTCTTGGAAGGCGGAACGGGGGGTGGGTCCATGGGGAACAAAACCTTTTTCTCCGCAGGCTTGTCGGCAACGGGAGGAGGGGTCGGGGGAGGCTGGAACGAGTAGCGAAGTTTAGATTGCACCTTTGGGGCTGTGGCCAGCGGCTTTGGACCGCTTTGGAAGCCAAATGCGCCGCCGTTGAGGCCTAAACCGTTGGTGCTGGCGCTGCTTGACGGAGATGAAGCCGGTGTGCTCCCAGAGGTGCTTCCGCTGATCCCATTACTGAAGATTGAAGTTGGGAACGCAAACGACGTGGAGGAAGCTGCCGGAGCCGATGCATTCGTGTTTCCATTGACAGTTGATACATCCTTTGGCGAACCGATGCCATTTACCATCGGAGGTGTCCCGTTCTGCAGTCGAGCGCGTTTGGTAGCTGGAGCACCAGCTTCCCGTTCCTCCTCATCCTTCTCCTCATCTTCCTCTAGCTCAACGCTTTTGGGATCCAGGCGTGGGCTGCGACGGGGTGCGGGTTTGGAGGGCGGGGCTAAACTTGGCTGACTCACACTAGAACTGAAGTGTGCAGGTGGTCGCGAACGCCTGCTCCCCTTGGGAAGATTGGCCTCGATTATGGCTTGGGGAGGGACAACGGTTTCTTTTGCTTTCTTCTCCCGCTCCTCCTTCTCCTTCGCATCCTTTTCCTTCTGCAGATCCTTCGCAGACGGGGCTCGTCCGTTTACACGTGTACGCTTACGAGTGGCGCCCTCTGGGGGGTGCGTGTTCGTCACCCGGGTGCTGACGGGGCTCGCACTTTGGTATGGGTTGCGGACGTCCAAGCTGCGCTTCGGGGCCTCCGCCTCGGCGTCACGAATCAGAGCGGTAAGTAGCGTCGCTGCCTTGGTTGGCGTGCCCTGTGCTGGGGACGAGTGGCCAGAAGAGATAGAGGACGCGGGCGATCCACCCCATGCTTGTCGTAAAGGCGAAGGATGGACGGGCATCGTCTTCTTCAGCAAGGTGTTGGGAGTGACTGGTGTGATCGATTGACCGGCAACGGGAGATGAAGCTGGTGTGCTGCTGTGCGGAAAGGGTAAGCTTTGGGACGCGGCAACACGTGTTGGAGAAGGTCCAGGAGCACTGGAGCGTGGCACAGGCGGAGGTGTGGCGGCAACGGGCGTCTCTAGCCGACGACGCTTTGGCGAAGCGTCCGAAGAAGGCTTGGTAGGAGACTCTTGGAACACCATACGCGGAGACGTGGCTCGAGGAGATGCCCCGAAGGAGGGCGAAGCGTAGCGATTCTTGGTGGGACGGGCTGAGCCGGCCCCATTCCACCGCATAGGACCATTCGGATTCTTGGTCATTATCTTGCGCGGAGAGCCTGTCGTTCCATTGGTGGATGTAGACGCGCCAAGGTTGAAGATATCGTTTGCAGGCGAGTTGCCACGCGTAGGTGTTGACGGCACGCTCGACGAGAAACGGAATGGCTCAGGCTTCTCAGCTGCTCAAGAAAATCAGAACACGGGCAAGTCAGACAACAGGTGGCAAACCGACCTGGAGTGCTTTTGTTCAAGAGCGAAATGAGGCCTTCAGCCTCGAGTGGAGTAATAGTCTGGCCTCGACGATCTTCAAGGAAACTGACAACAGTCTGGATATTCTTGTCGGGTGAAGCCGACTCGGAAATGAGGAAATTTTGAGGTGGCGGGGATTCCATTCGGGGGACAGTAAGATTGTGGGCCATCTAGCAGGCAATTTATACGACGAATAAGCGCCAAGGCAGAGACCCAAGCGTACCTGACGTCCACGAAGCGAGAGAGACTCCGGTGGACTCTCGTCTTCGGTCATAGCGCTGCCACTTTGATCCTCCTCCTCACCGTCATCGTCCTCAACATCGAGAGGGGAAGGAGAGGCGGAGCGAAGACGCAGGGGATTGAAAAAGCTCAATAGACCAGACGCGATCGACCATGGCTACAAAATACTTGGATTAACACGCGGAAAACGCGACGAACGAGGGCAGCGCACGGATTTCTTTGGGGGGGCCTGTCGAGGACGTGCATAAGGGAGCGAGGCGGCGGAACGAGCAGCAGAACGTTGCGGCCGGCGAATGGCGCTCATGATGGTGGCAGAGAAGAAAGCAAGCACAAGCAGTCACAAGTCACAGATACTGTCACACCTGCTTTGCACAATGGCGCCAACGCCATACCCGCTCATTGACTCCGACCCCCATGCTTCCCGGGTAATGCGCTACATGAGGCCCGGCGACTATGCGACCTGGGCTGGCTATACTGCTGGAGCTCCCGCCGCGTTATGGGCTTGGGGTAGGTCGTATATCGACCCCATGAATTCTCGAATCAGAACTCTGTTGTACAGAACGAATTGACCGTACAGGATTCCGCATGCGACCCGTATACTACGTCGGCGCATGGCTTGGATTCTCCGCAGGTTTCCTCATCGCGTATTCGCGATCTAGCAGTCCGTTTCAATGCCTCTATGAAATACGCACATGCTAACACACAAATGTCGCGCTTTAGTGCGATTTTGGGGCTGGACTGAGAATGCACGGGAAGAGGCACGCGATCTCGAAGAATTGTCCCAGCGCGCGCGCGAAGGCAAGCCGCTCTACGGCGAGTCCGACCAGCCGATGTGGGTACAGGGTGCCGCACATCGCAACTCCCAGTATTCTCAGCTCAAATTCTGTGCGTCTCCGCCACTCAAACCGGTTTCCCGTGCTTGACCATTTTCTCGTAGCGCTTTTCCCCATGCTCAATCTCGTCCATCACCCGTACCATGGCACCAATCCCGCCAAATATGGAGTCCAGGCGGAGCCTGATGTTCTCCAGAACGAGGAGGGGCTACAACCGGGCGAGATACTGCAGCGCAGACTGGACCTCAAGAACGCTTTCAAGCAAGATGCTGAGAAACCGAAGGATGCCTAGAGACACCGAAATTGAAAGCTTAAACTTGACAAAACATAACTTCGTTTCCTTTGCGGTGTGCCGCATTGTGCGCAGCGGAATTTGACGTCGCTTTCCATGGGCGCAAGAAGGCTCTTTTTTCTACCAAACCAATGAGTGCGATGCTTTTGCGTCCTCGACCTCCAACCTCCAAGCTACCTTCCTAAAAATTGAGGTCGTTATCCTGGTGTCTACTCGAACGTCTGAAGTATATAATTTAAATTGAGTTGCTGTTCAAGACAAGTTGGGTGTGTGTGTACATGTTCGAATGGCTGTCTTCCCGGCGAGGCTACCGCTTTTGCTATTTGATCGTTCGACGTTCGACCGCGGACCGCGTCATCACGCGCCCACACGCGCCTATCTGTACCTTCAACATCACCACAGTTCTTCTCTACGCTGGCAATGCTCAGAATCCACTTGAGTCTACGGACTCTTTCTGAACCCAGTTCCTTGCGGTCTCTGGGCTCAGTCTGCCAACGTCGGCCCATACACACGCCGCTCTCAGCCTCTCGTAGCAGAACACCATGCTGCCGCGCCAATGTCTCGCGCTCTGGACCGACAAGTTCGTCTCGCCCCATCCGCCAATCCATATCTATGCACCGGTAACCCATTCTCAGTGTTCATATCGCGCCGCGGGATGGCCAAAGCGACCCCGCCCCGCTTGGCTGAACCATCGCACATCGACCCAAATACAATACAAGCTTATCTAGACAACAGCACCCTCGAATCCCTCACCATAGTCCGCCAACTCGACTCCAAAAAATATCCCACCGTCGATTTCTCCAACTACCGCCAATCCCTAGACTACTTCTTCTTCCTCATGCTCTCCTTCCCGCACACACGGGATAACGAGTTCACGTACAAATGCCTGGCGTCGCCGAAAGAGTTACTAAGAGGGGACGAAGACAAAATCAAACAGCTCGTGGATATTGTACCCCGCATTTCACGGACAGCATCTGCGAGAATTCACAAAATCCTGGAAGCGTACAAGGATTCGGTGTGGGACACCGACTGCGACAAAAGTCGAGAGGTGACTGCGGCTATATTCGAAATCGTGTTGCTGAATACGATGGACCTGCTTCGAATCGTGGATGCGGCGCTGGGCGAAATGCTGGACCCTTTAAAAGACTTAAAAGACTGAAACGCCTGCCGCCTGGAGAGAAGTGAGGGCTGTGACAGTAGGTGATTGGTATTATTACATGTTCTCAGTCTTGAGGCATTAACAGTCGCGTTCCATACGAAACCATCGTCCTCTGTGTACACTGTGCCTGCTTCAAGTTGCTGATTCAGACGCTGCCAACTTGAGACGTCTATGGGAACAGAGAAGCGGTTCGGTTCGTTACCAGCCGCTTCGGAGCATAACAAGTCAAAGGAAGCTTGCCAAAATACCTACGGTCAGAGTTTTCTACATGTTGTTCGACTCAGTACCGAAAAAAATACATCGGGTCTGTAATTATAATACAACTGCAAAGTGTCGATACAACAGGCACCCTGTGAACTTAGATCTCCTCAAGCAAACCGCTCTGCCAAACATGTTTTCCGACGCTCAGCCGCCGCACGCACCCTCGAATCCCAGCTACTCGTCCGCCCTCGCGGCCACCATACAAAATCCTCCGTCCCTGCCTCATACACCAATTTGTACGCCGGCCGTTGAATCCGCACAGACATCGTACCGTCCGCCACCACCGCGCCGACGTCGCCTGAGCGCCTCGTCCTGGAAGTAATTCAATGAATATGTGCTCAGCTTCAAGCAAGCTAAACGAAATCGCCTACCTCTTAAGGAACGTCGCCAAACCGAGGCGCTCCCCGTCTTCATCCACAGGGAGAGGAGGAACCCATTCAGTCGGGAGTCGCATAGCATAGGTCGTAACATATTGTTTCCACCGGTCGCCCCCGTCGATGCTGGCATCTTCCGTGCTCATTAAGAACACCCGCATTGAGCGGGTATCGCGAGTCTTTATTAAATCGAGATCAGAATACCTGTCAGCAGCCAAGGAGAAAGGGACGCATACCCATTCAAGTCGATAGAGATGGTCGTCCTGCCCGACATGCCGCTCAGCCTCCCGTCGATACCGCACAATATCTGCATCGCTCAAGCCCGGGGTGTCTGCTGCCGCATGAGCGCTTTGCAACAGCGTCCACAACTCCTGACACTTGTTGTCCCCCACAATCGTCTGCACCTGCTTGATCAGAGCCATAATGAGCTTATCCATCGTGAACAGATGATACGCCTATAATCCACACTCAATCAGTCAAAAGCAAATCGAACGGACCGCAAGTCGCATTAAACGCACCTTGGCTCCAAAGAACCACCGCATATGCTCCTCGAACGTCGCCTGGTCGAGGTCATTGTCGAACACTTTCTCGCACGCATCGAGAAGGTACATGTACACGACATTCGGCGGCGCCCCGTTTGCCGCCTCCTTCGCCCCGAGCGGTTGAATTGTCTGGGCGAGCACAACGGGGGGACCATTCGGGTCATCCAGCCCTAGTTCGGAGGCCACAGGGTTCACGAGCAATGACGCGTGCTTCTCCTCAGCAAGCCGCGCTCCGATGGCCTTGCACATCGACAGCCGAGAATACAGGAGCTAGAACGAAAGAAAAAGATGAGGAGTAAGCAGCCAGAACGAAATTCGAGAGAGAATGGAGTAGCCGAACCTGAAGCAGTCGCAACAGCGTATAAAACGTCGTATTCGCGAAAAACGGCCGTCTCGCATTCGAGCTGTGCCCATTCACACCCTCCGCCACAACGACATGCGTCGTCTCCTTCACCCAAACATCAGCAAAATCGAACACAGAAGGCGACTGCGCCCTCGACGACGCAGCCCCCAATTCACTCTTCTCCTGCGCCGTCCGCAAAAGCTTCTTCCTCAAATCCCCCGCAGCCACCCCAACCCCATTCGATGCAGAATGCACGCTCCCGTTCGATCTCCTCCCGCTCCTCGATGCATGATCCGGCGCGTTATGCTCCTCGTCGAGCATACCCTCCAGCGGCCCACACGCCGCATTGAACTCCGCAATCGGATACATACACAAAACCGGCACAAACTTCCGCAGAAACCCTTCGACGCTCCTCCGTTCCGGCGCACTATACTGCCCCGGCGAATGATCCAAAAACGAATACACCATCTTCAGTGAGTCGTGCAGCACCGACGTCTCTGCGAAGCTATAATCCAGCTGCGCCTCGGCGGCACTATGCCAGCTCGGCGTCTCTTGTGCAGCTTTGATAGCCTCGATATCCGCCACAAAATGCTTCGCGGTGATATTCTTCTTGTCGTTCTGCTTGAAACTGATGCCTTGGTGATCAAGACTCTTGTAAAAGTTCTTGGAATCCACCTCCCGCCACGTCCTTGCCCATTCGCGCTGGGCCCGCCGCCAATCCTCGTCCTTCTGTTTCAATCTCGTCAGCACAACGGGCACCGCAACGACCGGCGCATCCTGCAACGCCTGTATGATCTCCATCCCGCCATCCCTACCATAGATCTTCTTCAGTATCCGATGATATATGCACTTGCCCGAGCCGCCGAAATCCGGCTTCAGTTTGAAGGTGGCGCGTTCCTCCGAGGTCATCTCCTCGATCCGTAGGGCAAGGGGCTCAAAGTGGGCTATAGTGCGTGTGAGTGCGGCAATCTGGACATGATACTCGTGTCGCTCTTCCTCGCTCTTATGCAGCGCATCTTCGAACGAGTTCTTCTTGTGCGACACGAAGCCGGCGTCCTCTGACGCCCATGTGGGATGCGAGACCCACCCGTCGTTCAGCACAGACCGACAGAGCTCGTCACGACCCGAACACGCAAGACGGCTTTCCTGGAAATGAAATTAACATGCTGCTTTCAGAAAGTGAACCAAAACAACCCACACTCTCCGGCAATCTCCGATAACTTGGCCCCTCCCCATCATCCGCAGGCAACGCAGACAAGGCCTCAGGCGGTCCCGTCCTGATACTCCCCGGCGGACCCTTCTCTGCATCATTAGCGGTTTCATCCCATCCCACCAACTCCTTAAACTCAGTCATCAACTCCCCATCCCCAAGAAACGCGTCCCGCGTATGTTCAATCAAGGTCTTCATATCAATGACCTCCTTTGAGAAGAGACTGAGGAGCTTCAAGAAGTCCTCATACATTTGTCGGTTCTCAAGTGCCTTCTTCGCGCGGTCGAAGAAGAGGAGTTTGTCTGCGGACGTGCCCAACATGAGTCCGGGCGGCGGGGGTGCGATGGGTTGGTGGAAGGGCGGGGGCGGCATCTGGTTCGATGAAGGCGGCGGGGGCGAGTGCCCAACGTAGCCGGAGAACGAGGACGGCGAGTCGTGGTGGTGCTTTTGCTTTTTTGCGGGCTGCGACACTCGATTATTAACACTTGTATGAAACTGGGATACACACACATACCCGGGCAGAGGGCTTCGTTGGTGGAACCGGCGTCGGGTCCTTTTCTATGACCCGCTTCTTGCGCTTGTGTTGTTGCGCTGGTTTCTTCGCAGGTTTGTCGAGCGCGACATCAGGCGGTGGCCAGCCGCCCTGAGCCAGCGAAGGCCCAGAAAACATGGCGCCACCCATCTCGGGAAGAAACGCCTTGAATTCCGCCATGAGGTCCGGCGCATCTTTGAACAGGTGCTGGACCTGCACATAGACTTGGGACTGAAACTATCGATTAGCTTCAGATCAAATGATACAACAATGAACCGACATCTTGCAAATGTTTTTGTTCCTTTTGGTACGTCTGCAGGATATCCAGAAACTGTTTGTACGTGTTCGGGTCGTCCGCATACCGCTGTTTGATCTTGTTCAGATACTGGATGGCGTGGTTGAACTCGTGCCCTTGCTGTTTCTCGACGGCATTGCGGTTGCCGAGGCCACCGAGGAAGGAGGCCGCGGCGGTCGTTTGTGGGTGATTTTGGAAGGGCGGTGGTGGCGGCGGTTCGAAGGGAGGCTGGGGATGGGGGACGTGGTATAACGGGGTCATTGAACGCGAGGCGGGACCGCTAGCGAGTGGAGGAAGGAGGGGAGCCGGGCCACCCATGCCTGCAAAAGGCATAGGATGGGCAATGTTAGGGCCAATGCCGGGAATGTCGCGTGCGATGCGGGGGAAGTGGCTGTAAGCATTTTGCGTCGTTTGGGTAGTGGTACCCGATGGCGTCGTAACGGTGATGGTGTGGGGCTCTGCGGGATTCTTGGAGACGTCTATTCGATAGCCCATAGGCAGAAATGTGTTGAAGCCTTGAATCAGAACGCGATTTCCGTGGAACAGAGTTGAAACCCGTTCAATGACGCCAGGAGTATCAATACTGAGTGTCCTAGTGAGTAGAGAGTGTGGTAGATAGACTGCAACGCGCACACTTGACTCTTGAAGTCTTTCATAATGTCGAGAAATCTATTGTAGACCTCTGGCTGATTTTGAAACTGATTCTTGACCGCATCGAGATAGCTGAGCGCATCGGTGACATTGAGTGGGCGACTTGACTCTGGGGACTTGCTGGTGGGCGCCGGAGTGTTGGGCTTAGCGTCCACTAGCACGTCGATTGGCAAGGCGGTCATGGTCCAAGACCAAGTGACTTCGGCCGACAACGAATTCTGCTCTTCCCTGTTCGGCCGAATCGCCGCACTTGCACTTTGCTTGCACTTGCCTTAAGACTGCCTTGCCATGTTCAGAGTCGTCTTCCCTAGTCTGCGTTCTGGTGGCTCTGGCTTGTTGCGGTCGTTGTGTCCAGCTTTCCAACGCCGGTCTTTTCACTCTTCTCGACCGCTGTATTGGAGCAGAACGGTATGGTCCCGCGCCGATGGTTCACCGCGTTCCAAGCTTCGCGGTGCAATGACATGTCCGTCTCGCCTTTCGTTCCCAACCCACCTGCACTGGTAACGCCTCCTCAGTGTTCATATTGATTGGGATGGCCAACGTAGTCGTGTCTTGGTCGACTCATTTCGATCATAAGAAAAACTCGCAATTTTTCAATGAAAATACCACCCTAACCTCGCTTACCAACATCCGACGCATCGATTCTGAACAGTATTCCAGCGTCGACTTCTCCAGTCATCTCTCATCCTCAGACTACTTCTCTCTCCTCATGCAATGCTATCCAGCCACAAAAATTGACTCTTTCCGCCCACTTTTCACATTACTGGACTCGCCGAAAGACGCAGACAAAATGAATGCGGCGCACTGTATCATGCGTACTGCAGCTGAACAAGTGCACGATATCTTGAAAGCACATAAGGATGACATCTGGGACACTGACACAGACGAAAGCCGAGAGCTGTCCGGAAAAATAGTGCTGGTGCTGATGAAGGCTGGGATTGGGCTCATCAAGATCGTGGGCGCCACAGTAGACGACATTAGGGCGGCCTCACTTCGTCTTCATTTGGAAAGTATGAGGACAAGTGATGCGGATAAAGGAGAGGACCCGAAGATGGTAGGCTAATCGAAAAGTAGGTCGGTTCGCTACCACGTCCGTTTTTCTCAAGTTGAAAACGTTCGCAGACCGGGGCAAGTTTGAAAAGCGCAACAGGCGCAGAACGCGATAACCCCTTCTCAATCATGTTGATACAATGAAAACACAACGCGAGACTCTTACGCAGTATGCTGAACTCGAGATAGACCAACGCTCTTCGTCCACGGCCGGAAGTCCGGTAAATATCGGACGTCGTTGGACAATGGACGACCGAAGTCGGCCAGCGAGTTGCACAAACACCACTTATTTTGCCCAGCCGGAAGGACAGAACTTGGAGGTGCAGGTGTGTCTGCTACAAAATAAATGTGTTTATACTGTTGCCATGCTGCAGTTTATTACGATACGAGTACCTAACTCAGCAGCCAAGTGAACCGTTCGCAACAACGGCTTCATCACACCTGGCAGTACTGTATATATCTTGAACAGAGACTGAAGCGCAAGACCTCGGGTTCGGTGGCGACGAAGATTTTTTTTTGGTTTGCGAGGCGGAGGTCTTGTAATGAACACTGCCTCCTCGCCCGGAAGCTCGGCGTACGTGAGATCCCAGTAGTGTATCCCCGCATCCATCTTGTTGTTCTTTGACGGCACATGCGATTTATTCTTGCGGACCAAGAAGAGCTCCGGAAGCCAAAAGAAAAAGGAAAAAAAAACGTCCAGTGCGGAGTTTCGTAGCACAGTCGGCCAGAGCTTACTCTTGTCGAGTTCTGGTCGACTGGGAGCTGGAAATGCAAAGCTTGAAGAGGTTTACTTCTCGTTTCCCCAAAAAGGACAAAGGACAATGAGCCGCTTGAGCGTGACAGGCGTGACACTCGACCTTATTGTCCTCTTCTGAGCACAAAGAATAATAGAGCCATTGTCCCCGCTGGGAAGCTTGTATACAAAAGGGACGGCTGAAATGAATATTTTGTTTCTCTCCGACCGCCTTCACGAAGTCTCTACGACGTCGCCGGTCGACCATGGCTATGATCTCTCCCAACAACTGGGCTTCAGCGCCCCCGACTTACGACGCTCACTCTCTCGAATCTACCCAACTTAGACCTTATCTCCAACTCTCTCACTTGCTTTCTCTCACTTGGCTTGCTTACCCCATCCTTTCAATCGTTTTCATCATCTTTCGTATCCAGCTTTCACTCTCTTCATCTCAGGATGCAGTCGCCAGCGCAAAGAGCGATCTTCTTGCCAGCTGCCAGGCAGCGGAGAGGGCGTCGACTGTCGCTGCGAGCATGCCACGTTATATGGCTATAGCCACTAATGAACAATTCGCCAACGCCGTCAACGATACGATGAATGCTGCACGAGCAACCTTAACCCTTGCCCTCACTATCATGGAGGTGGTCATCAATTTCCTCATCGACATCTACCGATCCACGTTCCTCTGTTTCCTCGAACTTGTTATCCGAGGCGGCCTTGCTATTCTCATTGGTGCTGTGCAGGAGGTACGTTCGATTGTTGTGTCGCACTGTGTGTTCGTCTAACATGAAGCTGCTCAGTTGAACGTCGTCGTAAATGCGGCTGCAAGCGGGATCCGCACCGCTATCCAGGACAGTATCGGTGTGGCGAATAAGGCCCTTCAAGGGGTCGCTAGCGTCGCAGGGAAATTCGGTATCTCCGTCCCCACCATCTCTGTCCCTGATCTGTCGGGGCTGGAGAATGTTACGCTCCCTCAGTCCTTCACCGACTCAATAAACAACCTTAACAACAGTCTGCCCACTTTCAACGAGATCAAACAGACAGTAGAGCAGTTGTATGTCATCTACCCTCTCCTCCTTACACCTCGTTCTGAATACTGGGATTAGCATTGACACCCCTTTCGAGTTGTTGAAAAAGGATATAAACGACACCTTTTCCGGTCTTTCCTTCAATTCTTCGGTGCTTGCCGTGCCCGAACGAAGCACGATATCATTCTGCAATGACCTTGACACTGGTGTCATTGACAACCTCGCTCGCGACCTTGTTAAAACTGCCAAGATCGGCATCATCATTCTCATCCTTCTTGTTCTCCTTCTCATCGGCCTCAACTGTCTCTTGGAGTGGTACAAGTGGCGCTGCCAACAGAACCACCTCGAGTACACCCGCCAGGCATGGTCCACCGATCCGACAATGGTCCAGCAGACATCTACCGGCACACCACACGTCACCATGACGGATCACAACCTGCTCATGCTGTCGGCGAGCAGCTCCCATCCCCTCATAACGCGTATTGTCAATACTCTGTCTGCTAAGTTGCGGCTCTCGCCAACGAAACACATCCACCTTCAGTGGTTCTTGCACTACATATTCCACCCGCCTGCACTCGCCTGCTTTCTCATCGGCTTCTTTGGCCTGCTTTCCGTTGAGCTTCAATTGCTCGCCATGCGTCCCCTCAGGGACCACTACTCGGCACAAGCCACCGCGTCCGCCGCAGATTTTAGCAACACGATTGCGACCAGCATAAATGCGAGCATGTATGACCAGAGTGCGGCTTATGCGTCCTCGGTCAATGCGCAGGTGGATGGGATTCAAAGCACCATCAACGACGGGCTCTTTGGGTGGGTCAACACCACGACCACGACGCTCAACACGACCATCGAGAATTTCTATGAGGACATTCAGAACGCGGTGGACTCCGTGTTCAAGAACACTATCCTCGATGCTCCGATCCAGGAGTTCATCAGGTGTATCATCGGAAGCAAGGTCGACGCCATCGAGGCTGCGCTGACGTTCCTGCACGATAATCTCCATATCGACATGCCGCGTATGAACAATTCGGCTCTCGTTCTCTCTCCAGAGTCGGTGAACGAGGCCACGCAGCCCATCGCTGCCGCCGCTGTTGGGGACGACAATGGTCATGAGGGTCTCGTCGAGAGGCTTCTAGACAGCTACGCAGCAAGCCTGCGCAAAGAGCGCTTGATGTTTGGGATATTCATGGCGCTCTGGGGTTTCGTGGTCCTGATGGGTTTGGCCGTTATCTTCTGGCATTCTTACGGTCGGCAATTTGTCGAGAAGCGCCGCCGCCGCAAGTGGGAGCAGGAACAGCGAGCATTGCCGTTGGCGGAGGAGAAAGGATTCGGCTCTGGCTCCGGCAATCTCGCCAGCAAGCATAACGAGCTCCCCTCTTTTACGCCGCTTCCCTCACCCAAGCAAACCTCGTTCAACCCTTTTGCTCTAGTTCGCTCGACGTCGCCGAAGCCGAAGAATTCCGAACCCTCCCGATCTGTGGACAGTCTCCAACAGTCCAACAATCGCAGCTGGGATTCCTTCTTCGATAAATCCAAGTCAAGTCGCTCGAACCTCAGCACGAAGCAGATCAGCAAACCCATGAAGCTTATGGGTCAGCGGGGGCGTGAAATATTCGTCGGTGAGCGCAGGGCTCCCACTCCTTCCCCTGCCACCTCCACGGACGACTTGGCGGCAGAACCATCGGAGCGTCGGACCACGAAGTGGTTCACTCGATTTGCGGGCATGTTGAACAAGAACCAGCAATCTCCTACAATCGAGCCGTACCCGGAGTTCTCTCCCAACCGCAACTCCGGCGCACGTGTGCGACCGACTCTGCGTATCACGACCGATCGTCCGGCTAGCGACACTCTCCAGACCACTGTTGTCGCACAGCAGCAGCAGCAGCCAGATCAGCAGGACCGTTCTCGGTGGTCTATAACGCCAGAGAACACCGCGCGCGGCCCTTTGAAGCCTTGGACGGGGATAATGTCGCCAACGACAGGAGCATGGAGGCATAAGCACAAGCCTAGCGTCCCTTCGAACGTCAACTCGATGGATGTGAGCTCGCTTTACGACGTTTCGCGGTCTTCGGCTCAAGTGGTGCAATCTACGCCTCTGGCAATGCCGCTACACTCGGGCTTCGATGTGCCCGGCAAGCAGGCGATTCATCCCCAGCATCCTGCAATGAATAGGGCTGCGCCGCCTCCCGCGACGCGGCACCGACGCTCTATCTCGTCGCCTCCCAACGAGGTCCCCGGTCCTTCGCGGCAGTTAACGGTTCGCAATGCTACTGACGTCCAGGTCACCCCTCCGACGCCCCCCTCCAACCCGTTCAGCGATGTACATAAACTCGTTGTTCCACCCAACGATCCTTCGCCCCCCACGCCTGTGACGCGCCTGTTGACGACAACATCTGCCCGTCGCTCATCATCCGTGAATCCTTTTGTGACGCCTTTTGACGACGAGCATCGTGTGACAATCACACACACCAATGACGACCATGCTGGTGCACGCAAAAGCGTGCAGACCAATCCTTTCGAAGCTGTCGCGGTTTAGGGTCTGGTATCCTAACCGTGATAGCTACTGCTCACGACCTTGACTTCTTTTGTTTCTTGATTGCTCACTACGCCCATTATTCACGAACGGACACGCATTGCATTGACCTCACACTATAGATACACTTCAAACTACTAATTGTCACACTCACACTACTGTATATTGCGCGCTCTGTTCATGTTCTGACTACTGCTGTATTTTTAACCCACCCAACCTCTTGTCTGGATTACGAGAGTCGCTGTATCATGTATTGTAAATACTTGAATCGAATGCACGACTTGCTCGAATACATGCTCTCCGTTTCTTCTCGAATTCAAGTCGCCGCCATCCGCGCGAGTCGCGCGGCCGCGAAAGGGGACGCGTCATGTCGTAATCCTCACGGCAGCTGCCGCAGCCTGAGCTCGAGAGGTCCGTCCGAAACCTCATGTCCTCTACCACCGTTCAGCGCGTTCACAACGGACGCCGCGGGACACGCGCAGTGGAATCCTGCATTCAACTTTTCGTGCTATCTGTAATCGCGTGTGTATGTTGACTTCTACTGTGGACCCTGCCAATCAACGGATGAGACCTTTGTAGTTTCGGTCTGTATATAACGAGCGTTGAGGTTTCCTGTGGGCACTGTCGCTTTCTTGCGCGACTTGTACTAATGCGTGAACAGACAGATGGATAATAGAATTTCGTGGCCAGATGCTAGTTGGAGGTAACTGTCCTTGCATTTCTAGCCGCCTTGCCTGAATTGACGCGCGTTTGGACTGGCGCCAGGCCTGTACCTGACTGCGACCTTCGTTCTCCTTTCTGCGGTTGGACTCAATTATGTATCCCTCATCCAGGGCCGCAGAACGCACAACGTACCGAGATATCTCATGCCAGATATAGACGACTTGACAGAACCTTACGAATGTATCGATTCGGAGGGCCACCTGGCTAGCTGTGCGAAATGCGACGGCGTGTGGAAACCTCCACGGACCCACCACTGCTCTACCTGCGGCGTTTGCCGCATGGAATTCGACCATCACTGTCCGTGGGTCAGTAATATTTCTCTTCAACCGGCTTGAATTCTTTTTCCAACCATATCTTGGGTTCACAGGTCGGAAATTGTGTAACTCGAACTCGAATGAGACATTTCTTGGCCTTGCTTGTACTCGTTCCAGTTGCATATTCGGTGTCAATGGTTCAATTGTACCATCCTCTCATACGGCATATCTCTCTTGCATTGGATGCATCCCATCAAGACCCTTGGACGAATCAAATGTGGTGGGATTGGTACGGTTCTTGGATTTTCTTCGGTGGTCCCTTTGGCCGTTGGATATTTGGAACAGCACTGGGCTTCCGCATCCTCAAAACCCGAAGAAGGGCCGACCTGCCACTGCTAGAACAGCCCAGCCTTCGATTGTTTTCAATTTGTTCGATTGGCCTCTTATTTTCTCTCTTTGCGTTGGTAGGCCGATTTTCTCCCCCTCGAAGCTTCCCAAATGTCGTTACCTTTGTGCCCCTCCAGATCCTTGCTATATGGACACTCCGAGACCTGCTTCGCGGCTTGACTACCCTTGATGCAATGCAGCAAAAGGGCTCAAACCATGTGTCCCGCTTTGTTTGTATCCCCAAGAACGCCTCGTGTGAACTGCACGACGATGGCGCTCAAGATAATCTCGACAATGAGAATGATGTGCATTCCCGATGCAGTAAGGTTGGCGCCGTACTTCCTGCAGAACGCCCATATGATTTGGGCTCTTGGGCCAATCTATGGGATGTCTTTGGCAGAACTCCACGACATCCAGCCAACGAGTGCGTGCTTTCTTAGGTCTTGTGCCTCAATTTTTCAATATAAACATTGACCTACCTCAAAGTGGAAGATACCGGTGGCCAAAACTCAATCCAATCCTCGTCCGTCGAATACACAAACCGGGATCAAGCGAAAGCGAATCGATAGCAGATTGATACAGACATAAAGAGATGTACCACTACAATAGTAAGAAATTACAGCAGATATACAGTGTGCCATATGGAAACAATGCATGAAAGGAGATGATCAGTTCTGAGTTCAGTCGTCGCGCCTGCGCCACCACTTGCGCTGCGGGCGCGGATTCATGTCAGGAATGACGGGACCTAAAGGGAGTTCAGCCTCATGCCTTCACGCTACTATTGAGTTGCCTCACTTGGAATGGGAGGTATGACGGGGCCTATAGTACGGAACTTAGTCGGCGACGAAGCAAGGAGGATTCAACGCACCCGAAGAATGTCTTTCGCGGGGATACACAGGGGGGACTGATGCGCGTGAGTTGATTCGCCTCAAAGATGCAGAGAAGCAGACTCACGTCGGTTGTTGTAGCCAGGATGGCCAGCACTGCGAGAACCATGATAAGAAGGGGGCGGTGAAATATAACCATTCATGTACTGCGGAGGAGGGGGCATGGGTGGAAGCGGTGCCATATTCCGATGGTCCTGCGGGGGCGGACCAGGGGGAGGTAGAAATCCTCGGGACTGTTGCTCAACGCCGTTGATAGTGTGGATTTCTCTGCCGTCGGGATAACTGCGAGTTACGTGCTCATTGCCCTGTGATAACGGAAAGGTCAATAATGGGGTTCGGAGGCAGTTTTCCGAAGCTATTCATATTCACCTCCCAGTCGCGTCGCTTTTCGATGCGATGTGTTACGCCGTTCACGGTGGTAATCGTGGTACTCTGTGACGCCCATCGCATCTGGCCCGGGTCGCCAAAGTTTGTAAACCCCCTGTTGTGAAACGGAGAGTCAAAGCCCAGAGAGAAAGACCGCGGAGGGAAGGAGAATGCGTCGCGCTCCATGTCTGCCATCATGTCGTGTAGACGGTACATAGCCTCGAAGGGGTCTCTCTGGTGGTGGCGAGCAGGTCGGTAGGATGGGCGGCGATAGTCGCCGAACATCTTGTCAAACATTTCGAATGGATCAACGAAGGAATTGTCGAAAGGGTCGAAGGGTCTGTGGCGACGAGAATGATGTCGAGAGGCATAGGGCTGCTCTTGGAGCGGTTCCGGAGGAGGCCATACGCCATGCATATCGTATAGTTGTCGACTCTTCTCGTCTTTCAGCACTTCATACGCGTTGCTGATCTAGAGTCTTGTCTGGTGACGCGATGTGGGGCCAATGCGAGGACCTACCTCCCGAAAGCGCTCTTCAGCCTCTTGCTTGTCGGCATCAGAGAAACCTGGTGGTAGTCGATCGGGGTGGGTTTGGAGCGCCAACTTTTTGTACGCTTTGCGAACTGGAAAGGCTGTAAGCGCCAAAGTGCTCAAGCAGCGCTGAATGTGGGGTACACACTCTGCTCGTGGGTGGCGTCCCTCGGAACGTCGAGTACGTCGTAGAAGGAGGTGGTTGAGTCCATGGGGAGAGCCAGGCAACGGAGGAGATGGTGGAGGTCGAGAACAAGGCGAGATGTCCTTATAAGTAATATAATATAATAAAGTAATTTGTGGCAACCTTGCTAAATGGGTTGTTTGGCGGTGCTTGTCCCCTACGTGATCTCATCTCTGACAGCGCACAGCCACACGTCAAAATGATTCTGCGAGAAACCATTTTGTGCACCGCGAATCCGTCGACAGGTCCAGGAGCAATAGCAATCCATGACCTTCAAACTGGCTCTACTCTCGCGTCTTTCAAGCAATCAAGCTCTGCGCCCCATGGAACTGCTGTAGTTCAATCGCAGGATGGCCAAGGCGGTTTTTTGCTTGCACTACAACACGATAAATCCATCATGAACGTCTACAATTTCCAAAAAGTTCTTGTTCACTTACGTTCTGGCTTCCCTGTCATTAATATTCATATCCTTCAATCTTTCATTCTCCAGGACCAGATCAGTTCAAAGATAGTACTACCCGAGAAACTTTCGTGCATTGCGGTTGACCACTGTGGCCAATTTTGTGCGGGAGGTACGTCGCAGGGCAGGATCTATCTGTGGGAGGTATGTACGCGCATAACACAATTGCCCCAGCTCTCATATTCATCTTCCAGGTCGCATCCGGTATCATGTTCAATTCATGGGATGCGCACTACCGACAAGTAAATGTCCTCAAATTTACGCACGATGGTGCTGCACTTCTTTCTGGAAGCGAAGACTCTGGCGTTAGCGTGTGGTCCGTGTCCAGGTCAATCTTGTCGGTCTTTGTCCACTTACTGATATTAACCTTTTGCGCAGACTATTGGACGACGAAATGTCCAGCGATCTTCCGTTGCCGTACTGTGTTCTCTCAGATCACACTCTGCCGGTGACGGACATAGCGTGCGGTGTAGGCGCGTTTCCTGATTGCAGGGTTCTGTCTTCTTCCGTGGATCACTCTGTCAAGGTAATCCCTTTTCTACTTCCATTACAAGAACTTTTCCTAATGCATATTCAAGCTTTGGGACATTTCTTCCCAAACTCTCTTGACCACGTTCCAGTTTCCTCAGCCGATTTCCTGTCTGGCGTGGGATTTGACTGAACGCATGTTTTTCGCTGCGTCGAAGGACGGTTCGATACACCAAATGAATCTTTTCCGTCAAAGGGAAAATAAAACCGGGGTTCATTCCGTGGAAGCAATAGGCGGAGGAGGCAATGCAGATATCATTCGTGCCGACGACGAAAACCAATCCAAAAGCCAGAAACGACGACTAATATCTGTCGGGTGGGTCTTTCATATCTTCGTGACGTCGAACTTGTTTTAATCACATACACAGAGAACCTGTCGTGTCGATAACAATATCGCTAACGTCCACGCTTCTCTTGGTTGGAACGTCCACAGGAATCATCCACGTATACGATATTCCATCGCATCAGCTCTTGCGCAGCATTTCTACGCACAAGGGCTTCTCAATAACGCACATTCAGACAATGCTCAAGCCTCCAGATCTGATCGGTCACGTCAGTTTGAGTATCAGCGCGGGCCATTCATCCGAAAGCATGCCAGTCAGGCACCTCGCTCCGTTCCAGCGCATGCGTGACGCAAAGACTCGCGACGCCCACAACATCACGATGATCCTACCTGTTCAGGATGACGTGCGTTGACAAACTTTATTCTTTCTACCCCGCTTCGCAAATTAAGTACTCTTTCTGTGTGATAACAGGTCTACGAAGACGAAGAGCATGTGTACACTACGGAGGCTCTGCTCAAAGACCATGACTTCTTTGTTCAACCCTTGCCTTCCTCTGGACAAGATGCCGTCTCTCTGCAGTCCAAGGTCAACGAGCTCGAAACAGAGGTTGCACGTTTGCGGGAACAGCTCGGCAAGGCAAAGGGGTGTCAACGACATGATGTGGGAGACCGTCGTGCAGAAAGTCGTCGGCCACGGCAAAGAGAAAGAGAGTGATAAGCAGGATGCCGGCGCCGAGGACGACCGACGTCGGAAGCGAGGCCGGACAGAATCTTGAGTCTACCAAACTCGACGTGGTACTTGAGCAAAAGTAGAAATACAAAAGTCTTGATAATTGCACAGTTTACTGCATCTAAACTAAGAATCCTGTTTCGCGCCAATGTCCGACCCACTTAGAAACCAAATCGGGACTGATGGGCGGTGATGCATGGATTGATGGAGCAGCCTTAATCGTGTAATCCGTCAAGAAAACCATTGGCCTACGGTAAGCGTTTCCGTAGCGCGCTTGGAAGAACGGCTGTTGTATTTTACATATGTCAGTCAGATTCCAAAGCAAGGGAACAAAACCTCACAAGAAGCTTGATAGTGGGATTTTTCTGGCCATCTGAATTGGATTTCGCTAAGCGTTGGAGCCATTCGGCACGGTCCACCGTCTCGAATCTGAGTCCAGCTTCGCGGAGAGAGGTAAGAATGTCATTCCAGCTTGCGCTGGTATTTGGATTGACAATGTGATAGACGGTGGCGGACTTGGGGGAATGAGACGAAAGAACGACTTCTGCAATAGCTTTCCCAGCGTAGTCGACGGGCAGCCATGAAGGATGCTGGTGATAAGTAAGATGAAATAATACCTTTATGTATGAAGAAAAAAACGTGCCTCGTCGGTAGTAGGGAGTGCACCGAATGTATTGGCTCCTTTGAACATGAGAGGCCACGCTGTGGAAGATCGTGAGTGGAAGACAGTTGAGATGACTCGGTTCCTTACCCTCTGTCTCGTTCCAGACCCCATTCACAGAGTCACCAACCATTTGTCCAATGCGGAGAACTCCGGCAGAGACCCCTGTCCGCTCAGCAGCCTGCTGGCAAATTTTCTCGACGACCCACTTGCTGCGTGCATACCCGGTGCCGGCGGCGGTGCTCGGTGAGTTTGGAAAATCCTCATTACACGTGGCGTCGGGCGCACCCTGTCGGCAACTGATGGACGAGCTGAAGAAGAATGCGGCGGGTTCCGCATATGGCGAAGCAAGACAGAGATTAATGAGGTTCACTGCGCCTCCGATGTGTTCGTCGTAGCTGTCGAGACCGAGCGCAAAGTTCACAGGCCATGCGTTCTGCCGACGGGAAAATCTATTAGATGGGATAATAAGAGGCAAAGGGCGGCAGAATCCATACATGGATCACATCAGTCACTTCGGCTCGAAGAGCTTCGTATTCGCCTTCTGTCAATCCAAGGAACGGCGCGTTCGCATTCGCTGCGTAAGATAGCAGCTTATCTCCTGGGGGTGGGAGCTTGCGTGCCTTGATAGACTCGGCAACACGTTGAACGGAGTCCTGGTGCGACTGGGCACGCGACAGACAGATTACCTTACGTACAGAGGGCGAAGAGATGAGCTGGTGAAGAATATGGGCGCCGAGCGATCCCGTCGCACCCGTTAACACCTCAAAAAACATCAAGAGAGGTCGAACTAGGGGAAGAAGCTTCTCACAACAACTCGGTCATTTTCTGGGCGCTTCGATGCGTCCGGTGCTGGTTTGGGCTGGCTGAGCTGGTTAGACCATTTGTCGACCATGGCAAGCATTTGCGCTTCATGTCGACTATGGGTCGGATCTGTTCCAGCTTGCAAACTCAGGATATGCTCGGCCAACCTAAGACGGATCAGATTTCCTTCCATCGGATAGAGAGAAAGATACGCATACTTCTCAACGGAGGGGTGTTCATACACAACTAAGAAATCGTCAGCGCTGGTCATCAGTTACGAGGGCAAAGATCTCACCGTTCTGCCCGAGCGTATTTCCCGCTAGGAACAACTCTTTCTGGAATACGTTGCGGATACGAGTCCCCTGGAGCGAATCGACACCAAAAGCAAACAAATCAACCACATGATCGAGATTGGCCGACTTGACGGGGCCTAGCGCTTTGACGATCGTATTGAAGATGAAGTCTTTCAATTCGGCTTTAGGTAGTTGAAGTTTACTCTTCTCGTCTCCTTCCTGCTCAAATCGCGCATAAACTCCGTCTAATCCAGTGTATTGAGCGTGATGCAAGCCAAGAGACACAGCGAAACATACCGATTATATCTTTGAACTTTGCATAGCATGCGGGCCGCAGGATGCTCATCTTAGTAGCGACGGGTACCTGAGTACCATGGCTAGTGGCGTAGAATATTCATCAGAACCTAGCGTAACTCTTCACGGCTGGTAAGAAACACACGGCAAGATTTCCACCATTTCTGGCAGGATACGCGAATGAGTGGGTGCTTGCGCGTTCGCATCTTCCATCACAGGCCAGATTTTCTCCATGATTTCGGCATTTGAAAGATCCTTCGCAAGGTCGGAGGGAAGGATTAGGCAACCAGTTTGGGGCCTTCCAGCACCAAACACAATTGCTACGGGTCGTTGTAAGGGCTGGGAGCTATATCGAACCTGTTGAACAAACCTTCCGCGACATAGGGGCTGTTGCCGCGAATTGCTAGCTCCATGGGTACTGAGTGAATCATCAGTTGAGCCCGCACAAATAGTCACGGCCAGAGAATACCTGGATTCGTTTTCTCGCCAAGGGTCTGCACGAGTGTATCATCCAAACGTCCAATGTATTTGTACCAATTCTCGTGATCTGGATGCCGCAAAAAGAGATCTTTCGTCGCATATGACCCATCCGGTCGATTGGTCTCGATCTGACAAAGCTGCAGTAGGCCGAAGGAGAGACATAGATGGTCCTACCTTTGGCGGGTATCCATCCTTGACTACAGCTTCAAAGGTGTTGTCGCCACGCGGTTCCATAACAAGGTAGTCGAGAATGAATCCCCTCGCGCGCAACCAGTTCCAATCTTTATCCACCGACATGTCACGCTCCGAGTTCAATAAACCGCCGGTCTATCAGGGAATGAGAAATGTCACAAGGAGCTGGCTCAAGTGAATATATATTGAACCTCTGTGGTGCCGTATATACTCAATAGGTTGACGCCCTCTGCTACCAGGCGTGTTCCTAGGTCATCTGGAACAGCAGCTCCGGCGTATCCTACAAAGTCGAAACTCGCTAACGCCTTGACGCCTTCGGGGGTTTCGCCGAGTAGCTGATGTTGCGCGTCAGCTTTGAATGACAGATAAAGGAGGGAAAAATGACCTTGATCACATAGGGAACAGCATAACATTGTTTCACTGGCGGCGAGGCTGCCAACACGGCGCATATATTGGCGGAAGTGAGGGGGAGGTGGGGCGGGAACAGAGTGATCGGTTTCGTCGCATACATGCATCGAAAACTAGAGAGCAAGTCAGGATCTCTGAAACAACACGAAAAGAGCAGTAACTTGCATCGCAAAATGCCCATATCCATGATAAACAGGTAGTGTACTGAAACCAGGTCTATTCTGGTTGAGTGCTATGTTGGCGATAAATCCACTGTGGGTGACAAAGACCGGTTTTGGAAAGCCAGTCTAAACAATTTATTGGTTACAGCCCAACTGGTGCCCATGAATCACATACCGAGCCAGATGAGTGAAGAATGACTGCAGGTCTAGCGGACTCTTGTTCAGGAGTTAATGCAGCGGGAAATTCGTTGATTTTCGCCATTTCGACGCCATCCTCGCCCCACAGAGGGAATCGTTTATCGAGGACCAGCGTCAACTCGTAGTCCTGGGATCTAAGAATCGCCTGAGCCTCATGAGCCTCATTGGTGAACCTCTCAGAATAAATAAGATGCGAAGAGTTGGTGATCTTGCACAGATGGGCGATGGCAGGCACAGAATTGTTGACGGACAAGAGAAGCGCCGCGAGACCCAACTTTGCAAGGGCTATTTCTAGCAAAGTCTCGTCGAAGGCTGAGGTGGTATAAACGGCAATGACCTGTACAGGTGGAAGGTCTCCTGGCTGCTGAGCTGCTCGTGCGAGACCCTGACTTGAGTAATACCATGCTACACGATCGACAGCTTTTTGAACTTGCGAGTAACTATAGACGTTGCGCCGTGACCAACATGCAAACGAACGACAGGACAACACACGTCAAAGATCTCAGCAGAATGTTGTTATTGGCCTCAGGGATGCCTGTGTAAACGGCAGGATAGTCAGGCTCATCTCGAGCTCGGATTGCTGCATAACCTGAGTACCCTTGACATTACTGGCAGCAGGAAGTACCAACCGAGTAACTGCGTCAAAGATTTAGCTTTGTAGACTGGAACAGGCATCGTTTCGCTGGGAATATGGAAGCAGACACGGAGGAAGATAGGATCGCCATAGTATCCCTCGCGAGACCAGATGCTTAAAGACAAGGATCCTGGATTGTCGGGCCGTGACCCGGGGTCAATCAGGTGGGAGGTTGAACTCTTCGTGCTTCACGGTCATGTTCGCTGGAAGGAGTTTTGTTTTTCCCGTTCTCCAGAGTGTTGCGGGGAAAGGTAGCGATAGTGATCGACGGCATCGGACGGTCCGCGGCCCGCTGCTCAGGCACTTGTTGAGCCATCGTACTCAGGCGGGAGTGTTGGAAGGAATGCATGCTGGGAGTTCACTGCTGCACTGAACAACTTGAACGACAATGACGAACTCCTCCGATTCTCTAAGCGAGCCGTTACGAAACTGGTTGCCGCCTTTGTGTTGTCAAGTTTCCAAGTTCAACCAACAACCACCTCGACCATCGGACTACACCTGAAAAATCAGAAGTTATGCGGACTGAAGAGATAGTGCACCGCATGCTCATGGACATGGCTGGTATCGCCCCGCCCTCAAAGGCGCGACAAGCATATCAGCAATACATGCACGAATCCAACGAGACTGTCATCAAGCCCGCCGTCGAAGCGCGGTGGAAATCGACCTTCCTGGAACCCGACGGAGTCACATTGAGGACCAAAAAACACCCCGACGCGTCGTTTCGTGCAAAGGTGGCGCGCGAGCTGTTCAGCAACCTGCCTGCGGATGAGCAGAAGGCGCTAGGTCAAAGGGCGAAGGACGAAGCGCGTGCAAATAAGGAAGCCTATGAAAAGATACTGAAGAACCCGAGCGACTCCCCCGAAGACCGGCAAAAGTATGCTCTTCGCCCATGCGAAAAAGCCAAGCTGAACGTTCTTTTACAAGATATATTGACCTCATTGGTCCCTTGATGACAGACTTTCTCGAGATGGTATATGAAGGTACTGGTCTGAAAGGGACTGTCGTTTTCGGGGGACCCGTTCCAGCGTATAACGACGAAGTTCGCACATTGACGTACGTGAAAATCGACAAGTTTTGCTGAGATTCTGAACATCCAGGTTGAAACCACAGAGTATCCTATGGCACTAATAGTGACGGTGTCTCGTTTCCCGAATGGGACAAGTCGCGATTCCAACGTACAATACTGGACCCCTTCAAAGAGATGTTGACGTTGTCCTGTATGTTTCAGTAACGCACTCCAATTATATCTGACGGGTTCGAACTGAATTCCTACAGCGCAGACACAAGGTGTGGAAACAGCCGCGCCTGAAGCCAGCAGCAGCAGGATCCCCTTGCAGGATGGAGAAGCCGAAGACGACTGGATTGACGATGATTCAGACCGTGACGGCGCAAGATCCGATGACGAGTCTCAGTCTGAATCGACCACCGAGCAAGTGACGAAAAAAGGGAAAGGGAAGGAGAAGGCCAGAGCAACGTCCACGGACAAGGAAGCCAGGAAGAAGGAGAAGCGCGCCAAAAAACGCGAACATAAGAACAGGAAAAGGTCGGCAGACGGCGAGGGCGACGTCAGAAGGAAGAAGAAACACCGCACTGAGGAAGACCACGGAGGGAGTTCTATTGGAGGTAACATAGACGCGTTCGCTTCACGAAACCAATGGGAGAACGCTCATTACATTGCTGGCAAGTCGTTTTCTCATTGACACGCAGTACTCGACTGATAGGCAGACTATAGGATCGGATCTAGAACAATACAGTGAGCCTGAAGGGAGGTGGGATGCGATGAGTTCATTCTCCGGTGAAATGCTTCCACTCCATGAAAATCCTGATTTCGGGAGAGGACCTTCGACTTAGTACAAACGACGTATGTATCGGCTCTTCTCCCAAATTCTGGGCTCCGCGACCGGGCAAGTAAGATGTGCACTAGGGGCACTGGCTGCCACTGGTCAAGCAAGATTGCTAAAGCGCTGAAGTAGCGTAGCATCATATATGTAGTGCTGTCGCTGGAATTATTGCAACTTGTCTCTAACCACAATCTCAAGCTTGTTTACGACGACGAAACCTCGCGCTTTCTCATACGCCTCTCAGCAATTCCGCCGCAACCGAGCCCTAGAATCCGTGCGTGTACTTTCGAACAGCGCTCAGTCGAGATTTGAGCATGTGAGTCGGAAATTGAATTTTCTATCAGTACAAAACCCAGTTAATCTGGGGCAGAAGAAATACACAATGGAGTCAAAAAAGAAGTAGGGGTATGTGGTCATAAAGAGAAACAATAAATCATGAGCAATAATTGTTACTTATGTCTTATATAGCGTATGTGGGCAATGGTGAGGACGAACATATTCTAATATACGTTCTGGAACCCTCCAACGGGTTGCTGGTGCTGCATGGATGGCGACGGGGTGCCCATCTGCATCGGCGTCATAGGCGGTCGAGGTGGGGACTGGGACTGGGAGATGGAGGGCATCGGCGAAGGGCTATGATGCATGTGGGGAGACATCGAGTGCCCATTCAGCTGCCCGTTCATCGCGCGCATGCCGTTACGCGAACCGTTGGCAGAGGGAGTACGAACAGGAACAGGAACAGCGTGTCGATGGTTTGGGCTGGGAGACATGGAACCGCTCATGGACCGATTCATAGCACCATTCATTGCGCCGTTCATGGGTCCACTCATGCCGTTCATGCTACCGTTGATAGCACCATTCAACGACGAACCGGACATGCCCCCGTTCATCCCTCCACTCATCGCTCCATTCATCCCCGCACCTTCCATCCCATTCATCGCCGAGTTGGGTCGCATGGGAGCCGACCAACTCATCTGTCGCGTGGGCGGAAGCTTAAGATTTATATTCGTGCCTGTTCCAAGCGCCATATTGAACGTCGTGCCATTAGGTACATGCATGTATCCCGGGTTAGGCATGGGTCGATTTCCCTGACCGTTGGCCTGCATCACCGCTTGCATGTCCTGCACCCCCAAACCAGCCTGGTTTGGCGGTGTGTTGGCAAAAGCAGCTTGGATGAGCTGCTTCTGATGCACGCTGAGACTGGACGAGGGTTGAGGCATGAACTGAGCTGCGCTCATATTGGAGGAAGGGAACCCGTTGATTGGACCTCCATTCATGTTTGGTATGGGATAGTTATTGACGCCGTTGACGCCATTGACATGCTGATTCACTGATTTAGGCCGGGCGGGGGAGTTGACGCGAATCGGAACATTAACAGGAGCCATGAGGTTGTTGGGATCTGGGGGCTGATGACTGGGAACAATCCCGTTTGGAAGCGCCATTCCATGCACGACCGCATCTGGGTTGGATGGTCCGACATGAGGCATGTTGATCGCCCCATTGCTTACCGGGGGCGTGGGCGAGTGTTGTTGTGAATGCGGATGGGGAGGAGAATTGCGAGGGGGGGATGTGTGGCTATGCATACTATTGACAACAGGAATGCCAGGTGGCCGCATGCCCCCGTTGGATGATATCCGCAGATGCTGCCCAGCTGCTGGCATAGGCTGCATCTTCTTCATTTGAGTAGATATGGGAGTACCATTGGGAACAAGCGGAGGGGGGCCGTTCGAAGACGGCTGCGACACCATAGGGTGGTTGCCGGGAGGGAATGGTCGCGAGACACCAGAAGCGTCTCGACGAGTCATAAGGAATGGCACGCCCAGTCTGAAACCCAAGACCTTGGTCATTTCTCGGGATCCATCCGTCGGCGCAAAGAGGAGAGAGGTGTCTGTCATAAGACCCTGGTGGTCGTTTTCTGAGAGTAAGCACATAGCATGGCGCAGATATCTTGGAACGACAATCAGTCTGCAGTACCTTTGCTTCGGTGAAAGGTCTTACTTTGGATCATATTCATCGGTCAATACTCTGTCTTGTTCATCTAGACCGTTGAGACCAGCAGCAGGAGAATCGTCGGAGTCGAAGCGCCATCGTTCTGACATGCGGTTGAAATCCTCTGAATCCATCTCATCGTCCGAAGCAGGCGGTCCGAATAGACTCGAACGACTTTGTTTAACGATGGGAGCGGGAGTGGGACGACGTCGATCTAACATAACACGACCGCCGCGGCCAATGCGGACACGCACGGCACGATGAGGTGGCGCGTCCTCCGATGGTGTCGAGGACGCCGGGCGGCTGAGGGCATCCGCAGGTGGCACATATTTGAATAAACGCGAAGTGTAAGGAACTGGAGCCTGCTGATATGAATTCTGTATGATTTCTTAGCCCAATGAAACGAGAGATATAAGCTAAATGTAACTTACACTGACGCCGTCCTCCCAGTGGTGGTCTTTTTGTCGTGTCAGCTCTATGTCAATCTTGCTCTGAATCATTGCGTAGCGTGCTTGAGGTTTCATGGCAGGCTCGACTCGAGCAGAAGGCACAGAGACGGCGGAATCATTGGGAGTTCTGATCTTGAGACCTGGTAGACGCCTGCCCAAAAGGTTAGCAAAGCACTGGGGTCAAGAGGGATCCTTACGATGAGGATGAGGTCTCTAGTTTTTTCGGAGGTCTCTCCTTGTCAACCAGTAGCTCTTCATCTGCCTTGTCGCCCAGAGTGGGATACTTGCGTTTCAAGTCAACCACAGCCTGCCGTTTTTCCCAAACAGCCTGCTGCTGGCGAGCGCTTTCCTGCTTGAGCCCTTCGCGCGCTAGGACGGCCTTGGCAAGATCAAAGGGATAGCTGAACTCGCTTTGCAGACGCAAGAGTTTATCGGAAGACGTGATCTGCGAGGCTCGGGTTTTTCGAACGGCTTTAATTTCACGCCTGCGGAAGCAGATGTACGACTCATTCAAGACATCGCCCTCATCAAACTGCGCGAAAATCATCAGGAAACCGTTGAAATGACAGCTCAGAGAAATGCACCATACATTTAAAGTGGGGATAATCCGGCGTCCCTCACGCTCGAGCCGACGCTCTTTCCAATGAGGATAGATAGCCCGGGCTATGCGAACCAATGTGGAAGGCGGCGGAATCCATGACGGGACCACAAAGGCGGCAAAGTCTGCCGGAACCAGCGGTGATGAAAAGGTATCTTGGTAGTCTGCAAAGGGAGGGAACGGCATGCCTTCCAAACTCTATCGAGCCAGTTAGACCAGGCGTAGCGTTGCAAAAGAAGGGGACACTCACAAGATGTAGATGTTCAGTCTTTTCATGCGTCACCTTCTCGAACAGACCCATCGCGAGTTCGAATTCGTCCGCTGAGATCACAACAGCTGCAGAAGATTCTGGCTCCTTTCCCTTAGCTTTCGCGCTACGGGAAGACGTGCGGAGGCCAGAGGCAGACGACATGGCACCCTGAGCACTAGTGCCTTCGCCGCGTGCCTCTTCATTATTCTTGTCGAGCCACTCTTGATCACGCTCGTCGAGGTAATAGGTACACTCATGGGCGAGTGCATAATTCACGCCTTCCTCAACGGTGGTGGATGTGCAGACATAGGTGACAGGGTCTTTCCAAGTGTAAAGAGGCTCGTAACCGTCGACGATGCCAGTCGAGTCGGGAGTGGGGATGTAGGCGGCAGGCTGAGCGGGCTTCTTGTCTTCGGACTTCTTATCCGCACCCCGAGACGGTCGTGGGGGCGCGTAATTCCTGGCTGCAGCCTCTGACAATACAGCCTGCAAATGATGTTCCTAAACGGGTGCTTAGTCAGCAGAACCGCGGGTCACACCGCCACCGGCGTGGCACAATGTGATTGGCTGAGACAAGCTCACGTTGGCGTCGTCCTGGTCCACGCCGGCGACAGCGAGATTGGACCTGCTCTTCTCATCGTCTTCATCGGGGATGATTGGATCTGTGTCGAGTTCACCACGGTGGATTTTGAGGCGATACTTGTTTGTGATGCGGTTGCGGTTCCGGAGTGTTGTAGGTGGATGCACAAGGCGGGGCATGTCATGGAGAAATGGAAGAGAATAAGGGAGATTTAACGGAGGGAGGAGGAGGGACGGGTGTGGGGAGGATTATTCGGCGTGCGACGTCTTTGCGAAGGTGTCGGCACGGCGGACTTGGGTAAACAACGCTCCGTCTTTGCGAATGTCAATGGGCCCGGCCGGCAATTCCCGATGATGCCAAACAGTCACATGTGACATACATTCCTTCGACATACAAGGCAATAATGCAATAGTAGATCTACCTGAGCAAGGGCAGAGGATGAGTGTCGTTGGAGGGTCCGCAAAGCATTTGGAAACGCACCTAAACTTATCGCCGGTTCCGCGAAAAAAGCTAACCCCGCATCTCCTGCCATCCGGGTCTTCCTGTCCGAAGAAGACCAATCCATAAATCCCGCGTGCAGATACAGACATGCCACCTGAGAAGGGAGATATAGGATATCGGGTGGTGGGGGCGTGCTCGTCACAGCCTCATCAGGCGGGTCGACGATTAGCACCCTTGCAACCGCACTGTACTTACTTGGGCGTTCCGTTCGAAGAAAGGCATTCGGGACATCGACGCTCACCTGAATGTCAAGTCATAGTACTAGAAAATAATCGCTTTAGATGAGCTTTGAATACAAAAGCTCCAAGAAAAATCAGCATACGCGCCACAAGGGGTAAAATGAAAAACACGCTCACCGACGCTTGCAACGATTATAAGCGCCATCTAGCTACAACAGCGTGTTTCGGACGACGAGAATGAGAGGCGGGAGCAACACAGGCGCGTAAAATAGTTGCTACTGCGTTTCAAGACACGGGGGTGCGGGATGTCACTGTGGCGACGCTGTGCAGTGTGTCCAGGACAGAAAAAAGGTCTCCTCGGCCGTGCCTCGTTTCAAAGCTGGGAGAAGTGTACACAATAAGCGTTGGGTGTGAAGGACGCCGTCACGCGAGGTTTCGAGGGCTCGAAGACTTACCTGGTTATACTAGCCGAACACTATAATTACTCTAGAATAGCGCGGGAAGAGGTGTAGAGGCAGTTAGCCGTGGATGAGAAGGCATGGGGGCAAGGGAGGGATTGACGGGATAGGTAGTACACGGTGAGCAGGCGAGGGGTGTGGGTGTTCGAGGACAAGGAAGAGAGTGATCATGAAGGGGAAGGCTCACACGTGATGGGCATCATCTCTTCCAGACCACGTACGTTACCTCGCATTTTTTCTTGAAACGAACCACCTACGCAGTTTCAGCATCTCCTCCTAGGCTCGAAGCTTGAAGTCTAAAATTCTAGGCCGATTTCAAAGAAACCTTTCGCATTTCGCTGAAATCGAACTCAACTCAAAGTAATTCGGAATCCATCAATTAATCAAGTAACTGCTAGCCAGTCAAAATCCGAGTCATCGTCGCGTATTCGGGCCTCTCCATGTACGAGACAGTCATACACGACCTCCCGGGGCGCAAGTCGCCAACAGAACACACCTCAATCACGTCCGCCCGAGGTTCCAGCGATTCGTCGAGTTTCTGGACAAAACGCTCAGAATGTCCAAATCGATCTGATTTTACTGGTCCAAACTCTCTGTCGCACATATGCTCATGCCCCCCGGCGCCGACATCTGTCTGTCTCACGGTAGTAATCCAAATTACACTGCTCCTTCGCTTTCTGTCCACCTCCACCTCGGTGCTTCGGGATCAATGTGGTAGCTTCATTCTCGAGATGTTGACTGCTTGACAAACTACGAGTTCGATCCGAATTTCGTCTCTCAAATCAGCTCCTTCGACGTTGTGGGTAATCTGAATCAGTTGGACTTGGGGAACTGGATTAGTCGTGTGCCGACTCAGCTGCAGGTTTAACAGAAGGCAGTTGGAAGAATGTTCAGTACGTTCCTGTATTTTGTTCGCCTGCCTAAGTCGGATTCGGACAAAGATGGAGAGGGTGTAGAGAGGAGGGTTGCGTCGAGTTCATTCTACGGTAGAAAGTGTTGACTTCGGGGGGGAATTGCGGGCATGGATTGTTTCAACTGAGGTATACCATGCCATTTACCTCGAATGAAAATTGCATCATGATACCTACCAGATGAGACTCGAAGAGATATAGATTGTTTTGTAGTTCACAATTAGATTCGTGGACAATTCGCAGAGTCTCTAGAGCCCAGTTTCCTGCATCCAACGGCTAGTTTTCGGCATTTCAGCACTTGGCCCTCGACTGCCCTCGACCTGGGATTTGGCACACTCTGTACACTCTCTGTACACGCTGGCGGCTCACCGGACCGAGCGAACGCTCACGGGATCGCTAGCTCGAGCGCGGCGTCAGGTGTCCTCGTACCACCACTGCAGAACGGTCCCCATTGCCATCATTCCCGACAAGCGAGATATCAATTCAAGAGTCTACTGCGAGGCATGCTTCGGTTCCTGAGTATACGGCGGCCCGATCTCAAAGCGCTTGAAGCTTCTCGGCCATTCGGTTTTCCATAATGCGGCGCCCGTGGGGTATCTCATAAGTGACCTTGGTTCTGAAGATCTTTGTCGGATCTTCTTTCTCTCAGTCTGCATCATGTCCCTCGACGCGAAAACTGAGAAGGCTGAGGTCGAACACTCTGAACATGTTGTCCCAGCCGTTGGCAAGGACTTGGAATGGGCCAACCGCGACGATGTAGCCGACGTGTCGCGCAAGAGCGGGATATTGGGTTACTTCCTCAAGAAGAATCCAAGCCCGGAGTTCATAGCAGATGTTGCAACTATGAATGAAACTGCTCTCGACCCAAAGGAGGTTGCCCGCATGTAGGTGAATCTTCGCTATGGTTGTTCTCCATTGATTCCTTTCCTTGTAGAGAACGAAAGATTGACTGGTTGGTATTGTTGTGGACCCGTATTACTTTGGTAAACTAACCCTTGCCAGGCTGATCATTCCAGCCCTGTCTGTCTGCTACATGGTGTGTTTCTCGGCTGGCCGACTCATGCCGTGGTCTTATGGGCGTCCAGTTCTATTATGTCGACAAAACCACCCTTTCCTATGCCGCCATATTTAATAGTCAGTACTCTCTAACCTCTTCTCGCATATCTATATTGACGTATTACAGTCAAGAAGGATCTGCATTTAGGCAAATCAGAATATGTACGTATTTCGTGCTGTCGAGAGTCTCCCTCTCCAATAGCTGATTACATTCCACAGAGCTGGCTCTCCAGTTTGTTCTACTGTAAGTACCGTCGTTCGAGCTTCGCCTAAACTAATTCGCCTGAAAGTCGGCTGGGTCGCGTGGGCTTTCCCCACAAATTTACTGATGCAGAAGTTCCCCTTGAACAAGTACTTGGCGGCGAATGTCAGTTTCCCCGAAACACTTTTGATCCCGGCCATTCACTCCCTCCATTTGGCAGATTTTCGTATGGGGTGCTCTTCTCATGGCTCAGGCTGCCAGTCGGAACTTCACAGACCTAGCTATTCTGCGCACGATTTCCGGAGCAGCCGAAGGTATGCCTTTTCGTACGTACAACGTAACTGGTTAAAAAAAGGGAAAAAAACAGCAACGGCGGATCCGGCCTTTGTACTTATCACCGCGACCTGGTACACGCGAGAGCAACAACCTATTCGGATAGGGTAAGCTTACACTCAAAATTAAACCTTGAACTGGCTTTTGAATCTCGTTAACAGTTATTGGTATTGGTATGAAGGCGATTGAATGTCATTGAAAACTTGGTAAACCGATTCTATAGTGCTAATGGAATCGGAATCGGGCTTGGCGGTCTTTTAGGGTTCGCTATCGGTAACTAAACTTCTCTCACTTGATTGGATGACGCTGACAGACCCAGGCCATGTTTGTTTCTCGCATGTTTACCGCAAGATGGTTTTTGCTAAACCTCCAAACCTAACTTGCAGATCAAAGGTTCGATTTCACCAAGTAGCCTTCAACGATCTCTGACAACCGTCATAGGGTTACCGAGCTGGAAGTATGAATTCATCATCATTGGCGCTCTTTGCTGCAGTTGGGCAATTTTCATGTGGATCTTCATCCCGGACTCGCCATATCAGACTCACTGGTTCACTCGCGCCGAACGTCTCATTATCGTCAGCCGTAAGCGAGATGACCAGACCGGGACAGATAACAGACAGTAAATACTGTCCTTTTCTACTTACTGGATCAAGCGCTCAGTATTGTATAGCTGGGATCCATCGCAAGCTATTGAGGCCTTCGTTGATATCAAGACATACTTGTTTTTCTTGTTTGGGTTTACCGCCAATGTTCCCAACGTATGCTTTTATTTCCATTGCAATCTCTATGTTCTAATGCTCTTCAGGGAGGAACATCCAACTTGTGCGCAATTTCCTCCCTGACCTAATCCATCTGACTTTTTCTCTAGCGGGACATTGATTGTGCAAGGGTACGTCTTTTGCGGTTCTTCTAATGGATTAATCCGTGATTTCCATACTGTCCAGATTTGGCTTCAATACACTGCAGGTATACACGAACCGTAATTCCGCGCAAAGCTGGCCATGTCAATTGAAAATCGACAGACGACATTGATGCAAATTCCCTATGGGACTATAATCGTCGCATTGTCAGTACTTCCAAATCATACTGATAGTCTGAAAGCACCAACACAGTCCACAGCATCGTCGGCGCCCTCATCGTGAACAGCAAAGTCCCCAAAGGAAACCGCACGTATCTCATGGTTGCCACAACCATTCCGACTGTCGTCGGGTTCGCAATGGTCGCATGGGCAAAACCGAAGGCGGCGCGGCTCATCGGGTTTTGTATGTCGACAAGCCTTCTCAAAGCTCTGACATTAAATTAGCCAAGGGATCACCGGTGCCTCCAACGCGACATTCGTCGTCGGTCTATCTTTAGTGTCTGGCAATGTAGGCGGGCAAACCAAGAAAGCTATCGCGAGGTACGTATCAGGTTCTGGAAGGAGAAGTTCGAGCCTCATCTAGTACCTCTACACCAGCGCTGCAGTATTTTTGGGGGTCGCGACCGGGTAAGTCGTAATCCTGCTCACATCCAGATTCATCCAGCTCGCTGACGTGCAGCTTCTTCGTGCAGAAACATCGTTGGCCCGTTCCTATTCAAAGATTCCGAAGCACCGAAGTACCTCACTGGCGTTATCGGCTGCATGGTCTCTAGAATCCTCGAGATCTTCGTGATACTTGCGCTCCGACTGGTGTTTAGCAGGGCGAATGCCAAACGGGATCGTGATGTTGCTGAGGGTCGCGTACAATACGATGAGCGCCTCACCACCCTTCAAGACCTTTCTGATTGGAAAAATCCCGCGTTTCGATATGTCTTGGTAGGATTCTTCGGTCAAGAATGCCCGGTTCTCGTATTGACGCTTTACAGTAACGAACAGTCAATGAATGGCAAGATGCATGATTACTGTACAACAGCTGTTTCACCACAACCGCATTTTTTGCAAATGAAATTCACTCATGAACTGAACAATCTACTTCCAAAAAAATGCGAGCAGCATATGTATACAACAACAAGTACATGATGAAAAGAGTGATATAATGTGGATATACGAAAGCGTGCGTGAATTAGTCGTGGTTATAGGTAGGTAGGTGTAGATGTCCGTCAAGGTCGCCCAATTGCCCATATCACATCACAATGCATCCTCCCGAGCCTTTCGGTCGCGTACTCATCGAAACCCGAGCGGCTTCATAGAACACCTCCGCTACCCCCCGGTTGTGTTTTGAGCTGCATTCTGGGTGGAATAAGCACAGTAGTCACAGGTCAGATGTGGAGACATACCAAGGTATCGAGATGCTCGTATTCGTCGCGCAACAGCGAGTCCCTCTTCGTATTGCACTGGATGTGAGCCATAACGCATTAATCGTTCTTTCACGGGCCGATCGTCCCGAAGATCGCATTTAAGGGCTACGGATCTCACGATGAGAGAAGGGCAACAAGACATCGAAGCATTGCCTACCAACGAGGACGAGCTGAGTTGTGGTCAGAAAGGCATAGCATCGTTACAAGGACGCGAACCTTTACTCCAGGACAATATTCCAGTATCTCGTCCAACCACTATCGCACGTTGGTGAATGCGGCGCGCTTCTGGATGAATACACACCTTGGTCTCCACATTTTCTAGCGACACTGGGTTATCCACCTACCAGAACAGTGAGTCGTAGAAGCACCAAGTAGTAGCAAAGGACCGACTAACCGAGAAGCAGATCATAATAACGTGCGTCTCGGCGTATGAAAGTGACCGTAAACGGTCGAACTCTTCCTGTCCTAAGGAAGAGTGGGTATCCTGACAAGGTTTTCAAAAGCACCCGACCCACCCGCGGTATCCCACAAGCTGAGTTCGATCAATTGGTCGTCGACATAGATATCGTGCACATAGTTCTCGAACACTGTTGGTTCACTGGATACGACCGTCAGCTGACTGGTCCCCATACTCGATAGCACGACGCACTAGACTTGGCTGAAGAATCCTGTGTTACACGCAGTGAGTGCAAGTACAACGCGAAAGAAACACACAGATGAGCGCACCTCGTGTGAAGACGTTCAGGAGGGATGTTTTGCCTGCCAAATACAAGTGCTGCGATAAGGTTCAATGTGCGACGCGCATCCGCGCGAAGTGGGAGCGCACCGCAGGCACCGTCGCCGCAAACTAAGCGATATACTACGGTAAGTGGTGTACAAGTCGGATTGATCGGAAAGACACAGACCTACAACTTTTCGTTGCAGCTGGAGGCCGTATGCATTAGAGAGATATGATATCTGGCAAGGTGATAGCACGGACTGGTTTCCTCCCGAATGAACCGCGACCCTTTGAACTACACAGAGGCATTGCCAGAAACGAGTGGAAAGTTGGTGGAAAGTAAGAAAGAAGAGGAATTTGGGCATGTGACCTCGGCTATGGGAATGACGGCAGATCAATATCGCCAATTACGGTAGTGATGTGGGCGAAAATCCCGGGACCCCAGGATTCTCTCTCAGTAAAGCTCTCTGTTAGAGTTTGCTTTAGACTTCCGAAAAAAATCGGGTCGTCCACAAAAAAATTCCAACTAGTAGCATTTTTGTGCACTCGAAGCTATACATTGAATGTTATTGCGAACCAAACTATTTACATCTTCATATTTCATACTCAAACAACTTGCTCGACCCCAGCAGGCAACTTGTAGTCGCCTTGCTTCCTCACCTGGAACGACGGTCAACAGAGGCTTGACTTGTAGGATCACTAGCAAACTCACCTCATCAAATACAGTCATCTCCAGCAGACTCTTTCCGTGTCCCCAAAGCGCACTCTCCTTCTTCCCATCCCTGATACAGCGTGCAACCTCGTCGGCTTCGAAATGCATTCCATGTCCGATATACTGGAACTCCTTCTTGTCCTCACGCGCAACCTTCCCATCACTCAAGTATTGCACGGTGAACGATCTCGAGCAATATATCGGAGCCGCAACACGGATTATGCCTTTTTCACATCGTATCGTGACGCCCGGTTCTACAGCAGCTGCGTTGATACTGCAACTGAGTACGGCCTGAGCTCCGATTTTATCGAAATTGAGCGTGAAGGAGGTGTTTGCGTCCACTCCTGTCAGCGGCGTTTTGAGTATGCTAGCTGTGATCTTGGAGGGAGGTGTGGATTCGTTGAGAGAGTTTTCGTAAAGAGACATGATTGCCTAAACTAAAGATGAGTTGACGATCAAATGCGTCTAGGTATTTGCTTACCCAGACGAGAGGATATGGCCCGCTGTGAAACAAGATCAGTTTAATATACGGCACGGAAAAATTGGCAGACTTGCAGATCTAAAATAGCTCCCCCTCCAAGTGCCGGGTCGAGAATTCGGTGGGTCTTTGGAATATCTGCGTGTGCGTTTCAATCATCTTAGCATACAGAGTTTGGAACGACATACTCTTGATATCGAAGTCGCCAGATAGATCCGCGTGCACGACGACTGGTGCGCCAAGCTCCCCGGAGCTCAAAACCTTGATTACTGCCTGAGGAAGGGGCTGAAAGCGCGTCCACATAGCCTCCATGAAGAAAACGCCGTTCGTTTCCGCAGCCGTTAGTAGGGACCGTAATTCAGGAACATTGGAGGTGACGGGTTTCTCGCATAAAACGTGTTTCTTAGCGCGAATGGCGTCGAGAGCGTTGATGTAATGATAAGTGTGAGGGGTTCCAATGTAAATGGCATCCACGTCCTGAAGCAATCGTGTGAGCGGGTCAAGCAAGCAATTCGGCTCCGAGATGATAAGTACCGGATCCGCGTAAACTTCGTCGTATGTCCCGTAGGCTTTGATGCTCGAGTCTCCTCCAGCGTTGGTTTTGATGAAATCTTGGGCTGTTTCGACTTTACGCGATCCTACGGCGACCACCTTGTGCACAACATCGTCCACATTGCGCCTTTGCAATACCTAAGGCTGAATGTCGCGATTTGCTGCTTGGATTCCACTCACGTTTTGGGGTCAATGAGGAGGTCCTAGTAAGCTGCAGTCAATTATGTGTTTGACAAAGAGCTAGTATGACCACCTTTGTGAATACAGCGGACTGTCGCAGATTAGATGTGAGTTTGCGATAGAGTGGGAAAGAGAACAAACCCACAATATTTCCAGTCGAAATGATACCTGAGTCGGAATAAGTGATCGAATGCAATTGTTCGAGAGATTGTAGAGGAAATACCCCAGCGAAGGACAGTCGGATTTGCCATTATTTCCTTCTACGAATACGAGTTTTCCGTTGGTAGGTGGTGGGGCGAAGGAAGGAGGTGAGAGAACTAGAGATCGATGGACAAAACGGACCGCCGAAGAATGACATCGATGTCATCGTCGGGTTTCGCTCCGATGGTCCGATGCGACGATCCCCCAGCATCTCCCAGCATCCCGGAATAAACGGTCCAAGCGGTTATTCACATCACCATGTTTCTTCCTCCCATCCAAGACGTAGACGAGTCGAAGCTGGGAGATGTCCTCAGTATCCTTCTAGAGCCCTCAGAGATCCTTCACTCGACTCTTGTCCCCGGTCTCGCTACGTCCCTGGAGGCCGGCAAACGGTTCGCATCCTACCCAGACCTAATCGATGCTGCGATCGCACAAGTGTCAAGTTGGGATTTACCTTTGCGAGCCAAATTCATCGAGGGACATCCTCGCATCGGAGAGTCCAAGAACCTCTCAGCCCTGAGCGCAAAAGAGCAAGGCGCAGCGCCAACCGTTGCCCCTACTCCTCCCGAAGTCCTCGCTCGGCTCGCCCATCTGAACGCATGCTACGAGCGCTGCTATCCGGGACTACGATATATCACTTTTGTGAACGGCAGGAGCCGTGCGGCTATTGCCCTTGAGATGGAGGACGTCTTGGCAATTCCTCATTCTCTTTCCCCGGATCAGCCTCTGCTAGAAGAGATGACTCCGATAGATCCAAACTCGGATATATGGCGACACGAATTGGAGAGAGCTGTTGTGGATGTTGGCCGCATAGCGAAGAGCCGATTGAACGCTTTGAAAATCGAAGAAAGCAGGTATGCAATTGGTTCCATCCTTCCCTGTCACCGAACCTGTAACTCTTTTTAGCTGATCGAATCATGTGAACTTGTATCTCCTTGCAACTTCTCGTTCAACCTGGTTCTCCACGCGAAAATCGCCGTCGAGGATTATTGAGATCGGAGTGTATTTCTCGCTTCGTCGGGGATTTGGGCCACTGGGGAAACCAGATTAATCGAGCTTTATAGCCTTAAATACAACATTCGAAAGCGATAAGTCCACAGATCCAGTCAATAAAAAATCATAAATCAAGTTCCGGTCGGAAGGCGTCAGGAGGAAACAGAAGGTGAGGAACGCATATTAGCGTGGCCTCGCCGCTATGCAGACAAAGAGTGAGATTGGTTTCGAGGTATATGTAATGAATACTCACTTGTAGCTTATCTCGTCGTTCTGCCCACTCAGGGTTCTTCTTATACAGCTCAGCAAGCATACGCTCGACCATCTTCCGGTATTCTACGGCTTCCTGGTCCATCCTCCTCTTCTCCTCTCTTTCAGCAGCACTTCGCGCTCTTAAATTGCGCATGCGTTCCTCAAACTGTTCGCGCTGCTTGTGCGCCCATTGTTGGCGATCCTCCATACGGCGGCGCTGTTCTTCGCTAATATCCCCATCCCATTTAGGACTATACTGCGGCTTAAAGCCCTGCTGTATATCGTATGCCTGTAATACCTTTCAATCAAACTACACTCTTGATACGGAGGAAACTACCGCGCACGCGTCTTTTATAGACATCACGTAGAATCTCAAATGCTTCATGGACCTGATGTCGTTGTTGAGCTGCGGCAATCGTCCGGAATGGGTGTTTGCTCGTATCGCACCTGGTGAAACCTGGCTTCAGCAGCCTGCTTATCTTCGGGAGAAGCGTTTGGATCCAGTTTATCTGGATGTGTTTCCAACGCCTTCGCCTTATACGCTCGACGAACTGCAGCAACTCTTGAGCCTAAATTGGAGGCAAAAACCTCGTGTAGCACGCACTATCGTCTGCAGAAGCCGATTTCTCTACGCCTAAGGTGTCATAGTGATTCAGCGTGTAATGTGGCGGTAATGGGTCCATGCAGCAGAGAACCGGGAGCGAGACACGCCAGCCAGGATGGAGAAGGTAGCCGTAGCCGAAGTTGTTCAAGTTGAACGCGTCGAGCCCAAATGCGGTTAGTCGTCGATCATCGTCCTTGAACAACACATCAAAACAACCGCTTTGCTTCCAAATTTGTCAAAAACTTCAACAGTGGCTAATTCTCAACTAATCCTAAGAGTACACGTATTCAACACTTTGAACTGCAGCACAACCGTCTACACCGCTTTGCACACTGTTTTGTGCTCTTTCCAATGGGCCAGTTGGCACACCTTCCCGCAATATTGAACCACCTTGCATCGACCGCATTTGAGGAGCTTCGCCTGCGTGAGATATCCAGCCTTGTCACACGCCGCGCAGACATCTTTGTCCAAGCGTTCGTTCACCGTCTCCAGATAGGGTAGGGCAAAAAGCGGCGAAATTGCGACCCTTGTCATGAGCGGGGCGAACGGCGTCCACAACACGTCCTGGAGTATTGCGCCGAGCCCTACACCTGCACCGCAATCACAAAGAGGGTTCTCGAACATGTCCTTCGAGACAGGCATCCCGACAATCCCGTACCTACAAGTCTTCTTGTGCGACCATGTGCGGCAACGTTCGGCGAATGCTACCAGTAGATGTTTCCAAGCACCTACTTCTTTCCCGACAGTGATGATATCTATGGCGTCAAGTTCTGATAACAAGGCCACGATATAGGGTCCTCGCGGCCCCTTGACCAGGTCCTTGCTAAGGGTAAGCACGCAAGCGTCCATAACATAGGTGTGTGAAGCCGCATCTACGCGTATGCCATTGACATAGAGCACAGTATACATGCCTCCATTTTCTGGATCGGAAAAGGCAAAAGGACGCGGTTTGGTTGTGGGATCGACGAAGTGGCCGAACAGCTGCAGAATGGTGTGCTTGACGAGGACGAGAGGATTTTCCGCCAGGCTTTCAGCTCCCAATGCATGCTCACGATCGGACATGGCCAGGAAGCAGTTGAAATTAATCATTGGTTGCTGTTGATTCTGGATATTGCCCGGCAAGAGTGGAAGTGAGTCCAAATTGAGCCGGTGGATACCCCATGCAATGGGATACTGGTTTTTAACGACAGCAGTCGTGAACGACAATTCAGTCGAAGCCAGAAGAGGGCGAACGGGAACTTCAAGCTAATCATGGCATCAGCGACGATACATGGAACGACTGCAATACAACACTGACCTCGATCCAACCCGACGTCCGTGCAATCTTGACTTTGGTTTTTCTGCCGTCGATTGGGAAGGGGTAAACCAACTCTTTTTCTCTGCCATCGATCTGAACTCTGATGGCGCAGGGTGACATTTGTACGTGACTGACGCCGACTCCTTTGAGGCTGATCTGTGGCACCCACCGCGCAGACATGCTCGAAATACGAGAATCGTCGTCGAGAGACACAGATACCAATGAAACATCTTGCTTTGGGCTCGATATCGGCAGAATGCGACCGGGCATGTCTGTGATATGAACGTGAGCAGTGTCCATAATGTTGGTGGTGTATAGCTGCAACTGCAGTCCCAAGTCCCTGGCGAACCCCGCAGAAGTCGACGGAGTGGGATGAAGTCCGAGCGAAATACGCATGTATTTCGGGTCGTCAACGAGGAGGTTGAAAGTGGGGAGACAAACCGAGACGACGAGCGGGGCCGTTCCCGACCAACCTTTGGGATCTTCCGTGATATCTACTCGAGTGTCACTTCCGGTCCCATGCACGGAGACGGTCCCCAGCACAGCTCGGATAGAAGAGAAGATATTCGTGAATGTGCGACCTTGCAACTCGCATTGAAACATAGGCGAACCCCTCCGTCGCGTCTCCAGTATGCGTATCTTTTCCCTCGGAATGACGAGCACAAGCGACACGACGGATGGCACCTTCTTCCATTCTCTGAATAGGCTGTGATTCCGACTGATCGGTGGGGGTTTGCTCAGTATATCAACCTCATACACGCCTCGAAGATGAAGCTGGCAGCAGAACTCTTGGTAGTTATTCGAGCCCATGAGCAGAGTACGGTCCTTGTGTAGCCGATCGAAGATGTGATGCATAACGGCCGACCAATCTGAACGAATCCTGGACTTGACAACTCCCAACAAGGCAGCAAACGTCGCGCGGTGATAATGGAATATGTCGGGTCCAGGTTCAGACCTAGACATTATCCTTGACATATCCTCGTCCGCGAACATCTGTTCGTATACCCCGAACAATAGATTCGCCAATGCGCAGGCGTCAGAGAAAGACGAGGTGATGTCAATCTGAGTGTCGGTCAGGTATGGGTATTTCCATGAGATCCTCTCGCGATATGAGACAGAGTCCAAGATCTCGTGGGTCTTGGTGGAAGACGTGAATTGGGAGACACATCCCACGGGGGCGACGCCTAGAAGGACGCTAATAGTGGAAATGTCGGCGCATAGGAGCTTTGTGAGATTCGAAGGCTTGGTTTTGCCTTCATCTTTGTCGATCAATAGCGAAGTGTGCAGAACTGAGGAAGGGCGGCGGGCAAGCAAGGGAACTGCAGTGATCAATACGTTCAGCACTCCAACGTGGTCAGCGATGTTCGATGTCTCGATCGTGTCGAAACCAGTTGTGGCCGTCGACACAGCGAAGTCGCCGTCCAAAAGCAACTCAGCTACGCTCCAAGGAGAGACGTAAGACGGGGCATCTGAGCCGCTTTTCAGATGGCTGAGTTTTTGACACAATGCAAGCGCGTCGCCCGCGAGCAGCTGGATGGTGACCGGCAGTTGAGAAACTGTTTTCTTGAAATTAAGACACCACTGCTCAAACTGAGATTGCGCGCACGACACCAAGTCGTCGGCAGTTATTTCATCTTTCGACGCACAGTGAAGCACTGCCGAAGCTAGGTGGAAACCTTGCAGCGGGTACGTTCCATAGTGGAGCGAGCAGTGGTCGCCGACCAAGGAAGGCGTAGAAGAATTGGAATAGACAAATGTCGGATTGACCAGTGTTGCAGCGGCAACCTCTGCTGACGAAGCATAGACGATTCCTGTTTTCCAATAATGATGGAAATGCATGGTCGTGATCGGAAGAATTTTCTCGGAGAGCAAGCCAGATGAGCTGGAAGTATCGTGAATCAATTTGTGGCTGCGACGATCCTCCCACTCGCGGGTAAAGCAAGAAAACAGCTGGGTGTGTTTGGCATTGGAAAAGCCTTCGCTCTGAGCGTATAAGCCCAGGTGATGGTGCACCTGAGACAGCGTGTGGGTGCTGCAGAATTTGAGGAATTTAGAGTACGGGGATTGATGCCATGACTGTAGATCTTTGGTGAAAACGACGAGCTTTTTGCACTGCGAGATGAGTAGTGCGAAAGACGCTTTGTCGAGTTTGATATGATAGAATATATTCCATACGCGCTTGTTTGGATGGTTGTCGTAGATGAGTGAGAGGAGCAAGACGTTACGAGCTGCAGGGGAAGATGAGCACGATGTAAATTCATTCTTCCACGACGTACTGAGAACGGCTGGTTCGATGTCACAACATACAAAATCGAGAGTAGGTCGGTCTGGTGGGCCACGAACAATTATTCACATTGCCACTATGTAGTACAACTTTTGTTACTCACGGATGGGAGGATCGGCGTGAAGCGTGTACAAGATGTTACGAGGATCTCCGCAGCCAAGAGAGAGCACGGAGGCTGGGCTCTCTGGAGGGAGATTGTCGGTGAGGCAGACAGGCGAGCTGTTACCGATAGGATAGAAAAACGAGCGCGGCCAAAGCAGAGGATGCGACATGGTAGACAAAGAGAGACCTCAGAGACCCAAGACATGAGGCGGCCGTATCCCAGGCCTTTGTCCATTGGCGCGCGTCTATAATTCAGTTATGCTTTCAGGGTCGACCATAGCAGAAGGCGTCATGGTCAGGGTTGAGAGCATTATTTCAGGCGCGATGACGGGATGCCGAAGGCAACCACGATGAAGTATCGAGAATAAGATTGCCCATGGAAACCCTGGTTGGAGTGTGTTCGACAGTTGAAGAGGAAGAACGAAAGAGGTATCAAACTTGCCAAATCAAGACAACAATCAAACTCTCATCTGTCTTTTCTTTCTTTCTTTTTGAACGCTGTAAAGATGCATCAAAGTCTGCGAAACATTCTCAGTGCATCGGTAAAATAACAAGGGGATTCAGTAGAGCCGGGAGACATATACATAGCCAATCGACCGGCAAGGCGAGCTTTGCTGGTGAGCATTTGATCCCGTCTGAGGGCATGATTCTTTGCGGAGACCCAACGATTCCAAATCTCATTGAAGCACGCAATATCTCAATGAGGGAAGGACACCAGGTTCCCAAAGAGTTTTAAACCGTCAAGAGTACATTAGTAGACGTAGCCCAATAGCTTTCCACCGACGTTCTTGCGCCTGGCCTCCTCGTGGTCCAGGATACCGCTGGAGGTGGTCTGCAATCAACGCGTCAGCCATAGAACAACATATCGAAGGTACGAGGAAACCCACCATGATGATAATCCCGAAACCACGAGCGGGAAGCAGCAAGTTGACCCAACTCTCGATCTGGGTGTGCTGGACGTTGAAGCGGGGAGAGATGACGCCGCATTTGTTGAGGCGCCCGTTAAGCTGGATGACAATCTTGCCTGAACGGTGGTCGTCGATGATTTCGAATTCGTTGATGTAACCTTTTTCCACGAGGTTAGCACGAGTTTGAAGAGAAAAAAAGCAATGAAGGAAAAGTAAAATAGGGAGAAAAAAATGTATGCCCATCTGTGAGCCCGCAGCCTAGGAAGAAGTGAAGGTGTGGGTTGTTTGGTATCCGGGAACTGGAATATGATGTTCCGAAGCGTTAAAACGAATAACGGGTAGAAGCAAGACCCACGTCAGCCGTAGTTATCACTCCGGGAGCAACGACAGAGAAATAAACGGCGAGAAAAGCTCATGAGAGACTAACCGTGGCGCTGCATGACAGACAAGAACTTTACAACAACTTTTGAGGAAGGCCGGATGAGGACCTGACGTTTGCCGCGACGCTCGGCATTGACGATGTTGTTGAGGCAGTCGTTCTAATGTACGATTAACGCAGAATATTGCGGCAAGGACGAAGGAACGTACGAGGACGGAAACGCGGACCATTTTTTTTGCTAGGTTAGTGGTGGATATAACCCAAGAATGAGTGTCGTGCTATGGAGAGCGCGAGTCAAACGGGCTGTCGGAGGAGAGGAATGAGAACTCGACGAGGGCCAGAGATCTGAGGAGAGCTGGGGCAGTCGTATTTACCTTGAAGATGGACGACGGAAGGAAACAACCAAAAATTCGTTGATGGTGGCTTTGTTTGTGTTAGTCCCCCAGCTGCCTAGTTCCCACACTCGTCGTCCTCCAGCCAATTATCTCTTTGCTTCAAGATGGCATGTATCTCCTCATCGTTGCTCGCGGTCTTGGCCTCATATTCTCTCTTATATAGGGTCGCGTCCGTACCAAAACCACCAAGCGTGCCTCCCGCGTTCTCATTGAAAAATAGTCTGTGATTCCGCGCACAGACGCCGAATTTCTTGCTCAAATATCACTTATTCACCAGCTACCCCCGCCTCACCCTCGACTTCCACACCAACAAGCGTATCATCGATGAAGTCGTCAGTAATCTTGTGCAAAACTTGCCTTTTTGTGTAGCTCAAAGTGGTTGCAGGCGGTAGTACCTTCGAAGCGCCTGCGCAACAAAATCTCCGGCTTCACCACCCATCTTATGCGCCGTATTCAGAAGGGTCCCGTTCGCGGCATCTCCTTCAAGCTGCAGGAGGAAGAGAGAGAACGCAAGGACAACTACGTCCCCGAAGTTTCTGCTCTTGATACCTCGGCGTCCGGAGGATTGGAGATCGACCCCGACACCAAGGTCTGTCCTACAAGTGGCGCTAATTGTCTCTCGAATCCGACTGAATGCGTGTATCTTAGGCTCTCCTCACGGCCCTCAACTTCGATTCGATTCCCGTCCAGGTTGTTGTCCCTATGACTGCGCAGCCTGAGCGCGGACCCGGTGGCCCCAGGCGGGAGAGGCGGAACGTTCCGGGCGCTGCTCCCCGGTAAACGTATCCTTCTATTTGCACGAGTCTTGTCGAGGCTGAAGTATGGTACATGTCTTTACGCGCCAAAAATCATTATGCTATGCCATATCTTCCTTGCCAGATATACAGACCCTGATTGTTATAACCAGCCTACACTCAGCTCTTGACTTCGACCTTCCTTCGCTCTAGTTTTACACTGACAAGGTCGTCCAAACCACCGTTGAAATCACTCAGAGTTTTTCTTTTCGGAGTATCGGCCGATTACGTGTTCGGCATCAGAATCTTATAAGATAAGATCACCGAGAACCTTTGTTTGTCCTCAACCTTCTCAGAAGCTAGCCTCGACCTCGTCGTTTGCACGATGTCGGAAACAACCGCCAGCCCTGCGGAATCTACTCCCACCGCGGCTGCAGCTGCTCCTGCTCCTGCACCCGTCCCAACCCCCACGGCCGCCCCGTCATCTGTAGACGCTGAGATGCCCGCTAAAGATAGTCCTGCACCTCCCCAGCCCGGAGCGACACCTAGTGTCCCGGAACCAACGAAAGAAGCAGCTCCTGCCGCCACCAGCACCCCGGCTGCATCCGAGAAGTCCGAGCCTCAGAATGCTCTCACCGAGAAATTTACGGGGTACGAATGGAAAGCTTTGACCGAATTCAGGGTATACTAGCTGCATCCCATATCTCGACGCGTTCATGCTGACTGAGTCGTGTAGAAATTGGTTCCCGAGTCGCTCGCTAAAGCCTACAGTGAGAAGACCGACGCCAAGACCACTGCCATTACTCTTTGGGGTGTGCGGATAGACCCCAATGACCTCGTCGATGCGCGTACAAGCGTTGTGCTCATGAAATTCCTTCGTGCGAGGTAATGCTTCACTTCCCTATGCATTATCCAGCAATGACATGATCTGATTCATGACATAGAAATCTCAATCCCTCTGCGGCTGGGGAAATGTTCGTGGCTACCCTCCGCTGGCGCGACGAGTTCAAGGTCGACGATGCGCTCAAGGAGGAGTTCCCCCAAGATGTATTCGGTAGTCTCGGGCATATATACGGCAGGGACAAGGAGGGTCGACCCGTCGTGTAAGTCGATGTTTACTTTTAGTTGCCAACCTCAAATTGATTCGAAACTCCAAGATACAACGTCTATGGAGGCAACTCAGATCTAGACGCTGTCTTTGGCGATGTCGACCGTTTCTTGCGATGGCGTGTAGCATTCATGGAGGTAAAATTTGGGCTTGCTTGTCTCCTCTTGTTTCTGAAATAATTTCCTTAAGAAATCCATTGCGTTATTGGACTTTGCGAATGTCGATCAGACAATTCAGGTCCATGGTAAATTTTCTGTCCCTTTTTCTTCGGGTTGACTTACATCTGCGTACAGACTACGAGGGTGTGAGCATGTCGAGCCGGACGCCCGCGTCCAAGGCTGCGGCTTCACAAGCCAGCGCCATATTCTCCAACCACTACCCTGAGCTTTTGGTAAGTCTCAGCAAATTTATTGCCTGTTCAACCATCTCTCATGGAGGCGTCTTTCTAGTACAAGAAGTTTTTCGTGAACGTCCCCGGATACATGTCATGGCTCTTCTGGATCTTCAAGACCATTCTTCCCGCCGCGACATTTGCAAAGATGAGTGTTGTCGGAAGTGGCCCGCGCCCCATCGGAAAGGCGCTTCTGCCGTTTGTGGCGGCTGATGAGCTGCCTAAGAGGTATGGCGGGAACGCCGCCGCCGAGGTGTTCGAGAAGAAGAAGTAGATTGATGCGGTTGCGGCTATTTAATCGGACCTCACTCCATTCATCCCTATGCGATAATGAACTCACGATCATTCTAATTCATCTACTCAAGGATTTTTTTTTTTGTTTTCGGATACAAACAATATGACGACCTCCGTTTTCAAATCTGCGTTCCTGTGAGAATGGTTTCCTGAACGAAACACGGTCATGTGGTGAGTGGATCCTTCTCTCTCCCTGCCGTGGCGCGGCGGCAGCTTCTTTCCTGCCTTTCTGCTGGCAACCCTTCCGTTATCTTTGGGCTTCAAATGACAGTCACCATACCTTCAACCACCATTGCCCACGATGCTCAAGCCCTTCATTTCATGTCTTGCACTGCTGAACCTGGTGGCGGTAGCGGTATCTGCAACGAAGCACAAGATAGTCAAAGCTCCTCGTTTGGGACTCCAAGAACGTTTCGATGCTGATGCTGGTTCCAGTGGCCTTCCTAACAACCCTTTATTCATCGACGTTCAGATTTATTTCTTGTTCTTTGAGTGCTCCTGATCCTTGCTGTCCGATAGATGCCGCTGGACCATTTCAATTCAAGCGATCAGCGAACCTTCCCAAATCGTTATTGGGTGAATGATACCTACTATGAGCCAGGTGGACCCGTTTTCCGTGCGTCTTTCTGCGTTCCGTAGTGGCGAATGGTTTAGTTTGAAGTCGCCCAATAGTCTTCGACTCGGGAGAACAAAACGCTGAACCGCTGCTTCCGTACTACCTTCAAGTAAGGTCAAGTATTTCTCCCATGGAGAAATTACTTCAATGGTATCACAGGAGTTTCACGGCCTTTCAGCCATTATGCGTCTCGCAAAACGTTATCATGGTATCGCTTTCTTGTGGGAGCACAGGTACTACGGCGACTCGCAACCATTCCCTGTCAATGTAACCACCGAACGCATCCATGGAGCGGATGACCCACTGATTCTTTTCTGATACACAGGCCGATACGACTGCCGCTCAATGGAAGTATCTCAACACGGAACAAGCATTACAGGACGTCGTCTTCTTTGCTGAATCCTTCCCCAAGTCGTCGTCTCAGGTATCGAACACATCTTCGACTCACCCAAGTGCTCTTCCGCTCCATCCGTCGGTCGTGCCGTGGGTCTGGCTTGGCGGGTCGTATCCAGGAGTTCGAGGGGCTCTACTCCGCCAACGCAATCCTGAGACCATCTACGCCGCTTGGGCATCTTCGGCGCCTGTCCAGGTGAATTCCCATATCACAGTTTGTAATGGCTATTGGCCTCAAACCTGTGCAGGCAGAAGTGGACATGTCCAGCTATTATAAAGCCGCGGAACGCAGTCTCACCAGAAATTGTTCAGCGGATTGGGTTGCGGTCACAAAGTAATGCTTTGGGCGCCTGGCTGCCGAGATTTGGCTCATCGTGTATAGATTCGTGGACGATACACTTAATGGCACGAATGATACACTCAAAGTGGATGTCAAGTTTGATTTGCTCAAGGCAAGGCTCAGTGGTCCTGGCGGCAATACAACTGCGGCAGAGGGTCTCACGAGACAGCGCGCAAACGCGACTAGCAATGTCGATGCAGCTACGATTCTGATGGACCCTTTGGACTTTTATCAGGTATTCATTATCTGCTGCGCTGAGTCACTGAATAGGCCTGACCGTTATGTTGTACCAGTATTACGGCTTCCAAGACTCGCTGCTTCCTTTCTGCAATCTTCTTGAAACCCAGAATTCAACAGCAGAGCCATTTGAGGGTGGTATCGTTTCCGCATTGGGCATCGACGCTGCTTTCCAAGCGTTCATGGTGGCACTCGCCGAGCTTGATTATGATTCCATTCCAAGTGAGGATGATCCTGTCCAAGATCGTTCGTGGATGAGACAGTACTGCTCGGAATATGGTGAGTGCTGCGGCTGTCTTCAACTGCTCAGCGCTCACCAATTACGCCTGTACCAGGGTTTTATCAGCGAGGGGACCCTCAGAATCCCTTGTCAATCGAGACTTCCTTCCTTTCACTTGATTTATTCCAGCAACAGTGTAGCAGTACTTTCCCCGATTTGCCATCCTCTCCACAAGTTCAGCTAATCAATGAATACGGCGGCTGGAACATGAAACCGTCAAATATAATGTGGGCGAACGGAGAATGTGAGTAGAGTTTGAAATGTGGAAAGAGCACTGTTGACATCCTTTAAGTCGACCCTTGGCGAACGATGGGACTTGCTTCAATGGAGTCAAACTCTCCTCATCGTCAACCCACTACATCGGTACCAGCGTAAGCCACATTGAAGATCGACACGGACAATTCTAATAAGATTGTATACCCAGATGCAATACACCTCCGCCTGGAAACTCCTTCTTCGGCATGACCTACTCGCAAATGGTTCATGTGTCCGATATGCGTGTTCTTCTGGTCCCGGATTCGAATCATTCCGACTTCAAGACTGTCGGGTTTTACAGCCCCGTTTCTCAGCAGCCATTCTACGCAGGGTTGGGCCTATTTCAGCTGGCACTCGACGAATGGCTGCCATGTTTTCATAGTCGTACATAGTGGTGTGGTTGTGTAAGTCCTGATGGAATTTTGCTTTTCAACCACTTTCGACTTTGAACCGCAGAGAGGCGTCATGGAAGCGGACGGTATAGGCGGAAATTTCATGTGCCAGATATGTATGGTGTATTCCGGTCGCGCCGAAGACTCGATGACAGTTGGCGATTCCGTCGTCGAGTTTGTTTCAGATCCGTCTCCGCCTCTTGGCCTATGTTAGGGAAGCTTGTTTGAGTAATGACCAACAGACAGAGACACATAGAGCTCAAGAGTCAAGAGTCTAGACCTCATTCGACAAGGATGTTGCGGTGTTTTTGACTCGAGAGATTTCGAAGCAAGGAACATATTAGAAGGCGGAAGACGTCTTCTATGCAAATCCGGGCTCGAGATCTGAATTTTGAAATGAAATGGACGACACGGGAGACCAGAGTGGTTTCCAAGACGTTGAGACAAAAAAACGTGAAATTGATCGGTTTTGGAGTGAAGTAGGTTGCCTTGTAGACTAGCAATTTGAGTTGTAGGATAGAGTTTTTGCGAATAGAAGGAAGCGAAGATGAAGGGACTCGGGAAGAAGAGTCAGAGCTGTGACATGTGTTTTATACTTATGCCGGCGTCTGAAAGCGTCTGAAATTGGTTAGCCTGTGTGCACTGTCGCCTATAAGGTCCTCATTACACCCTCCTTCTCCTCTCCCTCCACCATGGCCGCCTCCAAATTACCCGTACTTCCTCTCCCTCATCCTACCGTCCTTATTCCGGGTTCCAGGATAACCTTGCCCGTAACGAATCAAGTCGGCGAAGCCTTGGTGGAACTCATTGAGCAATCCGACGCTCTCCCGGTCGTAGCTGCTGTACCGGTTGCTTCTGAGACTAATCACACCGAGCTTGCCGAGTGTGCTACTGCTGCCCGAATTCTGCGTCTAGTCCGACCCCCGGGGAGACATAGCCGCCAGAGCTATCTACTCACTCTCCATGGCCTCACTCGCGTTCGCTTACTCGCTCCTTATATACCGGATTCTGATAACGCCTTCATCCCTTGGGACGTTCAATATCCGCCCAGTTCAAAGGAAGTTCCGTCTCGCAAAACAGTAGACACTTTCAAGCACAGTGCTCTACGACTTCTCGATCGTCTCGCACGAGACTCGGGCAAGCAGATCCGAAGGGATGGATACAACAAGATCTCAGGCATGTTGGAGGATATTACGGATGCTAGAGCGGCCTGGATGGCGGACATTCTTGTTGGCACTGTGAACGCGAGCTTCGATGATAAATTAGGTCCGTCCTACGTAAAACCCTTCTTGCCTTCGTAATTAAGCAAAATATTTTTCAGCCATTTTGAATACCAACGATGCTGAAGCGCGTCTCACTCTCGCCACAGAGATTTTCACCAAGCTAGCTTCAATCTCGGAAGTCTCAACCAAGATCGCCTCTCAAGTCGAGGAATCCGTATACAAGCAACAGAAGGAACATTTCCTACGCCAGCAACTCGCAGCCATCCACAAAGAGCTCCAATCTCTGTCCAACTCTTCCTCGGCAAACCTCGTCGATGGTCAGAGTTCGTCGTCAGAACTCGATGACGACGAGCAGCACGAGGCAGACGACATGGCCGATCTGAAGCGACGGATAGAAGCCATGGAGCCAGGGTCTGAAGAGCGCAAGATGGGTGTCCGAGAATGGCGCCGGCTCAAGCGCATACCGCAGGGCTCTGTTGAGCACGGCGTTATTCGATCCTATGTATGTCTTCGTACTAATTTGGCCTTACGGTCTCTAACATTCTTAACTCTACCCAGCTCGAATGGCTCACCGCCGTTCCATGGCCAAATTCTGCTCTTGAACCGGCTCATAAAATTCGGGACAAGTCATTCTTGACCGCGGCGCGGGCCCAACTCGACTCTGATCATTTTGGGCTGGAAAAAATCAAGAAGCGGTTGATCGAATATCTCGCTGTCGTGCGACTCAAAGAGATGAATGCAGAACGCGAGAGAGCGGCGAGTATGGCTGTGGTAACCGCAGAAGCGGCCGAGCAGCAGAAAGCTGTTTTGCCCAGCGATGGCGCCGTTGATGCAGAGCAACCCAAGGTGCCAGCGCCCGTGCCCAAGGTACGGCCTCCTCGGAAGGGCGTCAAAGGGCCGATCCTCCTGTATGTATCAGGCATTCCTTTCCCCCCACTCAACTTCTAAATTCATACATGCAGATTTGTCGGTCCGCCCGGTACTGGCAAGACATCGCTTGGTCAGTCTGTAGCTAAAGCTCTCGACCGGCCCTTCCAGCGAATCTCACTTGGAGGCGTGCGAGATGAGGGTGAAATTCGGGGGCACAGGCGAACGTACGTTGCCAGTGGGCCAGGGTTGATTGTACAGGCCATGCGGAAGGCTGGAAGAAGCGACCCCGTTTTACTGCTGCAAGTTTTTTGCGCTTGGACCTGTGATGACAAATTCTGACCAACGCTACAGCGACGAGATTGACAAGATCGGAGGCAGCAATTTCCACGGAGATCCTTCTGCAGCGCTTCTCGAGGTTTTAGACCCAGAACAGAACCATACCTTCAATGCAAGTCGCTTACTTCTCACTCTCAATCTTGTCTTTAACTGAAAGAAACCAGGACCACTACATCAATGTCCCCATTGACCTCAGCCAGGTGCTTTTTATTTGCACCGCCAATACTCTTGAGACCATTTCCGGTCCCCTTCTTGATCGGTGCGAGATCGTACAATTATCGGGATACACCTACGACGAGAAGATGCATATCGCGCGTCGGTTCCTTCTCCCCAAGCAGTTGAACGCCAACGGAATGCAGAGCGACCATGTACAAATTTCCGAGCCGGCCCTGATGACGATAGCGACGCAGTATACGCGCGAGGCAGGCGTGCGTAGTCTCGAGCGTGCTATCGGGGCGGTGGTGAGGTACAAGGCGGTTGAGTGGGCTGAGCTCGTCGATGCGGAGCAGGAGAATCGGAAGGGCGTGGAGTATGCTTCTGTTGTTGAGGAGATCCAGCTCGAGGCGATATTGGGCATTGCACGGTGGGATGGGGAGGAGCTGGAGAGAGAAGAACGGCGTGGAGTTGTTTATGGACTGGTCGTCATGGGTCAAGGCGAGGGTGGTATACTACCGGTCGAGACGATAGCGGTTCCCGGTGCAGGGCGGCTGAAGTTGACCGGGAGCTTGGGCGAGGTATGTTTTTGTTCAGTCGGATTTGTGTTGGTTCTCATTCGTACGTTGCGCAGGTCATCAAGGAGAGCGGAGAAATCGCACTGAGCTGGGTCAAGACGCATGCCTATGATTTATGCATAACCAACTCGCGTGCTGAAGATCCTCTACGCGTTCCGGAGCTGATCGACATCCATCTGCATCTGCCTGCTGGTGCACAGAAGAAGGACGGCCCGAGCGCTGGAATTGCAATGGTATTTCCAGTCATTTCTCAATTGCGCCGGTAGCGCTCATATGATATATTATAGGTCTGTGCATTCGTATCGCTTCTGACTGGGGCGCGTGTTTGCACCAACATCGCCATGACGGGGGAGATAACGCTCCGTGGGCGGGTCACACCAGTCGGCGGCATCAAGGAGAAGGTCCTTGGTGCCCACCGCGCGCAGATAACTAAGGTGATTCTACCATGGGCGAATCGCAAAGACGTAGAGCACGACGTCGCAATAGAGATTCGGAACGTGATGGAGTTCGTCTTTGTACGGACTGTGAATGAAGCCTTGGTCGCTGCATTTGGCAAGGACACGCTTGGGTGGAGGAATGGGCCGTTGCTTTTGGAGAGCAGGCTATAAGAACCGAACTATATTGAAGTTGTAATGAATGTTATTGATACTTAACCATGTACCACTAATGCCCCTTCAAATACTTATTCAATGTACAGTTTGATTGCTCACGATGTGGTGGAGGTCCAAAACAATTGAAGTCTTAGGTTCATAGCATTACTTTTTCTTCTTTTTCTTTACATTGGTCTTCGATGTACTAGCAATTTCAATGGAACCACCTGCTGCCTCTGCCTCTACGCCTTCTCCTGTTTCGATCTTTGTTTTCGCCTCCAAGAAAAACATGACATCCCGAAGCTGATCCTGCAATTCTTCCATTTTGGCGAGGTTATCGCTCTTCTCCTTCTCTAGCTGCTCCAACCGCTCTTTCGTCTTTCCAAGGTTTTTCATCAACCCTTCGCTTACGGCTCGCTCTGTACTCAACTCCTTCTGAAGCCGACGAGAAAGCTCCGTCATTTTCTCCGCGCGGCTTTCTGCCTTGACTTTATCCTTCGCGAGAGACGCTATCCTCTCTTCCTCCTCCTGTCTTTTTTCCGCCATATCCTCCTTCGACGTAGCCTTGTCTCTCTCATACTCATTGCTGAGTCTCTCCAAGATACTGCGCAGCTCCCCAACCTGCGAATGTAGCTCATTGGTCTGCTCCTCGTAATACGCCCGCTGAGAGTCAAGCTGCGAAGTCAACAGATAGGAATATTCAATACCAATGGCCTCGATCTTTTCAGCACTCAGCGCATCGGACGGTCCCGGACCAAGACCACCGTCTCGGGGACTAGTTCCCAATGACGATGAGGCGCTGGGCAACTCGACCAGCTTGCCGTCAGCCTTGTTCTGTATGAGGCGATGGACGTAACCGTCCCCAGCGTAGTCCCATACCCGCTGCGTCTCGAGCTCAAGAGCGTAGAGATGTGTGGTGGTCTGGTAGTGTGCCTGTGCGTGGGCACGGCCGTAGCGGCCGCATCCAATGTTGCCGCAGATCAGACATATCCAGAGGTTAGTTGTGGATTGGCAGGCTGAGCAGGCGGAGAGGGTGGGTGCGGAAGGGTTTGCGAAGGGAATGGAGCGCGGAGAGGAAGCTGTGGTGGGATGGGAGGATAGTAGCGTTTGTGAGTATCGACATACAGGACATCTAGGTTTTTCAAGTAAATCAACCAGCTGTAAGCGTTAGGTAGTTTGTGCTCACCTGCTGTCGCCCCATTTGCTCAGACACATGCAATGAAACGTATGTGAGCATGGAACGGTTATTAATCCCGTAACGGCAGAATCCATGCGTTCTAGGCAAACCGGGCAGGTAGGTAATTCGTAAAGCGTTTGTGTGGACACCAGGCGTGATAATGCTGCGTCTTCAGCATCCACAGATACAGAGAGGACGCGAACGACATGACATATTTCCGGCTGACAGCACAGTGCACTAAGTATCTTGCGGCCATTGAAATGGAAAGAACGCACCCACCTCCATCGAATTGAAGGGTTTTCCGTTATAAGCTTCTGCAAATTCTGAAGCATGAGCAGGGTCCGAAAACTTAATGACAACAATGGAGCGATTGGGGACTGAATCTCTATGAAAGAGTTGGAGTTGCACTAGTCAAATATTTTGATCGCCCTTTCCACCTACCGAATGATCCTCAAATGAGTTATGCCTTCGGCAGCGGGAGCAACGAAGGCTAGAAAATCTGAAGGAGCCATCCACGAAGGAACTGCAAGGACACCGAGCATTACACCGTCAAATTCCGGTGAATCGGCCGTTACCGAAGATGAGGAAGCCTTTGGACCATCGGAAGAGGTTGTCGAACCCTCACGGAACAGATGAACAGTCCCTTCGGGCAAATTTGTAGAGCCAGATTGTGTTCCTTCGTTGGGAATGAACACAGCGGTGGCCGGTTCTGTTCCACTCTCAATAAAAGATGTGCGTTCGAGAGTCACAGAGCACGTACGACCACCGTATTCGCGGGCTTTCCCAGATGTTTTTTCGGTCATTTCAAAGTCTATCCAGTCCAATCGGATGGGGCCGAATCTGTAGTCTTTATTTCGTGGATTGAAAGTAGCGGTTCGACGAGTGGTCGGTTTCGGGGTGTGAGATGGTAATTTGGCAAATATGGAGGTTGGGGTGGATTCGTTTGGGAGTTGGGGTTCTCGTGGCTGGACAGAAATGCGAATGTGGTAGCCCCGCATTTCAGTTCTCCTGCATCCTCAGATGGTCGCGCGTGAATGAGTCGAGAGACTCGGGAGTCGGCGCGGCGCGCGAATCTGATCTCATCACTTGTTTGACTTGTTTGCACGACGCGATCACGTGCACGCCTCGGCTTTCTCTCTTCTCCTTCTCCTCCCCTGCGATCTTCGTCTACACCAAGTGGAAAATATTAAGGCCTGGGCGGACCGCTGAAAAGCTGCTTGGTCTTTGCTGGATCGGATTCAGAGACGTGGATCGCCGCGCCAATATGATGACGGATTCGCCGTCAGTAGGTCACGCCACCGCTCCTCTTCCCCAACTCCCATCATCACGATTCGGATGGCCAACCTGAGAGCCTCCCTGTCCCAACTTGCACGGTTCATCCATTTCTATGCTACGGTCATGCTGGGCAAATCCGAACATGAATAATACAGACTCAATTGGACCGCTCCCGTTTACTCAAAACCTTTCACTCGGAGCACGCTCAAAGCGATTCAAAGTGTTCTTGCAGAGGACTCTGCTCACCTCGAACTTCCAGACTGGGCCAGGTTGATATTGTCTATTTTATTGGCCACCGCTGACTTCCTACTTTTCGCAGCATAGACAAGAAGCGAAGCGCCGCCGTTCTCATATCATTCTGTAATGTACTCGAGAAGCCCGGAATATTGCTCCAAGTGAGAGCTCGAGCCATGCGCTCTCATTCCGGAGAAGTAAGGTAAGACGCCTACTCAATTATAATATGGTGATGCACATACATATCGCACCCGCATCATCAGCTTTCCGGGAGGGAGAGTAGATGAACTATTAGATTCGAGTCTCCTTGACACGGCTTTCCGGGAAACCTCCGAAGAGATGAACATTTCAGTAGATAGACTCGAGCTGCTGGGCTCCGTGGGACCGCCCGAGAGGAGTCTCCACGGCCACACCGTCTGGCCGTTTGTGGTAACCATTTTTAATCCATGAAATGCCCAGTTTTGACGACGAACAGGGTTTTGTACATGCAAATGCGAATCGTCTGTCCGCCGACTCAGATGAACCGCTTCCTTCTATAGATCTTTCGGCCATGAAACGGACCGTATCACAAGACGAAGTAGCCGCCATTTTCCACCTTCCTCTCATGAAACTGGCCAGTCCCTCCAGACGTAGACGATATTTATTCCGCAACGAACGGCCGTACTGGGCAGTGGAGGTTTCGGATCTAGTGACAGCTGAGGACGGGTCACAATTTATCAACAGTTCCGTCGAAAAATCTATGGAGGTCCAGGAGGATGAAGTGGGCTCGGGCCGCGAAGGTAGGCTCGAGGTCTGGGGATTAACGGGCTGGTATCTTGGCCTCCTCTCCGATAGACTTGATAAGTTGAACACGCTTGAGTCTGGGGCTAAACTATGAAGGGGTTGTTAGAATCTGTGATATATATGTTCTGTAGATGTAGAATAGAAACTTACACTGTATGGCACGAGTTATCGAGGACGCGTATCTTCGCCCGTCGCCGGCTTGACTGCTCGTAGTCGCAGTCCACTCGGTACCCCATGCTCGACGCGGGACGCGTCAATCGTTTTCTGCCCTTCATCCTGCCTTTTTGCGGCTGATTTTTGTAGTTTTCGACGAGGCTGCGAGGAAGAACGCCTCGAGGTCCAAATGAGATACAAAACGGCCTCCGAAATAGCAACTACAGCTGCAACAAACAACGAGAACAAAACTTGCTGATTCCACTGCTCAACAAACAGCAAATTTTAATGATGAGACTAACATACCCATTCACGTTTCCAGCCAGTTTGCCCTGCAGCCCACCAAGCAGCAAACCCAGACCCAATGACGCTCAAGAGAGAGTTCAGGAGAGCGGTGATAGCTTTCCTCTCGGCCACTCTGAGAGCTTGAACTTCCTCGGGACTCTTTTCAGGGACGTAAAGAGGAAACTTGCGCTCCGGCGAGGTAACTGTTCCAGCCAGCAGAGCGACCATAGAATATGACTGTAACTCCAGAGACGCTGACTCGAGAGCCGTTTGGCCCTCAGGTGTTCGAGACCATTGAGATATTGACTGCAAAAGCGAATAGGGCACAGTGGGCGGGGTAGGTTCCGAAATGTATGATTTCAGCTCCTCGGCGAGCTCTGAAGGTAGTAGAGGAGGAAGAGGGACAAGATTCTCGCGCAGATGAGGTTCAAGACTAATATTGAGAGCACTCATGTTACAACGCAAGAGGGCAAGAGCAGACGAGTGTACGATAAACATCAGTCAACCCAACATCTTGGCAACTTCCACGATGAACTCTCGCAATCCTCAATCGGTATAAGCAGAAAAATCCTCTGGCTTCAGTCTCAACTGGCATCTTTAATTTCGTCAGGGTCGTGTGCCCCATCTGCCTCGAGTTTTTGACATCAACCGATTCGGCGACTCAACTGGCAACAGGCTGCAGCAATCGGAACAAAGTCAGCCACTGGTTGCCAATCTGTGGCGACTGCGATCGCGAATTCATTAGCAGCATTCCCACCGAAGTTGGCCGAGGGCAGAGTCGGGTGGTTTACGCCAGATCGCCGCAAGACGGTAAGAACGGAAACTTGGGGATATTCTACGGAGTATTGTAGCCAGTCGCCCACAATTTCATTCAGAGCCCGGCGCTATCCCCGGGCCATGGCGACGGTTCCTCATTCTCTGCTTGGTGAACTAGCATGGTCGGGCCTGACTTCTGGGATTTTTCGTGTCCAGCAATAGAACGCCTTCTGAGGGCAGTGAAAGCGATTGGGGCTGCTCTATAATTTTGCCCAACGGTTATTCTCGTGGCTTGCGCTGCTTATTTTGAGCGCTAATTCAAACTTGACACTGGCAACGATCCTTCCCGTGATTGGACTGTCAACAACATTTGCTTGAAGACAGGTGGACGTGGCACTCTCGAGGTACAGAATCGTGCATCGAGGTCTGACTCGATTGAATCGTCGTGCACTGTTGGTATCTAAACTGAGGCTGTAGCAGAGGTCCGCGTCTCTTCCTCATCCACCAACGCCTGGTCGCACCTTTAATGATCCTCAATTGTTGAGAAAAAGCTCTTTGGGACATCACGGCACCCTTATGCGACGCCAATGTTGTGTCGGAGGAAACTTTCCCATTCAGTGTCGCGCAGCTATTCAATATATCTCCCTGGCTTTCTCCAGATGACTCATCTTTCTATTCCTATCTATGAAATATCCACTCGAATGACCGGGGCCCGCCGCCTATTCCGCCGGTTCTTTCTGTATGCACCGACTGCTCTAACTCCCGACTATCTCGACCTATTCAGCCACACGGCGGCCTCGGGAGAAATCACTACTCCGCAACTCCTCATGCTCTCTAGGCATCTAGACTGTACATGTATCCCCCGGGGCTTGCGCCACCGTTGGGAACACCGCAGTTTGGCAAACTGCGCCTATGCTTGCCGAAAACATCTCCACTCTTTCTGCGCATGCCTAACACGCCGCCCTACGCCGCCCGAGTAGTTTCTCTCGAAATCCCATCTCCTGCCACCCCCGGTTCCAACAGAGCGTCAACCAAGATCCACACAACAGGATCCTGATGTTGTTGTCGACCGTCGGCATTTGAGCCGCCGGCTTTGTTGGACGTTAGCATACGTTATGCTACCCGAAGTTGGCCTAGCACCTGGTCTGCGTTCACTGGCAGCATCGTAACCTTCGCATTGGAGTCGGCTGGCGAGGCGATCCATGCGGTAGTCGTGTAGTGGAGCAAATTTTTGAATTACATTTTCAGAGCAGAAAGATATCGGCAGGTCTTGTTTGACCCGCACCCCGGCGTGACTATCTTGTTCTCAGCTGAGCGATCATACAGCAGCATACAGCACGACGTCGACTTATTGAAACAAATATCATAGGAACACCCATGTTTTCCAGAATTCTTCCTACTACGCATCAACTTCGGGAAACCTGTGCACACCGACGAAAAGCGGCGCGCCCGCCCTAATAGACGCTGGTCACGGTGATGGGCCTGGCACAGGTTCCGCTTTCCTAAAAAGGAATCCTGTACTTCTAAGTAGAAAGTTCTCGTAATGCTGTGCCACTGGCATCAAGGCTGTCCAAGAAACTTCCAGGAAGAAGTAAACGGTTTTGAGGAGGTATAGAAGTGGTCTATGAATCCGCGTGTTATGTGTACGAAAGAAATCCATCTGCGTCCTTCATCGCGACGATGGAACTTGGAAATTACTACACGCCGAATGACTTGCGCTTAGAGCAGTCGCGAACACCGACTCTGAGTATTGAACACAAAAAAATATGCTGGAAAGCGGGACAAGGACAGTATTTGGCAGGAGACGTCGGGGCTGTTCATAGGTAAAGAGATCGCGGTGCAATGTCTTCTAGAGTATACAGCAAGAAGCTATGTCAACTATAAATTCGACGTGTATCGCGTTCACTCATCCTCTTCCTCTTCCTCCTCTACTAGGCGCCGCCGTGAGCCGCCAGCTCGACCGAGGGGGCGGACTCTGTGTTCTTCGGGGTCTTCCTCCTCGCTCTCCACATCCATGATCTCCTCGCGTTCCTCCGCGACCTCTTCGTCTTTCGAACCACCCGACTCCCGTCGTCGTTTTGTGGTATGTAGCTCGTTTATTTGCGCGTCCAGCCTATCCAACTCATCATCCGGATGTTTCCGCTTACCACCCGCATCTGAGTCCTCTTCACCGTCACTATCGCCGACGACAAAGCCGTCGTGCTGATAGTCCAGGTCTTTCTCCTCCTTTTGATCATCCGGAGGTCGGTGCTTCGATCGTCGACCGGAAGCTGCTCCTTCATCCTCTTCCTCATCTGAACCGTATAACGCGTTAGGTTCGTCATCATCGTCGCTCCATACGCTGGCACCACGCGATTTACGCGAAGCTCGCCGCTGCCTGCCCTCCGAATCTGATTTTCTCTTGGATTTTCTCGCGTTTTGCTTTATTAATTCGTTCTTTTCACGGTCCAGATCCACTGTGGGATCAGGTGCCATCCGCAGACGCGCGACTTTGTTGTGCTTTTGGCCAACGGCCCGAACCAGCATGCGATGCGTTTCTGACTGCATGCCGGTGGGCGTGAGGGTCATATATCCGGTGACAAGCGCTTCCGATTGCAGCACTTGAGATCGTTTGTGCTGTGCCACGAGATATGTGAGGCCTTGCGATTTTCGTACTTGGGCAGGTTGCGGTGAAGCGCCAAAGGACTTGCCACCTGATGTGTCGATGCTTCGGCCTATGTCGAAGAGTTCTTTTCCGAGGCGGAGACTGAGTGAACCGTCCGACCAACGAATAACGCGACTATTCGACTGCCTTTGCTGTCGCATTTTCTGTTGAGAAAAGCACACAAAGATGGGAAATGGTGGGCACTCACGTCGCGACCGTCCGAATCTTTAGTCCATCTCCATCGCACAGTATTTTCAACCTTGAGTTTGATGGACATGCTCTTTTCGCGAAGGGTTTCTGCCTGCTGTGCTTCGTTTTCCTCGTGTTCCGGGCCTATGTACGTTTCGTGGTGGAAGGGCTTCGAGTCGACTTTGACGAAATTGGGCATCCGGATAACCCAGTTCTAGCGCGCGCACGTCAGTTCGCTATCCGTAGCAAGAGGCGTCGCGCACTGACTTCACCCTTGGAGCTTTTGGGAATAGGAATATTGGGAAATTCGACAAGAGCTTCTTGAATTTCAACTTCAATCTCAGGCGGCGCTTCCTCTTCTTCATACTCCTGAGCTCTACGCCGCTCACGTTCGGTTGATGATACATTGTCCGACGATGCTGCCGGCGACGCGGGTCTGCAGGCATAAAATTTTATTGCGGTCCTACCTCATATTCCCGTGGCCTCCGAACTTACTCGTCGTGTTTTGGCGCTTCGAGCTCTTCATTGCCGAAGAGATCTTCCATCTCCTCGTCCTGCTCTGCCACGGCGGGCTCCGCGTCCATTACCTGGTCGTGTTTCATGGATGGTTCGTCGGTATTCCATGGAACGAGAGCGCCAGCCAAGGAAGACATGATGAGCACTGGTTGAGTTCGGCAAGCGTGGTAGACCACGCGACTTGCCTTTTCGGGAAGGTCACATTGTGACCCAAACATATACACAGCCACTTACCCTTGCTTGACCTCGCCGACGAGCGCTAAAGAGCCCGCCCTCCCGACCTTCCCATGCTGTGTCTGTCGCGCCCCTACTATTCCATTCGATTTTTCTACCGACTTATTTCACCTCCATGTGCCCTGTATCTGTTCTAAGTCCTTGACTGCCCTTGCTCTGCTGGTGTTTCACCAACTTGTGCTTTCCCTGTGCTGCTCAGTCTCAGGATTATCTGTTCACGGGTGCTCTAGGTAACCCATCGGTTGGTTGTTGGCCTCCCACCTCCACTTCATTCGTGTGAACGCATCCATAATCAAGGCTTAATCCGGCACAGAGGCAATATCTTTTCTGGCAGTCTCTGGCGTGGGTCCGGCGTCTTGATCAGGCACTATGCTCAAATGATGTTTCCAAGCCATCACATCATCAACACCTTTAAGATCATTCCGGAGAAAACGATCTACGGAAACAAACGATGGAAAGTCACGTCGTCGGCAGTACTTGATTAGGCAGTGCTTATATGTGGTTCCCGCCTCCGCTCTTTGTCTTAAGATTTTTCCTCGTCGAAGATGCCAGTAAAGCAGTGAGCTCTTCAACTACTTATAACGCGCCGACTCTCGTTGCTGAACATCGTTGCAAAGCCTCCCCTCACTCACTCCGGCAAACACCGACTCCAAGTCCTACAAGGGCAACTCTACCAAGCTGCATACTTACAGTCCAGCATCTCTACCTCGCGTCATGTCGGGGTTTCCTCATTACGTGCGCCGATTTTGGTCTTCAGAACTTACGGTTTCTCATATATCTTGCAATCGCATTAGCCTCGTGGGTACAATACAAGTCCAGATGAGCAGGACGCGTCTTCCGACCACTTGTTCGATCCCAGTCAGCAGTTCCCCACCTTTATCCCTTATCCGGAGCAGATATGGGATGCTCCGGAACATGTTGGCGATTACAACTTTACCATCGACACGTCCGCTGTCGCTCCAAATTCAGGCATCGCGAACTATGACTATCCCCCGACTCAGGCCCCATACCCTACCACACCTCAATGGCCCCACCATGCGCCGCGACGAGCCTCCGAAGCTGTTACCTCCCTGTCCCACCCAGGGTGGGGAGTTGATCCTCATCGCCGTGCCTCCGAAGGCTCCATCGCCAGCTCCGCTGGTCATCCCTCCAGCTCGGCGTACGTTCTGCCCGACTTCGATGAGGCGTCGTTCGCTTTCAACCACCCATACCAAGGATACCCCGGGCAGCACGTCTCGCCGGCAGCTTCGACTGACTTGCTTCTTTCTCCCTCCGGATACGGCTCCCAGCATGTCTCGCCTCACACAACTCCCCCACTCCATCTGACTCCGCCAACGACGCCCGGAGGTAGCCAAAGTCACCTCACTGCTTCGCCCAGTCCGGATTTACAGTCACCGTTACTACCATACTTGCAGCAGCAACCGCTGCCCAAGGTAAATCAATTTATTGATTCCGTCTCAATGACTCCCATATTGACGAACTCGTTGTAGCAGGAGGAACGGTCTGCTCCTGTGTATACGCATCGAGACCAGCTTCAATTTTTCAAGGACGCATTGTCCCTCCCTTCGGCCGGCGTCTCTGGTCCTTTCGTTCCGCAGCTGATGTACAAGCCGCACACGAATAGCGATCGCCGCCGGTATGTTGAGGAGGTTGATATGGAGCCACCTATTCATTTTTGGGTGGAAAATCCTTCGGAGTGTGGAATCCCGCTGTCCGATGCCCTGCACTCTCGTGTTAGAAGGCTGCTAAAGCGGGATGAAACAGTCTTCGAAGGACGTGGGCCCAGTGTATCTATTCGGCTGGAGGTGTGTTGCAATAATCGATTTTCACTTGAAAGATGGTCTAAATTATTTTCCAGTGGCCTGGTTATCGGCAATGGAGCAGACAAATCCCTACAAAAGACTTTCGCAGTCCCCCTGGCCCCATTACACGGGCCAAGTTGGCAAAAAATGTTGCAAAATGTGTTCAACGGTTTATCCAGGTGCGTTGCTGTCGTCCGTTCTTGCGAGCAATGAAGCTGATAGTCGCGACCTACAGGAGCGTCACACTCAACCGATGGAGGATGACGCAGACGCAAGATGGAGAGTTGGTCCTGGACTGAATCAAATCAAATTGGAGGATCTTGTCCTTGTCAGCATCCACCATGTCTCGATGGGGAGCTGGCAACCGCACCTTAGACTGCGACGTCCTCTCTGATTTTGAGGCTACTGGCAGGCAGCCTCCTTCACCTTCTCCACTTTGTATTACCATCCTTCGAGGCATGTTTGCTTCAACACACGCTCTGCTCATAAGTACATTAGGTAGTATTATTATTGCGCTTGACTCGCTGTCGTCGTCTTATCCTCTCTTCAGGAAGGAAGGAATAGCCGTAAATTGTACTAGTATCTGTACCATTTTTCCTTGCACCACAAATATAATGCCTCGCTCAACTCTCCGGATACGATCTCCACGCAAATCTTCAGTTGATCCGTTGATGTGGAATCAGAGAATGAGTCTTTGTTACATAATTCTCTCGTCATCTCAGTGCCTCGGCCATGTCGGCCAAGGCTTCTATGGTCGACGCACTTTACCGAGCTTTACCGGGAGTCCCGATGCCCGTGTTGAGTCTGAGACGCGAAGCCTCCTGGATAATGCACACGGAGGGGAGGATACCGTCGTACCGCACTACCGAACATGAGTTGGCGCCGTCCTCACGATCTCCGAAAGCCGTAGCTACAAAAGAGCTATATCCGAGGCCCAAATTTATCGTTTTGAAATTCGTTGCCTTGAGTTGAGCCCTTTCCTTGTACCCTAATGGGGTTTGCAGTCATTTTGCCGCTGCAGTCGGCGGTCGCATCGCGTTCACGTGATGCTGACCTTGTTCCCGGAATGGAACAAAAAGGAAGACCATTTTGGGAACAAGGTCAGAGAACAAGGGCAGATGTTATAAAGTCCAGCGCGACCAATAAGAAATAAGTTCTGGGTTGCCATTCTTCCCGATTTCCACAAGCGCGGAGTGTTCAGTGATGATGAGGGATGGGTGCCTTGGAGTCGCGATTGTGTCGCGTCGCGTTATGGTGGTTCAAGGTATTGGATTTGGTGAATTCCCCGCACCGCAATTGACTAACAGCAGAAACAGCTGCGAGATCACACACAAGAAGGGACTGGCCCTTTCTCGATGTGTACACCTTTGTACCTTTTAGCGCAGACCGCGTCTTCCTAGCCACGAACGTCCCCAAAGCACGCATCACCACCAGCGATATCCTGACAATTTTCCCGCCCGACGACATCCTCCGCACGCGCAACCTCTCTGAGGGCATGCTGCAACTTCCCGAAGAGGCGTTTGCCGAATTTGTCGAGCTCAGATCTCGTACCCAAGAACGCTACACCAAGATTTGGAATGCATTAGCGCTTTCGCGTTGATTGCGAGACGATTTGACTTTTGTTATCCTGGTTCTGTCATTTATCATGGGTCGTGAATTTTTCACCGCAATAGCGTCGTGCTTGTATCATATCAATGTTCGTTCATCCATGTAATTCTTTTACATCACCGTTTCGTTCGTACCACTGTATTTCTATAAATTCATTGGGTCGTTGAAGAGCCACTTACCTTGGGCGCTCATCCAAAGCCTGCGAGAAAATGAGCATCTTGTCAAGGTCATGATCGTCAAGTGGTTTGATGAACTTCGGCCTGGTTTTCGACTTCAGCTTGGGTTATCATTCGTCTACTTTAGCATCGATATCGTCAGAGAATCCAGGTACTCACAGATGACACACGCTATCCAGTCTAAGGATCTCCTACATAGTCCTGTGTCATCGGTTGGCGTATATAAAATGGGTGGCTGCTAGATCCCTCTGAGCCAAAGTATGGACTTGCGTGTACAACCAACGAAGTCAGGGGATTGAATTTATGCTTATTTATTAGCACGAATAAACATACCTGAACGGCAGGAATATTGGCAGGTCCACTCATGATCTTGAAGTGATGCTCTCGATTGGAGCCACCAAGGGCGGTCTGCCCTCTTGCCCCTTCGGTAATTTACATGGTTGGAGAGGGCGGGCGGGTCAACGTCGGGGCGATTCGATGAAAAGACGAAGGTGGCGGAGATACCTCTGGCGATGAAGTTTGGCAACATGAAATTTCGACGACGAGAATTCTGAATCCATACGCTGTCGCATCATCGGCAAACGACTTTGCGCTCCAAAGCGTCTACAACGAGAGCACTGCGGTTCATACCTTGCGACGCGCACACTCCGAGATGTATGACTTCGCAAAGAGGGGAGTTCTCGTTCAAGCTTGGTTCAAGCCGCCGTTGTTGAGCTATGAGCTGAAGCTAGCCAGAATCCATGCGAGAGGTAGTCCCGCGAGAACGGACATACTGAGGACACGAGACAGACTGCATATGTGCCTCGTCGACTCACTGTTTTGGCTGTCTTGTTGTGGTTTGTGCCAAGCTTTGGCCAAGCTCCTTTTATGTCACGGCATTACTTGACAGCTGATTGACAGCGGTGGCTGTGACTTCATCAATGTCATATTCACACGGAAATTTCAGAGATCTTTGGAAAAGAGTACACTGTACAGACATTCTGTTGCACTGAAGCAAAGCCCTACCTCTGGCCTTCACCCCAGTCCCAAATTTTGCTCCCAATTCACCGAAGAGAGAATGATATCTAACCCAGTAAAAGATGAGATAGCATTGAGGACAGCGGATAAGATACGTAGGGGAGACAACTATACACGAATACGAAAACGATACCATACAGGGCCACGGACAAGGTGACAAGAAACCAGGCACTAAGGAGAAGTAATCTAGGCGCTAGCGAAACATGCGAAAGGAAATAAGATACTACCTAGAAAGGTGAGTCGAAGATAATAATATATGTAGTAAGTATGAGGAGGATGGGTGTCGATACATGCGAGTGAGATGCGTAAGTCGATCGGAGAAGTAGAGCGTTCAGAGACGACGTGGGGGTGACGTGAGAGGTCGGAACCATAGAACGTAGTAGGCATGAGACGGCGCGGTGGCTGCGCCACCAGTCGTCGAGGGAGTCATGCGGGGGACGTACATATCATACGGTGTGCGTGAACAATCGGCATAGCGGCGTTAGAAAACATGAAAGTATATCTCGGCCATGATCGGTTCGTGTGCGTCGTGCGACTTCAAGGGATGGCAGCAAAGGGCGGCAAGCGGGGAAGTGCAGGTCATGCATTCTGAAGAATGAGTTTGACGAAGCTGTCTAGTAGATCCCGACGTGCATCGTCAGGAAGGTGATTTGCTTTGCGAAGGAGACGTTCCACGCGCGTCACAATTCCCGTCGGCCCATCGAATGGAATTTCGTGCGCGTCAAAACGATGCACGTCTGGGCCAAACCAAAACAGTTAGTAACTAAGCTCCTCGTACGACGCAGACGGAGAGCAAAAAGTAACAGGGAAACTCACACTTCTTGAAGCTCCGATAGCCGTCTTCATCCAACGCATTGCGAAACACCTCTGCAACTTCCTTCCCTTGCTGCTCGCGTCGACTAGCGCTGAGACTGCGACCAAAAGATGACTCGGGCATGACTGCATTCTCCCGCACTTTTGTCGGTGCCCACGCAAGCCCCAAGCCCAAGTCCAGTGAACGACCTTTCTTTCCAGATCGATATCCAACACTGACGCCCGTGTGCGTTGAGCTAGTACTTGAAGTCGAAAGGCTCGCACTGTGACCTTTTGGCGACAGTGGCGGCTTCAGTCGGTCGTCCGTCTCCAACTGTGATCGGTCCCTCTCTCGCGAGCGTTCGCTACCTCCAGATACTTCACGTCGTATACCAATGGGCAACGACGGTACTGGAGGCTCGAATGAAAATTTTCCGTGCTGTCGCTCCTTTCCCGTACTAGCACCACCCTTTGACGACGACTTTCCCAGACCCAACCCGTTCGTCAGCTTCGTTAGCCCCGCACTAAGGCGCTTTCCCGTACTCCGCCCCCAACTACTTGTGGCTCCGGTGACATTGCTATGTGATGCCGAAGTCGATGTCGACGCGCCAGTGTGATTAGGCTCAATCTTTTCTGGAGGTGTTGGCGGTGGTGGGACCACTCTGACGGTTCGATGTGCCGCAGATGTCGATGCGTAAAGTCTTGCAGCACCAACTCCAGCCATTCCAGATCCTGTACTGCGCTCCTGCCGCCCATCTACCGATGCTGTTCGGATGGGCTCTCGATCCCGCCTGGTGCGCGAACCGACACCAAGGGAGCTTGCTCCTCCCCGCGAGCTCCATCCTGGACGTTCGAAATCAAATGAACCATGTTTCCGCCCGGTACCTGCGCTGATGGAGCTCTTGAGCCCCGGGGCTGTTGCAGTCATCGAGGGTGCAGCTGCAGTTGTTGCGGAAGTTTCTGTCACGGTCACATCATACTCACGCTTTTTGATCGCCGACGACATAGGGGCGACTGTATCCTCTGCTTCCGCTTTCCACTCCTCTATCCCACCGAGCTTTGCGCCTGGCCTATAGGAACGGTATCCATGCGACGAATCTATCGACGGCCGACGTTCCCGTGTCGAAAGTGATGCTGTCGACGTCGTGGTTGTCGCAGCGCTCGCCCTCGACCCCGATTGTAGCGCCCCCATTGAATTTACGCGGACGCGTTGGGCGGGAACGGGAAGGGTGGAACTCGAAGTGGATGTCCTTTGACCTACAACAGAGCCCCGCGGGTTAGTGACGCTACTTCTGACACGCGGCGTGGATGGAGCGTTAACGGCACTCGCAGTTCCCGAGAGTACGCGAGCACGCGCCGTACTGGCACCAATGGAGCTCATGCTACTACCGCTCTGCATTCGGGACGCAGGTGTTGGCGTAACGGGTTCATGGATGCGCCTTGTCGTGCCCACCTCCGACATGTAGCGCGAAGGCGCCGACTTGAGGCCACCAAATTCTGCAACGACTGTGGACGGAGAGATGTGAGCTCCTGCCGTTGGCTTATGAGACGTTGCGGTCGAGTTCCTGGGAGTGGGAAGTTTTGAGGAAGAGGCATGGGATGTCGTGGTGCCCGACCGTGTCGTGGTAGACGTTGGCGGAGGTCGTTCAGGGTTGGATACCGACACCCGCATCCCCGTGCCGACAAAGAATTTGGAAAAATTGTCAAGTTTTGAAGATGACGGAAGGCCTTCGCCAATAGCTGGCTTGGGTTTTGGTTTTGCGAACTTGGCGGAAGATGGCGTGGGGGATGCGGCGCCGGCGCGATGAGGCGACGCCGACTTCTTGCCCGTTGGGGAAGGCGAGGGGTTCTTTGTGGAGGGGGTGTTTGGCCGGCTGCCATGGGAGGACTTTCTTGGGCTAGGGAGCGGGATGCCGAAGAGGCTGAAGTTTTTCTTGGCTAATTGCTTTGCTTCGGGCGAGCGGGACGCAATGGTCGCCGCTGAAGGCTCCTCCTTGACCGGTAAAGGGATCCGTGAAGGGGGGGCTGCGCGTTTTCGAGGTGTAACTTTCGTGGGCGTTACGGTGCTGGCGGTGTTTGTAGTCGCACCGGAAATCGGCCGCGACTGGAGCAATTGGGGCGGTTTATGAGGGCCATTCGGATCCGCTTTAGCATCTTGAGCATTGGCGGGGAGAACGGGAACGTCGACAGTGGACTCGGCTGCTGTCTCGTCTCCTGCCTTTGATCGAGACGCCGAGCGTGATCTTGAGGGAGAGATAAGATTGAGGATCTGCAAGCGAGACTGGCGTGTAAACAAACGGAGCCAACGAAGCAAGACGAATTTTTTACGCCGTCGGCTTTTGTGGGCCGCGCTTTGACATCGTTAGCCAGCCCTTGCAGCATATCCTTCGTCAAATTCAGCTTTTCTGAGCGTCGAACGGCGGAAGGTGTTCCTGGCTGCACCACAATCAGCTTACTACCTTGAAAGAAATACTACGCGACGGTACATACATTTGAAGAGACGCGCCGCCTGACGGTAAGACTGCTAGAACGGATGAGGGAAGCCAACTGGGAAGAATCCGGATCAGGTGTGCCTCGAGGCAAGACCAAGTTAAAGTAGCGTTACATCCAGGTTGGGAAGCTTCTTGCCCAATAGCGAGAGACTGCGACGGACATTTGTGCTGCCCGTTGTGCTGCTATTTGAAGGGTCTTCGCCGCCAGCCTCGCCGTCGTCCATCGACGTCTGGAATTACTCCGAGTCCAATGCCGTCACTCCGACGCACGATCACGTGAGATCTCCCTTCATCGCGTTCCGGCTTCTTCCGATGCCCAACCCAGTTTCAGTCCAGACAAGGCGGGAAGCCACAAGAGATCGATCCGACATCGTGAATAGAATGTATTGGCACTACAATGAATTACAATCGCAGGTTGGGCGGTAATCAATAAGAGGAATAAATTTAGAGAGAAAAGATGACTACAAAAAATGTGAAAATAAGCCAGCAGCAAATGCCCGAGCTTCTATGCCGACTGCGTCGCGTTTGGATCTCGGTAAATCTACAAATAACTCAGTATCGACCTCGTCATCAACGGAAGGAAGACAAACCTTCAAATCCCAGATATTGCCAATCTTCTTGGCTTGGACATCCTCCTCCATCGGTTCTGCAGGTTCGTCTCCAGTCTCCAGCTTGAGCCCTTGTTCGTTGGCCAGGTGGAGCAAACAGATGAAGCAGAAACTTGTACTGATCTCTTCCATCTTCTCCTTCGGATACGACCGCTGCAGACCGGAAATGACGGAGCCAAACACCCGACCGTCGGAAGGATCCGTTGGCGACCTTTCATCCGCATCTACATCCTATAGAAGACAGTTAAACCATCGAACCGCGAAACAACGTGAAAAAACCTACCATGCTACTGTCCTCTTCTTTTGACGGAGGCACAACAATGTCGAGTCCCTTCCAAATGTTGTCCTTGAGCTTCCGCACATCAACCCTCTTTGCACGCTTAGCATAGTTGACAAACTCGGGCTTGACCCGACGCGTCTTGCCCTGCGTCGCAGCCAGGAGATCTTGCTCGCCAGGCTCGATGTCCATCCCGGGACCACCGCCGTCTCCGTCATCATCGTCGAATCCAGGCCCATCGTACTCGTCATCATGGAAGAACTGGGTATTGAACGGTATGGCGCCTCCACCCCCAGCTGAAAAGCAGGTCAGTAAACGCTAGTAGAACAGAGTAACAAGACGGACTGGCGTCATCGTCATCGTTTCCAGCAGCTTGATCGGCGGCCGCCTGAGCCCAGAAGTTCTCGTCGACCTCGCCATCACCATCCTCGTTGTAGCGAACGTTACGTCCCCCCACCTTGAGCTAGGAAAAGAAGGGAAATCAGGAATCTTTACTTGAACGCAGCGATTTAGAACAAACATGGTACTTGGGTTTCAGGAACAGCGACACCAACTGATGACTGGTGAAATGCATATCATCCGGCAAGCTGTGATCATCTTTCTTCTCCTTCTCCTTGCCTTTCTTCTTGGTCTTCCGTGCAGCGGGCCCAGTTCCAGGAAGATTGATACCTGCGCCCTTGCCAGTAGCTGGAGCGAAAAGTTCCTTCGTGAGCTCGTCCAAATCCTTCTCCGCCGGAGTAGTAAAGTCAAGTCTGACGGCCTCCTTCTTCTCTCGCCGCGGCTTAGCGGCCTGTTTTGCACTAGTCTCAGCATCCACTGGAGGAAGAAGTGAGATTGTGGAATAACGCAAATCGAGGGAAAACTTACGCCTCCGAATAGTTTTCCTCATCTTCCAGTGTTCGGGACCCGCCCATGCCCCATTCTTGGTGAGAGTTTTGTCGAAGTAATCCATGATGCCGCCCTCCCCGTCTGCGTCACCCATCGCCATAACCAAGTCATGAGGCGGCCGGCGTGGGTCAAAGGGCATCGTGCCACCCGGTCCTCTATGCATACCCGCCTCCTGCTCACCCGCCAGGCCGGATCCATTGGACCCATTTGAACCGCCGAAGTCGTCTCCAGTGTAGTCACCCACGAAATCCTCATTAACCGCCTCCGCCCCAGTGAAAAAATCCTCTTCCGCAGGCGGAGCATCAGCATCCGGATTCATGCCATAGTCAGCGGGTCCGCCGTTGTTGTCGTCGTCATCGTCGTCTTCGTTATCGAAATGATGTGTATTGTCTTGGAAAAACGTAGTCTCGTCGATGGTACCAGCGGATTGTGAGAAGGAAAAGTCAGCGAGGGATGGTGCAATTTCCTTGTCTTCGACAATAGAAAGATCGGGCAAAAATTGGCCTATTCATTTCATTTAGTAATGACTCCGATTTTATAAGAATACTCACTGCGAAGCTCGGTCAGATCAATTGCTTCTTCGGGCTCGTCCAAATCCTCCTCTTCATCCACCTTCCCCACAGAGTCGCTAGCATCAAAGATGACACGCAACCCAGCTTCGCTCCCCGTTCCCAAACTGAGATGATTCATGAGTAAACCCTGTGCACCACCCTCATCGAAGTCGGCGCAAGTTTTCTTGAAGAGGGGGTCCACACTGAACTCGAGCTCAAGTTTCTTGCTGCGCAACTGAGCAGGGTCTTTGGCGAGGGTCGCAGCAGGTCGGTGGCTCTTCTTCTTTTTCGCAGTCGCTTCTTCGTCTGGATTGTCCGAGCCATTTCCATCATCGTCTTCATCTTTCCCATCATTGGCAAGATTGCTGAGAAGCTTTCCGGTCTCAGTTGTTACACTGTCAACTCGGCTGGTCCAGATTTTGACGCAGCCATCGAGGGTACAGGACGCGCGCTGAAAGTTTATGGAGTTGCCGTCGTCATTTCGCAACAACGACATGTCGTGAAAGTAGTCTATGAGCGCGAAATTCCACGAGTTTCCTGCATTGATTTTCTGGCGTGGACCTACATAAGCGCGAAGTCTTACGAATGAGCAAGCAACGACTTACATTGTCAGTCGCCATCTTCATCCACTCGTCGAAATTCGAGCTAAGAATCTCGAGACCAGCGCCCGGCTCGACCATGGGGGCGGCGACAGAGTTCAGGGGTTGTTTCTGCCTAGCAGTGCGCGATGTTTCAGCAAGGTCACCGCTAGAAGCTTCATGAGACGGTCCAGCCTGCGCGTTGTCGATTATAGTGATCTTTGTGCTTTTGCGGCGTCTGCGTTTCTCTGCGGTATCGTCGTTTATGTTACGGCTCTTGAGGGGTTGTCGCGGGGGCGAGTCTGCGAAGGAAACATCGTGAACGTCGCTGAGTCTTTTCTTGGTGATACGTTGGGGACGCGGCGTTTCTTGTTCTTCTGCGTCTGAATCGTCTGCGTATAGCGGTTGCGACCCTCCGTTGCGCGGCATGGTGCAAGTTCAAACAAAGTGGTGTTGGGTCACGTGTCTGACGCGTGTGTCACAGTCACTCGTCACGCAGTTTGAATTTCTAATTCTTCCCTTTCCCTTACTTACCTCCACAAAGTAAATCTCCTCCTTTTACTTTGTAAAACGCGTCGTATCGCGAAGTCGTAGCGTATAACTCTGACCACAATATTCTCGGTGGTCGCTACTTGTCCAAAAATTACTCAATCACGGAAAAGTCCGATCTGCCTGTTTTGTTCACGTACGTACACTCAACGTCCTTTCAACCTTCACACCTACCTGCGCTCGATTTCTGTATTTCTTTCCCGTATCAGCTCTGAGATCCACGGACTGACCCAATACTTCATGAGCTCCTCCCTCTTCAAATATCTGGCTCCTTGGATCTTCCCCAAACAGCCCTTCTTTCGTGTCAGTAGTAATCGGTCTGGATAGTCGTCGAACGGGGCAAACCTCGGTGCCACATTGACAATCAAACGCCTGGTCCATATCCCACTCTGTGCTTGGATAAAAGTAGGTAACTGGCCCATATCTTTAGTCTCATCTGTTGAATCGAGTTCGGGCCCCTCACCTGAACTGCCGGCTTCAATGTCCTTCAGTGCTCTAATGTGCCACTGCCTGGCGTCAGGCGACGACAGATCAAAGACCACATTCGGCTCGCATGAATGATTGACTTTCATGACGCTTCAGCTGCCGCGCACCCCTGCAAAGAGCACTTGCCAAATACAAAGTCTGAATTGAGCTGGACATTGTCATCCGGTCCTCGGCCACACTGCACTGTGCTATATGCCTTTGGGCTGCGCGTCGCATTTGTGAGGTGGACCAGAATCTCTCCTCGCGCAAAGGCCTAATTCGTGAGCATTTAACGGTTCTCGACGATCGACTAGACTCACTCGTCGCGTTTTAAGAAAAGATCTGAAATCGCCGTCATGGAATTCAACCACAAAATTTGGATGCGACGGTGTGTACGAATCCGAATCGGCCATTGTACTGAGTGAAGGTGTACGAGGGCTGATCAATCTCGGATTTCAAATCTGTACCGCCAATCGTCGTGGAGTGCGTTGGGGTCGGTTACCGCTCTGCTCCTGATTGGGATCCGGTCCAAAAAACTTCCAGGTGGTTGCACCTCAGACCGAGTCCCTCGTAGACAGTATCTCAGACCTCTGGGCATGATGGCTTTGTGATCCAGCAGATACTTGTGTCCAATAAATATTCTCATTAACCATTTTCCCTAAACTCTGGGAGCCCTTTCGTCTTGAGCTTTCGCCTTTGCACAGTAGAATGCACTGGCTTGAGATATACTGGGTACGCCTCGAATAAGATTCGCTTTGACAATTTACGTGAGATGCCGAGATCCGGACTGGCGGACATCGAAATCTTGTGACTGGCAAGTTTGTTTGTGTTTGACCGCACCGACAAATTTGCCTCCGACACCCATCCGCCCGCGACACTCATGGCACCAACAAAAAAATCCAAGGCCGCCAAATCGTCAGAGTCCATCGCGGCCAGACTCGCCCTCGTCGTCAAGTCGGGCAAATACTCCCTGGGCTACAAGTCCGCCCTCAAGCAAATGCGCAGCGGCAAAGGTCAGCACAATTCACCTCTGTTCTCTCGGGGACTGGAGCGTGAGGCTGAGAAGGTCCCTTGAACTGACATTATTCTTCGTGGTGTAGCCAAGCTGGTGCTCATTGCGGGTAACTGCCCGCCCCTGCGCAAGTCCGAGCTGGAATACTACGCCATGCTCTCAAAAACCACGGTGCACCACTTCGCTGGCACCAACGTCGCCCTGGGTACCGCTGCTGGCAAGCTTTTCCGTGTTGGGTGCGTCGTCCTAGCATATTCTCCCTCTCTTGCTGTTGCTCATCTCCGTGAACAGTGTCATGACCGTCTCCGACCAGGGCGACTCCGATCTGCTCAATTTCGCTGAGGGCAACGCTGCATAGACCTCCCCACCATGTTACACATCGTATGACAATCAATGTATGCCTAATCATGCAATTTTGACCGCTATTGCACGAAACTGCCATGTCGCCCTCATGTCCTCCCGAGAGCTTTTTTTTTCCACTTCTTGATTGAGATTGAGATGAACGTCTTGTAGTTGACGTTGTCTTCAACTCCAGAACCATTTCTCTCAAACTCTAAATGAAGGGGAAATTTAGACTGCAGCGAACAAGGGAACACCGATCAACTTTCGACGTGAGGCTGTAGATCACAAACTTTTTCTGCGTCGTCAACTCAGTTCACCATGCGCGTCTCCATGAGTGAAGGTCTCGCAGGAGACGCAGGACGCTAGAGGGTATTATTGCGCATACTAAATATGCGCCTTGTGCGCGCTGCACCTCAACTGAGCATGCTCCCACAAATAGTACCGCGGCAGAATTCGTCCATTTTGTTGTAAATTGAGGGCTCCTGCCTCATTGCGAGATGATACTGCACCGCTGGCTGGCTACATCCGATCCACGTTCGAGAAACGGTCTTCCCGAATGTCGAAATAGTACTACAACATCATGCGCTCCAAAGTCATCAGCACCTCATCCCTCGACAACGTCTGCTCGACGGGATTGCTACTCATCGTTGCGTGCACAATCAGACGCGCGATAACCTCACCCTGGAGCCGCTCGTGAGATCCAGCAGAGGGTTAAAACAATGTTTGAATAGGGACGTACCAACTCAACGAGGATAGCCGCGACAATCAACCTAAGATGCGTTAATACGCGTTGGGAGCCCAGCATGAATCTGAAGCACCCACCATATGATTATCCAAGTAATGCGTTCCATCGCAAAGTTATTCAAGTGGTCGTGGATGGCATCGAGCTATACAAACCTCAAAACCCTGTTAGATTTGACACACGAATATTGTGCACGCACGAAATCACTAGCGACAGCGAGCTTCTCGTTGAGAACCTGCACACGCCCCTTGATCTCCATGTACTCGCGTACAGCGTCGTATAGCTCCTTCAAACTCGCCTCACTCCAAAACAATTCTGGCACATCAAGAACGTTTGAAACGAGATTAACATCCCGTCTGAGCTTGAAAAGGCTGCCTGTGAGTTTCAGTGCATCATGACGCTTGAGTTGCAGGGCCCCAGAGGTGGCAAGTTGTTTCGGAATGGACAGTGTGAGCGGGGAGGAAAGGACGCGCTGTGTATTTGTTTCGTAGTGAGCGAGGAGCGTTGATTGCGCGAGCGCGTGTGCTATAGACAATTTCAAGAGATGCGACCTTGATTTAAGGGCTATGAACTTCAGTTGCCAGCAAAAGAAACAGCATCTGCAGCGGCGAACTCACTGAAGAAATCATTATATATTCGCGGATACGCGATGTGTCGGTCTTGCTGCCACGATGATGAACAATCAAACCAAAGGCAAAACTGACTGGACGAACTGTATAATGGCATTCCTCGACTTCCCAGTCGTCTTCCGATATTTTCTTCCTCATAATTCCAGCGTTGTCTACATCTTCCAAGATACTCTTCTCCTGTTCCTCGAGCAACCCAAAGAAAACAACGACCTCCTTGGCTTAGCTTTTTTGTGGAATATGAAGGATGACCTGCTCACCCCATACTCAAAGAACACTACTTCAGCGATCTCGTCTTCAACTGCAGTAGGGGCAGCTTGCGATGCCTCCGGCTCGTGTGCGTCGTCTGCGAAAGGGTTGTGACCTGGTTCCGGCTCCGATGCAGGGGTCTCAAGCATATCTTCAAACGCAGGAGTTTGAGGCACTTCTTCAAAAGCAGGAGTCTCCGGAACCGAGTCTGTCGAGAGAGGCAAAGGTTTCCGAGTAAAGACCGGAGACTCAGAACTGATATAGCCATCGATACGGTCTTTGGGTGAATGTGCGGCAGGAAAATACGTTCCCTGATACCCGTCCTCTTCTGCTTCTGAAAGCCGAGAAAGTATGGATTTGCCTGTCGTTGAGACTGCTGGGGCCGAAGACCGAATATTGGATCCGCGACCATAGCCTGGCAATAGCGGAAGGTGATACATCTGTACAACAATAGTCTTGAATGATTTCGATACAACTTCGGCGCTCAGCGAACATACCACATATAACGCCTCGTCAAACGCGCGCGGGGCAACATTATGTTCCCGCTTCAAGAACGAGCTCAATAATTTCATTTTGAACGAATCGCAAACGCAATACACGGTTATGCGCCGGTACCCAGCTCGCTTCCGCTGTTCCTTGGTCATCCGTTCAGCCTGGCTCTTGTATTCGCGAACACCCCCGTCGGTTTCATAGCCAAACGCCAGATCCTCATCTTCGTCGGCCACTAGAGGTTTGGTTTGCGGTGCAGAGGGGAGTACTACGAGTTTCTGGCTTGTTTTGCTTGTTCTTTGGGTTTTCGGCGCTAAACCTGAACCAGACGCGCGACGCGCCATTGGAGGAGCTGTCACGGTGGGTCCCGCGCCAGAGAGGCGTCGCCGAGGGCGGCGCACAGGAGGAACGGAGGGAACAGAGGGAGCGTTTTCAGGACGAGACATGCTGGCCACAGAAGGAAACGAGGGTGGAACAGAACGCTAGAGCGTATTTGATCGCGGTGACGTACGAGAATTACGAGATCTACAGGACCCATAAAAGCCTACAAGCCGACACAGCGGCTGCAATTCTTCACAACTACTCTACAAAACAGCACATAAATACAGCTATAACAATGCAGGCGCCATTTCAATGACCGAACGTGGGCCTTTCCCAGTGTAATCTGCCTTCGATACAAAATTTTTGCCTCCGGAATCGTTGAATGTGATCTGGAATAGAGATTAGCATATTTTACATCACGATAGAGTGGACTGCACTTCACTTTTGCCACGATACTTGCGCCCAGAAACCCGGCAAATCCGTTGCCAGTGTCCCGATATTCAGGAAAGTACTCTGGCACATTCAACACCTTCACCACGCGCGCCTGCACATCCGTTTGCAGATCAGGAGTCACGATGAAGGGCGCCACTCGCGACTGCAGGGCAACGCCAATTCCTGAAGGAGAAGGTTTAGTGAACACATGCTCAAAAGAAAAAGAATGAAAAAACGTACCCTTGACATACCGTGTAATGTCCCCAGTGACGAAGAGACCTCCCCAGATATATTGCCGCTGGTCAACGTCAGTTTGAGAAACTGAATGACCGACTGCATCCTGCAAAGACAAAGACATTTCCGCAGCTGATTTCGGTGTCGTCGCGACGCTGAGCGTTATCCCTCGCAGTAATGTTGGGTCAAACAACGGTTCGCAGAATCGATGACGCTCTTTGCCGAGAGTCAGGGAAAGACCCTTGAACTGTATAGTGATGAGATCCAAAGCCTCGATCTCTCTTGCGCGTTGCTGTTCAGCGGCAGATGCTTTCGCCGTCGCTCGCTTCTTCATTCCACTCTCAATCAACGCGCGCTCCTTCCCCGCGACCATAACGGCGGCAATGTCCGTGACGCCGTCGTCCTCAGTGACGGCTGTTTCACCATCAGACGGAACCTTGACATGGCCTTCCTTCCAGACTTGATCCACAATCTCGCAGAGTGTAGAATGCACTGCGTCTGCGTCGAGGGGTGCATCTGGCGGAGATATCGCGGACATGACCGACTGGTTCGCTCGTAGGAGATGTGCGAGGTAGTTGACGCAGTCCCGCGTCCCAATGGAGGTCGAGCTACGCGCAGAACGCACCATGAATCCCTCGTAAATGGGTGTGATATCGGTCTTCTCGTGCCCAATGTCGACTACAACACCGCTCAGGCTGTTGGCCGCGTAGATCTGGCCTACGGGAAGCTCCAGAATGCTGAAGCCGGCGACGTTGAAGCGTTCGAAGAATATTTGGCATATTCGCTCGTGGGTTTCTCGAGACAGACCGGGCGACACAGCTAGCAGGACTGGGGACTCGTTTTGAACTCGTCGACGTTGTAGTTGAGTGAAAAGAACGTGCTTCCTGGAGATCAAAAATTTCGGTTTCAATGCGTAGTCTGAAGGCAGGGATACTCACCAGATGGCTTCAGCCTGAACCCAGTCCCGAACATCACCATCTGCGAACGGCCATGAAATAGCAATTTCGGGATCCGCTGCCAACGCCTCATCGAGCTGTGAGCCGACAAGATAGTCCTTGACCGCGGCATTGCGGTGGCCATTTTGGGGGAGAGACGAGGCGCGGCTTGTGGACGCGAGTGGGTCTTCGGGTTTGCTAGGTTTATTCGTGGCGTCTGCGCCATTTACGAACGCGTTTTTCCTCAGACCGACGCGGGCAGATACTTCCTATGCACTATAAACTGGATATTTCAAGGGCCATCGGCGAGTATAACATACGACGGTTGGAGTTTTGAGTAGATCGTGTAGCCCCAGTCCAGCGCGTACAACTGTTCGCCCAGTTTCAATGATGATAACCGTAGAGTCGCGAAACGCCATATTCGAAGGAACTTGAACGGAATCAAAATAAAATGATTTGTTTGGCCTCTCTTGCCGTCTGCTCAAATGGTTCGATTTCTGCTTCTTGCTCTCGACTCTTATGTACTCTCGTCTCACTGTCGGTGACCACCGTAAACCTTTTACCGACTATTCAAAATGGAGGCTGCTCGTCAGCGAAGGTGGACGCCATACATGGCATTATCTCAAGACAGATGAAGAATGCGCCAATTGGCCGCAGAATTCCATCGACAAGTACTGGCTAGGCTTGAATTTGGTTCGACATAGCAGTTTCTCGACGAGCTGTTGTATGACGGTGCTGCTAGAATTACGAGTCTCTCGCTCCACCCAAAAGCGCATTCGATGCGGCGAAGAATGGCTATCAGTTTTACAAAACTCTCCAGTCGCACGACGGCCACTGGCCCGGAGAATATGGTGGCCCTATGTTCCTGCTTCCAGGACTTGTCATTGGTTCATATGTGTCTGAAATGGACTTCAAGCTGGAAGAGCGGCAAGAAATGATTCGCTACTTGATGAACCGAGCTCATCCCGAGGACGGGGGATGGGGAATGTAAGTAGCAGTAGTTTTTGCCCGGGCTCCATGGGCTAATGAACGAAAAGTCATGTCGAAGGCCACTCAACGGTATTCGGCACTGCATTAAATTATACTGCTCTCCGAATCCTGGGTATGGACGCCGACCATCCCATCTGTGTTAAAGCGAGAGGGACTCTTCACAAGCTGGGTAAGCCAGGACTTCGACCAGCGTTTTCTGGGTTTGACATCGTACTAGGAGGTGCAACGGCCATTCCTGCTTGGGGTAAATTTTGGCTCTCATTGCTCAACGTTTATGAGTGGGAAGGTCCGTATCTCTTAACACCGTCCTTGTATGCCGAACCGAACAAATTGCAGGCAATAATCCTGTACCTCCTGAGTTATGGTGGGGGTTTTTTTTTTTTTGCTTTCAGAATGTATAGTACTAGATGACCGACACTCTTTCAGGCTTTTGCCGGACTGGGTTCCCTTCCACCCCCACAGGTGGTGGATACATACTCGCAATGTCTACATCCCTATGAGCTATTTGTATGGCGTTCGTTTTAAAATGGCCGAAAACGACCTCGTTTTGGCCCTCCGCGAAGTACGTCCAGCTCTATCTATTCAACTTGCAACTAATTCTCACATAGGAATTGTACCCCGAGAACTATTACTCTATCAACTGGCCGGCACAGAGAAACAATGTCAGCAAAGCAGACTTATATGCACCTCATTCCGCCGTGTTCGACATGATAACTGTTGCATTGAGCGCATACGAATCATGTTCCCTCCCACCCATTCGTCGCCGTGCTCTAGCCCGCGCCTACGAATTGATCGTATTCGAAGACGAAAACACAGGATATCAAACCCTAGCTCCCGTCTCCAAAATGTTCAACCTCGTCGCCCGTGTCTATCACGAGGGCACCGAAAGCGAGGCCTACAGACTCCACAAGAACAAACGCGACGATTTCATGTGGATGGGAGCGGAGGGAATGATGTGCTGTGGTACCAATGGGAGTCAACTGTGGGATGTTGGTTTCATTACGCAGGCGCTTGTTGAGACGGGTCTGGCTGAGCTCCCGGAGAACAAAGAGAGCTTGATCAAAGCTCTCGAATGGCTGGAGCAGGGTCAGATTTTGGACCACCCTAAGCACTATCAGACTGCCTACCGTCATGGAACCAAAGGCGCGTGGGGCTTCAGGTATGCTTCACCTTTGACACGGTGCATTCTTTTTATCCTAACCTAACCGTTACTTGATAGCACCAAGGAACAAGGCTACCTTGTTAGCGACTGTACGGGTGAGGGCCTCAAGGCCGTGCTGTATCTGCAAAAGGATCTCAGGTTCTTATCCCTTCTTCATCCTCTACCTTCGGACACCCACTGTTTCCAGTTTCACCCCAAAGCTTGTCTCTGATCGTCGAATGTTCGATTCCGTAGATCTTATGCTTACGCTGCAAAATCCGAACGGTGGTTTCGCAAGCTATGAGCTAGTTCGCGGTCCGCGGTGGCTCGAGCTCTTGAACCCGGCGGAGGTGTTCGGGAATATCATGACCGAGTACTGCTATCCGGAGTGTACGACCTCTGTGGTCACCGCGCTCTCGATTTTCCGGAAACATTATCCAGATTATCGTGCTGCCGATATCGCGTAAGTGCCCTACTGCTTCATAAGGAAAACGATTCTCGCTTACCCTTGCTTTCAGGCGCACGATTACGGCCGCCATCGGCTACCTTCACGGCGCGCAGCACCCTGAAGGCGGCTGGGTTGGCTCTTGGGGCATTTGTTTCACATATGCGACTCAGTTTGCGCTTGAGTCGTTGTCCCTTGCCGGGGAGACGTATGCAACGAGTGCAGTAAGCCGTAAAGCATGCGAGTTCTTAATTCGCAAGCAGCGAGAAGACGGTGGTTGGGGTGAGAGCTACAAGGTTCGTGGGTTTCCTCACGCAATGGAGACGAAATTGATTGGTGTTCGTTTCTTTTTCTTCTAGAGTTGTGAGCAGGGACAATGGGTAGAACATGCCGACACGCAAGTCGTACAGACGTGTTGGGCGATAATGAGTCTCATGTATGCCCAATATCCGTACCCTGGGCCAATAGAGCGAGGAGTGGCGCTTGTAATGTCGCGACAGCTTCCGGTGAGTTGGATCACTCCATACTGACCGCAATCGCTTTCCGGGCGTTGACACTGTGATTATTCAGGATGGGTCGTGGCCGCAGGAAGCAATAGAGGGCATTTTCAACAAGACCTGCGCCATAGCGTATCCCAATTTCAAATTCAGTTTCCCAATTTGGATGCTTGGAAAAGCGCAAATTTACTTGCAAAACCTCAGGTCAAAGGCCAAGGTGAACGGAAATGGATCTGTTTAACATTCAGGTTGATGTTGTGAGACTGGTTGAGTAGAATACAGGAGCTTGTTGAATATAATACAACATCTAGACATGTTCCACTCGCTGCTCACGTTCTCCAACGTTTTTCTACAAGTTCCTTGTCGTCCACACTCTAAGTAAGCAGTCTACAATATGTACGTGGACCTCACTACAATTTACTGTTTCCCCAACCCACTCAACCTTGCTTCTGCTGCACGCGCACGCCTTTCCCTTTCGACCTTGGCCCTCATTTCGGGAGTCAGTCCCGCGATTCCTTGTGCAGCACCAGATGTTCCCCCAAGCTTCCGAGGTCCTGTGGTCGGCTCAACCACCTTGCGTACCGGCTCTGGCTGAGGTTCGGGTTCCGTCGGTTTGACCTTGGCCTCACGGTCCTTCACTCGGTCTTTCAACCCCTTCCTTCTCACTTTCTTCTTCTCATCCCGTTCCTCTTCCTGCTCCTTGCTCAGCGCGCTCGGAACGCGTGCCGCCCCGAACCAATCCCACCAGTCCGGATGCGCTCCTGCGCAGCGACGGAAGACATCGCGGACTGCACGGGTTCGTGCGAGGTCATAGGCGGTACGGCGATTCCCTTTTGGAGGTTTTGGTGAATCAGACGCTTCGCCGCTGTCGTTGTCTTCCAGTTCACCACCCTTGGCAAGGGGGACATCGATGGTTGGATCGGCGCGTAGGGTTTCAAGGAGCCAGCTTGTTATATCTTCATGTCCAGCGTGGGCGGCTACTTGCAGCAGTGTCGCCCGCTTCTCGCCACTCCAGTCGGGTATGGAGGTGTTCACACCTCCCAGACTCTCGCCTTCGCGATCCCAGAAGGATTTAAGAGGTTCAAGTCTGCCCTTGGTGATCATCTCGAGTAAGCGTGCCCATTTTTCGCGCAGGATTTCTTCTTCCTTTGAAAGCTTCACTGGCTTTGGTTTCTCTGGGAGAGGTGCGGCTGGAGTAGGGATGGCTTTCGGTTTCGGAAGCGATGCGAGATATGCCTCGTCTTGGGCACGCAGCGCGTCTTCTGTTAGATGTGAGAGTTTGGCGCGAGTGAGTTCCGTTAGACAGCGAGAGAGTTCAGATTGTGTCTGAAATATACAATGAGTTGGGGCTCGCATATCAAAGAAGCATGCATACCGGTCGACGAGTTGGGAATGGGAATGTCCGCAGTCGACCGTCGCTTTTCTCGATCACGCAGCCATCGTAGTCCATGAAGATCTTTCGGTTGGAGGCACTGGCTCGGATCCAAATTCGTTCGCAACCATTGATTTCCTCCGCCCAATCTTGAATGAGATTTCGGATGTCCTGTCGCGTATTAAATTGGTATACGGGGGATCGGAAATTTATTGAACTCACATCTCGCAGCGCCTGCTCACCGTACCGCCGCAGCTGAGCTCCGGCACTCTTGGCGTTGCCTTTCGCATTATCATTCACGCTTTGCGAGCCTCCTTGTTTGCGTCGAGCTAGGACCTGCATAAGAACCTGCTTCACCATGACCATACGAAGGCTTACTCGTGTACCGGTGAAACGTTTTATGCATCAACACTTCAGTTTCGGGTTTTATTTTCTTGTGTTTCTTCTTCTTCTGAGGCTCGGCGGCCTCCTCATCATCATCTTCAGGTCCCCGGCTCACGCGTACAACGGCGCCTGCAAAATGGCCACCGGCTACCATAAACATTGCCCAAGTCCGGCCGCCGTTCTGCATGCTTTTCAGCTCCGACAAATAGTCGGACGGATGTACACCGGAGTTGAAGACAGCTTTGTAGATTCCCAGCTGCGTCGCTGGGGGTGAATGAAACCACGCAAGAGCAGTTTGTGGGGCATGGGAAGGGCCTTGTGTCGGGGAGTGCGATCGCGTTTTGCGGGTCGTTTTGCTAACGAGAGCATCTACGGCGTCGTCGGACTCGTCAGACTCGCTGTCCTCCGATGCAGAACCGGAAATCGAGTCTTCCAACGCTGGAAGCAGTTGAAAATACGATAGCCAAAAATTGTTAGGACCATACCATCGACCAGCTTCGAGAATTCTAATTCAGAGACTGATTGGCCACCATTTATCCTCGTCTTTACATTGTATCGATGCCAATCGGATCGAAAGTGGGCGCGCTGTTCCTCAACATCGGTGAACGCGACGCCATTGCAAACGTTACACGCTCTAGAACCGGTGGTGGTGGATGTCGAGGCGAGTGGCGGCGGAGATGGGGTTCTCTGACGAGGTTCACTGACAAGATTTCGGGGTGTGAGAGTGTCAAGGAGCTCAATTGGCAGCGAATAGATGTGGAAATGAGACATGGGGAGAATGGGACTGAATAATAATGTTGGAAACACAAGATGAGCTGGATATAAGAACTACAACGGAACCGAAAGCAGAATACAACTGACTTGAACGCGCGAGTCAACGACCAGTGCAAGATCTGACAAAGGTAAACGTTAACCCTTGGGTCAGGTTAGGGTTAGGTTAGGTTTAGGGTTCGGATACTGTATCCTCTTGAATCTTGATATCAACCTTGATTTTGTACGTTCACCTCCACGTTCGTATACGTGTCGACTGTGTCCCAGAGTGTTTAAATATTCAGAGTCTTTCCTTTCCTCCTTCCATATCATTTCTCTCCAATGGTGTCCGCTGCCTTTGCCGACAGACCCAACAAGAAGCTAGTTTTGTTCGATGTCGATGAAACCCTCACGCTCGCTCGCCAAGTCTGAATCTTTGCTGGCACCTCTAGTGCGATCTAATCGTCTAAACGCAGGCGGCGTCCCCTGAGATGATCCAAACTCTGTCCGCTTTAAAAAGGAAGTTTGCCATCGGAGTCGTTAGCGGTTCCAATCTCGTCAAAATCTCAGAACAGTTGTCGGTAAATGGCAGAAATGGCGAGTCTTCGCGCTGTACATGGCTCGCGTTCTGAACGCCCCTCCAGTAATCGAAGATTTTGACTATGTGTTCTGCGAAAACGGTCTCGCTCAGATTTGGGCAAGCTTGTGCTGATTCTGATATGTATGTGCCTCAGGTCTTGTTGCCTACAAGCAGGGTAAACTTCTGGAATCCCAATCGTTCATCAAATCTGTTGGAGAAGACCGCTACAAGCCTTTCGTCAACTTTATCTTGCACTACATCGCCGACTTGGATGTACCCATCAAACGGTACAAAATTCTCTATCTGCCTGTGCAATGTAGGAATCAAGCATTTCTAGCGGCACTTTTGTTGAGTTTCGCAACGGGATGATCAATGTTAGTCCTCTTGGTCGCAATGCAACGTGAGTGTGTTTTACGCAATCTGTGCACACGATTTGACTGTTTCAATATAGGATCGCCGAAAGGAACGAGTTTGAGGCCTTCGACAAGGTTTGAACTGTTGGCAGAATTTTGCCTAGTGCCGGGCTTACAACGATCGGATACAGAAACACGACATCCGCGTCAACTTTATCAAAGCTATCAAGGAAAAGTTCCCCGATTATGGGCTCACCTATTCGATTGGCGGCAAAATCTCTTTCGACATTTTCCCCCATGGATGGGACAAAACTTACTCTTTGCGACACGTGGAGGATGAGCAGTTTGAGGAAATTCATTTCGTTGGAGACAAGACGCAACCGGTACGTCGAATACGGAGCCGTTGATCAATGCTCATTTGCGTAGGGTGGGAACGACTATGAAATTTTTTCCGACTCACGCACCATCGGACACTCCGTCGACGGCCCTACAGAGACGATCCGTCTTCTGAATGACACGTTCCTCAAAGAGTAGATACAGCATAGAATAAGCTAGGTACTTGAAAGTGGGCAATAAAATGTAACAATATAATGGACACCTTAATCACGGCGTTGCTCAGCCTGAATCTTCAATATGGCTCAATTAGTTAGGGGGGCAGAATTGGCTGAAAAGGCGTGTCCATTGTCAAATAGGTTACAATTTCATGTCTGCTCTAGATAATTCCCTTTCCTCGCAAATCTGAAACCTCCTCGGAACTGTATCCCAACTCCTTCATGACCTATGCAGAAACCGATATCAGCCGCGTGCCACAAAAATTACAGTCTGAGAATACAGACCTCTTCTGTGTGCTGAGACAGCCATGGCGGCGGTCGTCGAACTTTCATCTTCTCCCCGTTGTATGAAACTGCCGGCGCCACGAGCTTAATTTTGCCCGCCCTCGGATGCTGGGTTCAGAGATCAGAATACGAATCAAGCTGTTGGAGAATTCATACCTCCACCTCAGTCACGACTCCTCGTGCTACAGCTTGGGGGTGCTCAAACGTCTGTCGAATGTTGTTGATGGGACCAAACGGAACTCTGTTAGTAAAATGAGATCTGCCATCCTCCCGCTAGATATTTGATCATGAGCACTCACCCACGCCCCGTGAGTCGCTTGAGCCAATGATCGCGGCCATGCCGCATGAGCGCTTCCTCCATGATCTCAACGAGTTCATCGCGGTTCATCACGCGTACTTCGTTGGTCATGAAGCGAGGGTCGAGCGCAAGAGAGGGCTCGCCGAGGACTTCACACAGGATGGCGAATTGTTTATTGTTCCCCGCGCCAATCATGATAAATCCGTCGCGGCAAGGAAACACTTGGTAAGGAACGACGGAAGGGTGCGCCGTACCGTGGCGGGAAGCTTCTGTCCCTGCTATCAGATAGTTGGAGGCGATATTGGCGAGGCCTGCGATCTTGACCCCAATGAGAACGGAGTTGATGTCCGTAGATCGAGAAAACCTTACCTGGGTTTCGAAGAGATTGCAGTCAATCCAGACGCCTTTTCCAGTCTGCTGCCGTGAGAGGAGCGCTGCCATTATGGCGCCATGCGCATACAATCCCGTAGCTATGTCAGTTGCGGCCACTCCAACCTTGGAAGGTGGTCGATCTGGTTCGCCGGTACTGCAACGTAGTGTCATGAACGAGGTGTAGATACTCAACGAACTGACTTACATGTGCATGAGACCAGCTTCGGCCTCAACGATGACATCGTACCCTGCAGCGGTGCGGTAAGGGCCTGTCTGGCCTGTACCGCGCTAAAAACATTATTTTCGCGTCTTTAAGTTTCAATGTCATAGAGTGACTAGCCATATCCTGATGTCCATGTCCAAATTCAACAATGGATCAATTGGAATGGTAGCTTGAACGGACCCGTAATTGAGGTGTATATGAGACGAGGATTGATTTTCTGGCAATCCTCCCAGCCAAGCCCCATGGTTGCAAGCTTGCCGGATATGAAGTTTTCTACGAGAACATCTGCACGCTCCACAAGCTTGCGGACGATCTGTAGACCTTCCGGCTCTTTGAAATTGACCTATCAGGCTCATGAAGACTCGATAACATCAGTGTCAGAGCGCGACTTACAGTCATAGACCGTTTGTTTCTGTTCACAGCCAGAAAATAGGCGGATTCGGAGGGAAGATGGGAGGAGCTTTCAGGCGAAGAGGCCAGAGTTGGGGCTGAAGGGGGACTCCAAGTACCTAAGAGTAAGACCAGTTCAAGTCCCTACACAGATGTTCCAAGCCAAGAAGACAGAAATTACGGGTATCGTCGCCTCGAGTGATTTCTTCAACTTTCACAACGTCTGCACCAAGGTCGGCTAGTAGCATGGTGGCCGTGGGGCCAGCCAAGACGCGTGTTAGGTCAAGGACGCGAACGCCTTTCAACGGCGGGGGCATCCCGGTTGCTGAGCTCATTGTAGGGCGGGTAGGATGGTAATGGCGAAGGTGTGAACCCCCCCGGGTATGTAGACAAACCCGCTGCAGCATATGGACTGGTGTACTAGATTAATCGTGGAAGTCTTGGAGCTTGAAGCCCACAGATGTGTTCAAGCGCTCAGCTTGGTTGAAGTTGAAGGGAGTCTCCTCCGTCGGCTGATCCGGCCACCAATAAGCGGTTTGTCCACAAGCTCTCACACTCCCAGTGCTAGTGCTGCAGCACTGGACGTCACGACGATGTTCTGGAGAACAACGGTTACAGTGTGCCTCACATAATTTGAAAATTTATTGTGTATATGGTTTTGGGAACTATACGCCGAGCTGTAATGTAACATTGTGGAATATCGACTGGGTATTACGAAGCGCTTGCGGCGGACTGAGACTCAGTATTCGACATACCATGTGTTGTATGGCTCTGCCTTCTTGAACAGAATACACATACCCGCGTCTCGCAGTCGTTGGTACCGCGGATCTGACAGCGCCAATGTCGTGAATAAATTCATACCATCCAGGGCTGTGGGCGCGTGGTCGTCCAAGTCCAATTGGAATGACTGCAATCGAGCACGGCCCGCCACCAGCTCTGAAGGATACCACCTCGTGAGAAGCATTTCCAGTACACTGTCCGAGGACGGTCCGCGATACACTCTGTTCGCTGGATGCCAGGAGCATGGAGCATAGACGATGTGCATCGACTGCAACCGGGGGAGAAAATCTTTATCGTAAGTGAGTCGGATAACCAACTCGTTCATGCTTGTGCGGAGTTGTAATTGAAGGGTGTTGATGGAGGAAAATCCCTGCAGGCATTGTAGAAGGCCGATCTCCAAGGTGGGGAGGAAACATAAGGTGAGCTTTTCCAGTCGACGCAAGGAAGGAGTTGCAAAGAAGATGAGCTCCGAGATATCGCCTGGAGGGTGATCTTCCCCTGCCTCAAACTTGAGAGCAAAATTTTTGAGAGAGGGAAATGTGAGATGTCGGAGCAACTCCATAGCGACAATGGGCGAGCTAACAAATTCTAGGCGTTCCGACAAAGTCAAATCACAGACTTTGGGATATGACGACTTCGGAGAGATGTGTTTGCTTGAACTGTCGGGGTCCGGCGGAATGAGGCCAAAGGAAGCCTTTGTGAGGTTAACGGAGCTCCTGAGAACTTCGAGGCATTCCGAAGCACGAATTCTCTCCGAAGTATAGGTTGTTAAGGATGTCGGGGGGATGCTTAGCGCCCACCAAGGTGCTTGAAGGAACTGCACTTCCTGGAGTGAATGGGCGTCCTCCAGGACATATGGAGGGTACCCATAGAAAGCTATAGGAAATCGGGGGTCCTCGTAGCTGTACTCGGATGCCAATTCCACAGTGAGATTATTCAACCGTGGAAACTTAGCTCCGGAAGGGAAGAGCAACTCGAGCGCGTCCGGGAAGACGCTGAACCAGATATGTTGCCATCGAGCAGATAGTTCTCCGACCATACTCAACACCGCATCCAATTGGTCATCCAGGAGTTTGACACCCGGTTGAATGCAATAGGCGTCACTCTCGTCAATTCGCAATTTCAATGGCAAGTCTCCGCTCCGGGAAAGCCACCCACAAAGAAGGTCGTCCAACCCGGGGTATTCGAACCAGTTGTAGTCGACGTATAAGGAGGCCCAGAGGCCGGGTGTATTGAATGCAATGATGCGCCATTGGCGGCAGACGTGGCACAGCACTAATGGTGCGTGCTTTGAGTTTGGAGGGATGAACGTCTCGTCTGGTAGACAATTTAAGAATATCTCTGCGGTGATCTCCGGCGGGATAGCGAGCGCGGGTCGCTTGAGAGGGCCGTAGGAGAGAATCCCATCCGCACGTTGTATGATGCAGTGTTGGTTCTGGTAATCTCTAAAGCGGTTGTTATTTGACGGTGGAATTGAGTTAATTGACGGTGGAATTGAGTTACATAGGATTGACTGAAATTGATTCAGGCAGCTGCGCTCGAGCCTTGAGGCGTACTTACTGGGTCCGCCAAAAAAAGAGATAGTGGCAAGAGCCAAAAGCAAACCGGTGTTTGCCGCTCACCATCACATGCTCAGTATAGGAACGCAATGGACCCCAAAGAAGAGTTTGCAGTGCCCATATAAGCAGCCAACGAACGAATTACTTCGCACTACAAAGACAGCTAATTATGGTTTGAGGCCGAGTGAGAGACAATCCAGTTAGACGACGAATCAGTTCCACCCAACTCCAACCCCATCCCAGCTTCCTCTAGCAGACTGAAAAGCTTGTGCCGGCGCAAGGTATTCGTGAAATCCTTCATCGCCTTGGATGGTGGCTGAGAATGACTGAATTGGAAAGACAGAAGCTTGGTTTTTCTAACGACTCTTGGGTTCAGAGTAATTTCCCATCTGCTTGCGAGCATTTTGATCAAGGCGACTGGATCAGGACATAATGGATGAGGGCAGGGGAGATTTTGCACTATATGCAGAGATTGCAAGTGAGGCAGGAGATCAACATCGTACCGAAGATGACGAATGAGCTCGTCGGTGGGCTGACGGAGTTGAAGTTTTAGATGGGCGACGGAGGGGAACGCGTGAAGGGCACATGTCAAAAGAGCCTCTGGCACGGGCATGAGACAGAAGGTCAGGGTGTCGAGGCAAAACGAAGAGCGAGAAGCGAAGCCAATCAGGCGCGAAAGATCGCGATGGGTGTGCCTTGGGCCGTCGAATTTGAGCGCAAATCGCTTCAAGGAAGGTAGCGTTAAGTATTGAAGAAGGGTCAAAGCAAGGAGTTCGGTGGTCGTATCAATGATTCTTAGGACCTGAAGATTGAGAGGCGGAAGGGATGCAATCGGAAACAAAACATCGCGACAAAGGGAGAACGAACAGTCGAGTAGGCGCCGACCGTGACGAAGGACGTGCAGGCAGTCCAAAATGCTTATTTTGGCTGTACGGAAGCAGGTAAGCTGTTTCCACGGGAGATCCAGCATCCATGGGGTCTCCGAAAATCGAATCTCGGGCAGCATCAGCTGTTCCAGTGAAGGGCACGCTACGAAATCCAGCGGTAGCATGGAACGAAAACATGCCGATGAGGAGACAAAGGACATGTTGTGCCACTGTTCTGCGCGCTTGCCAATCATGCCAAGTAAGGATCCAACCTGACCGGCGGCCCCTAAATAAAAAGTTTTGGTATTGGTGTTTCCTTCGACACGAATGGAGAGTGGCTCATGTCCCGCATTCGAAATCCAGTCGCAGAGAAACGTATCCAGTTCAAGTCGTCCCTCGAGCTTCTCGTGTGTCCCCTCCACCTCCTCCTCTTCGTCCGACTCGTAATTTGAAGACCAATAAGAAAACCAGTCCAGATCGATGTACAAGGACGCCCAGAGCTTGGGAGTGCTCAAAGCTAGAAATCGCCACAACCTGCAGACACGACAGAGCAGTAGGGGAGCGGTAGATGGGTTGGGCTTGATGAAGTCGGAGTCCGGTAAGCATAGAGTGAATATGTACCAAGTAATTTCAGGGGGCAGAGTGAGAGCGAATCGATTCATGGGAGCAAAAAGGACGGCGCCATCGGGACCTCGTACAAGGGTGGCTTGGTGCTGATATTCAATCATATCATTAGACAGAACGATGGATTTTGCAGAGAGAGGCATGGCTCGTGGCAGGCATTCGAAGGGGTTGGGGCCGGGCTCAGCAAGATTGGTTGAACTCTGGAAGATGACCCGTATAGAGAGAATCTAATATGATATTTGGTAGCTGCATACCTGAATATAAAACAGATGTTGAGAAGGGCTGGAAGTGGTAGTGAATGAGAAATTCGACTCGGACGCGTCTGTGACCGTGTGACAAACCACAAACGCGCTCTTGACTTGATCCACTACCACCACCTCTTGACCACCTCCGACGCGTTCCAGCCCTCCTCTACCTGCCTAAAAACTCAGAATGCCGACTGCGACACCCACCACGAAGGAGAACACGCCTCTTCATAGGTTTCTTTCTCCCATTGACGCGTCGCATCGCGTGTATTGACGCGCTGCCAGCCATGAATCGTCTCGCGGATCCCAGCCAGCGGCGAAGAGAAGAAAGCTGGAGGCTTCGGGCTCTTTTGCTTCTCAGCCGGTCCAGTCTTCGTTCGCACAAGTGCTCGAGAAACTGAAAGAAGAGGCCGTAGAGGGTACCGGTGCGTGCATCGCTCGTTCCTTGAGATGGCCGCTTGAATATCATACTGCGTAGGCGCGGAGGGCGGCTCCGACTGCTGGTCTAGGCCACCGCTTCCTCCCATAAATTCCAAACAAAACTCCATAGGTAGCCATATCTTCTTGTATAGAAACTAGCATTCATCGTGGATAGTCTTCCAACAGATTGATGTGGAAGAAAACGACAACTACGGAGAGATATCTTTACGAATGTACGGTGTCACCAAGGTTAGCTTGCTCGCAATTTCGCCAGGACCACTCTCATCTTCATTAGGAGGGCAACAGTGTCTTGGCCAATGTGACCGGATTCAAACCTTACTTCTATGTTGCTCAGCCGAGAGGCTTCACAGAAGCAGATCTCGAGCCTTTCCGTCAGCATCTCAATGTTCGCATTTGTTTCTGGATTACCGCATGCGCTACTGATTCAAGTGTTGCGCAGGGACTGGTTCAGGGACCTGGCGACAAGGACGCAGTTACTAGTGTCTCACTCGTGTCGAAGCGAACTCTTTGGCAGTACAGAGGCGACGACTGGACACCTTTCATCAAACTCACCATTGTAAACCCAAAAACCTTACCGAAAGTACGAGATGAGTATTCGTCCCTCGTCCGACGTTGCTGGCACTGACATTAATGCTGGATATCCACGCACTTTCGAACGGAACGAGATCAACTTCGAGCCTTTCCCGCGCGATAGACCCATTTCCACATACGAGAGTAATATCGCTTATGTTCTCCGTTTCATGATCGACACCAAGGTCTCGAGCTTTGTGTATTGCCTGTACACGTCTGATATCTCTTGTAGGTGGTGGGGATGAACTGGATTGAAGTACCGGCTGGCAAGTATACTATCCATGAAGGGAAACAGAAAAAGTCGCATTGCCAATTGGAAATCAGTGTCAAGTGAGCCGAGAATTCAAAGCCTTAACCATGACTCAACTTTTTTCAGATACGATGAATTCATCTCGCATGCGCCAGACGGAGACTGGTCCACCATAGCTCCTCTTCGTATTCTAAGTTTCGATATCGAGTGCGCCGGAAGAAAGGGTATTTTCCCTGAGGCTGAAGAGGATCCGGTGATCCAAATCGCCAACATGGTTACCCGGCAAGGTACAGTGGTCTCTTATTTCGTAGCGCTCAATTGCCGATCATTCAAACCAGGGGAGCAAAAACCATTCATTAGGAATGTGTTCACACTCAATTCGTGCTCGAATATCGTTGGCTCTCAGGTTCTTACATTCGACAGTGAGAAAGATCTGCTTCAGCGCTGGAGCGATTTCGTCAATGAAGTGGACCCCGATCTTGTTATTGGGTATAACATTGCCGGATTCGATTTCCCCTACCTCCTGGACCGTGCAAAGGCTCTAAAGGTCGTTGATTTCCCGTTCCTCGGAAGACTCAAAGGTGAGTGTATCTGTCTTAGTCGTCTGTTCCCATCTAATTCTGTCTATAGGCCACAAAACGGAAGCCAAAGACACGCATTTCTCTTCAAAAGCCTACGGTCAGCGTGATTCAAAGGACACTCAGCTTGAAGGTCGTCTTCAGATGGATGTTCTGCAGTTCATGCAAAGAGAACACAAGCTACGCAGCTACACGCTCAACGCTGTTTGTGCCCAGTTTCTCGGCGAACAGAAAGAGGACGTCCATCACTCGGTCATTACTGAGCTGCAAAATGGTACACCCGAGTCGCGACGACGGTTGGCAGTTTATTGCTTGAAGGTGACCATCGGTTAGTTGACTCATGTATACCCCGCTTACTGTTTTCACAGGACGCCTATCTCCCCCAGCGGTTACTGGACAAACTCATGTGTTTCGTAAACTATGTGGAGATGGCGCGTGTCACTGGCGTTCCCTTCAACTACCTTTTAGCTCGCGGCCAGTCGATCAAGGTTTTGTCTCAACTTTTCCGTCGAGCAAACGACGAAGGTTATGTCATCCCCGCACTCAAGGGTGAAGGTAGCTTTTGAGCCCTGATGAACGATGTATATTGTTCAGTTTTTTTTCTAGGCACCGATGAACAATACGAAGGTGCCACGGTTATTGAGCCAAAGAAAGGTTATTACGACTCTCCTATCGCCACGCTAGATTTCAGCTCGCTATATCCCTCGATTATGATGGCGCACAACCTTTGTTACACCACCTTGCTTGACAAAGGCACCGTTGAACGTTTAGGTTTGGTAAGGGATGTGGACTATATTGTCACGCCCAACAACGGTCGGTCTTCCGATATTTTGTGCTTCTCCGTAACTGACTCGGGTTTTCAGACATGTTCGCTACAACGAAGAGGAGAAAAGGTTTACTGCCTCTTGTTCTAGAGGACCTGATCTCTGCTCGTAAGCGAGCAAAAGCGGATCTGAAGAAGGAGACGGATCCATTCAAACGAGCTGTTCTGGATGGACGACAGCTTGCGCTGAAGGTTTGTTTTTTTTGTAGCGGAATAATTGGTCTGCGACTCTAACTCTCGTTACGCATCGCAGATCAGTGCTAACTCGGTATACGGGTTCACTGGTGCTACAATCGGAAAACTTCCCTGTCTGGAGATCTCGTCCAGCACCACTGCTTATGGGCGACAAATGATTGAGAAGACCAAGCAGGTTAGCACCCGCGGTCTCGAGGGAGCTGGTCTAACCAATCGACAGGAGGTCGAAGCTGAATACAGTATTGACAACGGCCACACGCATAACGCCGAAGTCATATACGGTGATACCGACTCCGTTATGGTGAAGTTTGGTCCCAAGGACCTAGAAAAGGTCATGGCTCTCGGTAGGTGTTTTTCCGGGAAGCATCGTGTAACTTTTTGACAATTTTTTACAGGCAGCGAAGCTGCTGAGCTGGTTACCTCCAAGTTCGTCAAGCCTATCAAGCTTGAATTCGAGAAAGTATATTTCCCGTATCTTCTAATCAGCAAGAAACGATATGCGGGGTTGTATTGGACGAGACCCGAAAAGTATGACAAGATGGATACGAAGGGTATTGAGGTGGGTCTGTACCCTAATAACTTTTCTTCGGTTCTCATCTTTATCGCCAGACTGTACGACGTGATAACTGCCGTCTGGTGTCCACAGTCATTGAGACGTGCCTACACAAGATGTTGATTAACCGAGATGTCAAGGGTGCCGAAGAGTGAGTCTCTCATTTCTCTCGTGCCGATTCGCTATGACTGATGCATCGACAGATACACAAAGCAGACGATAGCGGACCTGTTGCAAAATAAGATCGATATGTCTCAACTCGTGATTACCAAAGCCCTTTCAAAGAGCGGTGTGTTGTTTTGTGTCTCCCAAATCACTTGGCTTACGGTGACTAGATTATGTGGGAAAGCAAGCACACGTCGAATTGGCGGAGCGGATGAAGAAGCGCGATGCTGGTACGTCGGTGCACGTTAGTGCGGACTGTCTACTGATCTAGAGAGACAGGGTCGGCTCCTGCGTTGGGCGATCGTGTCGCATACGTGATTATCAAAGGCATGAAAGGTGCGATTTACACTGCTCTTGATGTCGGACAAGGGACCGAGACTTTCGTCTGCAGGTGCTGCTGCATACGAAAAATCCGAGGATCCGCTGTACGTTTTGGAAAATAACGTGCCGATCGACACAAAATATTACCTGGAAAATCAACTATCTAAACCGCTCCTGCGTATATTCGAGCCCATCCTTGGCGAGAGAGCCAATTCTCTACGTAGGTGTTTTCAGAGCTGCAAACTTTCTTAGCTAATGTTCTTTCAGTGTCCGGCGACCACACTCGAACGATACAAATTGCTACACCGACAGTCGGCGGCCTCATGAAGTTCGCTGTTAAGACCGTAACGTGTCTAGGCTGCAAGACACCACTTCGACCCAATAACAGTGTGAAGAGTAAGTCGGGCATCGACAATCATTCTAATTTGCTTATGATTGCTAGATGGCGCGCTCTGCAATAACTGCCGGCCACGCATGGGGGAGCTGTATCAGAAACAGATATCCACAACATCGGCGTTTCAAGTCAGGTTCTCGCGCCTCTGGACGCAATGCCAGCGGTGTCAGGGCTCACTGCACCAGGTCTGCTTCATTTCCCCACCTCTCTGCTGGCGGCTGAGATTTATTAGGATGTCTTGTGCACGAGCAAGGACTGCCCAATATTTTATATGCGAAAAAAGGCACAAAAAGACGTGGAGGATGCAAATGCCGTGTTGGAGCGATTCGACCACGACGCCTGGTAATGGACGACTGTATATATTCCTTGTAATTTCTGGCCCGACTCGCAACCTGTATTTTCACCTTGTATTTCTATAGATTTATTTGCATTTGTTTTATCTGGCCGCCATCGGCTACCGCGAACTTTTTTTTTTCACTTGTACTTCCTTGATTCTCTTAGATGGCTCCGAAGCCTACCCCGAACGGCAATGCGGCCCAACCAGCGGAGGATGCACACTCTAATCTCCCTGCTGTCGTTGGAATCAATCTCGGGAACGCATATGCCTCGATTGCAGTGTACACTAAAGTTCGTTTGAACTGCCAGTGCAGGCGTTTGGCTGCAATTAAGCGCGTTTTTACAGGAGGGATTAGCAGAATGTATTGCGAATGAGAATGGCGAACGTCAAATCGCCTGCGCAATAGCTTTTCATGGCGAGGAAATTGTGCGTCCAGTCGACCAACGGTGCCTCTGCATTTCGTTTAGATTTTGACCTCTGCGTTGGTTCTGTAGTATGTGGGCAACCAGGCCTTGCCACAACTCATAAAAAATGCGCACAATACTATCACTGGATTCCGCAACCTCTTGGGCAAAAAGTGAATTCGCTTGCACTGTGCTATTTTCATCGAGTCCGATATTTTTTTCTGCAGGTTCTCTGAAATCGATCAGTCAACGGCCTCTTCCTCTTCGCCCATAATACAACACCCAACCGAATCCGATACGCCTGCGTACAAAGTCGATATTCTCCAACCCGCTCCCTCACCTCTGCCGACCTCTGCAACCACCACACCAGCCGCCTCCCATGCCCCCACGCCGCGATCTGAACCTGTACCTTCGACGCGGATACTTACTCCTCAAGAAGCCACCACGATGTTCCTTGCATCACTCCTTCAATCCGCCTCCGATTTTCTCGGAAAGCCCATTCTGGGTGCAGTCATTACTGCCCCGCCTTCCTTTACCCCCGCCCAAAAAGACGCCCTGAAAAAGGCCGCTGAGGACGCTGGCGTCCGTGTACTACAATTGCTCGATGAGTCCAGTGCTGTATTAGCGACGACCACATCACCGCAATGGCCGCACGGCGGAGAAGATCGGACGCAATTGGTCGTCGATGTTGGCGCGTCTTCACTGTCCTTATCTGTAATTGCCCTGCGTGCCGGGCTGGGCCACCTCATTGGCTCCAAGACATCTTCAAATACGGCAAATATTGGCGGAGACGCATTGTCTTCCCTGCTCGTGAAGCACTTTGCCAAAGAATTCACAAAAAAGACAAAAACTGAACTACCGCAGCCGCCTTCATCGAAGGAGGATATCCGAGCGACCACCAAACTTCTCCTAGCTCTGGAATACACGAAGCGAACATCTAGTGCTTCCGCTTCCCCTGCTTCCTTATCCGTCGAGTCGCTGCATTCCGGCGTCGACTTCACGGCCACAATAGCGCGCATGCGATTCGACCTTCTCGCAGCTCCCGTCTACACCGCCGTCTCGTCGGAAATAAAATCTCTGCTAGAAAGTATCTCACTCGACCCTCACGATATAGACGAGATCACATACGTGGGAGGTACTGCTTGTTTACCTGGTCTCGACGGCCATCTGTTGTCGAGCGTTGGATTTAATGAGGAGGTCCAGACGGCGTTCTCGACCTCGACGATGGGAAGCGGCGCCATCGGTGACCCGACAGGTGTGCTGTCTATTGGGTGTGCTCTGCAGGCAGCCCTTCTCTTGCGCGTTCAGGAGGAGTCTCCAGAGCTAATCCAAGCCTTCGACCAAACCGAACAAGTGGACACCATTGCGCGGACGATCGGGATGATTTTCCCTGGCGGCGCCGACGCCCATGGACTAGGAGGGACCTACATTCCTGCGCTCTATAAATACACCCCACTCCCTGCTCGGCGAATTCACGAGGTCGAAGTGACTCTCTCGGGTGGAGAGGGCGACAAAGCAACGAAGTTCGGTTTCGAAGTCTGGGAAGTTGAAGAGGGAATCAAGGTCGAGAAGGCTATACCGCTGAAATCCGACTCACAGGACGAGGACGAGGACGAGGAGGATGAGGAGGAGGAGATCAAGATCAAGACCACGACGAAGCGTGGTTTCTTGGGAGCTGTCCTAGGCGAGACGACGGGGACTGCTGTAAAAGACAAAGCCAAAAAGGGGACGTACACTGCTGTATTGCAGATAGAGTTCACGTTGGGGCTGGACGGCTCGCTACATGTAGAGGCGCGGAGTAACGGTGAAAAAGTAGGCGAGCTCGAGATTCAGCCTTAGATTTTATTTAGAAATCACCCGCTATCCCACTGTTTTCGGACGTGTACTATTGCAATGGACCGCGATAGCTCAGATCACTCTGCTCGGCAGAAACATAGAAACCCAGCGGACAATACACTCAGACTTAGGCTTAGCCTCTTAGGCCGATGCTAAACAGCTAGGAAGAGACATGCCATTGCAGAATCGAGAACAATTGGCATGCGCTCTATTCGTCATCGTCATCCCCATCGCTCTCCTCATCATCGCTAGCTACCCCCACAACCCCGCCATGATTATCCTTGCCCTCTTCCTTCTCTCGTAACGTCCGCCCCGCCTCTCTGAGTTTGGTTGCAAATGCTTTCCGCGCCCCGAAATTGGCTGCTACGTCCCATATCTGAAGCTTCGCCTTCGATCCAGCAGCCGCAATCGTAAGCGGGTCGTCTGGCGAAAATACGGCCGAAAAGACTTTGCCCTGTATAATCCAAATGAATAAATGAAGCCGCATGCAAATTTGGTATAGAAACGCACGACTCCAAGATCTCGGGAAGTAACAAGGCTGACATTGCGCTTACCGCCGTTGTCGTCGTCGAGCACATTCCACACCTTGACGAGTTTGTCGTTTCCTCCTGTCACGATGCATCCCCTGATATGAGGATTTACGTCGAGTGCTGAGGCTGCGCCGTCGTGCGCGGAGAGCGTGAATTTCGCTGGTGAGGGCTGATTCAAGTCCGACGGGAGAGTCCGTGCGTCGAAGTTTAATACGAGTCCATTTTCCAAGGAGACCTGCGTTATTTGATATCTTAGAAAATGTGGCTCGTGCAAAGCACCAGCGATGAACATACATAAAATCCGGATTCCTCGTGAGGATCCCATCGTATTGCCTCGACATCACTGCCGACGACTGCACCTACACCGCCGTCTGGAGAACGGGAATCAAATGTTCGTACGGTGCGATCGTAGCTGCCTGTTAGCAGGACGCTAGGGTTGTGGTCATTCCATCGTACAGCCTGAACCTTGTCTTTGTGGACGTCGAAACTCCGGATGGCACCTCCACCGTCGTCATTGATGCTCGGGTCACGGCTCAAGTCCCATAGCTTCACGGTGCGGTCCGCGCTGCCGCTTGCAAGGAGATTGCGCTGGGTTTTGTTCCAGCTGAGGGCGAGGACGGCGTCAACGTGGTGACCCGTGGACGCTGCGCGGTGCTTTGTCTTTTTACGCTTCTTTTTTCCCGTTCCGAGCGGTGTGGGGATGTGTGCCTTGGTTTCGTCCGGACGGCCGAGGATGGAGGCAGGGTACATGGCTTCGAGGACGTCGATGGACCAGATTTCGATTTCGGGGTCGAGGGTGCCGACTGCGATGTAGTTACCGAAACCTGAAGTGGGTTGGGGAGGTGGGTTTGAGGATAGACTGGGAGCGGTGGGAGGGAAGTCTAGCCATTCTAGACATAGAGGGAAATTCGGCAGCATGAGATCGTGGTGGACGTAGAGATTCTCTTGAGATTCGTCGTAGACATATATCTCGAGTTGTGATATTTCGTCTTCAGTTTTTGCGACAACGAGCAGGTTGTCGGTAGGTAGCACTTCGAGCTCTTCTCGTTCCTCGTCGGCATCATCCTGGGATTGAAGGTGAAGTTATAGAGTGGGTTGAAATGCTCGAAATAATGTCTTTACGGACCTCCTTCAAGGTGATATAGGGATCCTCTTCGTTATCTCTGTAATATGTGAGACCCTTGATATTACTGAAAGGACCATCCGCTATTCGGCGTCAAGAAAGATTGAGAGTTTCACCGAGAGAACTCACCGGCTGTTTTGACATCGTTATCATAATCATCCAAATTATATTCTGAAAGATCGTCCGGGTTGCGCGGTTTAGATTTTGCGTCCGAGTCCACATCCATTGCATTTTCGTCGTCGTCTTCGCTTTGGGAAGGACATTAGATCCTGAAATTGAGAGAGCGCCGACAGAGACGAACTCGACCCAGTCTTCTTCGTTGTCTTCACCGGCATCGTCTGCCTCCTCACCCTCCGCACCCAAACCCATAGATTTTGCTGCCTCGTGCGCACGCTCGAGTTCTATCCGCGCATCTTCTAATTGAATTCTGGAAAGAGCACTGACTCTTTCAAGCTCCTTGTCGTCAAGAACATATTTTGAAGGGTTCTGGGCTGCAACGCCCCGTTTTACCCAAGAAACCGCCGAAATAAGGCTGCTCATAAAAAGGTTTCGAGCGAGAGAGAGCCAAAATTTTGTGATTGCCGAATTTGGCAGCTAGCGCCGAAATAAAACACTTTTCTTTGGAAAGCCATGTCGGCGCGACTATCGCTCGCGGAGCAGATAGCTCAACTCCAGGAAGCTGCCCCAGTCGGTAGCTATCTTGCTATGCCTTTCAACTTATTCCCATATCTCTATAGATCTCGACCCAGAGGATACTCTTGCCGGAGCAGAACCCGCCGAAAACCTGGTAGACGCACCCAGGGAGCACTATGTCGATGTTGGGTCAGGAAATAATCAGCTACATACGTGGTACAACGCATATTGATTATTCCTTCTAGTCCGAGTGCGCTTCGCAGATTGCAAAGCGTTGCCGATCCAAAATATGCTGCAGTCAAAACTTCGCGGAAACAACTCATGGAGAGCGACGAGGAACCAAGTGACTTGGAAGATGAGGGTGCAGAGGATGAGGATGAAGACGAAGACGAAGATGAAAACGATCATCCGTTAGACGGAGGGCAATCTGGCTCAGATGGAGAAGAAGAACCCGACGACGAGGATATACCCTCGCAAAGCGAGTCTGAAGAACAGGATGAGTCGGAGGAGAAACACGAATCCCGTCCGCTGCCAAAAATCACTGATGCCGAACCTGAACCTGTCGACGATCTTTCTTCTGCGTTGCAAAAAACTCGGGAAGAGGACCGTAAAAAGGGCAAGGCTGTTTCGCAACAAATCGTATGCATCATTCACCTTGGCGTACACTATCTCCAACTTTTGTCCTCCTTAGGCTCTTTGGGAATCGATACTTGACGCCCGGATACAGCTCCAGAAATCTGTGGTAGCTGCCAATCGTTTGCCCTCAGTCGGTATTCAATCTGTCGTTCATTCATGTGTCTCACGGATTCACTTCATTCAGTCTTCCCAACTAGCCGCATTCGCAGATAATGAAGAGTGCCGCCAGTCACTTGACAAAATGCTGGAGGAAGCATTCATGCTCTCTGACGAGTTGTTCGACTTGCAAGAGGTTCGGCTCTACTATCACATGTCGATGTTTTGATCTAACGACTCTTGCGCAGAAACTCGTGTCTGCCAATGATACCGTTGTGGTTCCTCCTCGGAAACGACGGAAACTGCAAGACGATACGGCTGATTCAAATCATTCAACTCAGCTGCATGATGCGACGTCTGCAGTTTCTGCATTAGAGCATGCGTTAGTGACTCTAATTTCTTTTTGTATCCGCTCACAACCAAACCAGTTACCATCCTCACCTTGTGCAAACCTTGTCAAAGTGGTCAGCGAAAATACAAGCTGTTGCTCCAGCCGCCCTTCTGCCATCGAGCCGCAATACATTCACCTCGAGAAGCTCACAAAACCTCAAGTCTGCGGTACAATTAATTGACGAGACACTTGTCGACCACCGCAAGCTACTTGCCAGAAGTCAAGTGCGAAGAAGCAAAGGTGCACGGGTGGGAGAGTTGGTCAACGAGGAGGAGAACGACGAAGACAAAGTTGATGCGGACGTCTTTGACGATACTGACTTTTACCAGCAGTTGCTCAGGGATATAATCGACTCTAGGGGCAACGGTAACGGTGCAGACGACTGGATGAATGTGCAAAAACAAAAGAAAGCAAAAAAGAAAGTGGACACGAAGGCGAGCAAGGGACGTAAGCTTCGGTGTGTTGGTTTCTCTCGCGTGTGGTAGCTCCCTTTACTGACGAGTCTCCAGGTATGAAGTCCACGAGAAGCTACAGAATTTCATGGTGCCTGTGCCTGTGATTGGGATGTGGCACGAAGAGCAGATTGACGAGTTGTTTTCGTCTCTAATGGGCAAAGGGTTCGAAGGGGCGCTTGGACCAGAGGATGTCGAGATGGGGGCTGAAGAGGCGGCTTTGGGAGATGTATTAAGTGGTGGCTTCAAAGTGTTTGGGTAGATACAAAATCTCATAATTGTGCAAGCCGGCATTACAGCTATTAGCCCGACGTCCAAATACGGTCTGCCGTACATCAGCTTTGACGCGTTCGCTCATCAGCGCAGTTGGTCTCAACCGCCATCTACTTATCTCGACCGTAGCCTGTTTACTCAGGGCAAGCATCTGCGGCCCCACAGCGTCTGACGTTCTCAGCGCTTAACAGCCGCAGCTGTCGCTGCTCGCCCTCTCCACGGCTAAGAAATGGAACCTTTTGAAGACGAGAACCCTTTCGAATCTGACTCTGACCGTCTCGAGTCCGCAACTTCGTCCCCGGACAAGGTCGACCTTTCTGAACCACCCTCTCCGCCCCCGAACCCCTCGCGGCAGCTCTCACCGACATCACCGACTTTAACTCGCCCATTTCCTTCTCCTGGCACAGCCAGACAACCTCCGGCGACTTTCAAGAGTGATTTTTGCTGTCAGCGCGACCGGGTGCTACATTCTGGAGATGATGTGGAAATTCTGGTGCGTTGTGGGTGCTGTTTTGTCCGGGTCGATGCTTAATGGACTGGTTTAAGATCACGGATGCTCAGAAAACAACGGTGAACTCCACATCGCCGTACATTGTGTATGTTATACAGACGGGGGTGAGGGCTCGCATCTCGTTGCAGAAACTCAAGCTCTGACTTTGTTCGAATAGAATGCCGAAGCGCGACACAGGTATTCCGAGTTTGAGTCTTTGCGGCTCAATCTTGTGAAGCTATACCCTACCATTATCATACCGCCTATACCATCCAAGCAAACGATAGGTGATTACGCGGTTAAGCAGGCCAAGGCCAAGGAGGATGCTGCTTTGATTGCGCGGCGGAAGCGGATGCTCCAGACATTCCTGAATCGCATCGGAAGGCACCCGATTCTCTCGAATGACCACGTATTCCATCGCTTCCTAGATGGAGAGGTTTCATGGGTAGTTCCAAATTTTGTTGCACTCTCTGTTTCGGGACATTAAGCCTCCTCTTTGCAGAATGAGGTGTTGAATTCGCCGCCAATTTCGCTCCTGCCCAAAAACATCCTCAAAGCCCCTTCACACAATCCCACTGACCAGAATGCCTCTCCTGCGTATGCCGCGCTACCTAATCCTTCTGCGGCACATCCTCTCCGACAACCCGACCAACGATTCCTTGACTCGGAGGCATTTACTGTCAAATTTGCCAACCATGTTAGCGGACCAATGGAAAAAGTGACTCGGCGAACGTTGAAGAGGTGGTCAGGTATGTATGATTTAGGGATTTCTGCAGCTTGAAGGTCTGAATATTGTGAAGACCAAGCTCAAGATCATGCGGACCTTGGAGCTGCTCTGAATGCTTTCAGTCTTCATGAAACTGGGCCGTTGTCTGGAGCCATTGAAAAGACGGGTCAGGCTGTCGACGCCACCTACGTATCCACGACCAAACTCGTGAGTAACCGTTCCGGATTTGTTTTCAGCGGAATTGATGGGTACGCAGCTTCAAGAGCTGGAGCAAAACTGGGCAGAGCCTCTGCACGAGTACACCCAGTTTGCTTCCATCATCAAGAAACTGTTAGCCTACCGCCATCAGAAGCACGTCCAATATGAGATGACGCAGGACGGGCTGGAATCGAAGAGGGAGCAATTGGAGGAACTTGAGAAGAGCGAGCGGGAAGCACGCCGCTTGGAGCAGGCGCTCGGGCGGGGACGGGTAAACAGCGAACCGTCTGGAACACGACCATCCGTCGACGGCGAAGAGGGAGAAGAAACCCCGGGACAAGCGCAGGAATCTCAGTCCGCGTATCTACCTCCCCATCCCGGGCCCAACCCTTCGAGAAGGCGAGCTCCAGGAATGGGCCTGTTAAATGCTATCAGCTATACGCTGCATGGAATGATGGATGTGGATCCAGAGACGGCGAGGAGAAACGGTATCACGAAAGCGCGGGAAAGCATTTCTCAGGTACTAGTATCTCCTCGCGTTGATGCTCTCTTTCTGACTTTCATGGTTTGCTAGCTCGAAGATGCTCTGCATTTGTCGGCGCAGGACCTGAAATACTCAAGTTCCACCATACAAGCTGATTTGGACCGCTTTCAGAGGCAGAAAGTCGCTGATCTGCGGGAGATGGCCATAAGTATGGCGCGGACCCATCGCGATTGGTGCAAGAAGGTAATGTTCACCGTTTTCCAGCTTTCATCGGGTTTTGAATTTTCTTTCCCTCGTTTTCAGAATCTAGAAGCATGGGAAGAGGCGAAGAGAGAGATCGACAACATTCCTAATCACCCTAACATGATGCCTCCGTCTGAGGCTGATTCGTCGGACGCCGCTGGCACATCGGGTATGGCACGTCGAGATTCCACAGCGACTGTGAACGGACGCTAGGTTGTACCGAGAGACGACTGCTTTCTGTTTGAGCTCCTGGACCGGACAGCTGGGATATAGTTCTCATTTAATGTGTAACCATTACCGTGTCGTTTGAACGATTTTATTTCCCCAGTTACCCGTTTGTTGGCTAGAACCCTTTTTGGGCAATACTAGTCGTGTAACGCAACGACAGTCATCCAAAGTCACTTTTTTTCTCGATGAGTCGTCAAACTTGAATCAGCTTGAATCAGAAGCGCTCGGGAGCGTAATAGTTGGTCGACAGCTCAACAGACGCCGACATCGTCTCTTGTCCTTCGACCACCACCACTTGAATGTCTGAGCCGCCACAAAGTCCCATTCCCGCCGGCAAACAGGTAGTACTCATCCTCGTGGGCCTAATTGGTTCGGGCAAGGCACGTTTTCGCGTGGCAGTATGCCATTCCTGCTGATCTTGCTGGTTATATAGAGTACTTTCGCACAGGCTGGTTGCAACGACGTCACGAGCAGAGATGCATCTAATTTATCCTTGCTAGGCATTACAGGAGCACTTCCCCGAGATTCGAAGGTGCAATCAAGACGATCTTGGGGACAGACGGGCTGTCGAGCATTTGGCTAGATTGTCGCTTCAAAATGGCTCTTCTGTGTGCATAGATCGAACTAATTTCGACGCGTCGTAAGTTGGCAGAAAAGTCGCATTTGCACGCACTCAGTGCATTGTTCTCTACATATAGCCAGCGTGCGCACTGGATTCGAATTGCACGCGAGTTCTCGGGAACTATCGTGTGGGTTCTGGTGCGTTCTCACTGGAAACTGATTACCCCAAGTTGCTTCTTACTCTCCATTCTTGCAGGTCTTTGACACCCCGAAGGATGTGGGTTCTCTTAGTTTTTGTTTCTCCGGTTGATTCGGTCCTGATCGACTCACGCACGCAGATTTGTGCCTCTCGCCTCCAGACGCGTAAATTGTTCGATCGCGAGCCCCATCTTCCATTCTGACGAACCCCGGCTACTAGGCACCGGTCATCCGACAATAGCAAGTCCCCAAGACGGGCTCGAAATTTTGGAGAGGTTCGAATTTATGTAGTATCATCGGTAACTCAAAGCTAACGCTCAAGCATTAGATTTTCTTCACTTTATCGTGCGCCGACTGCTGCTGAGGGATATGATCGCGTGCTGTATCTCCAGGCCTCTGAGCAAGAAATGGTATATTCACCCTCGAGTCTTGATGCGATCCTACAGCGCGTCCGCGATGCCTCCCCGCCGGTGGGTCTGCATGCATCTCCACCACCTTCAACAAGAGGTTCACCTTATCTTCGAGGCGCCTCTTTCCGATGGAATCGTGGTCGCGGCCGTGGTGGTCGTAACGTCAATTACGCTGGCCATGGTGGCGCTAGCAATTCACCGGCGCAGGATATAAACAGCTGGCGAACACCACCCGGCCATCGCACATTCGAGGCGGAGAGCACGTCGAGAGACGCCGCTTCTGCTCCCGATATACGGTTGGCTGGGGCCTCTCATTTGTCCGCCAGGACCGCGAGTGAGGGTCCTTCGAATGCGTAGAATGTGAGATTAAAATGTATCATATGTACCTTGAACAGAATGCAATAACGTCAGCCCTTGGCTAATCCATGTTACCGTGAATTGCCATCTCAAGGCTCTGATGATTTTTTTGCATCTTCTAGTTCTGCCGCTTCTTTCATTCGGCGCCCGACAATTTTTGCGCTGACATTTCGTACATGCATCGCTGCTCGCTACAATAATGATATTTTAATGTGGCGGGATCTGGGTACAGACGTGGTTCCTTACCTCCACACCGCGATCTTTACTCCGTTGGTATTGTTCCAAGGCTTCTTCTAATTTACCCGCTTGGAAAGAAATATTTCAGGCAAATTTAGAGACAATGGGTGGGTCAACTTACTGGCTTCAAGGACGGCAGCGAGGTTAAATGCTATCTCGGGATCGTCCGGAGAGAGCGTGGCAGCAATACTGAAAAAGACTCGACATAATTACGGGGCATAATGTTGTGAGATACGACTTGCTTAAGGTGCTTCAAAGCCAGGTCCGGTCGAGCGACAGGTGACATGATATACGCGGACGCCAGATCTTCGGATATGTTTTGTTCAATTGAACATCTGGGAAATGGAAAGGACGTACTTGTGTGAGCGTCCGAACTCGACGGTTGTAAAACAATGGATTCTTGCCAGGAAGCTATAGCCTCGTCAAACTCCTCTGACCGACGTCAGAACGGACAGCAACAGATGGTGAGAACCTACATACTCAGATGGTAGTGGGTCACGCCGAGGTTGAAGAGGGAGCTCGCGTTCCGCCTTGATTTCCAGTCTCGTAAACCGCACATTCCTAGCAAACAAAACCGCCTTTGTTCTACCTTATTTCCACGCTTCGCTGGTAGAGTGTTTTAGCAGCAGCCACGTCGCCCTGAGTCAGACAACTGTTAATAGTGTTCAATTGCTTCCAAGTTGCCAATTTGCCTCTTCCAGTTTGACGGTCCCCAATTCGAGACATTTCAAAGCCTCAGCCTCGGCGGGATTAGCGGCGCCTAGCTGTTTGTGAGCACTGGGAAAACGCCGCAAATACCGAGATTTCACTTGAATGAGGCGTTACCGACGTTGCCCATCCTGATTCGGGTCAAAAAAAGGAACGAGGTCGGGGTAAAGCAGGCGTACGCCTCGACTGAGTTGATAACAGGGTCCTAGAACGAGAAACAGAGGGTGATGTCGCCAAACGATAGAATCTCCACATGGTAAGTACAAACGCGTCGCGTTACAAATTCCGATTGACTGTCACAACGTCACCATCAATTTTTTTCCTCTCCTTCCATGGCGTCTAAAAGCGAGGGTCAGCCTCAGCCGAGTGCTTCGTCGTCGTCGTCCTCGTCGTCGAACCCTACAGACTATCTGCGCTCGGCGACGTTCTCTAGAGACTCTTCCTCTGCTGGCGTCGACCATGTTGCTACCGCTTCAGAACTTCTCATGGGTGCCTATGATCCTGCCAAGTTGCACCCCCTCGCAGAGCTTGGAGACAAATTAGATTACCTGCTTCTAGAGGATGACAAAACCAATGACCTTCCCGGGGCCCATACCGCCATTCCATCGAGGGGGTGGAGTGATGATCTGTGCTATGGAACGGGTACCATGTATCTCAGTGGTACGTCGAGATCTCTTTCAAATTACTACTTTTGATACATGGCGTGCTCCCGGACTCGCTTACGCCCTCTCACGCCCCTCGCACCTTATCTCTTCATCTCGGCCATCCCCTCTTTAGTCGAGCTCTTATTGTTCTTTGCTCGTCACATGCTCAAATGTTTCTCCAAGGGCTGGCTATTGGCGGCGCGTGGGGCGTACGTGAAGGCGCTACCAGGCCTCTGGCAGTGTCAAATACGCGGTTAAGGATCAACAGTGTCCTCAATTCCGTGACTAGGCGAGGGACGTTTATTGGAAACTCGGCTGGTGTTCTCGGTCCGTATATTACATTCCCATCTCCTCGTCAGCATTTCTGACTCGTTCCACCTTTTTGTACAGCCCTGGTATACAATGGAGTTAATTCCACGATCGATGCTTTGCGCGGTAAACACGATACTATCGGTAGTATGAGTGCTGGAGGCATAACAGGGGCTTTATACAAATCTACCGGTGCGATTCTTCCTCCCTCCTGGGTTTTTTATGCCGTCCTGATAAATAACCGCCATCAGCCGGTGTAAAACCTGCGCTCGCTGCGGCGACATTCATGTCAGGCGTGGCGGGGATCTGGAGTTATGTGAAAAAGAACGTTTGATCACTTTCGGCCTGTATTTAAACATAATCCCCTTACTCTGGATCTTCTCGCCTCATTAAGACAGCCAGCCTATTTCAAACACGCCTTCGCCCGAAACTGTTTTGACTGGTATGATCTGAGCAGACCTTCTCACCGGTGGATCTCTGGCCGCCAACGTATACCTATCGAGGCGGTGATTGGGCATTTTTCCAGAATTCACGCTGACGCTGTGTTGCCAACGCTAAATGTATAAATGATATCCCATCCCTGACATTCATATCCGCTCCCAGTCTTACTCCTGCTGTTAAAGCCGTTGGCAGTCTCCGCCTGTGGGCGCGGTGGTGGTCAATCATGTCGACTGATTCTTTCACAGCTGGTGTGCGGGGGCGGAGATATATAACATTGAATCCAAACCGGCGACGTGCACGACCCCGTTACGGCCACAATCCAAAGGTCGGAGCCTTTCTCTTTTTCGTATATTCTTCTGAATCTCCTGACTGTCCCTGATCAGAGTTTTCTTTTCCCGAAGCGTTCCATCACGAAAATGAGGAGTACACATCATGTGCAAACCTCGCAAACTCTCATTCGTTTAAACTTTACGACCACATTCTCGAGTTGTATAAACTCTAATTCAGGACATGACTCGGTATGCATGCTTGAAACAAGCAGTGGACGATCGACGCCTCAGACTGGTTCCTCGACTGCATTTGGCTCCAATGGGTCAAACTCGAGCCGCAGCTCGCCTACCAACAGCACTCAAAGCAGCATCACTGAATACCCGACGCATCGGGCCCAGCTCCGCTCCCATCCTCGAGTTCAGGTATCCACTCTTCTCGCTAATCCTCGCAATCGGTAAGTTCCGCGTCTATTTTCCTTCTTGAATGACGCCGAGTTGACCCGGTTCTGCAGGAGGTCCTATCAGCTCAATGTTGTCCAACACCCACAAAAAACTGCGGAATTCGGATACGCCACCCTTTCTCGCCTTCCCTTGACACCGCCGATGGTCGCTCAGCTCACGGTACGCGATCCTAATGGTAACTCGATTGTACCGTATGTTGGCCATGCAATTCCCTCGATTCAAAGGCTGACGATTTTTCCAGTCAGGAAGAGCTTCCCTTCCTTATCGCTCATCTTTCGCTCTTCGCCGAGAACGGGACGCCTCTGGACATGGGCTCCCCGACCGCTGGACAGAGAGCCAGAGCCCCGGAACCGATTTTATACGGTAATCTCGTATCATCTGTGCATCATCTAGAGGACCAGAACGGCAACATGGGTCTCTTCTTCATCTTCCCCGATGTCAGCATTCGTTGGCGGGGTCGCTTCCAACTTGGCATAACACTTGTAAAAATCAGCAGGCGAGTCCTTGCCATGTCCCCACAGTTTCTGTGTTCCACTGTTCTATAACTCATTTTCAGTTTTCCGCGTAGCCCTGATTCGTCCGGGATTGCTGAACAAGGGACGACGTTGGCTCAGGCGCAATCTAGCGTGTTCGATGTTCTTCCCTATCATGAATATACCGCAGCTCGTTTGTGCTTTGCTTGTTTAAGCGCTCAAGACGTGACTCATTCTAATTCTCCAGCTCAAACACGACTCACGCAGGCATTTATCCGACAAGGCGCTCGGATGTTTTCCTTACAGCCGTAGTGCTTTTCGCCTGTTACGAACCACAATATCCTTATTGGATCGGACTCCCCACTACTACTTCGTTCGTGTCTATAATGCATATTACTTAGTACATACCCAGATTCGTTCTAGCAATTATTAATTAATTTTTCGCCTGGCTGCGGCCAGCTGCGGTCCACACTGCCCTCTACAGCCTCGAGCACAGTTTGAGGACATCGGACATGGAGTCCGGGATGCGAACAGCAGCTTTGAGGGACATTTTGACCAATTTCTCGCACGAAGACCGTCGAGTTCAGATCCGAGCACAGCCTCGCAAGACTGCGCGCGAGTTGTGCCGCGGCACGTGGCTGAGGAAAGTCTGTCGGCCTTTCCCTTTATAACTGCTGCAGAGCCAGCAGTTTGAGCCCTCCCATCCACTCAACCCCTTCACGCCCTTTCCGACGATGTCCGCCAACGATTATTATAAGGGACAGCAGCAGCCACAGCAGCAGCAGCAATACTATCCTCCACCAGGTGTGTAGCATGTGTCACACCTTTGGGCGCCAAATTGCGTGCCTCTTTTGGCAGCAGTTACTTCCAAGTAATGTGTTTCACAGGCTAACACTGTATCTCTATTAGGTGGCCAGGGAGGTTACTATCCTCAGGTCGGTTCCATAACTGTCGATGCGCCAGCCGCCCCACATCTCTGATTCCTGTTCAGCAACCCCCAAACTCGTACCAGCAGGGAGGCTATGGTCAGCAGCAGCAGCAGCAGTATGGACAGGGGTATCCTCAGCAGGGATACCAGCCCAATCCCCCTCCGCAAACTATCTACGTGTATGCCGCGATTTTGCTGTATGGGAATTGCAGCTGTTGATGCTAATGCGCCTTTGTTCGTAGACAACAGCCACAACAACAATCTAGCGGCGGTGGAGGAGGGTGCATGGCCTGCTTAGCGGGAATGTGTCTGTGTTGCTGCGCAGAAGGTGGGCTGGTTTTATTGTCGAGCGGGTCTTGCCAGGCGACTGATTTAAATTTCTTACAGAAATCTGCGAGTGCTTGTTCTGAGAGTGAATCGTTGGATAATGTATGCGACGCACGGCTTGTTACTACATACCTGGACCATCTCCCATTTTTTATGACCATCCTATTCGATTTCTGTGAATATACTTGAGTTCAAAAACCGACGATTTGTGATTCGTTCGCTGAAAGTCGGGACCTATGTGACACCCGCATCAGAGTCGGTCACACTTGTTTCTGTCCCACCTCTTTGGTCGTCGAAAATGCTGGCCAGGCAGTTGAGCAAGGGCCCTGCCTTGTCTGCCTTACGCCGTAAAAATCCTCTATCTATCCCTCGCGCATTTGCGGTAAATTATCTTGCGTTTTGTGCGCGGTTTTGCCACCAACTCAGTCCACCTACAGGTCCGGAATGCATCCACCGCATCCTCTTCTTCCGCCTTCGAGGTCAACTCGTTTTTGAACCGTACATTCGTGGACTCTAACCACCAGTGTAGTCGTTCCTGAATTCCCGCCTCACCCTTGCGTCGGTATCACTCTTCACTGCTGGTTCGGTAGCCTGGTATACCCATCTCTACGGTTCCCTCCCTTTCCTCGGGCAAGTCCACGCCAGCCACGCCAGCGAAGAAGGTCTTCACCCTCCGGACTACCCCTGGCCGCACGCTGGCCTTATTGATACGTTTGATCACGCCAGGTAACTTTTCGTTGTTACAGCCTAATACGCGCTCAAATTTCCTGTTTTACCTTTTCAGCATCCGCAGAGGTTATCAGGTCTACCGCGAGGTCTGCGCAGCGTGCCACTCCCTCGACCGTATTGCATGGCGTAACTTTGTTGGTGTCTCCCACACCGTCGACGAGGCTCGCGCTATGGCGGAGGAGGTTGAATATCAGGACGGCCCCGACGATCAGGGAGAGATGTTCATGCGTCCAGGAAAAATTGCCGACTACCTGCCCGGTCCCTATCCTAATGAAGAGGCTGCCCGAGCTGGCAATGCTGGCGCGTTGCCTCCAGATTTGAGTCTGATCGTCAAGGCTCGTCACGGTGGTGCTGTGCGTTAAATTGTGTTTTCTTCCGCTCAGAAACTCACGCCCTCATGCCGTAGAACTATGTCTACGCCCTCATTACTGGCTATGTCGATCCTCCGGCTGGTGTTGAAGTCCGTGAAGGGATGAACTACAACCCTTTCTTCCCTGGTGGAGCTATTGGCATGGCGCGTGTCTTGTTCGACGGCTTGGTCGAGTATGAGGATGGTGAGTTGTTTCCTTCTTTTTCTGATCATTGGTATCCATAAACGTGTCAGGCACCCCTGCTACTACTTCGCAAATGGCCAAGGACGTTGTTACTTTCCTCCACTGGGCTGCTGAGCCGGAGCACGATGACAGGAAAAAGAACGGAATCAAGGCTGTCATTCTGTTCTCAACACTGACGCTACTCAGTCTGTATGTCAAGCGCTTCAAATGGACTCCGATCAAGAACAGGAAAATCTGTATGTTTCGTGAATGTTTCTCATTTGAGTGCCCACAACTCACCAAACTGCACAGTATACGACCCGCCCGTAGACAAGAAGCATTAGAGGAGGGGACCCATTGTTCTTTTCCGCGTAGCACGAGTACAATAAAAATTTTAATTTTCGTTGTCAAATATTTTTCTGGGTTATTTGCGTGTGTTGTTTACACTCTTGTTCCCGAACTTGCAACATGTCCGCCGAATCATGGCCGCCACAACTCAAGTGCGAGCAGTAATACTGCCGCCTCTGGCTATCTATCTCACCCTTGAATTGCTGCTAGGGACTGGGTTGCGAAATGTCTGGGACAAATGACAGATACGAATAGAACGGAAGCACAAGCTGAACTACGACAGGTGATTGCAGACGCTTTTGCGGCTCATACGCTCTGGACGACCGACTGGGCTGGCGTGCAACTGAAAGCCTTAATGCCTCAACCTACGCCACAATTTAACAACACGAATTTAAAGCGCAAAAAGTATGTTACTCGGTCTCACGTGTTGCTTTGCTCCGTCTTTACATTGGTGGATTTGCAGCAATGAACACTCGCCCGCAACGAAGAAAGTGAAGAAGGCATTGAAAAATAATGGAGCGACAACCTCGTTTGACCCCAATGATCGAGCGGCCCTGGATAAACGCGCGCAAAGGTTCCAGCGGGAGCATGAGATTGAGCGGGAAAAGTCGTCGACGTCAAGACTGGGTAGCCTTGCTTCTCTCAAGGCGAATCACAGTCATTCCCATCTCTTCGCCAACTCACGGTCGACGTCGCCGTTTGGGCAATCAGATGATCCAGAGGCGGATCCGGTGTGTGGTGTATCTTTCGATTTCGGGGTTGTGCTGAGGTGCCGAGGCTAGAACGTCATGGATTGGGACCGGTATACAATCGTGGGGACGTCGCAGGAGATATTCAAAGATTATCTTCGGTTAACAACAGTACGGGTGACCTTGTCCCAAGAGACAAGACAATTCTGACTGAGTTGTGCACTAGGAACCAAAACCCGAACAGATACGCCCTTATCCCATCCTTCAACAAACTCTACTTGAACTAAAGAAGCGGTTTCGTGAACGAACACCATATAACTGGATATGTAGTCAGTTTAAGAGTCTACGGCAGGATCTGACAGTGCGTCGTTTCTATCACCCTTTCCATGTTATAGGCATCAGTTCCCTCGTCAGGTACAACGTATCAAGAACGACTTCACGGTTCAAGTGTATGAAATACATGGTCGGATTGCATTGGAATGTGTAAGCAGGTCTGTCTATTGTACTTTGACTGGCTTCACTTTTCTTGCAGGGCGATATGGTCGAATACAACCAATGTCAGGCGACTCTGAAGACGCTATATGAACTTGGTATCCCTGGCAGAGTCGAAGAATTCACCGCATATCGTATTCTGATGCTTTTGCATGGCCGCAATATGTCGGGTGGGTGAAATTTGACTCTGTAGCTGCCACCATGAATTGATGTTGGCTTGTACAGAGTTGAATTTATATGTAGGTCAACTAACACCTAAGCAGAAGGCAGACCCTGCAGTACTGCATGCTCTTCAAGTACAGCGGGCACTGGCCATGGGAAACTATCATGCGCTGTTTGCATTGTACTCCTCTTCGCCAAACATGGGCGCGTATATCATGGATCATTTCGTTGCTCGCGAACGAGCCAAGGCCCTCATGGTGATCACCAAAGCGTCAGTATTCCCAGTATTCACTTCAGGGTCGCCTGTTTGTACGCTTGCTGATTCAACGAGGCAGATATAAATCGATCCCACTTTCTTTCATCCATCAAGAACTAGCCTTTGACGGCCTAGAACAAGCGCGCGAATTCCTAGCCGACCACTCTGCCGCCATTTTCACGAACCCCGGCAGCCCTGACGACCAGAAGACGCTGGACTGCAAGCCTGCGGGCACCCAGCTGAATCAGATCTTCGAAACGAAATACCGCAAGGTGGCCATCAAAGGTGCAATATGACATAGACAGACGACAGCAGCAGCAGGCCTTCCCCCTCGGTTTCTTCACTTCCAGGTTATATTTTTCCGCCCACATCTAACTTTTCTGCATCTCTCTCCTGCCACTTGTATCCCTCTTCTTTTCATGGAGGCGCGCACTTCAACAATTGCATGGCCGTAAAATATCATATCTGTATTCAATCGACGCTCATTCTTCTATACATGGTCCCATGCATTATGTATGATTGCCCAAGACAGTTGGCACAAGATTGGGGAGGTGGTGGTACAATGTATGGTTTTGCGTACATTCATATGAACAAGATATGATGATGACCAGATTGTGCTGCTTGCATTGATACATGTAAGTAATTCAATCCCGCATCCGGGCGGGAATGAAGCGTCGGACGGTCACCTCGCGGATTGAGTAGTGTTGTAGGCACGCGGGAGACTGGAGGACATCGACGGACACTCGCGAGCGAGCGCGAATCGTAACGTAGGCCAGAATTAAGGTCTGTTGCCTCGTTAGAGGGAGACATATTAGGGAAAAGACGATCAAACGAACCTTGTAGACCTGAGTGTTCACTCGATTGATTGTGCTCAGCCAGGCCCACGAGAAAGGCGAAGCATGGTGTAGATCGACGGTAGATGCTTCCTGGTCGGCCGGATCTTCGTAAACGGGGCAGACCACAACGGAAAACCTGAGCGTGTTAGATTGAGCGCTGAAATTATTGACCGAATAAGAGGGTTTACTCTGCATGGTTGAACACGGGGCCACGCTTATAGAGCATATAATCGACGCAGAATTTGATGCCGCCTCGTACTACCCAGCCCAAGGAACGGTAGTGGTGGTATACGATATAATTTATGATGAACGGATTGTCAAATTGCAAGGCTGGTGTGGGTCTGGGAGATACGAAGAGCGGAGGGTTCAAGTGTGCTGCTTGAAAGGATATCCATAGTTGTTGAATGCTCATTAATTCATTCTGTGCGTTGAATAAGAAATGACATGGATGGCGCGGTATTCGATTTGAGCTACCGTAAGAGGGTCCTCGACTGCCAGGCAGTCTAGATTCCAGAGGAGAAAGAAAGCTTCGGGGAGGGTGAGCTGAAGATGTTCCAAGTCTTCTTGCGGTTCTTCGTCCTCTGGAGGTGTTTCTTCTTGCGGTGTGACCGGCGTTTCTGGGGGGGCTTCTGGCGCGGCGGGTTTCCAGGTTGCGGCTGAGGGGATGGCGGGGCCAGAAAGTGCGGGGACAGTTACGCGACCTTCAGTCTCGAAGAGAGCCTCTGCTTCGGCGGCCACAGCTGCGATAGCTCGCGCGCGGTCGATCTTGAATTGCTTTCGCTCAGCGCGACGTTTTGCGGTCATTTCCTCGGAGGTTAGACCTACAGGTCGGTGTTGATCTATAGAATACGAGAAACGGGATACATGCTCACGATTGCCTCCAGTGCGCCGCGCATTGACTTGACGAGCTAACCAACTTGGTTCACTGCGCGACAGATCACCCTTGCCAAAAAAGCCGCGCCGCCAGAGTATAGTCGAGTCACTTCTGCTAGACACCCACACCGAACGCGTTGCTTCATCGAATACGCCCTGACATTGCGGAACCTCTACTCTGGTGAGAGTAAGGCCAAGTAGACCTAGAACTGAGCGAATGCGGGTCGAAGGCGGGTACCAGAAGATTATTGGGAGGGAATGAGCGTAGATTTGGTTATTATTGTTGCGCCGTCCAGCTGCTTTGCCCGACATTGGGCCTTTGCGGCCGCTGGGTTTGATCAGCGACATGATGAGTCGCGAAGATTTTCGCGACGCGCGTGACCGTCACATCGACGTCACCGATCTTGCCTCGGTTCAGTACTTAACTAGCTCATCATGGCGTCGCTCGTTCCTTGCCTTCTCCCTGCTCGCCATCTTCAACAGAGCAACCACCATGGACGCGCTCCCGATAGATATGAATCATCCTGCAGTTAGAGATTATCTCGCCCTTGTGCGGTGAGTTCAACGTGTTTTGTCCGCGTCTGGGGACCCGGAAGTGTTCACCGTTCGCTCAGACTGCAGGTTTTGACCCCTCTATCGCTGTTAATAAACATCGCCACTGTTCTTGTGTGCGCAACTGTGTCAAGTCCATCTCTAAGCAGGTCTAAAGTCGCTTTCGTTGGTCAAAAACTAACTCTCGAGATCAGGAACTATAACCAAAATATTCGCGACATCCCTTTCCCCAAGTATCGCGGTTGATGTTGAATCCTCGTTATTTGCCCTTCGTCCCTTAAGACATGGTAGGCATACTCTGTACTCGAAGTTGCATAGCTATTTGGTAATCGTGCATAATTTGGTAATCTGCGGCAGTCTGCAAATCACGCCCACATTAGGCAGTGATGAACGTATGCACATGATGTGCGTGAGTAATAGTAGCTGGGGGTCTAGGCCTCACAAAGGGGGCACTGGTGAGTAAAGTATGATGAGAAACTGATGATCATTCCCGGCCTCTGATGCGCAATCTGACTTCCTGATGGCCAACACCCCAGCCACCCATTCCTCCTTCTGATCCATCATCATAGTCCTGTATCCAGACTGATGGAATTCCCTTTCTCGGCACAATGCAGTGATGTTTCTGTTCTCTTGGTGGCCCCCATCGAAACTCCCAGGCCCTTTTCCTGGGATAAACCAGCCCGGATTCCCAGTCCGGGGGGTTTGAGTATGACCGCAATACTGTGAAATTGAAATGTGCTGGCCGCCGGGTGATTGCCAGCTGTGATCCGAGGATTTCTGAGTGATGGTGGGAAGTGGGAAGGAATGACTGTTTTTGGTATTGGTCACACAGTGACAAAGTTGGAGAGATGATCAGATGGCCGGAAAATCGGTGGTGGTGAAGCCGAGGAGTGTCAAAAGTGTTATCTCCCAGGAGGGTGGGGGGTTCGAACTGCTGCCCAAAAACTCCGTCAACAGTTGACGTGTTGAAACGCCGCACAATGGACCACTCCACCATTGCGCCCCACAAGTATCGCGGTGATATCTGTCTTCATCGCGGTCATGTATCTCATGCAAATTGGATACTGCGGACTGCTCGTACTCGCCAGGAAGCCTGAAACGAAGGCGGGTTGATTTTGCTCATGGATGGAATGGATGCTGAATTCTACCTCAGAGAACCTTGACGAAAGGCGTAGGTCTTTCGCTTGTATTCGCAAATTGGCTTATGGCTCTGTGGGCTGTCACTTGGGTGCGTTAACTCCGCTTGATTTAATTGATGTTAAACATTCGCGGTAGGTGTTCAAATGGTTCCTCGCTGCTACGATTGTGCAAGGAATCATCCTGATTCTACTGTTATTATCCAACATCTCATTGCTCACGTATCATGCTCCCACAACGGAACGTCCTTTCGACATGGCACTCATCCATGCTCCCCTCCGATTCTTCTTTGTGCTTCAATTTGGACTCGTGTTTCCTCTTGCCCTTTTGTGAGTATCCTTCTAGCTCAATGTTCGCAGTGGTTCTAATTTATGGAATAGTGTGTATCTTGGGCTCACGTATACCCCAGTATACGATGGCACTCCTATCGACTACGAAAAATATGCCTGGCCTGGATTCGGAGTGTTATTCGGGACAAATCTCATCAGCCTTATCGTTGTCGTACTCCGACGGGATATTGTTTGGTGTGTTGCAGCAACTTGGATTTGCATCAGCATTTGGGCCCAGCGTCCCAAGCCGCAGGCAGTTTTTGTTAGTTGAAAGTACCTTTCATTGGCTTTTGCTTACCTTCCATTAAAGATAACAGCCTTAATTTTCACCGCACTCCACCCCCTCGGACTAGCTGCATCCTACATTCACGCATACTTCTATACTCGAAGCGCCGTAGAGAATGGAGCGGTCACCCTTCCAGGAGACGAACACCCAGGATTACAGCCAAACAACCGCGTCGTGAGCGATTCTCAGGTGCAGGGTCCTAGAGAGGTCGACCCTGAGGCCGTTTGGGGGGACTAGCGCGAACGTACTGCGACTCGAACTAAGTACATATGTTCAATTCTTCTTACAAATTACTGCACTGTAACGACCACACCATTCATGTATTTATTTTCACTGGAATAACACCCACTGCAGGGCCCTGTTCGCCGAAAATGAACCTGGCTGCGGCCTCCAGCGCCGCTGCGGTGTACTCGAAGCAAGCCACGTATGGGTACGGGACGCTCGCCGCCTCGTACGGTGCACAACTTCCAACCACGACTATTGACACTTGTACTGATTGGGAGATTCGCTGTAGCGCATCGAGCTGCCATGGCGAGCGGTCCGCGTTACGCAATGTGAAGATCACAACAGCACAGCCCTCCGTCGCCTCGAAAGTGGTGTTTTGGTCATACACGGAATGAGAGCAAGGACCACGTTTCGCGATCGAGTCCGCAAAGGACAGGAACGAAGGTCCGGCGGTGTTTCGCACCTTCCCGTCTTTTGTGCGTAAAACACCGTCAGCGTCGTCGACCGCCTTGTTCAGACTCTCCATGATCGGAGTGAAGAGCGCCACAGATTGGCCAGCTTTGAGAGGAAGTGTGCTGCTGTTGTTCAGCAGTGCGATCGACATTTGGTAAGCCTTCTCGCTCAATGCAGCACTATCCTTCTTCGTGTTCTCCCATTCGAGTCTGAACTCGTCGTCGCCCTTGGGGAGAACATCGTCCCAGGTGCCAACGAATTGGTCTTTGAGAGCGTCAATTCGGGTTTCATCGAGTGATAGACGACCGGATTCGACTGCTTTGTACGTTTCGAGAACGGCGCCGGTTTGCCAGGCCATAGTGTGGCAGATCATGACGATGTCAGCACCTGCTTCGAGGGCACGGACGGCTCCCTCTTCGACACCGCAAGCGCCTTGGGACTTGTTCGATATCGCCTCCATTTCGAGGCAGTCTGTGACTATGAGGCCTTTGAACCCAAGTTCGGTACGCAGTAGGTCGGTGGTTATGGCGCGAGATAGACTGCATGGTTCGTCAGAGTTTGTGATGGCTGGGAGGGCCATGTGTCCCGTCATTATGGTAGCTACTTCTTGTTTGAATAGTGCTTTGAATGGTGGGAGCTCGGTCGCGTGCAGCTCTGCGCTTGATTTCACGATACGTGGAAGCGCGAGATGCGAGTCGACGGAGGTGTCGCCGTGACCTGGGGCGTGTTTCGCGGATGGCGCAATGCCGGCGGTTGTGAGTCCTTGTGCTACGGCACAGGCGAATATTCCAACTTGTGCGGGATCTTGAGTAGAAAATCTGAGCCGCTGTAAAGGCTTCCCGATTTTATAAACCTACCATCACCAAAGGAGCGAACACCTGAAAGAAGTTTTCATACGTTCGCTTCGAACAGAACTGTATTGATTACCTATTACGGGGTTGCGCGAGTCTGAGTTGACATCCGCAACAGGACTGTAAGCCCAATTGATGCCGGCGAGCTTGAGTTCCTTTCCGATTGCGAAAGAAACCTGCTCGGCAACAGCCGGAGAGCCTGTCGCAGCGAGAGCCATCGCACCCGGACTGAAAGGTCATCGGAATATAATCTTCCAATGAATGATATGCACAGACAACTGAGTACCAGCGCCAGGTTTGCTGAATGCAGAGACCAGACCTAGGGGAAATGAAGAGGTTTCGTCGCCGCAGAAGCTAGTCTACCGTTCTCTTGGTCTATCCCAATCAAAAGCGGTTTCGAATGCCCAGCATCGCGTGCTAGAGTCTGTAGTTCTTGCACAAGAGTGCGTACTTGAGCGGCGTCTGTAGTCCACAGCTCAATACTGATTGATATAAGTGTAGCTTTGCTAGCCAACCAGCAACGTTTCTCTTCATGAGGATTATGCTGCCAACATAGTACTTTTGAATGAGAGTCTTGACGTCTTGTGAAACAGATTGGCCGTGAAAGCCAAAGACAAAGTGCTGGATTTCGTCTGATTTTTACACCTGGTGAAGGGGATGCACGACTGTTACCTGTCCAATGCGTCGTTTTGTCGATTCGTCCATTTCGAGGTGGTGGTTGGGAGCAAGTCAAGGTGCAAGATAAAGTGCATTGATCGGAAAGTCCGGTCCGCCACACCGTTTGTCCACCTACCGCGACTTTCCAAATACGCGTCGCCGATCCAGCGTCCCAAGATGAGCGAGGCACGAAGGATGCAGATAGAGGAGAAGAAGGCAAAGCTGGAGGCTCTTCGCAATGCCCGAAAGACCAGGAATGAGCTACGAAGTTCGACTTCAGGTGTTAGTGTCTCTACTGGACTTTAACAAACTAGCAAACGAATGCGTTAAGTCAGGCTGATACTCCCGTAGAACCTGTGGCGAGAGACAGGGAGAAAGAAAAAGAGGACTTGATGAGAGTCTTGGATGAATTTGCCCCGCGAAGTAGTGGCACCGGCACACCGTTACCTCCCTCCGACTCGGGGCGCGTCAGCCAAGCTAGCAATTTGCCTATCGACCGTGCTAGTCCCCGACCATCTTATGCTAGCCCTAAACCGACTTACGCTGTCTCGTCTGGCGGAACTGACAATGTCATTGAGCGGTATGGAACGCAACGGTTTACTTTCGTACAACAATTATGCTAATGGTGCATTTTATCAGGGAGTTAACACCGCGATATCTTCCCGACCTGATAGATATTCAACAAGACTTATTTGAGCTTCCCCAAAAGGTTCGGCAGCATTTAGTTGTGCAGTTTTTATATTAACCTCATTGACCAGACGCGAACGTTGTATGAGAAAGAGATTCAGACCATCGAAATTGAGACAGATGCCCCGGAGGAGGTGGAAGAGAAGATACGGGAGCAACTGATGATGCAACAACATTTGGAGGCTGAACGGATAGCCTATGAGAAAGCATTGGAAGAGGAATCTGCCAAACTAGACCGAGAGATTGAGGAGGAGGTTCGAGGTAAAAATACCTTCGAGTTCCTTTAATTCTACGGATTATTCTGATCATGGATCTGGCAGAACTAAGCGAGGAGGAACGAGCAACATTTTTGGCGGACCCGGAGATGCAGAGTTTCATTGACGATTCGACGAAAATATTCCATCGTGTCCTCAATGACCGATACAACTACATGAGTGACTATACGCAAGGAACAGAAGCTGGAGGGTCAGTGATTTTGGCACAGATTTACACTATTGATTGATATACTTCATTCCAACCAGCGACGATTCTGAAGGTCGACGCGTAAAACGTGTCTGCGAATTTTGGAGTGAACGATACGGAAAGAATCGGTCAATAACGGACGTTGACTGGTCTCCGAAAGTAAGTCCAATCAGCAAAACGTATAATCTATGCTCAATGGGAGATTTAAGTTTCCTGAATTAACTGTAGCTTCCTACAACAAAAATCATGCCGCTCTGAACGAGCCTGCTGGCATTGTTGCTGTATGGAATACCCACTCGGTCGAGCGACCTGAGTTCGTCTTCCACTCGCAGGTACCTCCTTTCTCTCCCCTTCTCCAAATCATTGAATAACATGTTAAAGTCGGATGTGCTTTCAGTCATGTTTTCGCCCTTCCATTCAAACCTGATATTTGGAGGTACCTACTCGGGTCAAATCTTGCTTTGGGATAATCGGTCAAAACATCTGCCCGTTTTGAAGACACCTTTATCTGCGGCGGGACATACACATCCGGTTTATGCTATTCAGATGGTAGGTACTCAGAATGCCCATAATCTGATCACCAGCAGCACCGACGGAACAGTGTGCAGTTGGCTGGTGGATATGCTCGCGCAGCCTCAGGTCCATTCGTTTCTTTCTTTCTCGATTCCAAGTGTACTCATTTTATGTAGGAAACACTCGAGCTCATTCACGCGGGACACAACAAGACAGGCGAAGTCGCGATTACCGCCCTGGATTTCCCGAATAACGAGACTACGACTTTTTGGGTCGGTACTGAAGAGGGCAATGTCTACCAGGCCAACCGTTACGATCGTGCAGGAGCCAAGGCAGGACTCAATCAGTATGATGTCTACAAGGGACACTCTGGGCCCGTAATGGGGCTGCATTTCCACCCTCTGGCGGGTCCAGTGGATTTCTCCGACTTGTTTTTAACATGTTCAGTGGACTGGACTGTCAAATTGTGGAGAGCGAAGTCGCTGTCAAAGCCCTCATCGTCGCCTCATGCGATTACGCCACTGTATTCGTTCGATGAGGCGGACGATTATGTGTATGATGTCAAATGGCATCCACAACATCCCGCGTTATTTGGGTCGGTGGATGGGTCAGGGAAGTTTGACTTGTGGAATTTGAATACGGATACTGAGGTGTGTCTCCTTCTTCCGTCTCGATAATTTGACAAGAATTTGTTCGCAAGGTGCCTGTGGTATCGACGAGTGTCGGTTCCGGCCGAGCTCTCAACAAATTACAATGGAATAAAGATGGTCGGCATGCGGCGCTTGGAGGGAGTGACGGGAGGTTGTACGTTTATGACATTGGCGATATGGGGATGTCGAGAGAGAGTGAGTGGCAGGAGCTTTCGAAGGTCGTTGCGGGGATCAAGGAGAATGGTGTCGAGCCAGGGAGATGAGCTTGTTTTATACCCAGTTATGCAGTTCGATTCGGAGTTTGGTGAAGGAAACGATACGAACCGGCATCGTGCCGCTTCAGATAAACTTTGATATCCGACATATTCCATAGCTCATTCCAAGCACTCTCAGCCGGACCTCTTGTTCTACACTTTACTCTGTTAGAGTTTGAACGAGCATTCGAAAGAGATAACACATATTGTGGTTGTTACAATATTGCGGTAATTTCAAGAGACCGGCTCAATAGGACCGATGTGACATAGCGGTGACCGACCCTCCTCACTCCCTCCTCCTTTCATACCACCATCTGCTAGCACTCATATCTAATACTTACCTTCTCTACGATGCCTGACGATGATTCTATTCAGTATCTAGGGATGCGGCCTGCCACCCGCACGCTGCCGATCCTCCCCTTCCTCAGCAGCTCACAGCGTCCGGTAACTGGTCAGTGGCCTCGTTCCATCGGTACTTTTGATGATGATAACGGGCGTCTCACCTTCATATACAGGTGTTGCTCTGTGCATTGAGAAGTCGGACACTGAGCCTGAACATAACATGACATTTCGCAAGGCAGACGGCCCTATGGTCCACATCGGGCGACGACCTGGGTCCGACGGCGATAAGGGCAGGGCCGAGCCCGGCAAAGCCTTCTTCAACTGCCCAGTGGTAAGCCGGCGCCATGCAAAGATCGCATTCACGGACAGTGGCCATGTAAGTGCCCTACAGCTCGAGTTCGACCCAGTGGCTGTGCTAATTAGCGCGCTTGACTCAGTGCTATATCATCGATTCTCACTCTCATCACGGCACCCACGTCCGCAAAGCTGGTGACGCGGTCAGTAAACCGCTCACCCCAGAGACACCCACTTTGCTCGCCGACGGTGACATCCTCACCTTCGGTAAATCAGTTGGTTCCGACAAGGGTCTAGTTCGACCAGTCGTCGCTCGTGTTGACCTCTTGTACGGAGTTCAGCCTCCTCTCAAACCTTTGGTAGTTCCAGGGACGCCAGAGGGGCAACAGAAGTCGATCCTGCGGACGCCTTCTGGCCGCTACGGCGTATATGTCCCTGTGTCATCTGAGGGCTCTTCTTCGTCGGACGAGGGCGCGGCCTCTCCCGATTCTCACGATTCTGACATCGAGGAAATCTCGAAACCAGCCCCTTCTGTAGTTCGTCTGCCCTGGCTCGACGGTAGCAGCAGCAGCGAATCTTCGTCGCCTTCCCCAGGTGCGGGCCAGAAAAAGGTCCCTGAATCGTCTTTCTCTTTTGTGAGGCAGTTTTCGCCGTTTGGCATTTCAGACGAGCCCCGAGCTTTCTCACCGGGACCAACGGAACTTGCGCCGCTGTTGTTCGATCGCCCATCCATGTTCTACAATGCGTCTGATGCGTACAACAATCACGACGACGACAATATGTTCGAGGAGGACGATGACCACGACGACAACTCGGACGACGGTAGCTATTCGAGATCTGACTCTCCTATGGACCTCTCGAGCTCCCCCGAACCATCTGACCCGCCTGATGGTGTGAACAGAGATGCCGTAGGCGAGCCAGTGGTTGTTGGCGCATGGCCTCACTCTCGTTCCTCCTCGCCGGTCTCTGTTTTTTCCTCTTCTTTCCCGCCCGTCCGAATTGCTCCATCTGTCGAGGAGCGCACTCCGTCGAAGCCGGCTGTGATTGTCTTCACTAACGGCGACGACGATTCTGACGATGAGGCTCCCTTGGGTGCGGCACCCAAGGTGGATTCTGAGAAGGTTGCTGATATCGCTGAGACTGCGCAATTGAAAGAATCGCTCGCTACGGTCCAGGTATATTTTTTCTCCTGCGTTCTGTGGCTTCTAAGCATTGTATCTAGGCGGAGGTCACCAAGCTTCACGCCCACAGACGCAAATATAAGCAGCGATTCAATGAGAACATTCATGTCATGGGGGACAGGTTCTCAGATCTGGAGGAGAGGACCACCGAAGTGCATGATTTGTATAACATCTTGTCGGAACGATTGGAGGAGAATGTCGAGGTCTTCCATCAAGCGCAGGCGCAGCTCGATGGGCTGCAGACTCGAATGGACGAGACTCCGTCGAAAGTCGCCGTCGTCGAACCCGAGACTCCTGCGCTGGTCGAGGCGGCGCAGGCTAAGGTGAAGGTATTGGAAGAACTGGTTGCTGGTATGTCCCGCGTCACCCCCAATACAGGAGCAATGGCACTGACAGGGATTGCAGAGATGACGACTCTTCGAGATAATGCACAGCAGACGCTGGCCGAGGAGATGCAGAGCATACGGGATGCTCGGGAGGCATTGAAGAGTCTCACGGAGGAAGTTCATGCTCAGGTACGTTGTGCGGACATCTACCGACGTTGCACTGACTCCTCCCAGGCCGCATCGCTGAAACGGAAACGTGTCGACGAGGACAGTCGGTCCGAGGGCGACGTTCTCCCGGCCCCAACGACAGATAACGTTGCAGTGGTGGCGGACGAAATGGTCCCGCCGCCGCGCAAACGAGCGAGGCGCGTCGCGAATTTGCTTGTCCAGACCGCGACCGCCGTTTCGATTGGAGCTGTGGTGACTTGGTCTGCGCTGGCATTCAGCTAGGCGCCGTGTACTGTATAAACATAGCATGTAGGATAACTAACTAAGGCATAAACGGTAGGCACAGTGTATCACTGTATGTACATTAAATAAATCAAGTGTGTGTTGTATACGATACTTTTTCTTAAGTCGCCGACGGAATGGCCTTGCTTTGATCGGTCTAAGCAGCCAATAGGCGGTCCGTAGATCCGCGCGGGGCTGTCGGGACTCCTTTCAGAAGTGGAACACTGGAGATGATAACAGAGGTCAGGCAGAGCCTGCATGACCCCTCGGCCGCCAACTCTTCTCTTCCGACCAAGACTACTTTCATCCGCTATTAATACTCAACGATCTTCTGCTTTTCTCTTGCTCCCGCGAACCATGTCCTCAGCTGCAGAGTTCAAACAAGTTCGTATTTCTGTTCATGTTTCCCCGTCCAAAATTTTATTATCGCTCATCTAGGCCCCGCACAAGTAAGATATCATCGTTTTTGCTTGATCTCATTGCCCTAAAGATCTCTGCGCGTCGGAAAGGCTCTTGGTGTATGTCGATGGAATGAATCGGTGCTTATCAACACAACCTCTAATGCATTATGCCGCCGCAGGATCCCTGGCCCGATTGAAGTGTCTGATGAGGTAGGATTCAGGACGAATACGCGTGCGACGCGTCGGAATTCAAGGCTAGCTTCTAATAGGTCTTGTACGCCAATGCGCATCCGTCGATGAGCCATGTCTCCCCCGATTTCGTTCCCGTCTTTGGCGATTGCATTCGGATGACTCGGTTAGTGCGTCTGACGCAGTGGGAGTTGAATGGAGCGCGCTGATGTTCGAGTTTCTCAAGAGAGGTCGTGCTGTCTAAGGACGGCCAGCCGTTTCTCATCGCTGGTAGCGGGACCTTGGGGTGGGACCAGGCGCGTCATTTAATTGCCCATACTCTTGGGCGACGCGTATAACTATATGCATATGCACTGGCAGGTTGCTTCCAACCTCATTCAACCCGGGGAAAACGCACTCGTGCTGCATACAGGGTATTTTGGGGACAGTTTCACCGAGTGGTAGGTTTCATTTCTCTTAACTCCGCGTAGAAATTTCATTCGAACCTTTTTTTTTTTATATAATGCGCAGTCTGGAGATATACGGTGCTAAAGTCGACCAGCTCAAAGCTGAGATCGGTGGCGTTGTGGCGACAGAGGAGATAGAATCGGCGCTCAAGGCGAAGAAGTACCGGCTGCTCACTTTTACGCATGTAGACACCTCGACAGGTGGGAGTTTGTCTTATTGCCACATCTGCTACGCACATCTGACTTGCCCTCAATTAGGCGTCCTCTCAGACGCCAAGGCGATCGCGGAAACGGTGAGGCGTGTGTCGCCAGAGACTTTGGTATGCTGGGTGTATTATTGGGTATCGGCATGTCAGGTTGTTCATTCCGCCCGTGCTAGGTTATTTTGGACGGCGTGTGTTCGGTTGCCAGCGAGGAGCTGCGCATGGATGCGTGGGGTATCGATGTTGTTCTTACTGCTAGTCAGAAGGGGCTGGGTGTGCCGCCTGGGCTGAGCATCCTCGTCGCCAGTCCGAAAGCGATCAAGGTATTTCGATTTTTCTTTTTCTTTTTTTGAGTTGAGATGTTGACCTGTTGCTATAGGTCTTTGAAGAGCGTACGGCCCCGGTCGCGTCGTACTATGCAAGCTGGAAGAAGTGAGCTTTGTGAAAATCAAGGTGGTTCACGGCTAAATTTACTTTTGCGCCAGGTGGTTGCCGATTATGAAGGCGTACGAAGCAGGCAAACCCGCGTACTTTGCGACTCCGCCCGTGAACTTGATTTATGCATACCACACCTCACTCTCTGCCATCACAAAAAACGCGCCTTCGCTAGAGCAGCGTTTCGAACTGCACCGCGCCGCTAGCAAACAGATCAAGGATACTGCTGCTGAGCTTGGACTCAAGCAGCTTCCTCTGAAACCCGAATATGCGGCTATGGGGATGTCAGCGGTATGCTGTCCCCTGTTTGCTGCTGGTGTTGGCTGAACTTGTTATGACTGTCGTATAGCTTTATTTCCCGTTCGGTATGATGGCTGCGGACGTTCTGCCAAGTCTTGGGGCGAAAGGAATTGTCGTTGCTGGAGGTTTGCACGGTGCAATCAAAGGTATCAATGAATTTAGTCATATCGTGTCGTCTCTGTCTGACAATTCGTAAACTATAGATAAATATTTCCGCGTGGGGTGTGTCCTTTGTCTTTACCTCTCCTTTGCTTGCGTGCTGATCCAGCACCCCTAGGCACATGGGACTGACCGCCGTCGACGGGCAAAGAGGGGATATCCAGACGGTCACCAACGCATTGAAGGAGGTGTTCGGCGCAAAGAAGTAAAGCTCGACGTTGTGTATAGACTTTTTGGCCGAGTCCGGCGTCTTCCCGTAATATAATTGAACTTTATTAGAGCTCACTGGATGCACGCGTTGTTTCGTTCAGCTTCTTGCTGAGAGCATGATAGCGAATACGATGATGATGACGGTCGCGAGGACGAAGGTGATGTTGGCGGCGGTCAGACGGGCTACCGGGAACATGCCTTGTGTTAGGGCGGACTGGATTCTGAAGTAGCGGATCGTGCCTGTGATTAGGATGAGTTGGGGCAGGCAGGACTGGGTGATGGTACTGACCGAGTGCGAGAACGACAAGTCCGAAGCACACCATGGTTGCTCCCAAGGGTCGGGCCCACATTTGGATTTTTCGTGTCGTGGGGATGAAGGCCATGTTGTTATTTGCGTCCGTGTTGACGGAAATTGAGAATAGTTGTACTAGCGCTGAGAACCACCCAGAATTTGAGCTACAAAGTTGCAAACGAAAAAGAACCAACACACCAACTCCAGTGGAAGCGATAGCCAGACTTGTTCGGACATACGCAAGGAAAGTTCGTTCTAAAAATGGGTAACCTAATTTAGCTGCTGTTTGCTGCAGCGCAGGAAACGAGGAAACCTGAAGCAAGGTGGTCTCTTGCGACGGAGCCACTATTCTCGAGAACGAGAGACACTTTTAGCCGGCTAACCAGAGGCGGGAGTTCAGAAGGACTCGGAACGCGTTCGGGAAGTTCGGGCTGGACACGCAGAGTCGACACGGGCGGCCCGGGAGAAGGCGAGCGTACGAGCTGCTCTCGTCGTTGTACTTCGGCGGAGTCGTCCTCTCGGGGTGAGCCCGGCGGAGCTAACGTCTCTGGTGGGTGTTGCTGAGGTTCGTCGAATATTTGAGACATGGTGCGGGAGACGCGGGAGAGGACGGTGGGGCGGGAGCTTGCACTGGTGGCGGTGGGTCTGCGGACGAGAGGCCTGGAGGCGGAGGCCCCGGGGTGTTGGCTGTATTCGGAATTCTGGCTGGCTGTTTCGTCCATTCCGAATTTACGGTGATCCATTGGCATGAGGTAAATGAAGTAACTCCAGTTCCCATATTCGGTTGTTTGTTACTGATTATACTTTTCTTAGATTCAACCATGATCACCAAGTTTCGAATTCGTAGGCTGGAATATCGCGCCTCTTGAATCTTCTGTGGACCTTTTATGTGAATGCTCGCGGTTAACACTCCGGGGGACGAAAATCTGTTGGCTCTCGGTCGGAAGGAAGGATCGTGAACCTCGCAAAGTACACGCTTTCTTTTCGGCCGAAAGGTTTTCGACACGACTTTCTGGCGCGCACTGGGGCGCACTTCCGTAGCTTCAAGAGACTTCTCCTGGACCCCTTTCGCGACGCACAAGACGTCCTGGACGCTTAAACCTCGCCACGAATCTTAGAATCCTCAGGAAAGGCGTCTGTAGGGCTTGTCGACGTTAACACAACACAATAAGTCCACGCTTTGGGCTTCGATAGGATCTCAACTACAAATCAAAACAATTTCTAAGGGAATCTCTATGGACGGGTTACTGTGTTGTGTCCAGGATGGCTCATCCGTGCCAGAGAACGATGGATATGTCCTGTACGAAATCACGACACAATGAACAGAGTTGGCAGAGCGTAACACAGCAAGTCGTGTCGAACGGCCGAAACAAAGCGTGGATTTCTTGGCAACCATAGACATTGACTCTTGAGAGCCAATCTCCGAAATGCTCGTTGGAAGAACACAGCAAAATAGAAACAACTTTCTCTGTGGAATCTGTGTGACCGAACGCAAATCAACCTCGACAATGCGACAGACGTGACAGTCTGAGTGCATTTACGAAAACCAACTCTGTTTGTGGCTTGCGCGGACATGTATATATGGTAGGCATTCTCTGAAACTGTCAAGACAGCCGCAAGTATCACTGGTTTCGACACACAAAAACTCTATTGACCTCGGAGGACCAGGACACTTTCCACTCGACTTCGATTTCCTTGCACAATGCGCCCAGAGAACTGCAAGGATGGCTGAAGACTTCCTCGTAGCCAATGCAACTTGTGTATGAAGAAAAGCCTGTCGTGTCTATCGCTTGTCGTGAAACTATGGCCAAATCGTAGCTCGGAGATTGGGGCAGCGAGCCGCTCTTGTGAACTTCGCTGAACTGCAGTTTGATTTTAGTTATGACTGCGAATGCGCTGGGGTGCAATTATCAAGCTGGTTGACGAGTGCTCGGGGAATCGAGCGGTTTGATCGATGGTGCCTTCAAGAATACAGCAGAAGAAAAATAGACCCGGTACACAGAACGGTGCAGAGCTCCGAATCTGTGTCCTCCGGGCTTCTCACGCTGACACCGATGGATAGGTTAAACGGGAATCGAAGGAGAAAAGCTTGAGAGAATGCAGCCATAATTCGGTGGGAGCAAAGGAAGCTTGAAGGAATGAGTAGCCAGTGCGAAGATTGGACAGTCAGTTGATAGCTTGAGGAGGAGCAGAGGGGAGCTGCTGCGAGGAAGGTTGAAAGAAGCTGGAAGTAAACCAGAGCGCGGAGCAGGATAGACCTTGGGATAGACAAGGGCCGTGATCTGTATCGTCTCGGTCAACAAGAATTGACACTGTGCTGTAACGCAGAAGCGAAGTTGAGGTAAATGCGTGTTAACTGCGTTTCGAGGGCTGGATGCAAGATGCGGATGAGTACTTGTTGACTTCGAGATGCGCGTCGGAAAGCGAGATGAAATCGCCCTTTAATCGATATCCTCTGGCAAATGAAAAGGCCGCACAAATGGTCGGCTTGAAGACTCGGAGATGATTGGGTGCCTAGAAGGAGGTGTGGTTTACGGCTGAGCAGCGACGGGAGTGCGAGAGATCGCTGGTTGCCGTGAGGAGAGACCGCTGGTCCCCGTGAACTCAGGTAAGGGCAGAAGATAAGCTGCTAGCAGGGGACCGGAACTTGTGTAGACTAGGAACGTAAGTGTACGACAGTCTTGGAAGAAGGGGTTGAGGGCGTTCCGCGAGTGTCGAATGGGTGTTTCCTGCCAAAGGCTCAAACTTGAAGCTAGCTTGAATGGTCTGGTAGAGGTTTGGATTTAATAGATACCCCGCCGATGGACCCCCGGGAAGTAGGAACTTGCGGCTTTTTCGATTTTTGAGTCTGTATACAATTCGTCGCCGGAATTATGGCCCGAATCATGGTCCTGCGAGTCTGTCGCAATCGTCGTGTCCGCCGGCGAGACATTAGCCATCGGACATGACCGCGGGGAGCCGTGCTTTGTTCCAATTCAAGGTCGTACGATCCATGTAGACAGCTTTCGAAGATCACTTCTTCCCGTAAGATTGGACATGTACACAAGTGTGGGGGATTTTCTGGGGTTTAAAGCTGTAATTGTTCACACCATTTGGCATGAGCTTTCAGGTCCCTTGGTATCAGCTGAGACCTGGTTGAAATTTGAATCGATATCGATGGATTTGGAAGCGCGGGTAAGGGGAGGAGGAAGACGACAAGCTGGGGTCTAGACCGTCGTTGCGCTTTGACATGCGGAATGTAACAGTGTCGTGAACTTGGCGCGAGTTTGGATAGGTTTGGATTCGAGCAGAGCTATGCTCTGGGACGGCAAGCTTCTTTGAGTTCTTGGCAGGTGGCGGGTATGCATAAGGTATGTTCCATCCGTAGAGATGAGATGGTGCGATAGCCGGATGAGGGCAGGAGGAAGGAAGGAACGAGACATGCATGGGGTATCACATTTGCGAGGAGAAAGCGAACAAAAAAACTAGACGGGTCCCTACAAAGTCCAGAGAATTATAATGCAGAAAATGCTGTCGTTCAATGCTCTCCGCCCGTCATAAGACTCATAACCGCTGCCAGCCCGCTCGACGCCGCCGCCGTCGGCGATCGCAGAAACTGCGCATAACTTAGAACTGTTTTGCACGTGAATATCAGCGCCATGATAACCCGGACCGGGACGAGGAGACATTACATCAAGAGTGAATCACGGAGAGTTCATTGGCCTGGTAGTTTCCAGCCTGAGGGCTGTTTTTTCATGACCTGGCTGAGGTCTGGTGGGGGTGCTTCGGGATGATATGGCACGAAGACGGGCCCTGGCGAGAGAGTGGGCGTTCCACCGGTGGGAGAGTGTTTGGGGGAGCTGGAATGGGAATGGGAGGGGACCTGACGCGTCGGGCTGGAGGCTGGGTTTCGCGGTGGTTGGGGAGCAGTGCGGGGAGCGGATGGTGAGTATCGCGTGAAAGGGTGCTCGGCGAATGGGTTAAAGTTCGCGCCGCTGAGAGGAGATGTAGACGCGGAGGTAGGTTTAGAGGACATGGTGAACGTCGCGAGAAGAGGTGGAGTTTGTGGGTTGCTGTATTAACTTACGAGCGTTTCAGCAGCGGTTTTATAATAGTGATATCTTGGGGGCGGAACAAGCATGGCGGAATGATTAGCGGGGCACGGATAACTCGTGACCGTATTCTGTTCCTGAGCGGCGGGCGTCTGGTCCGTATTGTCCGCGACAGAACTCTAAATGCGCGGAGAAACCGAGGGGGAAGTTGCCAGTTCAAGCAGGACAGAGCGGATACAGCCAGAAATATGTAAAAATTACGGACACAGAGGCAATAATAGACAGAAAAATTAGCAAAAAAGGAGAGAGATTCTGGTTGGAGCTGTCTTGGGTTTCACCGACTTACAGGCGAGCAGGAGTAGCGTAGAGACCGAGGACTGGGAAATGAGGAGCCGGAAAGAGGTTCAAACAGAGTATAGGTCATGTGGGGGCGTCTTGGACTGCCACCGGGCCATATGTCCGAATTTTTTTGACGACACGAAGCAGTTAGAAGACAAGAAAGTGTCGTCGGTCGAAATTTTGTTGGAGGGTTGCAAGGGTCGTGGCTGTTAAGCGAGAGATTGAGATGGGTCAAGGGCTCGTTGTGTCAGATCATCGCGGAACCGATTTGATCATTTAGACTTGCTTCTTACCACGAACAACCACCTCCGTGGCCCCAGTGAAGGCCACATCTCTCCCCCAACATCCACAAATCTGGACTCGTTATTGTACTCATGTCCTATAGGCCCTACAAATGTCAAAATTTCTTCTCACTTGTGAGTTTTCTTCCTTGCTTTTTCGCTCCAGTAAAATTTTCCATCACTCGCAACCGATCGCGCCGTGCGCTCGCTGCATCGCTCGGTGCCCTCGTAGTCACTTCATTTGACTTCTATCGATCTCTCCCAGAGCCTCTGAGCCCGTCCGATCTTTTGCTGGACCTATCCTGGCTCATGCTACCTTTGTCGTCTTGATCACACGAGTGCTTACTTCCGCTCATTTCTCCAGCGCATCCAAAACACAACACTTCCGCAGCGCCGCATTCTCATCCCGATACCGTAAGCGGCGTCGCCTCAAGCCCGCTCATGTCTCAGGAGGACGAGGACAACGACATTTGCCCTGTATGCGATGGGGAATGTACTTGTGCCAACAAACCGCGTCCTACTTCTACTTCCACTACAAATGCGATCGCAAGCAGCAGCAGAAGCAGCGCTTTTGCTGCCCCAGTTGTTTCCTCATCTGCTGCATCGTCGGCTGTCACCCCCAAGTTACCTTCTCTCAAAATCAGACTCACCATTCCCCCGAACATGTTGGGCAAGCGTCTACCCAACTTCACCAAAATAAAGAATGCGAAACCGACGACGTCCGCCTCCGCAGCAGGCGGTGGAACCTACACAATCTCACCTCACTCCTCCGCGCAGTACCCCTCCCCATATGCCCCCGTTCCGAAAAAGAGAGGGCGGCCACCCAAGGCCCTCGCATCTGCCAGGCATCTTGGAACCAAATCTTCCAACAACTCCCCCTTCTACCATCCATCCCAGCCCATACGCAAACGCAAACCAACTATCGCCCGAAAACCCGCCGCCGCACCCCGTATCCCACCGCAACTCAAGGGTAAAGGAACAAACCTAAAAAAGCTCTCCGCCGCTAAGCGGAGACGCGCCATCGATTATTCCTCTTCCTCCTCTTCTTCCTCTGAATCGGACATCGATCCCAGCCCATTCCACTATGACAACGACGACTCGCGGTCTATCCAGTTCCCGACGTTTGTTTCGGCCTCGGCCTTGTCTTCGTCGTCGGATTCAGACGCCGAGTCTTCGTCTGGATTTGATACCGACTCATCCATGGAGGCCGAGGAAGAGAGTTTTATTGTTGCAGAGGACCAGGCGGCACAAAAGGCCCGCGTTCGTCGCGAGCTTTTGGGCGACGATGGACAGAAGCGGAGAAACCCACATAATGATTGGGTCATCAGACCGCGTAAACGGAGTGTTGGTCCCAGCGATGTAGAGATGCAGGTAGACAGTGATGCGACGGAGGACGAAGATGAGGAGGAGGAGGATGGAGAAGATGCAGAGGATGATGACGAGACGGATGAATTACCTGTGGGGTCTGGGTACATCGGTCTTGCCACCGGCTGGTCGGAAGAGGACGAGGAGTCGAGCTTTGATGCCGACTTGTTCTTTGCTAATCTTACCGATTCTGAAGACGGCGATGGCTCTTCCTCCACGAACGAGCATGATGAGAGAGGGGAGGAAGGGGATCAATCTGACTTGGATAGCGACGTCGGATTGACGGGATTGCTCAGCTCACGACTGCGCCACGAGTTCGAGCTGACGGAAGGTTGGGACGGGCAGGTCTTCTTCTCTAATGGTCTCGGGGAAGGTCGGAGCGCACTCGATGCAGACTTCGAGGTCACAGCCAGCGTCGTCGATACAAGCGCTTCTCCAAGCCAGGAAAGTGATAATGGTGACGAAATGGAGACTGAGGAAGACGAATTTGAAGGCGATACTACCGATGAAGAGCTTGTCGGAGAAGATCAATTGCCCAATGAGCGAGCAATGCGCCTATTCAGCCTCCCCTTCAGTGTCTCTTCGATCAATCCGATGTCCACCATGAGTCCCTCAGGAAGCCCTGCACCGCGCAATCGTCGGCCTTTCGGGTCCCAGGGCAGTCTTGAATCCCCCAAACCCGCCGATATCTTGTCCGGTCGCTTCCTCGAGGACGTGGAAAATCCAGCCGATCTTGACGAGGACGACATGGCTGCTCACAGCGAGTCGTCTCGTGGTGCGGCTGTTGGCCCGAGAACCGGGGTATTCACCCCTGGTGATACCATGCGTGCCATTATAGACGATACCCACGCGAGCGTTCTTTCCCCCCACCCACGCGTTCGCGGTCGTAGAGGAAAATCAGCTTCTCATTTCGGCAGGGTATGTTTGATTTCATTTTAGGTTATTTCTGTGCTGATGAACTTTATTTGGGATTAAGACCAGCCCTCGGTATATTGCTTCGAGACCAATGTCTCTTCCCCCCATTTCCCAACCCTCGTTTCAACTCCTTTCGTCGTCGGAGCTCACCACTTCGCCGGAGCTTTCCGCACAGACTTTCGATCTTGACGATGTGCTGGACTCGGCTTTCCTCGATTCTGAGCCTCCGGAAGCTCAGGTGTCTGCTTCTCCTATACAGGATTCATCGTCGCATCAGCACCTCAACCTTAGTCGATGGGGCTGGGGCTCTGACACTCCAGGGAGCAGCACCGATTTCGAAAATGCCCTGAGGAATAGCCCTATGAGCAGCATGATGTGGCAGGACAAGGACGGCTTGCCTTTGGCCAAGTCGTCGGGTTCCTCTTCTCGTGCCCGCGATGGCGACCGTACGCCCACCAATGGTACACACCGCAACCCTCCACCTCCACAACAGGAGGTTCCCGTCAAAAGCCGTAAGGAGACGAGGCGGGAGCGCAAGATGAAGCAAAAAAATATGGGGCTAGGCTACGAGCGGCCTCCGCACCAACAACATTACTTCCGCCAACATCATCCGAATTCCAAAACCCGAAGCACGAGCTCATCGCAGCGCACCAATTTCTTTAACAATTCGCCGCCGGCACCAAATTTCTGATCTGTACTTATATTTGCGCCAAACAAGCTAGACGGCTGGCGGCGTCACCAATTAACGACGACGACACGATTTCGTATTATCAATCTCACAAATGTTTGTATCTCTTAAAGCTCATGCTTCCTCGTTCCTTTCCTCCGCGCGACTCCTTGATTCTGCGCCCATCCCATCCTCGTACATACAATGTTTACTGACTCGCCTGTATTTGTGTCTTGCATCCATCCCACTCGCCTCACCATCGCCTGCCCACCCTCCCTGGATTTTCTCTTGCAATTGGATATTCTCCACCACGTAGTGCATACCGCAGTACTTATCTGTTGTCGTCCAAGTATCTAGTATAAATGCATAATATTTATCGCTCAGCTGTCGCCCAGTCTACGTGTCCTTGGATTGCACGCGACTGGGCAATTAGCCAGCGCGTTAGGGTTACGTAAGCTCATCCTACCTTCTTCACCCCGAATCTTCACTCGTTTCCGCGATGGCGGCGGACTACCATTACGATGAGGCGGGCAATATGGCCTCGTACTTTGTCATTTCTTTCCTTGTTCTCATCCTTATTCCCCTCACCTATTCTCTCGTTCCGTCTCCCTCCCGATCCGCCAACAAACCGGCACCTTGCGAATGTGGCCCATGTATCGAGCAAAGAAAGCGCACCAGTGGCTCCAGGCTTCAGCTTCCCGGCAAGAAGTGCGTACAAATCCTCTGTGTGTTGTATTCGCCGCTGAATGGCCAGCAGAGCGTCATTCGTCATCGTTGGTTGGGCCGCATTCGCTTTTCTGTGTTGGAATGTTGCTGGCGCCAAGTCGGACAGCCAAATCTATAACCCTTTCGAGATTCTTGGTATCAGCTCTGGGTTGAGCGAGAAGGAGATCAAGAGCCACTTTAAAAAATTAAGCAAACAATTGTGAGTGCTGTTTTTGGGCTACGTGTCGGTCGGGGTGTCGCGGAATTGTCGACGTGGCGTTTGCATGCCTCCGTTTCTGGTTGGATATTGCTACTAGAGTGTCCATGCCCTTGTGTGGATGCATACAACGCGTAGACTTGTCCGGGGATCTACTTTTAAATTTAAATTTATGCCATCAGGCGTCTTGCTGTCTGATATGGCCAAGCTAACATATTCTCTAGCCATCCCGACAAAGTTCGTGTAACTGCCAATGAGACCATCGAGTTTATTCAAGACCGTTTTGTGTCCCTCACGAAAGCATACAAAGCGTGAGTTTCACGCCCTAACACTTTTGCAATACTTGATATCTTTCCAGTCTTACCGACCCGGTAATCCGCGAGAATTGGGAAAAGTACAACAATCCCGACGGTCGACAAGAAATCAGCATGGGTATTGCGCTCCCGGCATGGATAGTTGCTGGTCAAAATAATATCTATGTGTTGGGCGTGTATGCGGTTCTCGTTGGAGGAGTGCTTCCTATGCTCGTTGGTCGCTGGTGGTTTGGGAGTCGCCAGAAGACCAAGGACGGGATCCATGCAAACTCTGCCGCCGTCTTCTTTCAGGACTTGCAGGAGGAATCGTCGGAGGCGGATGTTGTACGCGTTCTTGCGTCTGCGTATCGTTTCGAGGTGGTTCCTTCTGTCAAGGAGAGCACAGATGCACTTGAGGCCGAGGTTAAGGAGGCTGTCGGGGCGAAGGTCTGGGCTGGCATCGCAGGCGAGGACGCTCGCCAACGGCGGTCGATGGTTCTTCTATATGCATATTTGTTGCGTCTCAACGTGAGCAAGGGATTGGCGAAAGGTACGTGTCCTCATGTTTTTTTCACGGATTGTTCCCTTATTGAATGCACAGAGCAAACTGAGCTTCTTCTGCAAACACCTCTTGTGCTGAATGCCATGCTCATAATCTCGCAAGCCCGCAATTGGTTAAAACCCACACTTGCAATCATGCGGCTGCACGCGTTCTTTGCACAGGCGCTACCTCCTGCTCCCGCTCCAACCCACCCGCTCGCGCAACTGCCTAGCATCAAGCCCAGCGAAGTCCCCGTCAACGACAACAACTATGCATCGTTCACCCGCACATTGCAAGAGAAGTCAGATGGGCGTGTGACGGACGTGCGAAAAGCTCTCGGTCACTGGGGCCGGGCTGAAATCGTTGATGTATCTTTCCGAGGTTGGTTGCAACTTCGGAATGCCGCGTTTTTATTAATCTTGTTTCTTCCAGTCATTGGCGAGCGGATAATCACGCCTGCATCTATCGTATACCTTGTAGTCAAGCTGCGGGTGGTTCCCACTGACGCACAACCTACGAAACCAGCGGAGGTAAACGGCGGAGACGATGTCAAGCGGCTGGCACGCGCAGCGGAGGAACGGGAACAAACATTTTTGAATTCACGCAAGGATGCCGAAGATTTACGACCGGGCCAGGTCTTTTCTGGTGGCGCACATGCACCATACTGGCCGGGGGTGCGTTTCCTCTGTTCGGTTCAGTTCATTCGACGTCTAACTCGTTTTCGCAGACACGCAAGCCTCATTGGTGGCTCGTTCTCGCCGATGACAAGTCAAATCGCGTTGTTGTCCCACCTTTGAAGATCACCGATATTCCTTTCCGTCGCACAGGCGACGCCACTGACTTCCGCGCCTACAAGATCCAATTCCAAGCGCCTCAAAATGCTGCAACGCTAACATGGCGCGTATACGTTTTGAGTGACTCGTACGTTGGCGAGGAGGACGTGCGGGACATCACGGTCAGTATCTTGATATGTTTCGGCCTCGCATCCACTAATTGTGCTTCTCGTTTAGATGAAGATCGACGATGTTTCTGCCCTCAATGCCGACGAACAGGGCGACGAGGATGAGATATCTGAGCCTGAGGAAGACACGATTGCAGGACAGATGGCTGCCATGCGTGGACACAGCGTGAAAAAGATCGCGCAGGACGAGGAGAGCGACGAAGAGAGTAGCACTGATGACGATAAAAGTAGCGGCAGCGACAGCGACAGTGATAGCGACTAGATTCGTGTGTAATTATTTGGGCTTTGCGGATGACACTCGCCGACTCGGTCTGCGTGAGATGGATAGGTGGCGGGAGACAGCCCAGCCTCACGGCCTCTCCGAAACTCCGACGCAATGGGGAATTCCTCAACGGAACCCTTTGACCCTTATATTTTTCTACGCACAAATTAACATGGTAGACTAGAAGCAAGATATTGTGATATATGGAGATGAATGGAGCTGAAATGTCTGTAGAATGGGACCTCGGATCTAGTGCATTAACAACCTTCGGAACTTCCGAAGAAAACCTCGTTGAGGAAAAAACGACAAGTAAGGGAAAAGGCATCAAGAAATTATGTATAAATCTAGGTAAAAAAGAAAAGAAAAAAAAACAGAACCCCCCACTCTTGCACGCTGCAAACCTAGCCAGACAGAGTCCTGCCACAAAAAACATCAAGGATTCAAAAATTGCCTTTTCGAGCGTTGGGCGTTGAATCAAGCATCAATGGTTGTACATGCTTACATCAGAGCCTCCCGAAAACTCTCAATGCGAATATGAGCGCGCTCAGCTCACGACTCAAAGCGCTCACCCGTCTACGATGCGAAATATTCCAAACATCGTATAACCCCCAAAATCTGCGCACTGGCGCAAAGTATCTGCGGAAACATTTGCGGGGGCCTTCCATGGTCAAATACTATCCCGAGGTGCTCAATCTCTCCGCCATTGCGCGTGAGTTCCCCAAGATGGGTATAGTGGATCCGAAAGAGGCGCAACGGTTGGCCGATGTTGAGGACAGGAAACGGAGAGGGAAGGGTACGCCGAAGAAGGCGAAGACTAAAGGTGTGTTTCGTTGGATTCGTTGGCAAATGGGTTCTGAATCGACGCCTTCTCTTTAAAGCTGACAGTAGGAGAACGGCTAAGAAGCGGTAAAGAACAGCCATGGATTATTATAGCGACGCGGACGCATGCCTTCTCGATGATAATTGTTAAACTATCCTCATACTGCTCAACTTGGCTCAACCTTTGTGTTTAAACCTCATTGTTGGCTGCTAACCCCCGCTCAAGATTGGGACTCGCTAAACCTTCTACCATCCATCCTCATGCTTTCTCGAATTTTCCGTTCAACTTCTCACAATAAAACTCGATCATGTTTTCCGGTTGGTTCGCTAATTAAAGCGCTGTCCCTGAAGAACTTCCTGCGGGACAGCTATTACTCGTGATGCGATGCAAACGCTGTACCCAATCTGCGGCAGCGCACATGTCTTGTACTGTGCGCGCCTCAGTTCTTATCTAAACCAAATTCTTCCGCAGCAGAGGTAACAAATAACGACGGAGGTCATACTGCTGTTTGCTGCCCTACTCTTCTGAATCCTTTATGCAGCTCATGCAGCCCTTGGCACGCCAGGAATCGCGACCAAGCATCTATAGCTGGTGGTCTGACAGCAATCCTGGCCTACGTGGTCCAACAATCAACCTCCATACAGCGACCAAGCCTCTTCTCAGATATCTTCACCACCGCCAAGCTTTAGACTTACTTGCGAAAAACCGACATAGCCCACTGTCTGACGCAGTGTTGGAGGTATACTCGTCGTTCTTCCCGTACGTCAATTCAGGTCTCACGGCTTGAGCATCATCTGATTGTGTAGATCCAACTTGATTGCGTTTTCGACGAAAGCTGCTATCGTAGAGGAATTGGCTGCTCGAAGTCTTTCTACTGAGATCGACGCGCGCGTTGTCGTCGGTTCACCTATTTTATGGGACATCAGATCAATGCTCGAGTGCTGCGACGCCAGAATGGAACAATCTTGCTGTAGGCTTTTGGGGAACCTAGCACATCATGAGAGCACTGCACCAAATGTTTTGGAACTTAAGCCGTGTCTGCAACTGGTGTCCCTCTTGCGGCAAGTTAATACCCGTCGTGCTTTGCGCAACTCTCATCCTTTTTTTAGTAGCGGGAAATCAAATGTCGTTGCTCTCGCCATGTATGCATTATCTGCCATCGCAAAATATGGAGATGGAGCTGAGGCCATCGTGGAGGCGAAGGCGCTGGACCACACTCTAGAATTGCTTACGTCCTCCGACGCTTGTACTCAAAGGTGGACGTGCGAGCTTCTAGCTAGGATCGCTGGTCGAGAGTCTACAGCTCTAGCGGTATTGGCAATTAAACCGTGCGGTCCACTTATGGCGCTTTTGCGGTGGGTCCCTTCAGTTTGTTTGTATGGTTCTAAGCCTTTGTTTTAGCGACGGAGACGCCATCACTATCCAGCCAGCTCAATTAGCGCTAGCACAAGTTGCGGAGTTGCTCGACAGTGAAGCTCGGGCCATTGGTGATCTCCGGGCAATCGATTACTTATTGGAGTTGTTCAAATCCGACGACCGTGAATCCCTGATGAGCACTTGCAGACTGGTGGGTCAACTCACAAGGGACCAGTGCACTGTTCCCATCCTGTTGGACTTGAGGATGTGCAAACGCCTCGTGGCTCTTTTGTAGTGAGTTCTTGTCTGTTTGATAGGTCGATCTGGGTTCACCAATACTGACAGCGACGACGATCCGCATGTAATCATATGGGCCATGGCGATGCTGGGTCAGATAGCGAGATGGGTCGACGGAGCAGAAGCTGTCGTCGATGCAGGGTCCACAACGCACGTTTCGAATCTACCCGACCTTCCAAGCCAGATTGTGGGACCGTCAACTTGGAGCATAATAGCAAGGTATAAAACCACGGCTATGCTCACTAGTACTGTGAAGCAGTTCTTTCTGCTGTGAGTCTTCGAATCCGTCTTGAATCGAAGCGCTCTTACACGCACTCAGTGTGGCACTGGCGGATGACGAAGGACTCGTGCTGCCCTTGTGTCGAATAGCGGAATCGACTAGTGACGCGAAGGTTGTCGATACGAATGGCGTGCGTCAGATTTTGAAATTACTAGATTCCCCAATGCCGTTCCTCCGAAAGCACACTTGTCTCTTAATCGCGACTCTTGCAGTTTGCGAGTCGACCGCAGCAGCTGTTTCCGATTTGAAATTGTGCATGGGGCTGGTATCACTTTTGTTGAGTTGACTTTGTGTGTGCTATCACTCTTCTCACCAGACCGATTTTTAGCGATCTCAGTTCGCAGCGGGATGCTGCGTGGGCCATGTACGCGTTATACCATATTGCGAGTCGGTCAGACGGTGCTCAGGCGGTCGTGAAGGCAAACGCGACGCGCCACATCTTGAGGTTCCTTCGGTCATCAAGCGCGCTAATGCGCAAGTACACCTGCCAGCTAGTAGCAAAGCTTGCTCTCCACGAGTCTACTGCCATGGAACTGTTGGATTTGGGCGCTCATATCTCGCTGGTGTCCCTCCTACGGTAGGTCAGGTTTTCGTGTTGTATTTCGGTGTTTTCACGCGACATGTATCAGCGACGATCAGGATGGTGGTTCGCAGGTCGTTGATCAAGTTATGTGCGCATTCAACGAATGGCCGGATGGAGTCGCAGTGATTTGTTAGAGTCGAAGTCAATGGCAGCTTGATTAGTGTCCGTTGAACAACAAATCATTCGAGTTTTTCGGTGGATCTTTGACGGGTATACATGCAACACGAGCAGATACCCTAACTTCATGCTTCCATGCTGACTGAACAATCTGTCCAGTAGTTACAAGCCTAGGGCGAAATTCTTCTGCTTCTCTCTACATTTCGGTAACAAAAGTATCAGGCATCTCCATACTGATTAGCCTGCTTGACCTCAACTCCCAGTGCTTTTGCAGCATTCATAACCCAGTACGGATCGCGCATCAGCCCTCTAGCCAGAAACACCACATCCGCCTTCCCGTTCTTCAAGTAAGATTCGGCCAGTACAGGATCCGTGATAGTGCCGACGGCTGCGACGATGAGGGAGGGGTGGGCTTTTTTGATGGCTTCGGCCAAATGTACCTGTCGAGGCGAGGTATCAGTGAAGTTTAGGCACGAAACAGATATGCAGTTCAATGTACCTGGTACCCGTGGGTTGCGGGAAACGTCGGAATGAGTTGCTTGGCCCAAAGTCCGCCACTGCTGCAGTCCAGCAAGTCTACCACGCCTAACTCGATCATCTTCGCAACCCATATATTACTTTGCTCTAAGCCCCATTGCAGCCAGGTGCCATCGTCAGATTTTTCAGGGCCTTCCGCCCAATCGGTGGCGCTGATACGAATGAAGAGGGGCTTGTCTTGCCATTCTTGGCGTATGCGCTGGAGAACGCGGAGAGGGTAGCGCAGGCGGTTTTCGAGGGAGCCGCCGTATTGGTCGGTGCGGAGATTGGAGAGCGGGGAGACGAATTGGTGGAGGAGGTAGCCGTGAGCTGCGTGAATCTCGATGAAGTCGACTGTGCGTTGAGAGATTGTTAGATAGATTATTCGTACACAGACAGATAGCACTGACACCCAGCTTTTCTGCACCGTACAGTGGCTGCGGCGAACGCGTCCTCGACATGTTGCATATCTTGTTCGGTCATAGCTTTCGGCATGGCATGTCTATCTGACATAGGAATTGCGCTTGGTGCAAATACTGCAAAAAACAAACGACGCGCCGTCAGAAGGGGATCAGCACAGCAGGCGTGAGGTAAACCATTGTTCGGCCATCCGCGTTCATTCTCCTGCGCAACGAACGAAGAGTCCTTTTCTTTGACCCAGCGGGCGTACATTGATGCCTTTCGGCCGGTATGGTAGAGTTGGATGCCGATTTTGGTTCCGTGGCTGTGGCAAAAGTCGACGACGCGTTTCAAAGGTGCTATTTGACTGTCAGCCCAGAGACCCTGGAATACAGTGAGTCACAGTTTCCGCCGTGATCTGGATGACGGTGAAATAAATTACAGAGTCTTCTGGACTGCATCGTCCTTCGGGAACGACGGCAGTAGCTTCCATGCATAATGCTCCTACCCCGCGAGTTGCGTAGCCCTACTCGTGTTGGAATCAGGCAGTATTGATGCGTAGTGGTCATAATACTTGCCCCGATGTGAACTAGATGCCAGTCGGTCGCATGCCCATCGGAAGAGCTATTGCTTCTGAGCAAGATTTACTTAGAACCTGGTTTTATTCACCTGAATTGGCCCATCGGGGACTGATTTATTTGTCGTGAGTGTAAAGAGTTACGAGGAGAAACGATACACATACCAAGAATATTCTGTTCTTGAACATTACACCTTTGATTTCGATGGGTTTGAATAGATCTGGCAGCTCGCCACCCTGCGCAGGAAAGTTAAGACATATACTATATGGTTACTATACTGACGTACCATACGAGTTCCAATCGCTGGTTCATTCAGTGGATAAAATTCGCGTGCTCCGGGTACACCAAGATTGAGCAATACCATCTTTGCGCGATTGGATTTTTGAGACGCATTTGGCCCTGAGGTGCTCCTCTTTAAAGGGTGGCGATTCTGCTGGCTTAATAAGTGGAATTGCTGACAAAGCTTGGAACCCGGAACGAGGAAAGGAACAGAGTGAGAGTCGAGACCGGAGATGCCGCGCTGCGAAAAAGGGAAGAAAGATGGCAGAAACAAAATGAAACAAACACTCAGCAGAGCGTGGCCACCGCTGGATTCCAAAGTTTGAATCGATGTTCTTGTCCTTGCTTGAAGTCGGGGACCTACATCCGTGGGAACTATGACTCTGGCATCAATGTCGCCTACCAAGTCTGCAAGACACCCTTCAAAGCGTTCGTTCACGAACTAGTTGTGGGGCAAAAGAGTTCGAGCGTTGGTGGAAGCTTAAGGAAGGCCAGCAACTTGGATGTGGCAGAGACCGTGATATGAGAGCGGGCTAGCGACACACCGATAGTGAACCTAGTTTCCGGGAAATAAACCGCAAGTCTATGTCTTGATTATGTTAATGTTGAGCAACTGTACGGTGGCAGATAGTTGCCAAACTTTCTGCGCGATTATAGAGTCCTCGGGATATCGAGCCTGCAGCTGCCTGCAGACGTGAACAACGCTTCTGCGTGGTCCGAGGGTTCCAGACCGGTGAAAAGAAACTTCTGCGCTTCACGGTGACTGACGAGAGGGTCGGTCAACCCGGTTGCTAGCGTTCGGCAGAGGCAAATAAAGTGCAACGTGTGGTGCATTGAAGAACAGAACTAGGCTAGTAGTAACAACAGCAGCTCAGGCCGCGGTCATGGCTAAATTGAGTCGGGGGGAGGGGCACGTTGCGCTCGCTATCTATCGCGATGTCAAGCGGTCGACAACGTCGACGAGGATAAGCACAAGGTAGATTGATGTCACATGTGACAGGTGTAAATGCTCGGCTAGCCCCTAGTGACCAGTGCTACAACTCTGCGTTTCGCCAAATTCAACTCTTTCACTCTCTTGCATGAACCACCACCAACGCCATGGCCGACGACAAACCTAACCGCTATTCCATCGACCTTAGTCTCGAGCTTGAGCACCAGCTCGACATGGAGTCCCCCCTTCCCACTCCCGCAAACCCGGCTCAATCTCATCAACAACGCCCTAGCATGGATATGCCTTTCAAGCTCCCCGATATCGACCCCCATGTCCTCGCCCACATTATAAGCGGTCTACGCCACCAACTAGCAGACATGACCAAAGAACGCGACGATCTCGTCGTTCTCATCGACACGGCACATAAAAAAGAGGCTGAACTCCAGGATGCCCTTCAGCATATTACTGACAAGGCAATGGACCTGGATGAAGCTCTTTCAGAAGCCCGGAGGCAGAACAAGGACGACACGGAAGCAATCTCATTACTTCGCACAAAGGTAGAAGAGAGCAGGTCAGATTTTTCTCGTGTTACAAGTACTATGGGCTGAACATCCCGTAGACGGGGTTTGATGCGGCTTCAGGCAGAAAGCCGGAGACAACCTTCCGCGTTAGACACGAATCGTGCCAATGCCCCTTCAGCTTTCGCCTTGGGACCCCCCTCTTCCCGTCGCGCTTCATTCACACCCCTCACTGGTACCTTCGCCGCCAACTCCTTACGGGCGAACGGCCACCACCGGATGTCCTCTGTCTCCGACACATATGTCGATCATCCCAGCAGCCCCACTTCTGAGCGCAGTTCCTTTAGCATCGCCTCCCAGCCGCTACCTGCATCCAATAATAACAAACGTTTATCTGGTTTCTTTGGCCGATCCTCCGGGTCTCCGCCACAAAACCCTCCGTTAACCCTCCGCTCTTCTTCGCAAACTGACATCACCGCCTCACCCGACGAACTCGAGAAACTCCGCAAGGAGGTGCGCACGCTGCAGGCAACACTCGAGGAGACGCGTCACGAGCTTACCGAAGCGAACGAAGCACGCGAGGCAAGCGAGACGTGTGTTGGTGCTTTACGGGAGTTTATCGCAGAAAACAACATGGGTTCGGGCGGCAGTGCCGTGAAACTCCCGCCGCTCCCTGCAACGACGACAGGGGGTGAGGAGGCTTCCCCGGGACATAAGAAGACCGCTAGCGGATGGGGAGGGTTCAAACTATGGAAGGTCGACACATCTGTGAAGACGGCGCCGGGACCTGCGTCGGACGTCACAGCGTCACCCGTCATGCCCCCCACGGTTGTTGCAACAAACCCTCCGCCTAATCCTGTTAGTGGACCCGGTGCGCCGCTCACGCGCAAGCTGACTGGTTTCTTCAATTCGCGAGCGAGCGTGTCGTCTGTCGCGTCGTCACCTGCGCCGCTGCAGACACAGCCAGCGCCGCGGCTGGCACGGGATTCGGTGTATAGTGTTTCCGACGCATCGTCGCTTGCGGAGCCTATCAGCCCGACGAGCCAGCAAGGTGCGGGTGGGCCTGAGGTACTGATCAAGACGGGCAATGGCAGCCCGGATTTGGATAGTGGGAGGACGGAGGTGATGAAAGAGGTGTCGCATACGCAGCTGCAGATGGATGATGCTCTGAGCTTGCGGAGTACGCCTTCGGTTGGCGCAATGGCCATCTGATTATTTCAACAGCATTCGCCCGGCTTGTGTCAAGTCTGGACGGTTCGCTGAGCATGCATTATTATCTGCTTGCTTCGGATGACTCGTTTCCTATATCTCATCTCATTCATCCCTCATGCAACAGACCATCCTAGAAATTCCAACCTCCTAAGTATCTTATTATTTCTAATGCCACACACGACGTCGATGACTATGATGACGAGCTTTTGTTGATGCCACTCATGATTGTATATCCATCCATTCGAGTACTACATTCTTTCGTGTTTTACTGTAGGCGTGACTTGTGAGAGCGTACATGCATTGTATTCTACAGGCTAGCTACATATAAATGCTCGGAAATCATGCTGCTGGACTTGAAGAAATTTAGACATGGTAACACAGCAACAGTCTACGCCAAGGAAAAGGGACACAACTTGCAAGATCCCTCGAATTCTGCAATCGTTTGGACAAAAAAGGCGCGTTGACGTTCTCAACTCGTCGAGTGGAGTCCAAGGGTTTCATATTCGCACTAGCAGCATCGCAACGGGAGCACGGAAGCAAATTTTAATTTGCAATGAGACTCGATGACGGCCAAAAGAGACGAAATGGAAATAATGTTTCCTGGAATGGGATGTTCCCGTCCCCGCCAGTGTCCGGTCAATCAGAGGGGTGTCTGAAGGACCTAACGGCGAACATCAGCCAACCAGAATTGGTAGAAGTGGGATAATCTACTTACCGGTCGGTTCAACGTTATTTGTTAACGGATGAAGTGAGGTTATGCGGGGAAAGGAGATGAATTGCCGGCGATTTATAGCGTTCTCCCGCGTTTGTACGCGTCTTTGTACAATTACTGTAAGCAGAGGACCATGGAGTGTTTTTCCGAGTGGGAATGTTGTCGGGATATGGACCTGATATGTGCCTGCTCTTGCCTGCTGCCGTCAGACGCGAAGCTCTTCCATGAAAGCTGTCAACACGGCGCGCATGGCCGGTATTGCCAGTTATAATCTGTCTGTCAGATAATTGAATCGAGACTCATGGTCGTGGTGAGAATGTCGATAACTGCGAGTCCGAGATTGTCGGGAGAAGGTCCGAGATGCAAGGAGGTTGAAGAAAGAAGGAAAATATCATTGGGAGACGCGTTGGCGAGGGGAAGGGCGGACAGGATTGTCTATCGTCTGTCAGCGAAGGTGATCTCATGTGCGTGTAGTGGGTGACCCGAGAGTGACGGAGGTGTAGAAAATTGTAGAACAGCCATACGGCGGCGTGTTGGGTCCAGGGCTCGTTTCTGGCAGGTTACTTGGATGAGGAAATGGTTTTGGCGCGCTCGATTGACGCGTTTAAAAGCCCAGAAAAACAGCCAGAGTAAAAATAGTGTTCATATCTGCCCAAGTTGGCTGTAGACTAGACGAGGATAGTGTTGGAGACCGGGTCGGAGTACATGCAGGATGTTCAGCAATCGATCCGCAAGGGAATAGGCTCAGCAAAGGCTCAGTAGAGTTTCGCGGGTTGTGGTTGTTGGGGGGTGAGCAGGATCTAGTAGTGAGAGAGATTGGATAAGGAAAGGAGCTGTCAGTGGAAGCTAAAGTAACCCGAATTCTTATTGATAGCCACTCACCCTCCTTCCCCTCATACCACCACCATCCAACCCATGTCCACCTCTCCCCTCAAGCGCGAGGGCCCTCCCAGCCCCAACGATGGGCTCACAAAGAAGCGTAGAAAGGGTGCAACTCGCCTAAGGTACGTCCCCCGCCATTTCTACTCGTCTTGTGCGTGAAAAATAATCGGAAAAACGCGCAGGTATGGATCTCTTCGACGCGCAAGTACTGGTCTGCTCATCATCTTGTCCTTCGTGGTTGCACAGTTGTGCCGAGTGCAGACGGTGCGTCCGTGATCGCCTAATTTGCTTCCGTCGCCGATGACATTTCTCTCGCTTATTTACCAGACTAAAGTTGCGCTGCGACCGTTCCATTCCTTGCGGCTCCTGCGTCAAGGTCAGTGTAAACTTAGACTGATACGCCGCTCTTCAATGCCGCCATCTTAGCGTGGATGTGGTGCAATATGTCCCGATGTACGCCCTTGACTACTTCCGGAATCATCCCACAGCTAATATTCAACCTTGTCGATGCTAGGGATCCCTCACCACTGGTCAGGGAAATCGGTACGTATCAATTAATTTTCGATTCGTAAGATCTGACCCTTCCGTGTCCAGGTTCGTTCTCGCCTCGACTCAGGAACTGCACGAGAAAATTCAAGAACTCGCGAACCGCGTCCGAGAATTAGAGGATGGCTTGCGAACCTCCCATGCACATCTATCCACCGAACAGCATCCCTTGCTCTCCGAGGAGCTCCTCCGCCTGAAGATGCCTCTTCAACGTGAAGTTCCTGCTTTCCGCAATTTACCTCAGGGTCAGGCCGTAAAGGAGGAGGAGCACAACCCCGATGTTGTCGATGCCTTTGGCTCTCTGTCCATCACCTTATCCGGCAGCGCCAAATACTTTGGCACCACCGCCAACTCTTGGGTGTGTTCTCTTCGTCTTTCTTTCTTCCGCCATCCGCGCAAGGTGCTAATTTAGTTAATAGTACTTCTTGCAGGTGCGCGCCACCCCGCGCTTCGCGAAAATGCCAAACTGACGTTTATTACTTCTCGAGAACGAAACGGCGGAGGAGGACGAACCGGAGGATGACCACCTTACGAGCTTGCAGAGCGTGCTTCCACCTCATATCCTCACCCGGGCTGCTGCCTTCCCCATCTCACCCATTGCTCCGCCGGCACATGAAGGCGAATCCCTTCGCAGTCTCTTTTGGTATCTCCCTACCGGAGTCAAGGCCGCCGCCCTCCGCGACATATACTTCACTCACGCTGCATGGATGTAGGCCGATTACTTTCTCATATGCCGTCCGCCGCAATTTCGACTTCTAATCCCCTCTGATCTCAGGTACGCGCCTATATCGCCGGAAGCCTTCGAGGCCGAGGTGTACATGCAGTTCTACGACCCAACTGCGGCTGCCCCGACTGACCAGCCCCTTTTCGCCCACCGCCTCTCACTGATGTTTATCGTGCTTGCCATCGGGTCTCTCATGAACACCAATGAGCCCGCTTACAATTTGGAGGCCGAGAAGTATCACCAACTCGCCCGTGCAGCGTGAGCTCATTTGTCTTCACCGAGGCCATATCCAACTATTTTGAACACAGGCTCTTCTTGCACTCGTTTTTCGATCAGCCAACCATTACCGCGGTACAATCTCTTGTGCGTTTTTTTCTACTTCTCGGCTTCGAGTCCGTAGGGGAGTCGCTGATTGTACGCATAGTTTTTAATGGCGTTTTACCTTTTCCTCGCGGACCGTCATGGCACCGGCTCGGGTGCACGGTGGGCGATAATGGGCATTGCTGTCAAGGTGGCTCAGAGTGTACGTTGGAATAACCTTTTTCTCCCTCTCTATTCGTCTCCGCTGACCGATTTTTCGCCCCTTCCAGATTGGACTACGTAAATCACCATATTCACTTGGTTTCAACTCCATTGCTCATCACGACACCTTTTTTTTCTAGATCGCGATAGTGGACGTTGGAAGGTTGATCACGTCGAGACACAAAAGAGACGGGAGCTTTTCTGGGAGGTGGGAGACTCTTCCGTCAGTCGTCCACTGAACAAAATTAATTTTTAATTGTAGCTATTCACGTACGACTCCTGGCAATGCCTAACGTTTGGCCGCCCTACGTCGTTCGCACTAGCACATGTCGACTGCAAGATGCCGCATGGAAGCGACCCCGGAGATGATCAAGCTTGTGGGTTTCCGGCTGTTCTTTCCCTGCTCCCGCGCTTGAGTAACTGACATGAGCCCCTCAATCCCAGTTCATGCGTGGAAACACCGCTTCTGCTCCGAATGCATGATACTTTTGCACGATCAGGCTTTCGGCGCAAAGACACCTACGTACGCGACCGTCCTGCAACTCGATCGCAAGATGCGGGCGTTTCCAGTCCCACCGGTTCTTCAAGTTGCGGGCTTTGGCAATACCGAGACCCGTCCTGGCGGCTTTCCTGAGACTATCATGCTCACACTTCAGCGGCATATCGTATTGGCGATCAGAGAAATGAGTGAGTGTTCTTTTTCAGGCCGGCCATGTGTCGGGGTCAAAGATAGCTGGATGTCGGCGTTGACGGCATTGCTTTTTTGACAGATCTACTGTATCTTCACCGTAGCTTCTTTGCCCGCGCGATCAGTGACCATCCGAAAGACCCGTTGGGGAGCCCTTATGGGACGTCTGTGATCGCGGCGTATCGTAGCGCGGGCTCCCTCGTTGCATTGATGCGCAATTTGCATAGCCAACTCAAAGAGCCTAGTGAGCGGATCTGGTGCGTGTCACCCTAAATTCTTGATTGCAATTGACGGACTGAACTGTTCGGTTTGAATAGGTTCCTGTGGACACATATGTTCTCGTGCGCAATTATTTTGGGCAGTATTGTCACCCGGTGTCCGTCGATGAGCCTCGCGCCTTCGGCTCTTGTACAGCTTGACTCAGCTTGCGAGCTATTTTCCAAAGCTGCACGCGGCTTCCGTGCCGTTAAAGTTCTTGTGAGTCTTGAAACTCGGGTCTGTTAAAAATAAGATAATCGGACTAAAGTCTCCGTCTAGAATATTATGCTCCGTCTGCAAGAAAAGGCGCACCACAGTCTAGAAGACTTCCGCAAGGGTAAGCTGTCGCCTTCCGCGCGGCGTATTGCATCGGATTCGCCATCGCCTGCCGAAGACAATGATGAGTTGTCTACCCTTGGCGGAAAGACGCGGTTGGTGGCGAAGAAGGAACCAGTTTCTCCGCTTTTGCTTGATCGTTCGCCGACGTCTCACAATCCCGTCGTACCCCTCCCACTTTCACCTGGTTCTTTGAACGAACAGGTGCATCCTGGCGTTCTGGAATACCTCAACTCGTTCCCGCCGCAGTCACAAACACACAATTCCTATTCGGAGGTTGATGTTGACTTGTCGCCGGTATCGATGTATGGCATGTCCTCCATGCAGAGCTCGTACCACGCCGACAGCAATGGGTCGACGTATCTGTCTTCATCACCGACACAGATGGACTCGCAGCAGTCGATGTATCACCAACAAAACCAGAGTCAGGGTTCTGTACCGCAGCAGCGGCAGCACGGAATGGGCAACGGGGCGCCACAAAACCTCACGTTCCCGCAATACTTCCCCGTATACGATTACAGGACGACTGTTGGGGACGTGTATGGTGCAAACGCCCCAATTCTGGATATGAACCCTGTACCCGGCCAACGAAGATCGTCGACCGGATCGCCAGAGGGGAATATGCAGTCTTCCATTTGGCAGGACTTTGTGGGTGATTTAATGACGGGTTGAGTGAGCGTATCGTAAGGTGAAGGTGGTTTTTGCTCAAGGAAATGTAAATGTAATCTACTGATTTGTCTGTATGTATGGTGTACGGTAGTTAGCTGTTGTGTTTTCTTGAACTTTTTTTTTCTGCTGCGAAAGGAAATATTGCATGGGCTTGAGGCCTAGCTTGAGGGGGCTGGGAACGAACTTCCTGAATCGAACTTTGAGCGTGTGACACTGGGTGACAGCGGAATCATACTTCGTGGGAAACTGGGCAGGACAGCGGAGTTTGAATTCGACCTCACATCAAGACCTCAAGAAAAAGTCCATCGTCCTCAGCGCAGCAATGGTCAAAGGTCAGTCGGTCTCAACACCTTTTCTGTGCAATACTCATCGTTATCTTTGCCGCACCTATTGTCTTCCTCAATTATCCGCCCGTTAATCACTACGAAATCGCGTCGATTCAGTATATAAACCCGGCAAAGTCGCGCTCTTGCTGCAGGGACGGCAGGCAGGGAAGAAGGTGGTGGTAATTAAGCAGCTGGATGAGGGAACGAAGGATCGGCCGTACCCCCACGCCATTGTTGCTGGTATCGAGCGCTACCCGCGGAAGGTCACCCGTCGCATGGGCCAGAAGAAGGTTTCGCGCAGGAGTAAAGTCAAACCTTTCATTAAAGTGCGTTGGCTGTTTCTAAGTGGCTCTCTGGTGGACGAATACTAATTGATGTTGCCGACGACTAGGTCGTCAATTACTCTCACTTGTTCCCGACACGGTACGCACTTGAGCTTGAGGGGCTCAAGGGCAGCGTCGCGGCCGACACCTTCAAGGAGCCGTCGCAGCGGGAAGACGCAAAGAAGAACATTAAAAAGCAGCTCGAGGAGCGCTACACTGCCGGCAAGAACAAGTGGTTCTTTACTCCTCTGCGGGTGCGTTTTTTGTGGCTGCTACTAATAACTAGCCTAACGATGGATTTTGTTATAGTTCTGAGCGCGACGCGGCTGGATGTATTGCGGTGTCGTCGATATGCCTTCGTATAAACTACTGTATGGCTCATGCTGTTATGCCACACGATTTCGATTCCGAGCGCTGAGGTGCGCGGGTGAACAAGCGCCTCTCGCCGTCGTCCCGATTGTCCCCTTCTTTCCATTGTTGTAAATGGTCTCATCGCGACTGGACAATTTGGATCTTCGCAGTTCGTGCGATCTTTGCATTCAAGCCGTCTATTTATTGGCAAAGATCGTGTTAACGAATGTTACTAGAAATTGCCAATCCGAGAAGAGACTGTTTTCCCCAGCAAGTAAATTCAGTTTCTATGCTGAACACCATGTAAGACCCTTGTGTTGGACGTCAATAAACAATGATGTATGCTTACCGCTTGGGCTTCATCGTCAACCTTGTTCACAAAAACATCTGCCAGTGGCCATTCGCCTATGGCCTTCAGTGCAAATGCTGCGGCGACTCTTACACGACTCTCAGGGTCGCTGGTCAATTTTTGAGCAACTAAAATCAGCGCGATATACCGTAATTGACTGACCGAAGAAGGGATGAAAGTTGTGAAGTCACCGGAGGTTGTGTGTGAAGTAGTGGCGATTCGATCGTCAAAACTACAGGTGCGGTGGTTTGGGCCCGTGCTAGATTTCCTACGAGGTAACAAACCCGTTCTCGAGTCGCCGTGTCGCGCGAGCATAGTAATTGTGGGAGATGTTCCGCCACCTGGACGTTAATGACGACCTCTGTGGCCCATTCTGACCATTTTGCGATCGCAGCTAATGCATACGTGGCTGCGCTGATAACTTCAACATCATCACTACTAAAGCTGGGTAAGTACTCATAATGCAAAGATTGATCATGGTTAGATACCGCAAAAGAGGGACGAGTTTGGTGCTTGGCTTCAGGGCCAAAATCGCTGGTGCTGTGGACGCCCGATGAGCAAGGCGTCCGATTAACAAGCATGTGGCCATTTGGACGGCTGGGCGTGACGCTTGAAGCCATTTAAAGATGTTTCCGGTTTCAGCAGCGTCCACGACGCTTTGCGCACCATCCGAATCTTTCGCAAGGCGAGACAGAGTATACATTGCCCAGTAAACGACATGTTCATCAGAACAATCACTGCCCTGGGCGTAATGCGAATATTTCCGATTGGAATCGACGAAACTTACCGGAGAAGAGGTAATAGCAGTGGACATGGGTTCAGCTTCGAGATGGCTTCAAAAGTAGGCTCGTGACTGGCAAGACGGCCCAAGACCTGGCAAGTTCGCAACAGCGTTGCATCGTCGCGGGATCCCAGTAGAGGCAAGATGAATTCAGCCAAATTGGCCTCGATGACAGCTTGCGCGCCATTCGACGACTTGGCAATCACAGACAGTGTGTATACGGCTGAAGTGATGACCTCGGGGTGGGTATCGCTGACAAGATTTGATGAGTTTACGCAGCAAAAACCAAGAGCGCATGTACCGCAAGGGTAGCGCGAGTAACGAATTCAAGTTTAGCGCTGAAATGCTTAGCGCAGCGAAGGAGTGTTCGGCGAGCAGCCCTACTAGCACGCAAGCGTTATTTCTGATGAACCAGCTTGAAGCTTGAATCCATTTTGGGATGTGGCTAGTCAAGTCGGCATTGATGATGTTCTGTGCGCCATTTGCGTGTTTTGCGAACTCGGTTAGGGTAGAGGTTACCCAGCCAATCACGTTCTCGTCGTTATCGCTGTCATGGAACAAAAGGGGGGGATTAGTGGCGCGCTTGACGATGAGAGTAAACGTACTGCAGCAGAGGTAGTAGCAGCGGAAAAATGAGGGGGAATGTGCTTTTGTGGCTCGCCAGTCGGTTCAGCAGCTTGCAGGCTTGGACCTTGATGAACGAGTCGCCCGAGTTGAGTGCAGGTGAGAGGTGGTGTGTCGCTTTTGCATCAACAACTGCTTGCACGCCATCGGGTGATTGTGCGATTTGAGATAAAGAGTCCAGGACCCACTCTCTTGAGTGCTCGTCACTAATTATCAATATCACAAAACGGAATGCGAAAGAAAATACATACAAAATGGGCTCACCGCAATAGGGACATTAAACGGATACAAGGTTCCAACTTCAGGATGTCTGAGGAAGTGGAGGTGTGGCTTGCGATTCTTGCCACCAGCTCGCAAATCCATCTTTGGTTCAGGGACGGGAATTTGATCAGTTCCAATATACGACCCAGTGCATCGGCGTTGACAATTGCCCGCGCACCCTGCTCCCATTTCGCCATGCGAGAGAGAGTGTATGCGGCTCGCCCTACGACTGATACGTCTTGGTCGCTTCACTGGGGTTGAACGCCAGTAAGGAGGATGAATAAGGCGATACGAACGCACTATAACAGTGAGACCAGTGGTGAACAGAATTTATGCTGCAGGACAATCGAGGATTTTCTCTCTCGTATGCATAGCGCTCCTAGTACTTTGCAGCATGAAGCTCGTATTTGGCTGTCTGGTGATTCGAACAAGGCCATGAGTTGAGGGAAGATCGGTGAGTATATGACGATGCGCGCGTCGAGCTCGGATAGAACTGCTCTAGAAGCCACTTCAGACAATACAGCAGCTTTGGTAGGCGATGAAATGAAGTTCCATCTGTAATCTCAGTTACCATGGATGCATAGACGGAAATTGTGTTGATAATAGATACGGAAGGTATGAGGAGTAGATTTCCAGCACACGGATCGTCAGTCCTGGGTCAGTATTGTCGTGAGTCTTCTTGATGACAGCGAGGGCTTGACGATGGTAGAGAAATTTGAGGAGAGGCTTCGCGATGGCGTGGAGGTTTATTGTTGGACCTTTTAGATTTGGATTGCTGTCGGACCACCAGCTGTGGATGCTTTGACGAGTTTGCTGTCGAGTCAGATGCAGCGACATTGAGAGAGAGGATTGAGAGAGGGAAGCTGTAGAGTTTTAGCGCCGCCGCGCTTACATTGTTGCTGTGTTCGGGAACCTAAGAAAAGACGCAGGAGATGGACATCGATGGACGCCGATCGGGCTTGTTCAGACAATCGGCTTGAGGATTCAATACTATTACCATTGTGCACTCGTAGACAACGTGAAGTCAATGTCAACGCGCGTGCCTTACATATGTTGAGAATGCATAATTTATCATTTGCAAAGTTGATATTCACGGCTTGACCCAAGCTTGCATCTTGAGATACTACAGTGTTGATTGTAGATTTCTAACGTCGGGAACGTAGAGTTATTTAAGCCAAGATTGAGCTGTAGTGGTGGGAGACGATGAAGTCAAAGATCAAAGTGGATGACGGCAACAAGCGAATGCAACTTTTGCCGTATCCCATCGTTCACCATGCCTTCGAGCTTTCCTCACACCCGCGCACAGCTCGTCGCAATCGCCCGCCAGTGGAAGCCACTACCTACTGACTCCTACGACGACCCAGACGACCTCAACGAGCAACGCGTTCCACCCACGTTGGTAGACCAAGTCGTCCAGCTACTGCGTGATGAGCAGGAAGACGACCTCAAGTCTCTGCTCAAGACCGCGTACGACCTCGACGAGGAGACGGTAAATCCTAAGGCTAGACTCCGAGTTTTGTCGCTAACTCGCGCAGGTTGAGCACTGTGTACTCGATCTTATGCATAAGCACCACGACGACGAGGCTGGCGTCCCATTCCTCTTCCTTACCCCCACGAGAAGACCCATTTCACGGCCTTCATCCAGGGCTTCTGCCCGCTTAGTACGCCCAGAGACGCCTACCTCGGCACCCAGTTCCCCACTCGCGGCAATGTTTCGTCGGCCCCATACCCCCGTCACTTCTCCACTTGGCCCCGTCACTGCAACGTCCTACATGACTGCTAAGGCAGAATACTCTCCGCAGTCGTCTCCGGTTCTTGCCCACGCACCCCAGTTCACCGCCAGTCTACCCGCCTCACCACTGTCGTCTCCTCGTCTTTTGAACGCCAAAGCTAGCGAGTTCAAACCAATCCAGCGCCCTCTGTCTGCTGCGTCTTCCAATCCAGGTGGGATGCGCGCCGAGACTCCCTCTCCCGACATGTGGTCACACAGTCCCCTGCGTTCAAACTTAGCTATCGCGGCGCCGCTTATTCCCGAGCGTTCTCTCACTCCGAGCTCGTCTCTTCGCTCTTCCATGCTCCTCGGGGACCAAGAAGATGACGACGACGATCCCTTTGATCCATTCAATCCGAAAGGCCTACCCCGCGTGTTCAACGGACTCTCTGTGGCTGACTACGACACTCAGTGGTCCACCTCGTCAAACTCCAACTCATCTCGCTCTCCTGAGTCGATGGATAGTCTCCACGCCAACTTCAGTGATGCAAGTGGATTCTCGCCTCCGGAAGACACTGCTGAGATGGAGGCCGCCGCCGCCGCCATGCTCACCGAGGGCATGACGCCATTTGATGTCCTGTCATCTGTATTTGGATCCACCCTCGCCCCATCCGAGCTCGAGGACGCCTTGGCTGCGAATGGATATGACTTTGAGCACGCCATTGCCTGGCTTGTTGATCGCGCCGTTCCCGCGGTCCCCCAGCAGCAGGCCCCAACGCAGCTTCGCGTACAACAGATGAGTGGACGTGTGACAGTGGTCGGACGTGAGGGTGCGCGTGGGCGTGGGGGCCCAGAACCTCGCTCGCCACCGCGGTACGTCAACGGCCGCCCGGTCCAGGGCGGCAACCGTGTCTGTCGCTATTTCGTCGCCGGCGAATGTCTTCGCGCCGACTGTCGGTTTAGGTTGGTGCCAAATTTATCTTTTCCTAAAATCCCATTCCAATGATTATCAACAGCCATGACCTCGAGCGGGCCCTGTGCCGGTTTTGGCTGCGCGGGACGTGTGCTAAGCAAGAAAATTGTGAGTTTCTGCACCATCTCCCCAAGGATGTCGATATCGCGAGTCTCAGCGCGGCTATGTCGCGCGCGAACGTGCCACCGGGTACGGGTCCGCTTGCCATGCACCCCGCCGCGCTGCAGGCCCAGGCGCAAGCGGAAGAGTTCCCTGCGTTGGGAATGGACGGGAACAACAAGGGGAGGCGCGGGTACGCCAACGACCTGGGACGCACACGATTTGCCGCGGCGGTGAAGCGCGCGCCACCGGCAGATCAGGGAGTCAACGCACGGCGCGATGCGATGGGGTACGGTGCGGATAATCTATACCACCGAAGCGCGATTGTGGCTCCTCGCTCGTCCCCGCGTCTGAAGCTTCGACCGCCTGCCCTGCTGCCGACGCTCCCCACAGGAGAGGCCGTGCAGAGTCTGTATATGGTGTACCGTGCGCGCGCGCTGCAGCTCGGGGCGGCCAGGAACGCGTGTCTGAGCCGAGCTGCGGATGCCTGGAGGCGGGGCGACGGGGCGGCGGCGAAGCGGTTCAGCCGGGAGGGCCATGAGTTGAACGAGAAGATGGGGAAGGAGATGGCTGGGGCGGCGGCGAAGTTGGTTAGAGAGCGGGCGAGAGTTGCTGAGCAGGCTGTGAGGGAGAGGGATGCTGGTTGGAGTGACGATCCTGGGGATCGTGGTATGCGGGGAAGGAGTGTCGGCGCGGGGTTGGGTGTATGTTTGGGTGTGGCTGCGAGGGATGTCGGGGATGGTAAGATGACTACGGAAGAGCGCACGGAGTGTATGCTTGATTTGCATGGGTTGCATGCGAATGAGGCGACGGAGGTTCTTGAGGAGTTTCTTCTTGCTGTGAGTTCTCGTTGTAGTTCATTTGTTTCCCGCAAAATTAACACAAATCGTAGCTTGAGCATGAGCACTTTTACGGATTAGGTGAGTCTCTGTAAGATGATGGGGTTTACATTTGCTAACGCTGCGCAGCCTACATAATAGTTGGCGAGGAGAAACACACTGGAACTCAGGATACAGCGCGAGGAGCATCGCGCATGCGCCTAGCGACCGGCGTGCGTGAATGGGTGCATCGCTGGGGATATCCTTGGTCCGAGCGCGACGGCATCATCTGTGTCGACGCCCTCACCCACGCGTCAGAGTAGGCTCGGCCACGACGCCTTAGATATATAAAGAAGAAAGGGGGAATCGGAAACCAAGGAATGCATTTGTATTTGTAGTGTGTAGTGTATTGCAGTGCAAGAAGAAAAAATAAAAGTTGTTTCTACTGGTACTTCTTTCTTCTGCATCATTATGCACCTACATGAATGAAGTTGATCCAACGACTGATGCTTTGAGGATCCTTCTTCCGCAAAGCACGGACAGCTCCGTGCAACGCTGCTGCTGTGTCGGTATAATCTGCAGCAGCCGCACCTGCGCGAAAAATATGCCCATAGAATTCCCGTGCCACGAATGGACCGTCCTCGTCTGCCATCTTCCAGAGTGTGCCGACCACGCTGCGGAACCCTGCAAACTGCATAGCTGCCGCAAGGTGGATTGCCTCATCCGGTGTCGCAGAGTCTCCTGCCGCAGTCGAGCAAGCAGATAAAAACGCAAAATCCGCTCGCGGTAATCGTGCTTGCACAATGTCGAGCAGCTGCAACTCGCCGTCATGCAGATGAAACGCGCTGTCGAACGGCTTCTGGCGCTGTATCGCATGGCATGCGAAGTGCATGTAAGAGTGCTGTTGTAGGGCGTCGAGGACCCGCGATGGCGTCGCTGCTTCTTCCAACAATGTGTTCACAAATGGTCCGAGAGCTCTGATTTCAGCGATTTCCGGTTCAACCGCAGGGAGATCCGCCGTAGAGTGGCCGATGACTAGCGCTTGTATATGATCATGCGCATTGGGTCGCTTGTCAATGCGCGCCTGAATGAGCGCAGATAGGGTTGGCGTGTAAGACGAGATGAACAGATTTGGCAAGTTTGCGTCGGGTTCCAATTTAGTGTACATCCCCGCTGCGTGTAAGGGGAAGTTGCACAGGAAAGACGTGGGGCACCACCATATACGGGTCTTGTGCGGGACCTTCAATGCTTGGAGATTCATTACGACGGGTTGTACTACTGTCTTCCACAGCGTCCGCAAGACGCTGACAAGCTGCTTGGAGCTGTCGCGTCCCCGAGCTTTCGTGAATTCTTGGTTTAGCTCCTTCAAACCACTCAGTGTTGCTTCAGGTAGCTGAACTAAGAAAGGGGAAGGTTCTTCATGATCGCGCAGGATGAGGGCGTCACAACGTAGTTCACTGCAGTTGATCAGAACTATGGGGCCACCTTCCGCAGCGCAGCGAAGAGCTTTATAGGGAACGGGCCGCATGAAGTGCTCAAAGTTCTCAAGCTGGCGTATCTCGACCAACAATGTTTCCCGTTCCTCTTGCACCACCCGCTTCGACGTTATCATGCCGTCAAAACGGAGTTCAGGCTCAAGGGTATTTCTCGCAACGGAGCGCGAAAAAGCCAAAATCTCGAGTTGTTTCGACACGTTCTCGAACCGTGTAGCCAGTGGGTCGTTCACATCACGCAGATGCTCGAGGGAGGTCCGATATCCACGCAGACGTGTCCACAGGATGGCACGTCCCCGCTCAAGCAGCTCTACGGCCAGGGAAAAATGGCCCGCAGCAATGGCTATAGCTGCTGCGTCCATCGCGATGGTACGCCATGCCTCAGGGGCCGCCATGAGGGCTTCATGTTGCAAGTTGGCCATGGGCGTTGCTGCCACGCTCTGTTCCATCAATTCCATTGCGCGCGAATAGGCCTCAAAAGGCACGCGTCTCTGATGAGCCTGTGCAGCCTCGGCCCAATCCGTCAACGTGTGAACGGCCGTTCAGGGTTCCGAAACTGGAGAGTAGAAGCTGGCTTCGAAGAAAGAGAAGGCTGTACTGACAAGGAGAGGGTCTGAGTCGATTTTAGCCTGCTTCAGGTATGCAATGGCAAGATGCCGGTCCAGACGCGGTTGTAGTGGGTGAACAGAATGAATGCTGTCTTTTGCACGGGCAAAGAGTGCGATGGCTTCCTTGATATCAGCGACCTCACCCAGATGGTCAAACCGAATTGATAGATCGACAGCCAGATCATTGAAATAGGAATAATCGCTAGAAGCAGCGGAAAGCGCTATTGCTTCACGGAGTAGACAAATCCCTGTCTCGAGGTCATCGATCCGCTGGAACCGTTTAAATCGAGCGGAATAGCTAGCAGCCAGCCCGGATAAAGTTCTGGGGCGGGCACAGTGACCCTCTGGACAAAGCGACAAGGCCTGCTTGTAGTTCTCCAGCGCCGCTTCCAGGTGGTCGGGGTTTGCGGAATATAAAGTGTAGAACTCCAACACCACAAAGGCAAGTCCGGAAAGATATTCGAATTGCCTCCAGTGATTCGGAGGACAAAGCTTCAAAGCCTCTAAGCGATAATTCAAAGCCTGCTCCAGATCTCCCGCCAGACAGAAGCAATGAAACCGCTGCAGTAGAATATCTGCAACAGAAGCAAGGGCAGAGGGACGACCAGAATCCTGTGGGCGGCATGAAGCTAGATATCGGCGACCATAAAGGAGTGCGTCCTCTAAATCTCGGATCCGGCCCAGAAACCCGAATCTCTGGCGTAAAATATTTGCAAGAGTGTCATAAGCAGCGAGTTGGTGCCGATGACCGTCTGGCAGAATCGACACTGCTTGGTGACAATAGCTAGTCGCTTCGTCTAGATCCTCAATCCGTGAGGTAGAGACAAAGGATTTTGACAATCCAGATGCCATACTGACGAGGGCCAGTGCATGATCAACATTATTATGACGAGATATATTCAGCGCATCCCGATAGTAGCTCAGACTCGTTTTGAGATCAGACTGGTCGCCTGTTTCTTCAAATCGAGTGATCAGCGCGTTGGCTAGGTTGTTGAGTACGGTAGCACGACCCGTATTCTCGTCTGATAGACGGGTGCCGCGTAAGACGGAAGGCTTTCATAGAAAAAATAAGTCTAGTCTCACCAAGCGAGAGTAACACCTTGTTCATGTTGATAGCAGAGTTGAGATCATCTATTTCGTGTATGCGCCCGTACCGGCTATGATGCGCAGTAGCTAGATTTGCGACGGCCACCACCATCTCAAAATGGTCCTCCTGGGCACGTACAGCGATAACGGCGCGATATAGGTCCATTGCCTCCTCGAGCTCTGGTAGGTTGCCTGACTGATTGAATGACTTCTCCAACACATCAGCCAGCGTCAACGTCAATGTTATTCGTTGAACATCATCCTCGTCGAGTGATGCCAGACAAACGCGGACCGCAGACACTGCTCTATGTAAGTCGTCGGTTGTACCCAGATGCTCGAATCGCTTGGCTAGGGTGGAGGCAAGACCAGACACCGACTTGCAATAATTTCCGTCCGATTGGGGACCGAATTCTACAGCTATTGAATATTGAGCAATCGAGTCATTCAAGTCCTCGAGACGTCCCAAGGCCTCAAAACGACTGATATAAATGACAGCAAGGCCTGTGTGAGCCATATGACTGCAAGCAGAACGGCGCTCTGCGGCGATTTCGGGTAACAGTGAAATGGCTTCCATACAAAAGGCGATGGATTGCTCGATATCGTCGGTCTCGTGCAATGCTTCGAAGCGCATTTGAAGCATATGAGCGACGAGATTCACATAGTCAAAACGACCTTCATGCAGGTCTGTAAGGATTGCGCGCATGAGAGTGAGAGATCTGTCGAGGTCTTTTATGCGCTGGGTGCACTTGTATGAAGAGTAGAACGTTCGCGCTAGGTTCTGGGATAATTGTAAGCGAATGGACTGACCACTAAGGAGGAACGCACGCCAGCCATATTTCTGAATGCTTTTATGTCTGCATCCTGCTCTCTATCTGGAACGAGATGAGCTCATGCAACTAGACTCGGCCTTGACAATGGCACAATGCAGGCGTTACTTCCTACCTTGCATGGCTTCAGAGCTTGGGCCTCAGAACGGGGCGAAATGCGAGTTAATGTGCATCGAGCACGCGTTAACAGGCTTCAACAGCTGTGATCATTGGATATGAGACCGGACACCTGTCGGTGATGTGTCCAGTGTCCATCTTGTCAGTCCAAGGCCGTAGTGCACATTAGGGAAGGTGAGAGAGTACTAGTGGACACGCGGTCACGTGGGTACCGCGGTGACAGCGGTCTTTCCTTTCTTCCTCAGCCTGGACCTCTTCCGCTCTCTCCTCCCCCTCCCCCTCCCCGCCTGCTGCTGCTGGTCCGGTACCTTCTCTGAAAGGGTTTGAACCCGGGTCGAAGTCCAATAACAAAAGGCAACCTTCTCTAGTCGCCTCAGCCGTTTCACAACTCAAGTTCCAATATCTCTCCGAGTCGCTTTGGTTCACAACCAGCAGACGAGGTTCTCAAAGTGTTTTGGACCCCTCTGCCCAAGACAATGACACACCGCACTCGAGATGCTACTTAACTGGTGTCTTCATAGCCTGCCAGTGGATCTACATACAAGCTTGAACCAGGGGTTACTAACAAACGCGAAGCTGACGGCCGGAGCTAGCAGCCAGGGAATTTGAAGTCTTGGGGATCCCAGGGAGCCTCAATTGGAGAGCTGATAAATCGATGGTCAACTATCCAGAGCACTGGCAGGAAGAAAGTGCAAGAAACAAACTTTCGAAATGGGTTCCCGGTTATACCTTGTCCGTTATCCTTGTGGTATCCAGTGTCGCGACCGCATGCTGTGTACCTAGAGATCTTGGCTACTGTTGAATGCCGCACTCAACGATGTATACCAACTTACCAAGGGCTACTGATTCACCTTCGCATCTGTGTTCTACCGGGATCTCGGAGTGCCCTGTCGATTCCGTTGCGCCTCCGAAATCATGGTGGACGATCTCATTGCGAGTAGCGATATCGAGCATCTTCCTAGTCTCGAGTGACATCGGGCAGTTACGGGGTGTTCAGAAAACAGTCCGTTTGAAGATGTAGGCTACATGTGGTTTAAACTCCCCATTGTATCAGTACAACCTCCTCTCTCCATGCTTCCCGCGCAGATTTCCCATCGTCGGCCAACGCGCAGTCCTTCGAGCACGAAAATATCAAACACGTTCCCCACTCCATCCCGCGGCCGCTGCCAGAACTGCTACCCTTGAGTTCCTGCTCTACGAGCTTTCGCCGCTCCTCATCTGTCAGCTTCTTCCGGTCCTCTTCCCCATTCCCGCTGGCACGTAGAATGTTGATGAGATTCGGCATGAGCTGACACTCGAAGATCCTTCTGGATTTGCAGACCGGGCACGGTGGGATCGACGAGGGGTCGTACGCCCGTTTGGCTGGGGGAGCGACAGTGAAGGCAGCTTTCGTAACGGGGACGGGTAAGGCAGGAGGCAGGGGGAACAGTGATTTGAAGACACTGTCGGAAGAATACGGCAGTGGGGTCCCTTCTAGTTCATACCTGATAGAATCCAGCGTCAGAAATAGGATTGTTTAGCTCTGGGATCATGACAGACCGAACACACTGTTCTCCCTCGAAGCCTACGCGTTTGGTAAAGCGTTCGAACACCTGATCTACGTCGTGGGAATTTTCGTACGCTTCCGAGATCCATGACACGTCCTTGCTGTTTTTGTCAGGATCGTCGGCTGAATCCACGATTTGAACGCCTGAGGGGAGCTTCGGTTTCTTTTGAGCTGGCAGATATTCCGAGCATGTTGACAAGTAGACGGGGGGATAGGAAGGAGCGGACCGCCAGGCAGATTCTTCGAGTGTGGATGTAGCCATTGCTGTTAATAGCTCTTCGGATGTTGAATCACTTTCTGAATCACTAGTTTCATGATCATCTTCTTCTTGGGAAGGAGGGGGAGACGTGGCCGAGGGTGTTTCTTCGAAAATTTGAGTACCCAGACCAAACGGGGTTGAATTCGGGGCTCCACCCAGCTAAAAACGGACTATTAGACCAGGCCGAGAGTGATATATGCAATTGCTTACAGCAAAAGGATTGGTTTTAGGCTTCTCGGAGGTTACTGGCGTAGTCTTTGCCTTTTGCTTGGCCAACTTTTTTTCGAGTTTTGCGGCGTATGCGTCATTATAACGCAAGCCTCTCCACGCTCGAATGCTGGAAACCCGATCAGTTCCATGTATGTAGTAAATCCGCTACATACCAGCCTTCCTTGGCTTGACATTCTGGCACCGCGCAGCCCCATACATAGAGAGCGCGATCCATAGGACTGTTCTCGAACGGACACCACATCTGAACGAGGAGTTCCATGGGTCGCGAGCAAATTTTGCATTGCGAAGAAGGGAACGGAGGCTCGGATGACGGTAGAAACGCCTTTGAAGAAGCGGTAAAACCAAGTCAAATTCTACGGAATGATACATTCGTGAGGTAGATCGTACAGGAAGGCCACCTATGCGTGATACCGCAGCATCGGCGAGGTCTGCTGCAGCAGTTACGACTCCATCCGGTGTGCCGAGTAATACAGACGTTTCGACTTCTGACACGGCTTCCTCGTCCGAATCTGACCACTCGTCTTCATCGATGGGGGGCATAACTGGTGGATCTGTTCGAAACAAGTGGATCAGATTCTGGGGTGTTGAGACGGAGGTGGATAGGATCAGAAAAGCATGAATGGAATATTTAATTGGTATCGTCAAGGATGCCAACTGGACCAGGAACTGGCCCCGATGAACTTCAGACTCGTCATCTAGAATAGACTCATCACAGGTGGGGAGCAGGCGGACAACTTACCTGGATGGAGGTGGTGGTACAAAGTTGAGAGGCCGTTTGGTTAGCCGACTCAATTTTTTTTAAAGGTGGTGCATAACAGGGACAAGTAACCGAATAAGGATATAGCAATCGCCGGCAGAGTTGCAAGGCCGCGAAGGTCAGCCCAGCTACCGCCCAGCTATCCCATCCTTGTCCTCCTCCTCCACGACGCCACCATGGCAGACTCCTCGTCCCAGCGAAACAAGCGAAGAAGTGTGGGAATTCTCAGCTGTCTAGAATGCAGAAGGAAAGTCTGAAGTCTTATGTTTGCACCGTTGTGGTCGGACACTCGGATCTGACGCGGTATACGCGCTCGTTCAGGCTCAAATTAAAGTAAATTACGCGCCGCGTCTCTTCTCTTCCCTTAGCCTCTAATCGCGTCCATTTCCAGGTGTACACGCCAATTTCCCTGCAGGTCCGCTGTCCCGATAATTTTATTTTGCCTTTGTTCAACCGTTCTGCACTAGCAATTGCGTCAAGAAGGGCTGCGCGGCAATTTGTCCCGATGGTTCGACTGTCATTCATTCTGCTCTATCAGATCGGCGTACCTCATTTTTCGGACAGGATCTTTGACCACTGGGAAAGGAAACCGTTTTGTGCTTGCAAACACCGAGGTTTTGCACGACAAGATAAGGCATGGTCATTTTTCCAAAAACTTGTCTGCGCTACTGACACTCCTCAAGTGATTTATCGAACAGAGTACGCCATTTGGAAGATGCGCTGGGTCAATCACACTCCCTCCATTCAATACAACCGCACCCATTGTTGGCTCCGGAATTGCTCAAAATCAAAAGGCCATTAGAAAGAGAGAGGTCCGATCTACCAAAGGAGCAGAAGCCTGAGCCCCCCTCAACTGAAGGTGCAGATGCCATGGGCTCACTGTACGTCGCGGAATCGGTTCAGGGATATATCGGCTAAATTTTCTGACAGCTCAATTTCGGAGAACGGGCGTTCCAAATTCTTCGGTCGGGCGGCCAATTCATGGGTAAGCTTGCAAATACCTCTTCTTCGTGTTCTCACCACCAGGAAATGCCATCAGTATCTTCTACAGGTCCGAGTTCACCAGCGCTTTTGATCTCTCTCTCACCTTTCGCAGAATGAAACAAGCTCAGGCGACGAGGCGGAGCCACCAGACCCAGATCCTACGATACCCAAAGACATTCCCTGGATGGCCTACTCGTTCCCGTTTACGGCGAACATCAGCAAAGTAGGGCAAGATCTTCGGCAGAATTTGCTGAATCTTTTGCCCCGAACATCCCTGGCCCAAAGGTTCGCCGATTTCCCGACTTGTCGTGGGCCTGATTTTCACTGCGTGAAGGTTCTGCGATGTATACTATAGTCATGCTGCGTGGATGTATACACCGATTAACAAGTCTGACTTCTATGAAACTATTTTTCGGCCGACGTACGAAGCCAGCCATGGTTCTTATGGGACTCTAAGCTCCCACAACCTCGCTGTCTTGTATATGGTACTAGCGCTCGGTACACTGATGGATTTGGATATGCCAGCTCATTCGCCAGAGGCAAGTCGCAAAGGCTGCTTGTTGAAGGACGCGAAATCTCATGCAAGTTTCGCAGGCAACCGAATATTACCAACTAGGCAGATCGGCTCTCGCCATTGATTCGGTCTTGGATTCGCCCTCAATTGCTGGGATACAAGCCATGGTTTTGATGTGTCACTATATGTTTTGGGCGGATATTGAAGCCCCGAGATGGGTCCTGATGGGTTTGGTGGTGAAGCTTGCCCACAGCGTTGGTTCTCTTCTTTCCTCCCACTCCCCACGAAGCTGATTGGATTCCTGCAGATTGGCTTGCGTGAGCATCGAGCTCGATTTGAGGACGTGAGTAATTGCAACTGATTGTATCGCAGACCGGGATAGTGGACGATGGAATCTGGATCCGGAAGAGACCCATCGAAGACGATGTTTGTTGTATGAAATATACACTTATGATTCTTTCCAGGTATCGTATTCGTCTTCTAAGCCTGATCACTCCTCTGGTTTAATATCGTCTACAGAGTCTAACATTTGGCCGTCCTCCATCTTTTTCGCTTCAACACATTGACGCGAAATTCCCACATGGCGTTACAACCAAAGAGGGAGGGGAGGTTGAGATGTCTTGTGTGTTGCAGCAGTTGTTCCAATGCGTAAATCTCATATATTTTGACAGATGCGGCCTGGAAGCATCGTTGGACGACTGAGTGCCTCTCCATCGTCCACGATCAAGTCTTTGGCGCTCGAGCCCCAGCGTACACTACTGTGCGAGAGCTCGACAAGAAGGTACGGGCCGACTATGTACCCCCGAGCCTACAGGTACCGGGATTCGGAGGCACAAAGAGTGCTATGGAACTGGAGCCGCCCCCGATTGAGCTCACGCTGCAAAGATATTGTTGCTTCGCTATCAAGGAGATAGGTACGCCGCCTTCGCTTCCGTTATACGGTGAAGAGTAATTTAGTTGCACCCTTTCTCGTAGCATTGTTCTACATGCATCGAGGGTTCTTTGCTCAGGCATTGGAGGACAATCCACAAGATCCGATGGGCAGCAAATTCGCTCCATCGGTGCTGGCTGCTTATACCAGTGCATGCACCTTTGTTGGACTCATCGAGAGCCTGTTCAAACAGCACCCTGCCCTCACGGAGCGCATGTGGTTTTATTTCATGCATGTTTTCTCGTGTGCTGTGAGTTGAAATGAAAAGCACGCCTAATTGACGATCTCATGGTTCCGTTACTCAGATCGTGCTTGGCTCTATCGCGATCAAGCCTCGGATGGCCTTGGCGCCGTCTGCGCTCTCGCATTTAGATGCTGCGTGTAGCTTATTTGAACGAGTTACCGATCGGCCAAGGACGGCGAAGATATTGGTGAGTGGAGTTTAAATGTTATTTTACATTCAGGTACTCACTCAACCTTGCTTAGCCCATATTGCACAAGCTCCGGATGCGTGCACACGCTGCGCTTTCGAATCCCGACTCGCAGAACGGCGAGTCGGCTATGCGTTCCGCAGCACCCAGAGTGAAAACTGAGATCGAAGAACTAGCGGCGCTCGGTGGAGGAACACGATTGGTATCTCGGAGAACGACGTCCTCCGGGCCATCGACCCCTTCACAATCCGACCCGACCTCTCAACCTGCCTCGCCCTCCCCTCCCATCATCGTCGATGCGCCGCAGGTGTGGCAAGGCTTCTCCCAGGTACAGCAAGACTACAACTTCCCCCAATACACGCTTGGTCCGGGGATGGCACAACCGTACGACTCGCAGGCTATGATGCAGACGGGCGATTATTACGCCACAACATATGGGTATCCGAGTCCCGACGACTTAGGCAGCCCACCGATTCCAGATCTTGCTTATTCGTGGCAGAATTTTGTTTCTCAGTTCAAGAACTGAATTATACCCATGTCGAATGAATGAATATTGGTCTCGATGGATATATTTTGTATCGCTAGGTTGTATTTGTAGACAATTGCTTTCGCTTTTTTGCTATCTTTTGCGTTGATACGACACAATCTTACTGCTTTCGCGAAGATCGTTCTGGGTGCTGGTATTCATACACAGGCAAAGACGAGGCGGTGTTATTGAACTTCGTTCTATGTTTGAACACACAGAGAGAACGATACTACGCCGTGGTTTAGCCCAGACCACGTTCGCGACAGAAGGGACCGTCTATTCCGCCTTTCTTCGGAGGTACAGCCCCTGGAGTGCTGAATATTTCCGAGTTAACTGGAGATCCTTCTGCAGAGTCAAGCACAGTCCTTTTCTTAGGATAAACGTTCGATGGCCTGGAAGTACGCAAAGCTGATAACAAGTTTGCTTGAAAATCCGACTGGCTCGTATCCTGGTGTATCTTGCTCGGCTGTGTGCATTCAAGTTCCTGGAAATTGTAGATGCCCAAGCTTTGACAGACTCGAGGAAGAAAGACGTGGATCATTGCGATTAGAAGGCTCGGCGAGGGGCATTGACGGAAAAAACGACGGTGGCGCGCAGGTATTTATGGGAAATACAGGTATGCTGGTCCGAGGTGGTATGCCACTGGTAGCTAGGACAGCACCCGGAGACGCACGAGGCGAATTGAGAGCAAGAACGGGAGTACGAAACACACGAGGTCTAGTCCTATCGATACGATTGACTCTGGACCGGGAGGCTGGCCCCCCAAAGACAGGAAAGCTAGAGGCTGCTATAGGGCACGCAAAGATACCAAGTGCGGTGAGATCGCGAAAAGAAGGAATGAAAGGGAGAGAAGCAAGGGGTGGAGGAATTCGACATGAGGCGTGGGGCGAGTCAAGTGTATAAAGGCATCATAGGGCTGCATCAAACGAGCACAGCCCCCAGCTGGCGCTCTTGTTCTTAACCACCACACACTCGCTCTATAAAGCCTGTCTTTGCTTTTATAAAAGCTACTACAACCCCATACTTTTTGCCATATCATTACAACAGTCATGACTACCCTGTCCCTGTCTTCCTCCATCTTCAATCGTGATCGTCCGCTTCCCAATAGCTACTGGGCAACCCCCAGTTTGCTCGCGTGCGAGTACCCTTGGGCCCCCAAAGAAGCAAACAACCCTAAGCTCGATGCTCTTTTACGTGCCGGTGTGCGCACTTTTGTCGATCTGACTGAGTGCGGCGAGCTCTCTCCATATGCTTCCCAGCTATTGGTGCGCGCGTCTCTCCTCAACATCAATCTTGCCGTGCGTTTCGAATATCCGTGATCTTCTCACATTTTCAGAATATCTCATCCACGAGTTCTTTCTTCTTTTCGCACAGGACATCGAGTACCACCGCTTCCCGATACGCGACCGGAGCTTACCAGAAAGTGTCGAATATATGTATCGCGTTATGGCCGTCCTGCGTGACAATGAAGAACGCTCGCGTATAACCGCTGTACACTGTCGAGGAGGTATCGGTCGCACGGGAATGGTCATCGGGTCAGTCTATTGCGCTCCTCAAATAGTACCACAAATGAATAGTTCTTGATAGGTGCTGGCTCGTGGAAAGCGGAATGGCCAAAGACGGTAGTGAAGGTGAGGGCCAGTCTGGCGCGCATTTAACGAGATACTGACTCTGCCCAGCACTCGGAATCATCGCCTGCAAGTGGCGAGGTGTTGCCAAGTGCGTCAGGTACCCCCACAGCCCTGAGACTGGTCCTCAGTTTGAGTTTGTCCTCAACTTTCATCCTGAAAAATCCCATGAGCAACTTGCATTTTAACTGCATGCCGATTGACGACTAGCAATGTGACATAGATTTTTTAGAATCCTCATGACCCATAGTGAGTACATCGGACTTTTATACGTGCTGTCACTAATGCTGACGATCCAAGCCATGAATGATACGATACCTTAATTCCGTTCGTAATACATTTGGACATTAGCGCTAGTCGCCGCCTTGGACTTGTTCCTTTCGTACACACCATTTGTATCCCCAGCGGTTTCAATCATCATGGCTCTATTTACACAGTTTCCTGAATTCATGCATTTGCGTAGAATTGAAGACGAAGCACTCGTCATAAAGATAGACAAGATGAGCAGAACACCAAAATACACTAGAATTACACAACACTTAACCCCGCTCCCCAGTCCATCCACTGTCGCAGTCGATCCTCTCCCTCGATAATTGGACGACTTTGACAAGCCTTGAAAATCTGTGAACACCAATTGGTGTATGACTGTTGCGCGGCCTTGGATTTGGCCAATTCCTGACCCAGCAGTTCAACGCAGTGGAAGTGAAAACACTAAAGAGACTTACCGAATGAACGTTCTTCATAGCCGAAAACATCTTGATACAATAACCAATATACTTTGCGTTGTCTTCATCGCACGGTTCAGACTCATCGAGGCAGACACTCAAGTTCTCAAGGATCGCTGTCAAATATTTTTCGTTAAATTGAGCTGGTCGACGAGTTATTGGAGTACGCGCACCTGTTATGAGTGGTAGTCGACCATTCAATATATCCACGTTGCAGGTGAGCTCCTTCTGTGCGTCTGTGTCCCACGGAACCTCTCTCAAAAGCGGATGTTGCAATCCGTCGACGGAAAGTAACAGGCTGATGTAGCTGTCTTCAGTCGTAGTATGCCACGAAATGACCGCTTCGAAAAAGACCACTAGAAACGTTTCTTTCAGAGTCTGTGAAGGCGTTCAGTAACAAATGGTCGAAGATGTACTAGACGAGTTACCAAGTAAGACATGGGATCCAATTTCAAGATGTTGCTATAGACCAGGAAATCCATTCGGTGCTGGCAGAAGGTGTCCAAAATCGGCCAACTGCTTCGGGTGTATGGGCCCAGGAAATCCGTCCACGTCTAAATTCAGGTCATTATCGAGAAAATGGAACATGGAAAGACCAAGTACCTTCTTGTTACTCTGGATAACAATACTACCGCATCCAAGCCAGCATTCAGTCAAACTGGCAATGTCGACGCTTATTCGGTCGTTTTTCTTGAAGCTCTTGCTCAACTTGGTGATTCGAACGTACTCGACCAATTGACGATACAGCAACCAATATATATTTTCGTCCAAGAGCTGGCGATGCAAACGTGAGCGACGAGGGAAGAAATCGTCGAAAGATACCCACTTTGCACAGATTTCCGTCCTTCACCTGATACTCAGGCTGGTCTTCTTTATCAAGAGCGGCAATTAGGTCATCATCGAAGGCCAATCCACCATACTCATCCTGGCTCTCTTGGTCCACAACAATCGTCGGGAATCTCGGCTGAGGCACAGCCAATGTCCTGACGGTCAAGAAGCTGCGAATGAGTCGGGGCACTATATGCGCAGAAGCATTGTTGGCCTTGACGAGCGACGAATCTCGAAGGATGCGTTCGAGAGACACTGGGCTGGAATTAGCACACTCGTTAGTCCTCGGCAAGTGGAGGCTCACATAGAAGGCGTGGGTCAGGATAGCGAGGTGGATCGATGCCCTTGTATGACCGAATGATATTGCGGACAGCTACCACCAGCGCGTGGATCCCGACGACGACGTTCGACCTCGATTGGTGTTTGTATTCATCTAACAACACCGTGACCATCTCGTCCAACCAACTCAACGACTCGTCGAGTGGAACGTCACGCTGAACCATAACGATCGACAGATACATTAGGCCTCGGATGTACGCAGTCCGCGCCGTTGCATCGACATCCTTGAACAGGACGTATTTACGAGCACGTTGTATCCATTGAGCATGACCATTCGGATTCACGGCAATTCCGATGGCGAAGATACTGAAGCGGTTGTATAACTGAGAAAGCTCGCGTAGCGACGGCGGGTGAGCTTTGGACCACGGGAGGTGACCCACCGGCGCCAGCAAGGATAAAAACTTCGTAGACTTGGATGGGCTGACCAGGAGAGTCTGGTACACAAGTTTCAGGAAAAGAACGAAGGTCGTTTCGGTATGGATGGGTCGCGAAAGTAGGGTCCAATCATTGAGACGTAGGAAATCCGGAAACTCCGTAGCCTCATTACGAAGATTGGTGAACTTGCGACTTTGGAAGACCTTGATGAGTTGAGATATGACTGGGGATGTCTCTTGAAGTCCCCACTGCCACCTACTCCAAAGCAGACAGCACCTTTCGACGACACATCTGATATACCGGTCACGGTGGTCCAATGCTGATTCAGACGTTGTTTGGTCGATTTCGTCGCTTGCTTCCAAATCGATTTGCTGGAGGGCATAGACCACCATGTCCCAGCATGCAGGAGGTGCGGGGGGTGCGGTAACATAGCGCGTCATGCACTCGGATGCACATATCTGAGAAAGGGCAGAGAGTGTGAAGATCACCCGCCACGCCTGCTCGCTGGCTTCTAAAGGCGACTTTGCATGGGCTGGACGGGCTTGTAAAGTGGTTTGAACCAAGCCCCATAGCGGATGAGCGGCAGTGGTTGATGCTGGATGTCGATACTTGAGTCCGATGTACCACAATCCCAGCCACATCTCGAATGCCCGATGCGCCAAAGTTGAACCATCGATCGTAGCTTCAGAGGCAAGGGGCTCCATCCCTTTCTCCAGGCCATACTTCACGAGGTATTCGACCAGAACTCCACAAGCTTCCTTCAGAGGGTTGACTGGATCCTTCGGACGAGATCTGCTTTCCTGAAACGTAAATCCAGCGCGGACAGCCAGCTCAACAGCAAACCAACAAATTGAGAATGTGCTTGCATCCATTGAAGCAGGAGTCATATCAGCCTCGCGCAATCTCGAAGTCAACCAGAGCACTCTAGTTTGCACAGCAGCTTTCAAAACTTCGTTTGCCGGAAGGAACGACAAAAGTTGACAAACGATAGAAGCAATTTTCGACCACTCCCTGTCTTGCTCTTGGCCGTCTGGCTGCGGTAATCCAGTGGCGTATTCCAAGAATCGGGCGCATATATTCTCCAGAAGATTCGGAAATTCTTCAGTTGAAATATTAGGTCCCAGGTCAAACCCTTGAGCAGAGTAATAACCGGGTCGCACGGCCTCAGCAGGAGGGTCAATCAACTGCTTCAGTTGGAAGTTTCCGATGTATGTCTGCATGCTGAATGTTATGCGAAAGGCCACAGGGATACCGAAATCCAGTAAGAAGTGCTGCTCAGTATCCGAATAGGAGTTGGGTTCCGGATCCTCGTCCACACCCTCATCTTGCGTCGAATTCTGGACTCCAGCCTCCTCGGCGCCTTCCGAACCATGTTGCTCCGGTTCATCATCCATGGAGACAGGCGACGGAGCCCGGCCGGGACGATGAACCTTCTTCGGTTTCGGTTTCCTCTGCTTGACAGCCGAGCGAGGTACAGACTCAACGCGAGTGGAAACCGATTTCGAGCCGGAGGGACCCCGAGGTGCTCGTGCCTTATGCGACTTAGTGGGCGCCAAAGCTTCGTGAAACCCGCGGTCAGGAACGATTGCGACAGCCTTGGATACACCTTTGGTTGAGCTCGGGGCTTTGCCAGGATGTCCAACGATGCGACTGCCTTGTGCTGCAATGTTGATCCAGACTCCTTGCATCTTGATGCGCTCCTTTCTTTCCTTTTCCCTTTGTTTCCGGGAGGCTTGACGCATATCAACGGAATCTTGTATGTGGGGAACGCGTTCACGGTGAGCAGAAGTGCGGAGAGGGGGGGAGGGCGAGCGTTCATCGTCATACATCTCGTTGTGTTCGGGGCTCATGGACGGAGATCGATGTCGTGGGCTACGGGACCTTGTGCGTTCGATAATCAACACAGTCTGATGCACGGGGGCTCGCGGACGACGGTCAGAAGCGGCTGAACGCGGAGGAGAGTGGGTTCGCCGCTGGTCGCCCCTTTGCCGCTGTTTGGACGTTTTAACAAATGGCAGCTTGGTCTGACGCTCGCGTCGGGCTCCACCCACGGTTATCGAGATCTTGGGTTTCTTCGAGCCTCGAGAAGACTGAGTAGTTTTGGGGACCTTGGCTTGTGGTGTTCGCTGTCTAGCTCCGCCAATGAAAGCAGTATTATCCAGCATCCAATCTATCATGTCCTTCTCTTGCAGTCCCGAACCTCGCACAGGGGCTTCCCGCAAGTAAGCCTCGATTCGCTCGTCGTCTATTCTGCCATCGCAGCCGTCTTCTTCGTCAGAATCCCAGATGAATTCTTGCGCACGACTCTTACGGCCTGGCCAAACGACCTGTACATCCGAGTTGATGAAGAGAGGATCGTCATCCGAGCCAGCCATCTTCCTGGATTCCACCGTCGCATGTTCGTCTTCTGAACTTTCGGTGTCTCCCTTGATTTCGTGTAAATCTCGAGGACGTTCTGCTATACGAGCTCGTGTTTGTCCTGGAAGTAAGGGCTGTTCTTGATCTTCTTCACTCTCCGAAGAAGACGCGGGCTGTGGTCTGCGTTTGGGTTTTGATAGCTCACCACCCTTCATCATTTTGTCCCGCATGAAAGCAGGGTACATGCGACTGAGAGCGCGAAGTCGCTGCCTGTGTTTCTTTTCTTCCGCTGTCAATTCTTCAGGCGCCTCATCTTGTTGTGTAGGGTCCGGATCGTCGCTCTCATTTTCAGATATGACAATGGGGGATTGATGGTCACCAGTCTGGCCACTGGGCGAATCGGGAGGCGGGGAGAAGGTGTTGGGCATATCCATGTCGACGTCGCTATCATGACGGACGAAGTCCGGAGGAGAGATTGAACGCGTATTTTGAGCCGAACGTGTCGAGGCAGGACCCGGAGAAGCCAGAGGGGATGGAGATTTCGGTGAACTCGGGCGAGGCTGCAGAGGAGAGGCCTGAATCATTGGTTAGTAACCGGGGAATAGAAGCGGCTACTCTACGCACTGTTCGAGACCGACGAGGAGTTTGATGCTCGGGCGAGCCCATACGAACATTAGAACGAGGAAATGGCGACTAAGAATTGAGCGGTTGAGCAAAGAGCGGTAGAATATAGTATGGTGCTTACTGTGCGCGAAGCGTCCTGTTCTCTGTCAGAATCATCGCTTGGCTGGAGAGGGAAAGCTTTGGCTTTCTTTCGGCGATGTTTCTCTTTTGTTTCTCTTCTCTGCTTTTCCTGCATCTTGCGCGCCTCCTTCCTCGTCGCCGCGATGGAACCATCCAGGTCATCGTCGGAAGGCAGAGATGGAACCTGTATCCAGTCACCGCTTGGGCTCCGATCCTTCGATGTCCTGCGTGCGCGCTTCGTCTTTCTACCTTCGCTTTCCGACTCCTCCACGTCCTGGAGGTCCTGGGTCTGGACATCCTCATCCTCATACTCGTCACGCGCTCGGTGGTGTTTGGTATGACGCAGTGGCTTGACTATCGCATCCCGTAAACCGGCCTTTTCGAGTGCGTTCTGGTAGCGGGCGTCGTCATATGAAAAGGGTTGTCTCTGGTCAGGCCGTCGGGCCCGCAATGTGTATGCACCCTGCGGGTTCTCCTTGCCCTGTAATTCACGTGCGAATGCCCCGTCTGTTTCAACATTGTTTGATGTAGATGAAGGGCTGCGCGAGGCATCGCCGTCGGGAGAGAGGGATCGCTCGGGAGGCGGAGAAGTTAGAGGCGATGGAGGCGAATCGACGGCGGGAAGGGAGGCATGGATTTCATCATTCTCTGTGTCGGCTCCCCTGCTGAGAGAACGCTGAGGAGGCGGGGTAAAGAGTTGTCTTGGGTCGACATCAGCAGACGGGGAACGCGAATCTCGGGATTGGGCAGGTGTGTTTGGATGGCTCGGAGCGTCTTTCACAGGACTCGGTGGATCGGCAAAGTCGCTTTGCGAAAACAAGGGTGAACTACTAGGAGTCCGAACGTGTGGTGATGCCACATGGGAAGTTCGGCTGGGCTTGAGCAGCAAAGGGTCCTCCTGGCTGTTGTCCGGCGAGAGAGTCGCCGAATGTTGTCTGACCTCTGATACTGGTGGAGGAGTCACGACGAAAGAGCTAGCTCTGCGCGAGCTGCCGCTTGTGAGACTGGCGGGAGATGTCGATCTAAATTGGGGAGAAGGTGCTTCGGGGGATGAATAGGACGGGGAGCGTATGGGGGTTCGAGGCATTGTGTCGCTGTATTCATGGTGAAGCTAATACAGATATGAAATGAAACAAGATAAATTCAAAGACCGTTACAAACCTTTGGTCGCTTTCGCGGGGAATGTCTGCTATCCCTGGGAGGAGGGCGAATGACTGGAGGTCTAAGTCGCCTGAGATCTTCGAGCTCCTCGGGGTCTGAAGTCTCCACGTAGTCGTCCATTCTGCGTTGGTCGCTGCCGCCGTCGTCTCGACCGACGGACTGCTCAACACAGGCGCCAAACAAACGCGTTGATGCAGTGTCACATTCGCGTCGCGTGAAGTCACACTTTCCCATGCCGTTGTGACTCACCACCTGATTCCGATCCCACTAGCAGAAACTTTCAGAGCAGATTTCCCTCTTGTCCGTAGTTGAAATAAAATACAAATTATTGGCTATAATCATGTGTATCCAGAGCTGTAGTCAACTTGTATAGTCAACTCTTCCAGTCCAGATATCCGCCTTCGCAGCAGCGAGTCCACTTGTTCAACAACCCGATCTAGTTTTGTGTATGTAGTGCGTTGGTTGGAATGAGGACCACCTGGATCAAAAGACGAAGCCGATGGTGCTAGTTGGATGTGAACTGATCCAATGAGAGTGGTCGCGTCTTTTGGCCAAAACCTTGGTGCCGTGAATCCAGCGACACCTTCTATCGCTCGCACCTGCGCAATGATTAGATCCATCGAGGGGCTGCAAGTGAAGGAATCTGTACGAACCTCCATTAGTGCTTGCTCTATAGTCGACTCTCGGTCAGAAACATCCAGGCAAAGCACTCGTCCGGTGTCCATCACTAAGGGTACAACACTGGCTGCGATCAAAATTGCGATAAACAGAGAGGCAATAGGATCGAAGCCAGTCCAGCCATAAAATTGTATCAGCAACGTCGAAATGATGACCCCTACGGAGCCCAACGTATCCTGGGAATAAGACCAATGAATTTAGAAAATGTCAAACATTCCACGTTGAGAAAACCTACCGCCATTACATGGAGGAAGACTCCACGCATGTTATGACTATGCCCCTCATGCGACGCTGCATGCGTAGGATTATGCAAATTGGGGACATGGTCGTCTTCATGGTGCGTATTGTAGTGCTCGTCAACGCCGAATTGATAATTCGGAGTGATTGGTGTTGAGAGGTTGAAAGCTGGGGAATCGGGGGTTGTCGCATAAATTTGCAGCGACACCCCATTGAAAGGACGTTTCGTCGGTTTTGCGTCGGCAGGCGCTAATTTACTCCGGTCTTCGTGGTTGTGTGCATGGCCATTTTGCTTGGGGAAGTGCACATCACTAGAGTGAGAGTGGGAGTGTGAGTGTGAGTGATTCGAGTGACTATGCTCTGGTGGTGGAGAGTGCGAATGAGTATGATGCGGTTCAGGAGAATGCGAATGGCTATGAGTGTCAAGAGGCGATGGTGGCGGCGAGTGGGATTGGTGCGACAGTTCTGCAGAGTGCGAATGGGAATGGGAGGGGGTCAAGGGTGGGGAGTGAGAATGCGGTTGAGCTGAGAGCGGGGAGGTAGGAGGCGAATGAGAGTGAGAGTGGGAGTGAGAGGTTGAGGGTGTTAACGAGTGTGAATGGCCGTGGTCATCATGTCCAGAATGCCCATGATCCTCACTATGAGAGTGCCCGCCGCCATGAGAGTGGCCGTGCGAATGAGAATGCCCGCCCTACGCCGCGATCAAGAAAGGCAGCAGTGGCAGAATTTTAACTTACATGGTGATGGCCTCCCATCGCGAACATTCCGAACAAATTCACAGCCAACCCGAGGGAGCTGACAAGGAGGAGCTGGTTGGTGTTCATCTCCGGAGGATCCAATCTAGAACACAGCTGAAGGGGAATCTCACAGTACAAAATCATAGCACCTACATTCGCTGAATGGCTTCAAAGACGATGAAGATCGAGATTAGGATTAGAAAGATCCCGTTCGCAAACCCTGATAAAGTTTCTATTCGGCCATAGCTTGATACAAGGAGTTAAACGGGATCATCTGTATTGGAATCCAACCTACCCATAAGTAAACCGTTCATTTGGTTCCCATGTTGCCATGACCGAGGCGAAAAGACCAACACCAATGGCCATACAATCAAAGGCCATATGTATCGCTGCCACGAACTCGTCATCCAGAGGTCGAAATGATTTCTGTCGACGCACCGTCTGAAATCAACCCCAAACTGTTCGTCCAGACTCCATATAACATTTGGATGAGCATGTACGCCATGTTCAAAACCAGGAAGTAGAATATCTTGCGAGACTCGGGGTTCGACAGGATAGTCTTGAGATACGAACGGATGAGGCGTGAGGTTGAAGTGCGAGGAGGGGCTGCGAAGGCGTCGTGTTTCTCCGGCTGCATACCTAACATTTATCATAAACCTCGAGAAATTCCGGAGCAGAGACGACGAACCGAAGAATAGCAATACTGCAACTGCCGCGTCTGTCCATGTAGGGAAATGCGAGAATGCCAGTGACCCAAGGACGCCGGCGAAAACGAAGGTGCTGGGGTACGACAACATGAAGTGTTGCGGAGTGAAGGTCAAGTGGCTTAAGGACCGGGAAGTAGTTGGAGAGAGGAACAGCAGCGAGAACGCGAGGAATGGGAGAGCAGCTAACCAACCGAGGGGAGGTATCGGAGTCGGATTGAAGTCAAGCTGGAAACGACTAAGTAAGACGCGATATGGAAATGAACACGACGAACCAGGACGGATCTGAACAAATAGAACGGCAAAGCAAAGGCAGACGCGCCTAAGACACTGGCGGCGATGGTGAACGTTGACCCCAGGGACGGCGCCAGGATACCGATGGTCTGGTCCAGTGCGTTTGAAGTCAAAGAGTGGCCCAGAAGGGCCCCGTATCCCGGCAAGAATCGCCAAAGGTTGGCAGAAGAGAGTTGAGTGTCAGACGCCACGGATAGCATCCATGCTAGCACAACAGCGAAAGATTTCCGGGGCTTTGGATAATCAATTTGAGAGTACGACCGGGAGAGCATCAACGCACATTGGATGAAGAGTACAGCGGGGAGAGCCATAACGTCGAAAAATGAGTGAACAACACTACACTGTTCCGGTCAAGTAAGCGACCGCGGAGACATTGACAAGAGAGATGTCGAGGCTACCGGTTGGAAGGGAGACGATATAAAGCAGTAAAGAGACAGCCTTGCTGGACGAAAACGAGTAAAGACGCTGTTCCAAGGACGGACCACTAGAATAGAACGGTCAGAAACTTATCGTCCGCCGACATGTATAGTTGCGCACTTCAATTGACTTGCGCTTTGCCAGCTGTCCTGTGAGACCCTCCCAAACCAGTACACCGAGCCCACCGCACGCAAGAACCCTCATAACCACCCAGAACACCCCAACATCGTAATCCAGCAAGACTTTGCCAGAATGAAGAGCGGTCGCGTAGAAAACACTGGTGAGTAGGATACGTGGAAAGTGCTTTTGTATGGAACTGGAGAAGACCCTGGGGCTCAGACTAATCTTATTCCTTGTCTTTGCATCGGGCGCGGGCATCGAGGACGGAGGAGAGAAGAAACAGTGAATGTATTTCGCTGTATTTACGTAACGTCAACATGTCAAGATTTCGAAATCGGCGCCGAGTTCATTTCCCCCCTTCGAAGACAGGTGCTACGGCGGCTGCCACTTTCAGCAAACGACGATCATGGTATCGTGCGGTGACTAGAGACAAGCCGATTGGCATACCATTCGCCCCTTTGAAACCAGGAATGTTACTATCGTGCCAAATAGGTCTGGATTTTCACAATGGGTCTGGATTTTCGATTTTTCTCTCCTCCCTTTGCACTTTGGGTCTCCGGATTTTTCGGCATTTATTCCGGTACCTATTCACTATGGGTAGAGCTAAAATCCTCACGATTTCATGCAAGTCCAATGTCAAGAAACGTTCGCCGTTTTCTCGAGGTTTTTGATCTGTCCTGTCAATCCATCAAAATACCTTGATGAAAGCCCGTTTTTCTTACTGCCTTCCTTTGGCCGTATCGCTACGAAACTTGCAGGATCTATAGCCCAATAGCATACAAATAGATTCCGAAAAGTCCGGAGGTCCAAATCGAAAAGGGAGAAGAGAAAAATTGAAAATCCAGACCTGTTGTGCAAATCCAGACCTATTTGGCACGATAGTAACTACCGGCGTGTGTAGAGCCTAGTCTGCGATGTTAGCCAGATTCTCGGCCATTTTTATTCCTGACCGTCCACATTGCGCACAGCGCTGGATTCCCGGTACTCGCCAGGCCTTCGGGTGCCTCGTCCACCACGGATGGGGCGACAATCGCATCATAGTTGCTGGCGATTGAATCCCATTTGGGTCGCAGCTGGGCCAGATGATCCAGCGCCTTCAAATAATCCGTGTGGGATTGCTTTGAAGGATTTTCAACGAATTGAACGATGACCGGATCAAGTTGCGCTTTGGCTCGAACGTATTCGTTGAGGAAAGTCACCCCAGCATCGCGCTCGAATACTGTGAGCTGAGATTGCCTCACACTGGCAAACTCATCGGGCAGCTCAAGCTCCTCAACCGATGCCCCTTGATCGCGAAGCAGTCGAACAGCCAAATTCAAGGCATCGACAGTTCCTTGACCAGCTTCGGACCATACGTGTGTCTTGCAAACTGCAAACTTGGCTCCAGCAACGGTGAATGGGGCTGGTGCTTTCTCGTCATCTTCGAGCTTAACTGCATCCGCAAGAAGCTCGAGATCTGCTACAGATCTGGTGAAAAACCCCATTGTGTCGAAATTCAAAGAGCATATTTTGACGCCCTCCCGTGAAATAGCACCCCAAGTCGGTTTGAACCCAAATATCCTGTTGAAAGATGCCGGTCGGATGATACTAGCGAGAGATGTGACTGACGCAGGATAGAGTTGGCTGTGACCCTACCTTCCGACAGTTTGAGTGCCCAAAGCAATGGGCACCTGGAAGTCGCCAACGGCTGCTCCAGAACCTGAAGAGGAGCCTCCTGGGGTCCGGTCAAAGTTGTGAGGATTGCGGGTTTTTGTTCCAGTGGTGACTGCAGTGAAATATACATTGACAGTTAGCGCAGATCTACGAGGAGGAGAGGGCAACCTGAGGCAAACTCTGTTGTGGTCGTTTTGCCTACATGAACGTGAGTAAATCGCTGATGACCATGTTCGCTCCCGGGGAATGATACCGACCAAATATAAGAGCCCCAGCACTTCTGAGTAACATAACAAGCGAAGAATCGATAGCAGGCGCATCATCCGTGTACAAGGTGGAATTATGCTGCGTAGGCATATCTACAGTGCGTTATGGGCGAGCCATGACTTCCGCCAGTTGCTAAACATACTTTTGGTGTAAAAAATATCTTTGACACCGATGGGTACCCCGTGCAATGGGCCTCGTTGCTGTGGCGGAATGGCGTCGAGTTGGCGCGCCTGAGAAAGCACGTATTCAGATTCGAGGTAAGCCCATGCTTGCACCTGGGCATCGCGTGTGGCAATATAGTCCAAGAGTACCCGAGCATAGTGTTCTACTGTTTGTCCAGAGGAGATGAACTCGGTGGCTGACATTCGATGCATGGTGTACAAGACCGAACAGAGAGAGAGAGATAAGAGCCAAAAGTGAACGCAATTCTCCCACAGGTGCGCGTTGAATGGAACCGAACTCTGCAAAGAGATACGCAAATTGTACTGCCTGAATGCTCTGACCAAGTCGTCACTGAAGAGCTTGAACGAGGAAAAGCTCGAGAGTCTTCAATATCGATGCGTCATTTCGAGTTATATTGAGACTATAGAAAGTCGCTTTCTCGACTGTTGAAAGAGAAGACCAATGGGAAAATAATTGAAAATCTGGATATATTGAGCGCATATCAGGATTTGAGGGCCATTCAGAGCGTTGTCAAAGCGTCAAGGTGGTTTAGTTCAAGTTGAGGGAAGGCTGACGTAAGAGCTGTGGCCTTTTCGTTCTTACCTCAACAACCCTTTGCTCATTTCATTCGTTTCTTTACTTATTCTTCTCTTCCCCAACCTCCATGAACACGCCAGTCAAGGCTCTCAAGACTGCCTCATCCAAGAGCTGGGAAAAGGCGGTTCAATATCTCTTCGACACAGACTCCACGCCGGACAAGTGCGAACAAGATATCTGGCTATTGGGCAAGTCTTTCAAGTCCACCTGGGTCTTAACTGACCGTTCGACAGGAGTGAAGCACCCTGGCTGGGTTCAGAGCGATGCGATTGAGACGACACAGGCAAGCGCTGCGTGGTTCAACCTCGGTTCATATCAACAATGCTTGAAATCTAGGGACAGAACCAGAACCAGGACTCCGCGTCGGGCCATCATTGGCCACCTCAATTCTATTCCGACTTCAGGACTCGCATCTGGTGTACATACCGTCGAGACTTTGACGCCATAGACGGCGGTCCACGAGGCTTCACCTCGGACGCAGGTTGGGGATGCATGCTACGAACTGGCCAGAGTTTGTTGGCCAATGCTCTTCTTGCTATTCATTCTGGACGAGGCAAGTCATGACTTGGTTTGTCGTAGTCGCTCGTACTAACACGGACTTGGCAGATTGGCGGCGACCCCCTGGCCCTCCCGTCACTCGGTCGTCCTTTTTCCTTCCAACACCTAATTCATCTCCGAAGAGCACTCATCGTCGCAAACATTCAATACCATCCTCACCGCCATTCTCCCCGACGGCCACATCCAACTCTTCATCCTCCATGGGTAGTGAAGATAGAGCTCGTCATGCTGCATATGTCCGACTCCTAACATGGTTTCTGGACTCCCCAGCACCAGAGGCGCCTTTCAGCGTTCATCGCATGGCACTTGCAGGTAAAGATCTTGGAACAGAGGTCGGTCAATGGTTTGGACCAAGTATAGCTGCCGGCGCCATCAAGTATGTTGTCCTATATTTTCTCTCTTGTTGTACTCATTCTTCGGTAGAACCCTTGTACACGCCTTCCCTGCATGCGGCTTGGGCGTGTCCGTTGCTACAGATGGCGTCCTGTATCAAACCTCGGTATTCGAAGCCTCGCATACTTCCCCGAAACCCGATACGGAATCCGACAACGACTCGCTTTCTTGGGGTGACCGTCCTGTGCTCCTCCTTCTAGGTCTACGGCTCGGCTTAGACGGCGTCAATCCTATATATTACGACACGATAAAGCAACTCTACACCTTCCCTCAGTCCGTTGGTATTGCTGGCGGTCGGCCCTCGTCCTCTTTATATTTCGTCGCTGCACAAGCGGAAGGCCTTTTTTATCTGGATCCCCACCATTCGCGACCTGCCGTTCCACTACGGCCTTCTCCCAAGACGTCTAATGACCAGGATACAGATGAGGCAGCCGAACAGTATTACGCCTCTGCGTACAGTCAAGCTGAACTACAGACGTTCCATTGCGAGAAGGTTCGCAAGATGCATTTGAGCGGCCTCGATCCCAGTATGCTCGTCGGCTTTCTATGCCGTGATGCCGAAGAGTGGACGGATTTCCGAAAACGCGTCTCAGAGGTAAGCCGCTGCGTTTACGTCGCAGGAATATTCTCGTTTGGGACTCATGCTTTCAATAGCTTCCACGGGCCATATTTTCGGTCCAAGAAGAGCCTCCGTCCTGGCCATCTGTGGACCTGGGTGGCGACGAAGAAGATGACAGCATCGCGCTTGAGAGTATCGCCAGCTCAGACGACCCCTCGGCAGCGTCGCCTCCACCCATCAGCAGCTCTGCTGTATCTTCTGTTCTCACGCCCATAGACACAATTGCGACTTCCAAGGCGAGAATCTCAGACGAACCCCAGTCTCCATGGAGTTCCATCGATGTCCCCCCGCGGCCAGAACGCGTGAACAGCGATGATTCTGTCTATTCCATGTCCAATGGCAATATCGGGAAAGGCCGCCTGTCTTTTGCCATGGAAGGATTCCGCAATAAGCTGCGCTCGTTTGGTCGAAGTCGGACCTCGCTGCCGCTGACAAAGAATGAAGCCTGATAAGTAGAAACCTGTTTTTCTCTCCCGCCTTTATTTGTCCGGGTCTAGTGCGTTTTCCTTCCATCGCTCCCTTGCCCGCCCTGATTAAAATCTACCAGTTGACCCGCCCGGCCCCCTTGCTCGTCGAGGGTGTGCATTCAAAATAAATCGACGGACGGCAAGACCGATATGTATCAATATATGTGTTCAATTATGGCTCTGCATCTTCAACATCGTAGGCCCTCGTTATACCAAGCTTTTCATTCTATACCCATCTATAGTGTACTTGTATTTGTTGAACTCTGTAAACGTAGACTGTTGTACTATATCCGTGATATACGCTCCTCTAATTCTGCCTCCTCTTCTCATTTCTGTGTTCTTCGCCCGAGTCGTGTTTCCTCTACCTAAGTACCCTCGACTAGGCTCAAAATCGGATTGAGCTGTCGAACCTGTCAATGGTGAGTCGTGGCGGTCGCGTCAGTCAAGCTCGTTGTATCGAAACTCAGGCGCTCGTAGGTTCTCGAAAGGACAGAGGATGATGATTTCGATCGTAGTATAGTGAAGAGTACATGTCATATTTTACACACGAGAGAAAACAGGCTGGGCATTCAGGCGATAGTAACCGATTTCCTCGAAGAGCCGCTTCCGTCAACCTCCTCGTGCGGGAAGTCCTGAACATATTCGACCTGATGGTTAACGAAAACTTCCATTTTCTGCGAAATTTTTTGAGTATGTAGGTAATCAGTGAACCGGGGGTGGAGCGTACCTCGGGTCCTATGTTGCTGATGTTGGTGGGTTGACCGCTCGTGTCCATTACTTGTGAGGCAGGAAGAGCGACGCCATTGGCGCGACCTGGGCGGTTAAACATGCCGATGGCGCGTGGCGAAATGTATCGGTGGCGGTACCAATTCCGAAGGTTCAAACTGTGGTGCATGTTAAGCGCAATGGGGTGTCGTTCGAGAAGATGCGTACGTCGCAAGGACTGAATTGGCATAGACTAGAATCGATTAGGCGTAGAAACTTGGCAATAGGACAAGAAGGTAGTCACGTTTGGCTATGGATAGATAGATGGCCAAATAGTAGAATGTTCCTGGGCTAACGAGCCACTGGATGGATCGTCAGATCAAGGTACGAGTGAGCAGTTGAACACATACACAGATAATCGAAGCGATAACGACGGCGCTGAACTAGGATGTCAGCTTTGAGAAGAAAAACAAGTGAAAGGGCCCACCAAGTCAAACTGTCCACAACGTCAGAGGTCAGAACTGTATCCCCGTGAACCGCATTCAAGAACAACATACCATCCGTCGTTGACGGTGAAAACCACGACAGCATCAACAGCTTCGTGGGTCCTGAAAAAATGCTATATGAGGCGGCCGTATTCTTGGATCGACCGAACGAACATACATGGTATATCCTTGGCGCAGGTTTCTCAGGAAATAGTAACGCCCACACGACACTATGATATCGGTGACTGCAGAGACAACCAGACCCGAGGTAAACAAAATCTGGTCTATATAGTCAGCGCCAGCCCGAGATGAGTAAAGTGTTAGAACGACCTTGAACCGGGCACCAAAAGCGGGAAATGTTTTTGAGATCAACCTAGCCATGTTGTCAGCGTGGTACGGAGGAGTCGTCCAGAACGTTAGGCGCACATCTCTGTTGTCGTTGCTGTGCGCGAATGTTAGGAACATATTATGCGATTTAGTCGAAACTCACTGAATGCCAGACCTTGCAATGACGAGTCAGCTCCGACATGAGAGAGAGAGCGAATATAGGCATACCAACACGAACGATGGAAAGAAAGGCCTTGACGAATCATGAGCAGACGAGCGATCCCGGACAAAGCGAAGGTACCAGGGGTCCAGTCAACCACCAATTATGTTTGCTTACTGTTGCAGTCAGTCAAAAGAAATGAGGCCGATAATGTGCATCCTTACGTTTATGTATCCTCCATCCGTAGAAGCTGCGCGAGGACATCAGAAGTGGTCCAACTGGAATCAAAAATAAGCCTACATGTTCGCGCTCAATGTTATGACGGCCGTCAGTGCCACGGTAAGCTGCAGCATGCATTTAGTTGATGACAGGCTTGAGGAAATGAGGTAGGCGCACTGCTACAACTCTATAAGTTGCTTTGAGCAAACAGTAGTTCAACTATCCAACTGAAACTACGAACGGGAAGATATTTTCGACGGCATTTCTATCGCCAAAATGTAGGATAAGATAATCCCAAGCTCCTGTACAAATTAGAGCAGTGTGCGCGGCATCGAGGAGCCTAAACCATTGATCATGATTCAGAGAGTGGGTGTAGCAAGCAGCATTCCACAGACCAGATCCAGACAACCTTTTCGCGACGCCGTGAACATGAAAGACAGAAAAAATGACGCTTTACAGACCAGGGCTTTGTACTGTTGTGAATCGGCCGGAAAAAGTCGAAAGTATAAGAAACATTGGAAGCCTAACACGGCAGATAATCTGTATTTTTTCATCAGATTCAGGACCGTATCAAAATCTTGAGCCTACCCAACCGCAGCGAAACATCCAGCTAGAAAAGCGCCCAAGGTGGCCGTTGGGGGTGAATCGGAAGACATGATTTGAGGCCCAATACCTCTTGAACATTATTTAAAGAAAATCTGCGAGCGTTCATCATTGGCAAAGTTCCGCCCTGAAACAGTCAAGTTGGCATATCATGATATCAAGGAAAGGATGTTCGAAGGCAGAAGAGATAGTTACACATCCTACTATTTCTCCGTCTTTAATTTGTTGTTATCAGCTAAGGAACTCCTACTGCCCGGAACACGCGCAGAGAGCATGATAAAAATACCTTAGGTAGGCCAATTCGAGGTAGTTCCAGATGTACAATCAGCTCAACTCCAACAGTGAGGTGTCGACGCTGATATGTACGATTCACTTGAACCAATCTAGAGTCTCGCCAGAATCTCGGGCCTTCTGCGGGCTCGCTGCGTGAGGACCTAGCATAGTAACGCTACAGTTTTGACTACATGATACCCATGAATCATGTAGGTGCAAGGCTCTCACAGCGGCATCCAGTTCACCCGGACGGGGTGAGAAACAAGTCGGAATTATTCACACTCCTTCAGATAGCTGCACGCAACAGATTCTCTTGCCCAGATAGACTCACGGGTGTCGAGAGGAAGCGGCGAAGTCAGCCAATGTGCGCGAAGCTTCACAGCAAAGAATGAATCCTGAGGAGGAGTCAGCGGGCGAGTTGCCCCAAAACCAGACAGCAGATATAAAGATACATGCAGCTTATTATATATACTATGCAGCCGCGTCAATACTGGTTAAGAACCGAGTGTACACCGATGATTGAATATGCTTCAACTTGACAGCTTCGTCTACATGAGTCGGTTGAGTATCGGCCTGGTGAAATGATCGGTAAGTTCGAGTCGTCAGTCAGAGTGAGAGATGTTGTACCAATGTGAATGGCCGATATTTATCTACGATTGTCACCAGCCTTCCAATCATGTGCGCCAGAGCCGCGTTATGCCGCAATTCTGACCTTTCAGGAAGGGCGTCTGGCAATATCCCAATGAGCTTGGACGCGTTGCGAATAAGCTCATCTATCTCCTCCTCCAAAGAAAAGATGATATCCCGTGCGTGCTCTAATCTAAGTTCTTCTTGAAGTTCGGGCAGTCGTGTCACGATGTGAGCGTAATCAAGGAATGCCTGAAGATATGCCTCAACGCAGTTCCGATCTGGGCAGTCTATCACACTCACCTTTCCACGCACATGCCATCCTGAGACCTGCCGGCCATTGAATCGACTGAACAGGTTCGTGAGGAGGGAAAGATCATTCCGAATAACAGCATCAGGCGCCAATTTCAGAACAGCTATGTCATGCGCGGCGTTGTACAATCCAGCCGACAGATAAAGCTCGTATGCTTCATATATCTCGTCGCGGTGGAGAGCATGAATCGCCTGAATATATTCAATTACTGACAGTAAAGGATCCGGAACACAAACCTTGGCCTCCTGAACCCAGGGCATGGGAATCCGCATACTCCCAACTAGACCACGAGTCGACCACTCGTCCAGTTGAGCAGCACAGCGAGCCAGAAGATCTTTGATGGCCTTCTCGCGCCTGGTAATGATTAATATGTCTCCACCTGCCTAATGCAAGAGGAATTGACCCACCCAGCAGAGCCCTCAAGATGCAGGAGAACGAAAACGGCTTCTTGAAGCATGCCTTGTTCCTCCAATTGAAAGGCATAACTGCTTGTCAATGAGTCGGCGCTCGGACTATGTCCTTCTACGCCGGAATCTCCGCCGTCGTGAGACGGTGACATCTCCCTTCGACTACCAGGGTCCTCGCGATCTGCAAAGTCGCGTACTCGCAAGCATCGCGAAAAAATGATATACAAATGCCAGGGGAGGGAGACATCTATTGGGAAAGGACCAAAGGAAAGAGGCGTGAGCACATGCGACAGTGAACAAGATGGCTCAGCATGTAGGCGGATCAAGGAAAACAAGGCATCAGGGGGAGAAGATGGGGAAGGCAGTTTCCATCGCCACTTGGACGCCGTTGGGTTCTCTTCGTACCACGGGATAGGTCGGGCAATTTTCCGCGCAGGTGAAGAATCTTTGACGAGCTGATTATAGGCCTCAAAGATGTGCGAGATTGGCGCATCCACAAGGCCAGAGTACCACAAATGTAACCCAAAGACCCGTTTCCAGTCAAGACCAGCGACAAGGTCGATATCGGGACACCTGTCTTGGCCTCCACCCTTGGATCCCTCCACAATTGAATCCACAATGCCAGCGAGCAGAGCATAGACCTTCCGCACACCCTCATCGATATGAACGTCTATTCGCTGTTCTCGCCAAATTTCCAACTGATCTTTGAGGTCTTCACGAAACTCGAAGTCACCACCAGCCTGTGATATGAGTGTGGCAAGCCTCAGATACCCGCCGTCCATCGCTACTTCGCAGGCTCGATCTACTTGGTTGCCAGTGAGGTGCAAGAAGGCGAGGGCAGCGGGCCCTGCGGCTGGATTTGAACGTATATCAGCGTCAACCGCGGGGGCAATAGCTTCCTCGAGCCATGCTGACAAGGCAGCTTTTCGACGGAGAGCAGTGATACGCGAACGAATATCGGGAGTAATGGAGTCGCCAAACTCCAGGTTGAGGGAATCGAAAAGTGCAGCGCCTAAACGGAATAGCGATGCTTCGAAAGAACGGTCTGTGGAGGAGAAAAGCCCGGCGTATGACGAGAAATGTAGGTCTGCGGGTGACGGATTTGCAAATGGGATATTATCGTCATCAAAGTCAATGGGCGAATGTGATAATTGGTGTTGGAGAAGCTTGACGGAAAGCTCGCCGGACGCGCATATTGGAATCTTCGTCTTATATATTACGGAGGAGTTGGCGGAATTTTGACTGTCCGTTGGCACCCTTAGTCTCTGTAACTCGTACGCGAGGGATGAACTCACATGGAGGAAGTAGGAGCGCACAGACTGCCCGGATGTACCAGTGTGCCGTCAGGCCCCCATCCTACGCGAAACGAACGCCCAAAAGCCAGTCCAGCATCAACAATGGCGGCTTCACTCCCAACCACAGCAGATTCCGAGCTTTCGACACGCGCGTACTTGCGTGTCGGCCGATACGGTGGTTCTATATCATGAGCAAACGATGCCCGCTGGAAACCAGGAATTAGACGGAAAATTCAAGGGAGTTTCAACGCCACGAACAGTACCTCCTTTGAATCTACACGCAGCCCGTCCCCGTCTGAGTCGCGACTATGTTTGCGAGTAAGTGGTCGAGGCACTTGTAGCGATAAACGCGTCGACTTCTCGACCGCTCTCATCGCAGCAGCTTCCTCTGGCACGCGAAACAAAGATGTTTGCATAACGTGCATTTTCTGAGCGTCCATGCCAATATGTTGGGCCCACGGAATGATTGTTGTGTCTGTGCGAGGCCGAGAGACGTCATGAACATATTGCATTTCGCCGTTTTCATCCTCGTAGAAGGCATTCCGGGTGCGTGGTTGCGTTACAAGCTCCTCTTCGCGAAGGTCGGAGGACGCTGAACTGGATGAAGATTCATCATCGCTGTCTTCATCCGGTGGTTCTGGTACCTCTTCGGGAATTTTCTCCACTTCCACCGCGGGCTCCTCTTCGTCGCTGCTGCTGTCGCTGGTGTATGCGCGAAAACGAGCCATTTCACTGCGAGGGAAGACGCGACTCGGCCACTAACAGTGGACTTCGTGGTTGGGGTTCAAGGCCTTTGCCAAGCAAGTGCAAATCAGGGAAAAATTAAACCTTCAACTTTCAATGGATGCACAGCGGGAACAGTTCAATTGAAAAGCCAGAGAAACAATATATATTATGCGCGATGAGTAATAGCAGTAAACGAAAGGAGTGTATCAATAAAATCCGGTCATCTGCTGAAGGAGATGTTAGCACTTAAAACGGAATTTCGTGTATACAAAAGAACTTACGGGCATCATACCATTCATCCCGTTCATATGAGGAGGCTGGCCAACGAAACTGCACGGCGATGAGTCAAGGAAACCTAGCTGAGGGAGCAACGTACCCTGTCGGGCCATTTGTGATCATTAATCCGGGGTTGATGATGGGCTTGTCGGCTTCCGCCTGCTCTTTTTGAACCTCCTTCTTCGACCGCTCCTTCACCTCCTTCTCCAATTGTGCCAGCTGCAGTACACATAATCAGCATTGCTCGGTACTTGTTGTCGGAAACCGCACCTTGTTAACTAGAGATCGCTGCACCTGGATTTTGAATGGCATGTAGAAGTCATTCAGTCCGTGTTGCCACGAAAGCTCCTCAACGACATCGGAACGCAACAGGTCGAAGCAGATGTAGAGAAGTGCCGAGAAACACTCCTTGTTTCCGATGTCCACAAAGTAAGACAGCAATTCCTCGGCGACTTCTGTTGACGCAGACACAGATGCGGTTACCATCGCATCTTTGTATAGACGATCTTGCTTCGACAGTGCTATCGATTCGTCCCATCTTGAGTTTTTCTGGATAACGAATCAGTATGAAGTACTAAGCCAGGGACGAGAAGTCCCACCTTGTAAAGGTGGGCGGCAAGTCGTCGGAATTCAAGTAGAGGTGAATCCCGGAGGCGCTGTGCAAGAGCGATGGTGTTGAAGTTGTCGAAGTTGTCGATTGAGTCTCGGAGAGCTTTGTAGTCTTCCTCCTCGATGAGCAAGTCGTTGTAGGCGTCGTTGACATCCTCGAGATTTAGCTGATTATGAAGACGCGTCAGTGACAATCGTGGACAGCGACGACAACAGCATTTACATGTTGAACGGCGGTAAGGTATTGGCGGATCAGGGGGAGATGGTCTTGTTTCTTGAACATTCGAACAACACGCGCATGGTTGATGCGGGGAATGAGAACGGTCAACAAGTCGGTCAGTAAGTTTGGTTGTTCCTCAAGGTAGAACGACAAAGCCCGATAATAACTTCAGCGTGATTGAGTATAGGCCACTTCACCAAAGCTATCAAATCAACATACATTTCAACATTGGCCGCACGGACGATGACGTCCTTGAATTGATTGTGCTCCCATGCATCGGCCGACCGTTCGATCATCGCTACTGAAGCGTTGTCCTACATCGGCCAACACGTCAGGTACGAAGGCGAAAGGTACAGGAGACGTACGAATTCGTCGTATTTAATGTAGAGGAACACAAGTTCAGACCACAGGTGCGCCTTCTCCGCCGCTTTCAAGACCTGGGCAAAAGGGTGTCAATATGTGAATCAGGTTGGACAACATACAAATACCTTAGGTATGTTGATACGTGATACATAGACCTTGAGATGTTCCATTACTGCTCAAAAATCAGTAAACGTGTTGTAAAAAAATCAAGGATGGTACGAACGCTTGGCGGGCTGGTATTTGCTCAGCAGAATGGCCATTTCCGTGAAGATCCCCATGTGCGCCCGCTCAAGACCCAGACCAGCCTTCAACAGAGCAATCACTTCCTCGAAGTAACCCCGGCGTTCGTAAAGTTTGACGATGGCAGCCAATTCCTCCGCATGGACGATGATATTCAGACCGCAAATTTCCGCCTTTATGAACGATCTCAGACAGCGCAGCAAATATCCTGACAATAAATCTCACCAAGGTGAAATCTGACTTCTCAATGCAAGCGGCGTGAACCTGCTTCCATACCCTGAAGAACGTTTAGTTTACCGCAATAAGCAAAGAAAAATCACAAACTGAGTGTTGCCAGCCTTCCTAGCGCTGTCGACAGCAGCCTGATTCTCGCCCAAGTAGATGAGGGTGGTCGCAAGCCGTGCCCAGTTAGAGATGCTAGCGAACAACAACTTCGCGGCCTGATACAGCTCGTCGTTAAAGCACTTCTCTCCGACCTCCAAGATATCGGCCACATTCGTCATGCCCAAGAAGTCCTCCATATCATGCAGCCGGTCAGTCTTGGCATACGCGTAGGCCAATTCGGTGTCGATTTTTGGTTCCCGGAGCGATTTTCGTGCCATTTGCAAGAACCGCACAAGGTCGTCTTGCTTGCCCGCTCGTGTCGAGATTTCGATGACTTCCATGAAGTTGGACGGGTCTTCAGCCTTGATGTACGAGTCTAGAAACGGGTGAGGGAACGAAAGGAAAACATAGCAACCCGGGCTCACCGATGGCATCCTTGATGCGTAAACCATCGAGCTGAGCTTTGGCCAACCGACTCCACACCTCAGGCTTGTTGACCTTGTTCGCAAAGTCCAGCCCACGATCAATCGACACGATATGCTCGACGAGAACGTTGATGGCAAGCTCATGCTGCTCGTACTTCTTGTAAATCGTCAGCGCTTCCTCATACAGACCATGTTCCGTCGCAATCTTGGCGATTTCGTTCGAATCATAGTTCTGGAGTTTGTTGATGTAGCCGACGACTTTGCCCTTGTCGGCACGGACGGCGGTGAGCAACAAGAGGTTCTGCAGGTTACGATTGTCGCTGAAGGGGGAAGGCTCGATGATGATTTTCTCAAGCAGCTCAATCAACTCGATGGGAAGATCGGCCTGGATGAAAGCCTTGACAGTGATGGAAACATCGTCGGGGTCGGTGCATTCGGGAAGAGCAGCGGCAACAATCTGGTGGTCCATGTTAGCACCACGTAGGCTGAGTTACAGCCAACCTTACCTGGTCGATGAGCTGACGACGATGGAGGTTGTCCCCAGCGAGGACCTGCGCCCAGAGATCTGGTTGACGCCTCTTGACAAGATACCGCGCCTGTTGCTTGAACATGGAGTTCTCGTTCGTGATGGCGATGAGCTCCTCGTCGCAGAACCCTTTAGCATAGGCGATGTATGCCAGGTACGGGTCACGCTTCTCGCAGAATTTACCGACGACCATCGGATCGTAAAGCTGCAGCAGGTATAAGCAAACGAAGAAACCAAGTAGTAAACGATGCATACGTTGTTGTCCTTCAAGAACGCTTCAGGGTTGTTGTTGCTGTCGATGTAAATCTTGGCGATTGCGTTGAACACCGCCGCATCCTGGGTCCCCTCCTGAACCCGAGCCTCGAGCCACGGGAGTATCAACTTCAGCCTGTTACGTTCCTCGACCTCATGCACGAGTTCGTCAATGGGGAAGTTCCCAGTGACGGACGCGAGAAGGCTCTTGATAGTCCCCTCATCGCAGTCGACGTCGAGCAATCCACCGACCACCTGTGGGGTACGAACCGAGTTGACTCGCTGCACATAAACCTCGATGAACTTCGTCAGGCCGTTCTGGTACAGATACAGAACGAGGTCGTGAACAAAGTCGAAGCGATCGCAAACGATGATGAGCGGGAGCTGGTCGGACAGCTTGGCCTCTTTCAAGAAGTTCTTGACCTTCTCCGGATTGTAGTGGTTGCTTTCACGGCAGATCCGCTCGACCTCGCGGATTTGACCTGTGCGGGTGGCAGCCTGAATGTACTTGAAGTGCACTTCGGGATCTTCGCTAACGTTGACCACCGAGCCGAGATAGTAGTAAAGACCTGGTATTAGGCATTAGCGGCCGTACTACTCCATGAATGGAAAGAAAAGCAGGTACCTTCGAAACTCTTGAAGCTCTCGAACATCTCAATGAGCTTCACCGGTCCCAGAATATCGGAATACTTGGTTGCGATCTGGATCACAACCTGGAGATTCTGACGGATGTTGACATTGAGCATCTCCTGCATGCAGGCCATGGACTGCTCAGTAGTGAGATTGCTGAAGTAGTTGACGAGCCACTGCGTTGCGTTCAATCACATCTCGTCCGAAGGAAGAGTTGAAGTTTTACTGACCTCCGGTTGGAGAGCAGCTGTGTGCACAATCGCTCGCTTAATATCCGCAAGATCCTGGTAGTGCTCCAACGCCTGCGAAACATGTTAATTTCATGGACGGAGAAGTAAAACCCAAATCGCACCCTCTGCAACAGCCCAGCCTTCTCACACAGGTTGGCAATCCGAGGACGATCATAATGGGTGAACATCTCGTTCCCAAGGATAGCATCAGCGACCTGCGGGGCGTGCACCAGGTTCATCTCGAGAAGGCGCGTCTGGAGGTGACCCTGTTCGGGTTTGTTGTCTTTCAGAGCATCGAGCAAGAACGATGTCGCAGGCTGGATCATGTTCTGGGACATGAAAACGTCGACAACCTACGGGCAACCGTGAGTTGGCATTGCCGCTGGAATACGCAAAATACGCACCCTCTCGACGTCGACAAGCGGGCCCGCTTCATCATTGACAAGCGTAGCAGCAAACTCCGCTCCCTTCTCAGGGTTGGTGCGCATGATATGTTGCAGTAACGCAAAGTAGTCCGGGGTATACCCGACTTTCTTCGAGTACAAGACGATCTTCTCCGTCTGGCCAGTCTCCGCGAAACATGCAATGACTTTGTTGGGGACATTTGCCCGTAGATAAACGCTGAGAGCAAGGGTCATGTCATGCAGGCGAACGATGTCACCGAGTTCTTCACTGCAGGTGAGCTTGGAAACAGTCAGCGGGTGACACAGAGAGCAGCATGAATAATACCTTGTTCTCCTTCAGCCACTTCTCAAGCAGTTGCTTGCGGTTCTGAGCGAGGACGGGACGCGCAAGCTCCAACGATTCGAGATGGTTCAATTCACCCTTCTCGAGCAAGATACCAAAGTATTGCAAAATTGGGGAGAGGCCGCCAGGTGGTGCGGGGGCAGTTTTGAACGCTTCGATGACTGCCACAGTACGCAAAATACCCTGGAACAACGATGTTTAGTCGCGCGAATAAAGACATACATACGGCTGAACACACCCGAGGTGAGTTGGCAGCAATTTTAGCGGCTTCCCCGAACTGCCCACTCTGGAACAGCTGGTTATATTGCTGAACGTACAGGTCATCGGCTCCCGGCAAATTAGCACGGCTCGCCAGCTTGAAGGCAAGCTCGGTATTGTTGAGGACGGAGAGGATATAAGGAATGATGGTCTGCTCGTCGACGTTCACACTGAGGACTTGACCCTTCTTATTGACACCGATGATGCCGTTCGTGGCTTCATGCTCGGAGGTGACGAAGATAGTCTCGCCAGAGATACGGTTCATGTAGACGCAGGCTCCGGTTTCGAGGTCGTACAGATGGATGAAACCGTATTTGGTGACGAGGTAAACGATGCCGTGCTTCTTCGAGACTTGCATTGCAACAGGGAAATCGTTTGTCGCCTCAGGCGGGAAGTAGACGTCGACAGCCTTCTTCACGAAAGGTGGGTCGGGGGCCTGGTGGTCAATCTCGACAACATGTAGCTACAGGGAGGTGGTTAGGCTTCCCCAGATAGGGAAAGAGACGAATGAAAGTGACCTTGGCGCCCGTCGCTGTCCTGACAGAGAAAGTGAACAGTTTGGTGGGTTTCTGGTTCCCATCCTGCTTTATCTCTGCAAATGCCGCCGCGTGCCCCTCAATGGGCTGGCTGACCCCTCGCTCCCTGCTGTAAAGTTGCATCGAACCCTTGACTTTGAATGCCGAAGGATTTGTCGTATTCCCAGAGATACCGACAAGCACGAGCCATTTCTCGTCTGGCGTTACGCGGTAGTTTATTATCTGGGCACCGCTGAGGGTGGGGTGGCGGTCGAATATTTTCTGAGGCGGTGACGTCTGGTCGGCAATTGTCCAGTGGAAGACGGAGGACTCGGTGACCATTCCAATGGTGGTGTCGGAAACCCACTTCCAGAAAACCACGTCGGCATCGTTCACATGGGATTTGACCTTCTGCTTGGTGTCAATGTTGAATATTTGCAGAGTACGTCCCGCTGCGCGCGTTTGCCAAGTCAGCTCGAGACGCACACAGATGCGACAGCTAGCAGACCTTTGAGAGCGAGAATCTTCTGACTGGGATGCATGATAGCAGAGTCGGCGGAAATGGGGCGGCGGAGGACATTGTTGGCGTCGGCCAAGTCAATGATGACGACTTGGTTTTGCTCGCCAACCTTTTCCCGAACACAAATGAAGTGGTCGGACTCAAGAGTCAAGGTCTAGAGGCATATTAGACGCGACATATACACCCTAAACACCGAGAGACTTGCCTGGAATGATATGGAGGCTGGCTGGACGCCGACACTGGATAGTTGGAGGTGTTCGCAGAACGCGATGGGTTTGGGGGGTTCCATGACTTGCTACGCCGTTAGTTGAGGAATAAGAGAGTAGTAGAGAAGCAATAGAGACCTGGAAAGAGGCTGGGAGTGGGAGGGCGAACAAATGTAAATGCCCGGGCAGATGCGTTGTATTGTTTGGCACGGTTGGCGACACCGCCATTCAAATTTATGCGTCGACTCTTCTCTCGCTTAGCTACAACACAAATCTCAAAGCTTTGCTGGACCTACCATTTCGCAGAAAAATAACTGGAGAGCGGAGAGAGACGGATATGCTATCAACACGCTGCATACACGCCTCAAAGTACATATACACCGATCGTAGTGGTTATTTACTCCTCCGCCAATGCAAGAGCTTGCTCGAGGTCTTCATCGTCTAACAGCACCGTCACCGGTGGTTCATTGCCGTACATGAGTCGCTGCGCCACAATTGCTGGACAATGGTCAATGTTGCTGCCAAGTTGACAATGAGGAAGCAGTACGAACCGAAATCTATGGAGAGCTGGAATATTGCGCAAGCTTTAAATTGTATCGGCGAGCCTTGCCAAAAGAAGTACGCGGTCTTGAAGCCGTCGCCTCCCGCCCAACCTATCAACGTCGACATCCTGAAACCATACAACGACCGTTGCTTGTAGTTGCTGGAATTGCTAAATCAGAAAATGCACGCAAGACCATGTCAACGCAGCACACCTGATCAGTTGGGGGATGGGCAGAGTGCTCTCCAGCCCCAAAGCAACGAAGCCGAGGATGGAGACATATGTCTCAAAACGCTGGAGGATCAGGAAAAGAATGGCCTGGAACAGACTAGCGAAATATGAGGCAACGGTGGCAGCGAGGCAAGACTCACTCACATTAAGCCAGCCAAAAATTCGATATGTTGCGTGTATGTTGGCCATTGCCAGAAAGAAAAGGGACGAGAAGAGCCGCCGAGATTTTCAGGGCTGATTCTGGGCCGGTAAAGGATGCAGATGTATAAAAGTGCGAGCTGGTTCCAGGTCGCGTGTAAGCAGCGGATAGTTGCCTAAGCGTTCAGCTTGTACCTGAGCTAATATCATGAAGATCGACTGAAATAATAGAGCAAGTTCGAAATGGTCCCTAGAGCTGCCTGAGACAGAATATTTCGGATACAGTGGACTGACCCTAGCCAAAAGAAACATCGTGTAATGTTGGCAATAAGACTGCAGCGCGTCAAGCATCCGAATGTCGAGGAAGGAGAAGGACACCAACAGAATTGCACAAACATCACGAGAGAAGCCCGTAGCGTCCCTTGAGTATGGTATCAAAGTCGGGGCAGCATACACCAAGACGCGACTTACTTCTTGCGAACGATGGAGAATGCCTGATCCGCGTAGACCTACGACCCACCGCATCATTAAGCCCAGAAACGCGTCGAAAGTGGTGAGCTGCAGTACCAAGGGAGGCCCTACGGCCATTCCGACGGACGCAACAGTGGAAATCCACGAAATCATGAGTTGGTCGTTGGAGGTCAGTAATTAGGCGATGGATACACAACACACAACAAAGGCGCTCTTTCGGCCGACTCGGAGTTGCACAAAACTCGACTACACCCCACCGGCCTCGACTTCTCTCTAGATCTGCTTTTTATCACGATTCAAGACGCGACAGGGCCTCTCAGCAGTATATTGCTCAACGACGCCACGCCACGTCGCGAATTCACTTCGGCGGCACAGTTGAACTCGCGTCACAAAGTCCTAACCTGGCATCACCTCCGAGAATGGCTACTAGTTCCAGCAAACCCGCCGACGAGGCTGAAATGAGGAAGGCTCTCGCAACCGGCGCAGTCAAAGATTCACTCACAACATCGGCTGTACCTCCAATAGCATGCTACTGTCTGGCGTCTATTCTAATGACTGTCATAAACAAGGTGTGTGTGTCTTCGATCATTCACGCGTTATCGTTCTAAGACGCGTGCATTAGTTCGTTGTATCAGGCGCAAACTTCTCCATGAATTTTTTGTTGGTGGGTGATTTGCTCAATTCAATGTACACCGCTCGTCTTAATTAAGAGTAATGCCACCTCTAGCTCTGCATCCAAAGCACCGTATGCATAGGCTGTGTAATGCTAGTGAAGAAGGCGGGCATCATCTCTACGCTTCGAGATTTCAACATGGAAGACGCGAAAGCCTGGTTCCCAATCAGTTTCATGCTTGTAACCGTCATTTACACTGGCTCCAAGAGTCTAGTATGTATGCTTAATTACTTTTCATCTGGCTATTTCGTTGATGATGAGGTTTAGCAATATCTCAGCATCCCCGTGTATGTATGAGGCGAAATCTTTTTGGCGCGCTGTACAATCTTTCTGATAACTTGCGCGGCAGATACACCATTTTCAAAAATTTGACCATTATACTCATTGCAAGTCTGAAGCGGCTCTCCTTTGCGGTGTTTCTGACTTGATGATAGGCATACGGAGAAGTCTTTTGGTTCGGTGGTCGAGTCACTAGTCTCACATTTATCTCCTTCATCTTCATGGTACTTTCTTATTCGAGTTCACTTGAACTTGACTGATGTTCTTCAGGTCATCTCGTCTGTGATTGCGGCTTGGTCAGATGTGAGCGGCGCTCTGGGGGACTCCATGCCGACAGGTAGCAGCGGCATCAGCGCTGGGTCCCTCCACATCGTCCAAGGTGTCGTCAGAAATCTGAACGGCGGATACTTCTGGATGTTGGTTAACTGTCTCTCCAGCGCAGTCTACGTAAGGCCATTGCGCCTTCCGTGTTAAATAGTAAAATGTGACCCCCCAGCCCAGGTGCTCTCGATGCGTAAAAGGATAAAAGTGACAGGTTTTTCGGATTGGGACTCGATGTTCTACAATAACTTACTGTAAGCTGACCAGCCCATTACTCTTCACGGTGTTAACCTGACTCTAGATCTATCCCTATCCTCGCCGTCTTCTCCTTCATTGTAGAGGATTGGGGCTCTGAAAACCTCGCTCGTAATTTGTGAGTGGATTCTACAAAGCTGTTCGCTCCCCATCAAGCAAAACGTCTTTTCAGTCCTCCACAAACGCGACACCTGCTTCTCTCTGCGATCGCATTCTCCGGCGCGGCAGCGGTGGGCATATCATTCACCACAGCCTGGTGCATACGAACCACGAGCAGTACGACGTATAGGTGTGCATCTATTCGAAGTTTTTTTCCCCAGCTCTCATTGTCACTCAGTATGGTCGGCGCTCTCAACAAACTACCCGGTTTGTCTTGCTTTCTCCTCTTTCCAGCCTGCTGCTCACTCTCTATGCCAGTTGCCGCGTCAGGGATGTTGTTCTTCGGAGACGCTGTGACCGCTGGATCCGTTTCGGCTGTGGGGGTAGGTTTCTTTGCGGGGCTTCTCTATGCGGTTGCCAAGAATAATCAGAAAAAGGCGGAGATGAGGCTACAGGGAGACGCAATAATACCACTAGTGAATAGAAAATAATTTTTTTCCCTTCTACTCACGCAAACGGCCACTGTCGAGGAAGAACTTCCTCACCATTGAGGACGATTAATGAGTTTACATCCAGAGCTTCTACTCTACCATAAATTAGGGTTACAAGAAATACCTCATGAGCCAAATACGCGGCCCACGCCTTTTTGAACTGCGCCGCTGAGCAGTTGTCCACCGATACCTCCGAAGCCCAAGCTCCACCCAGAACTGACGACACTGTTAGCCCACCGCTGTTTGGCATCTCGGTCGCTGGGAGCGCGGTGAGGATGCGACCATAGAGGCGAACGATAAACCAGACGCACGCGTATGTGAACCCAACCGCATTTGTTACGTTGAAGACGAGAGCAAGAATCACGATGGGAATGAAACTATATGATATATGGTGAGCGGGATGCTGAAGCAACAGGCCTAGGGCGTTGACCGACCGAAGGTTGAATCTTAGCAGCGAAACGATGAAAAGGGCGACCCAGAGAAGTGGGAAGACGTATATGGCGATCTTTTGTTCCTCGTTAGCAAATAATTGGGCGGTGAAGACAGGGATTTACCCAGAACATCCTATGTGAGACTGGGTATTAGTGCACGCAGAATTGAAGCTATATTGTTACATGCCTTGAATCGATTGCGTTTGCTGGTCGTGAAGGCTAGAGGCACAGAAATGAGAAAGGAATCGAGCAGAGATAAATTGGACGTACATCTCGACTCTCGAAAACCCAATAGCTTTCTCCGTCCTCGTCGACCTGTAGCGAGGAATGTCGGCAATGATCGACCAAGTATAGCAAGACCTACCTGATTCCAAAATCGCAAGCCCACCAAAGTCCTGCCAGCAACATTCTGAAAGTCGAGTTAGACTTAGAACTAATAGCCGATGGACAAGCTGCGCACTCGACAGTTCCAGAAATCCATGGACAGCAGAACAACCACCGCAACGGTGGTGAGCACAAAATTATCTGTGGGACCGATCAAATTTCACGAATGTACTTGTGTAAACTTGACGGACCTGTCACCCAGCCGGAGAGCAGATAGACTCGAGTTGTTTCTTAGCTGGCGGTTGAGATGCAATTATTAGACGACGGAATACCTGTAATAGCGGCTATCCTGAAGAAGAAAAGCGCGAAAAGAGCCAACGGGTGTGCGGACTGTCGGAAGATTCCTGCAATGCCAGCTTCCGCATCACTTGGGTTGGTGGCCATTGAATTTGGATTGTCTGCTGCGCGGTTTGTGGGAGTGAGGACGACTTGGGGGCGCGCATTGTTGGATTGAGGGGTGGGGTCTATGCTTCCTGATAATTCGTCTGGTTCTATCTGGCCGTCGAGGAGGGGCGTATGGACAGCGCTCATAGTGGTGGTGGCTGGACGCGTTCAAGTATTCGGCTTACATAAGTGCTACTTACTGCTTTCATCCACACACACCCATGTCCTCAACTACCAACGTTCGACTTACTTCTACTACTTAACTTGAACCACAGCTTCTATTGCTGATACGACGCTCTCTTTGCCGCCATGCCCCCCTCGGAATCAAGTCCCCTCTTGCGTCGACAAATGGCCCAAGTCGGACATCCGCAGCCTTCAGATTTCCCCAGTATTTCAGAAGCTCTTCTGCGCCTTGGCGACCGTGTCGACCGCGTCTCTGCTGAAGACGTGTGCTCCAGGAATACGGCAGACATCTGCAGCGAAACCGCGTTCCGTCTATTGGTGCTCCTTGAGCTCAGAGCGAGAAAACTCAAGCAGAAGCCGAGCACCGAGATCTGGAATTGTTGGGCGGAGAACTTGGCCAGCGAGAGCGATCTGCGTCAATTGAACGAACAGGTCGCCAGTACTTGGATTATGTTCCTCGACGAATATCGGACTCCAATGGAAATTGAGAAAGTTCTTTGGAATTCATTCCTCGTCAGCGAAAATTCGCCGCAACGACTTGTCCGTGGTAATTGCCTCTTTGTTGCAGTGCCAAATCTCCGTATCTTACTCGAATATAGTCGTGGACATGCTGAATGCTGACTGCCCCAGTCAACTCATAAGTCACGACGTGGTTTTGCTCAGTCTGGCTAAATTGTGGAGACATGGACCGTCTCGTGTCGCTCCCTCTGAGACGGAAACTATGGCCCCACTGGGCCTACGGTACGACGCGCTTTGCACTCCCCAGTAGGATTCACCATATCTTTCTTCTGCTCCGTCTTACCGTTTTCAGAGCGCTTCATTTCATGGAACTCGCCACTCATCTGGCCTACTTTGGGCTCCTTGTCAGCTATGTGATGCACCCGCCCTTCGTTGTTTCCTGGACAAGATTCGAATTAATTGGCCCGCGAGAAATACTACTCATGGTGCTGTCCGCCTCCGTTTTAATCCGCCCTTGGACCATCTTCACCATACCCTTCGCTATGACGCTATCAATATTTGTATTCTCCCTTCCTGCTGTCCCCTTTGCATACGATGTATCTTTTAATATCCTTCTCCTGGCTTTCGTCTTTCACACATTCCAACTACATTTTTCATCCCCACCAAGCCCTCTATACCTTGTCAAACTCCATCGTAGCCTACCTTTCGTGCACTTCCTTGCCCACGGGCTATACCGTATAATTCTCCCCTTCGCTATTTTCTTCGCTCCCATCTTCATACTCGCGACGGTCTGGTTGTCGATGGCGCTGCAAGATACCTTCCTCGTCGGCCCGCTCAGCATCCCCACGCCGATGGTCACCCGGACCACCGTGCTCTTCATGTTCTTCACTCTGCTGGCGGCAATATCCTCTTCCCTCGTCGTCTTTATAACCCAAGGCGGGCGCCTGGACATAGATGCCTCTGGATGGGATGCATACGGGATAGCCGTCGGTCTGAGCGCACGAGCGTCTTTTGTGCGGACGGTCATAACGTATTCAACCCCGAATACGTTCCCTGCGCCGTTCAGCTTGATACATGCCGTCGTTATCGCTGCGCCCTCCTTCGTCGCTCGGCGGTGGGGACTGCGGATATCCTTCGACAAGGCGGAGAAGCTTCTATGGAGAGTTACTGTTGGGCCGGTGGGACTTGTGTGTGCGTTGGTGGTGTACTTTCTGCCAAGTTGATGGACATCAAGTTAGTGCGCCCGACTCTTTCTTTTGTCGCGTCTAATATGTTTTCATCTTCAAAGATTATGATACCACGGTTCTAGCTGTAGATTTACCCCGATATAAGTAACTCAAGTAATACTAGAGGGTGTACATACTAGACGCGTAAACACAATCAAATATCTGTTTTATGAGTAACTCTTATGAGACATGCTACCAGAATGCTGCTTGGGACTACCAGACCGCTCTCTACCACCGGAGCTCGTGCTTTTAACTCTTCTCACCCCGCTGCCAACCCTCAGCTGCAATTGCGCAGACCCCCGACGCCGGCTGTTCGCTCACACGACAAGTCCGCTAAAAAAGACGCGCCCCTCCGCGAAATCCCCAAGAAACCTTCCAGTGAGCACCCTCGATCTCTATTGGAACCTTCTCTGACAACATCCAAGTCAAACGAAATGAGTTGGGCGTGCAAATGCTTTCCAGACCTCTCCATGCACAAATTTTCAAAAATGTCTCGTTCCCGGCGCCGGACAAGTCATATGTCAACATTGCCCTCCAACATCTGGACCAGCACGGATTGGATCCCTCCCAGAGCTCGTCTCTTCCTGATACCCACTTCACACTTCCGCCGCTGCAAGGCAACAACCTCCCCGAACACTTTCATCGCATCGGTTCCTCCTTGGCTGAACCATATCTCGAGCTTGCACGGTCCTTCGCGGCCGAAACCCTTCCCCCAGTTCCTGACGCCGCCGAGTGGAACATCCACCAGAGCGGCTGGACAAAATATCATTACATGCCTGATGGCTCGAGCTACAGCGAAGCTGTCGACTATCCACGCAAGGAAGACGGTTCTCCCGAACAACTCCTTACATTCGACGTTGAAACCCTTCCCAATTATCACCCATATGCGATCATGGCTTGTGCTGCGTCCCCCTCTGCATGGTATGCGTGGGTCTCTCCCTGGTTACTCAACCAAAGTGACGACCCTGTCCAATTGATTCCCATGGGAGACCCCTCCGTCCCGCGCATCATCGTCGGCCATAATGTGTCCTACGACCGTGCACGGATAAAAGAAGAGTACCACCTCGAAGGAACGATGAACCGGTGGCTCGACACGATGGCTTTACATGTCGCAGTCCAAGGTATCAGCAGTAATCAACGGCCGGCTTGGATGAAGTGGAGAAAAGCTAAACAGGCGGAAAAGGAGAGAGAGGATGAAGCCCGCGCTGCTCTGGGGGGAATCATTCAAGAGATCACCGCTCGGTTTACCTCTGAAACAGATGCAGCGAAGAAGGTTGAATTGGGCAAGCTGAAGGATAGGCTCGAAGACAGCCTTCTCGCACAACCGTTGTCCGCGGAACTCGACCAGTCTGTCGACGAAGCCGATATCTCAGAGGAGGGAGAAGGTGTTTCGAAAACCTGGGAGTCGCTCACCTCTGTCAATTCGCTGGCCGAGGTAGCAGCTCTCCACAAAGTCCCTCTCCTTTCACCGAAATCCACCCGGGATGATTTTATGAAACTCCCCCCGTCAGCAATTTTGGCGTCGTTACCGGACTACCTGTCTTATTGTGCGTCTGATGTGCAGGCCACGCACTCTGTATTTGCGCTTGTACTGCCGGCCTTCCTCACCCGATGCCCTCATCCTGTTAGTTTTGCGGGCATCCTTACCATGGGCAGCAGTTTCCTCTGCGTTGATGAAGGCTGGGAAAAGTATCTTGAAAAGGCGGAAGAAGTGTACATGAGTCTGGAGAGAGCCGTCAAGTCAAATCTGGCTGGATTGGCCCACAAGGCGCTGTCGCTCTTCCTCGATGAACCTGAGAAGGAAAGGTGGAAGGATGATGTGTGGTTGAATCAGCTGGATTGGACACCGAAAGTTGCCGGGAAATCTCGAGGCGTCGTCCCTCCAGAACTTGCGGTACTTTCGTTTTCAACTGTCCATTGAATTGGCGTCCTCATTTCGACATCTTTCAAGGTTTTGCCTGATCCAGTGAAACAAACTACGGACGAGTCAAGTCTTCCCTCACTACTCAAGATGGCATCGTGGTATGCCCGCTTGCGAGAATCCCCTCTGTCGAAACATTCTGTCGAGAGGATTTTGCCGCTTTTACTGCGACTTTCGTACGATGGCCAACCGCTCAGGTACTCGTACAAGGAACAGTGGCACTACCTCTTGCCTGCCGATCAATCAATCGCTCGGTTGGACACTGCTGTCGGAAACACAAAAACTTCGACTGTTCTCTGCCGGAAACATGCATTGAAAGCTCTTGAAAGTGGCAGAATCGCCGCCAACGATGTCGATCTCGCGACCCTCATTTCTCGGGGAGAGAGAGAAGATCATGTTCTCGCAAAGGTTCAGGCCCTCGCAGACCGTGTTCACTCTGATTGGCAAAATGGGGTTTCGAACGTGGAGGAAGATGCTTTTCTTTCCCAGCTGGACTGGACCCCAGCGGCGGGTGAAAGCACTATATCCAATTTGCCTGAAAAAAAGCCCCGTAGCAAGAAACCCGTCGCGGAAAAGCCGGCGCCTGTACTGTGGCCAAAATGGTACTGGGACGCGACCAAACCCAAGAAGGACATGGCCCCTGGCACCCTTGATATCACGGTTCGAAATCGGCTTGCCCCCCTCCTTTTGAAGCTTTCCTGGCTGGAGTGGCCCCTGTTCCATTCCCGCGAACATGGTTGGATCTTCCGCGTCCCTGCCTCTGCCACATTCAATACGCGATCGAATCCCCTTAGTTTCTATGATCCAGCGGACGATTCGTTGGCGGAAGCGACTCTTAGAGGCGGTTATATCTTCTACAAGCTCCCACACAAAGACGGCGAGAGTGCCAATGTCGGCAGCCCGCTTGGCAAGACGTTCATGAAGTATTCTAAGGACGGAACGCTGAAAAGTCCGGAGACTCAAGCCACGGAAGCGCTAGACATGAACGCCATGTGTAGTTACTGGATCAGCGCCAGGGATCGTATTCTCAACCAGAACGTCGTTTGGCAGGATTCTACAGCGAAACGCGATCTGGGGTTTACGGACAGCAGGGAAGGAAAGAAATGGGGCGTGATAGTACCTCAGGTCATTACTATGGGCACTGTCACGCGGCGTGCCATCGAGAAGACGTGGCTTACCGCGAGTAATGCGAAAAATAATCGTGTGGGGTCGGAACTGAAAGCCATGGTGCGTGCACCCCCCGGTTACGCTATCGTCGGTGCCGATGTCGACTCGGAGGAGCTTTGGATCTCGAGCTGTATGGGGGATGCGCAATTTGGATTGCATGGTGCTACTGCCATCGGCTGGATGACGCTCGAGGGCACCAAAGCTGCCGGCACTGATCTTCACTCGAAGACTGCCAGTATCCTCGGCATTTCGCGCGATCAGGCAAAGGTCTTCAACTACTCTCGAATTTACGGAGCAGGAATGAGGCATGCTATTCTTCTGCTTCTCCAGAACAGCGCGGGAATGTTGCAGGAGGAAGCACAGAAACTTGCGACTAACCTGTATGCCTCCACCAAAGGCAAAAACACCCATCGGACGGATATTTTTGATCGGAAGTTTTGGTTCGGGGGAACTGAGAGTTTTTTGTTCAACAAGTTAGAGGAGGTGGCTCTGAGCAACAAACCACAAACACCGGCGCTCGGTTGTGGCGTTACTTACGCTCTTTCCAAAGAGTATCTGCCCTCCGACTTTGGCTCTGATTACATGCCGTCGCGCATCAACTGGGTTGTCCAATCCTCTGGCGTCGACTACCTACACCTGCTCATTGTTTCGATGGATTATCTCATCCGTAAATTCAACATTCGTGCCAGATACCTCATCTCCGTCCACGACGAGCTGCGGTACCTCGTTTCTGAAGAGGACCGTTATCGCGCTGCTCTGGCATTGCAGATCGCCAACGTCTGGACACGGAGCATGTTCGCTTATAGACTGGGGATGGACGATCTTCCGCAGGGCGTGGCCTTCTTTTCCGCCGTCGACGTGGACCATGTTCTTCGCAAAGAGGTAGACATGCCCTGTGTGACACCGTCCCAGCCAGATCCTATCCCACCTGGAGAAAGCTTGAACATTGAAGCCATTTTGCAACGGACGAATAACGGTTCCCTTTTGAAGGACGGTGCTCATATGCCTTCATCTTCCGCAGAAACTTTTGTGGGCAATCTTGACGGATACGCTGAGACGGATTGTCTCGTCCATCGCGCTAAAGGAGCTAGTTTCCTGCAAGCGCAAGCTGCATCTGATTTTGGCGAGGTCAAGAAGCTAGCGCAGCTGGAGAATCCAGGTACGAGGTTTGTTGGGGGCATCGGAGATGATAAGAAGAAGAAGAAAAAGGGAACCAAGTCTGTGCCGGTAGGAAATGGAGATGGGGTCGATTGGTCGCAGGCGATCGAGGATCTGCTGAACGACTCTAGGACCGTTGAAGATATCTTAAACGATTTGCACCAACCGCGGTAATATGCCAACGAGTAATTCATTGTAATGCTGTAGTAATTCATGTATAATATGTAACTGCAAAATCCCATCTAATCATCTAAAGGCGGAAGGACATCAGAGACTATCTCTTCACCGAGGGCAACTTTCTTGAACAGTTCGTATGCTTTATCCAGATCTTCGTTGACAATCACCAAGTCGTGAACACGGGGTTCCTTGGCGTACTCAATCTCTTTGAGAGCTGTGGCGAGTCGCTTCTGCACCGATGCCTCTGTTTCGGTACCACGGCCCTGCAGACGTTGACGAAGAGCAGACAAGGTGGGCGGAGAGATGAACATGTAGATGGGATCTAAAGCGGAGGCTTTGATCTGACGTACACCCTATACGCACTCGGTCGGGGGCGACACGACAAATCGTCGGCTAACATACCTGAGCCTCTATGTCGAGGATGCAGCGACGTCCCTGTTCCTGAACCAAGCGAACGGTCTCAAAGCTGGTGCCATAGAAATTTCCAGAAAATTCGGCATGCTCGATGAAAGCTCCAGCAGCGATCAAGTCCTTGAATTCCTGAGTCTGAACGAAGAAGTACTGCTTTCCGTGAACCTCTCCTGGCCGCGGGGCGCGGGTTGTGTCTGGGGTTGCCCAAGTCAATAACCACTGAGATGTGGCCGACTAGGAGACTGACGAGAGACGCTGAAACCAAATTTGTCTGGGAATTCAGCAAAGAGGCGTTGGAGAAGGGTGCTTTTGCCGACGCCCGAAGGCCCTGAGAGGACAAGGGGCCGTAGAAAATTATTGTGGATCACAGACATGAATCAAGGGCGCATCTGATGCAATATGTCACACTTGTGACCGTGACTTATACCATACCCCCGTCCCTATCATTCCCCACTTCGCGGCTCTCACCGTCGCGGTGTATTCCCTGGCTTCCTCCGTCCACGATTCTTAACGTTCATTATGGGAGGCGTATGCTGCAGGCCAACGGTCAACCCTTTTTTTCTCTTCTTTCCATTTATTCTCATGCCTCTCCAGCCGGTCGACTTTGACGGAGAGGTCACCCTCTTTCACTTCGTTCTCTTGCGGTGTGTCGGCAAGGGTGCTTTTGGCAAGGTGCGTCGCCCCCGCCGCCGCCGCTACTCGTCCTGGCCTCAATATACTTCAAGGTCCGCGTCGTGCAGCATAAGCAGACTCGGGAGCTGTATGCTCTCAAGTACATAAACAAGGCGAAGTGTGTCAAGATGAAGGCGGTCCCAAATGTCGTTCAAGAACGCCGACTGCTGGAAGAGGTCCCCACCCCCGGTCTTGGAATGAATGTCACAAGCTAACTTTGCGTGCCAAGATTGATCACCCATTCGTTGTAAATTTGCGTTATGCTTTCCAGGACGACGAGAATTGCTTCTTTGTTCTGGATCTTATGCTCGGCGGCGACCTTCGCTGTGAGTGCCTATTTGGCTTTCATTGCTCCGTCCTCCAAGACCTGCCCCTAGTTCACCTTGAGCGTCTCGGCTCTTTGGACGAAGAAGTCGTCAAGTTCTATGTTGCTCAGCTATCCTCTGCGGTGCAGTTTCTGCACGAAAATAACATCATGCATCGGTCGGTGTATCTCGACCATCGCTTCATTCATCTGCTGACACTTGCGTAGGGATCTGAAGCCGGACAACATTCTGCTTGACGAACGGGGAAACGCTCATCTTACGGATTTCAACATTGGTTTAAAATTTTCGGAGAGAAAATTAATGGGTGTGGCTGGGTCAATGGCATACATGGCACCTGAGTGAGTGGTTTACTGTGCTGGAATTGACCTTCGCCAACAGCTTCTTCTAGAATCCTGACGAAGCGAGGGTACAGCTACCAGATCGACTGGTGGTCACTGGGGGTTTGTGCTTACGAACTTATTTTCGGACGTCGGCCGTTCCGGGGACGAACGAACAACGATCTCACGTATAGTATAACGAAGGACCCTTTGAAATGGCCCGAAGACGCGGAGAAGAAGTGTAGTCGGCCAGGAATGCAGGTTCTAAAGGGGGTAAGCAAACTGTGTTTCTGTCCACAACTGCAACCCATTCATTCATAAAATTTTCAGTTGTTGAACCGTGATCCCGCTCAACGGTTTGGTTGCAAGCCGCATGGCGAAGGTTTCCAGGAACTGCGGCGGCATCCCTGGTTCCAAAACATCGACTGGGATACTTTGGAATCGAAGGAACAGACCCCTCCGTTCATTCCCGATGTACGACCTGCCGTCTGTTCTCTCTTGCGTATCTCAAGCTTCCACAGGGCAAGAAGGCCAACTTTGACGCCTCGCATGAGCTGGAGGAACTGCTGCTAGAGGACAACCCTCTCAAAGCGAAAACTCGTAAAGCGAATCAGGAGAATTTCTCTCCTGAGATGCGGCAAATGGAGGAACAGTACGTTTTGCGTTCCTAACCGGAGCGCGGCTGAATGAACACCATCTGCTCAGATTCACTTCCTACGACTTCAAGAAAATGCAACGACGCTCATACTTCCCCCAAAATGCCCAACTAATCTCCACCGCTACGGCGACGTCCTCGGGCATGGCATCATCCCGACCGAGCACGCCCGCAACGGACCTGCGGTTGGAGAATGGTGTGGTCATTAACGGCAACTCGATTCATGACGCCGACATCGACATGTCTCGAACAGACAGAATGATGACCGAAAAGGACTATCAATAGTCTTGCACATTTCGAGGTCTTACTGCTCCTGTCCATGCCCTATGCTCACCTGGCTCTGCAGACCATATTTATGTACTCACTCACACTTTTCTATCTCTACCTATCTCACGTTTTTATCGGGTAATCTTTCCTTTAATCCTGTTGATGCTCCTGGCTGCTATTTCTGTGGCACGCCCGCCCTCTCGTTTACATATCTTTCTCTCTGGCAATCATCGGTGGAGTACTCTCGCATCTTATATCATAGCTTGCTTTTTTACTTGTGTATCTACATAAGAGTTGTTGTTTCGTTCTTTGAATCTCACTTGGAATGTGTGACATGCACCACGTGAATGGTCACGGTCGTGTCGAGCTAAGTCGCGTCTTGACTCTTACCATGACGAAGACTGGAGCCAACGTTGTATTCAGTGCGCAATGACCTTTCAACATGTCGACTACATCACAGAGTCCGCCCCAGGGCGTGCCATTCTCATTGTAAGGCCTGACCTAGCCGTCATAATTCATCTCAATCTCTCAATTGTAACAATCAGTTTTGTATCTCTTCTCCGCGAAATCTCTCTCCACAATCGTCCCAAGAAAGCTGGGGCTAAAGGCCCTTACCCAGCGCTCGTCACACTAAAGAACTGGATCTCCACTCTGCGCACCCACTTCGCCCCCCTCCCCGCAAACACCACTGCCACCGTGTTTCGACTTTTGTTCCCGGACCAAGATACGCGACGAAAATATGATATGCAGGAGACCCGCCTGGCCTCCGCTGTGGCCGATTGTTTTGGGAAGTCTGCAGGGTCCCTTCTCAAATGGAGTGCAGATGGCTCTTCTGGCTGTTTAGGCGAAGAAGTTTACCAGGTGCTCAACAAATCATGCTCCGTATGCCGTGTTTGTGCCATTAGTTTTATTTGGAGCTCAATGCCACTGTTTTCAAGTATCCTCAAAATTATAATAGCCCTCTCAGTATCGCGGCCGTCGACAACCTTCTCGAAGAGTTGGCATCTTTTTCCAAATTTTCGGATAAATCGGTGCGAAACAAGGAGCCCCCTGCAAACCGCCGCTCCAGATCTATCGTTATTCGCGCGCTTTATCGTTCCATGTCACCTCTAGATGCTTCATTTTTAACGCAAATCATATTGAAAGATCTGCGACCACTCTTATACCCCGTCCCGGATCCGCATTATACTGTTACGCTCAAGTCCTTCAACTCTCGCTCCATTACACAGCTGTCCAAGGTTTGCTACCTGGCTTTCTTCTTCTTCTTTGGCTGAGATTGCAACAGGAAGACGCCATGCAAGCTTGGGATCCAACTGGGCAAATGCTCAAGATCTATCGTGTTCGCTCTAGTTTCGATGATGCTGCAGCCGCCTTCGATGCAGGTTTCACCACCGATTTGGTACCCCAAATCGGAACGCCGGTCGAGGTATTAACGTTCTCTATCGTTGCTTATTTACTAAACCTTAGTAGATCCCCAAATCCGAAAAAGGCAGAGGATGCTTACATGCCCTTGATCTACTTCGGCATTCCAATGAAGTGTGGGCGGAGACTAAATATGACGGTGAACGCGCCCAGATTCATGTTCAGATACTTGAGAATGGGAAGTCTCGTATCACCATATTCAGCAAGAGCAAGCGAGACTCAACTTTGGATCGCCACGGTATCCATGAAGTTATCCGCGAAACGCTCGGTCTGCATGAACTCGAAGGCAGCTCATTTTCATCCTCGAAAGTCAAAAGCAATGTGATCTTGGATGCGGAGATGGTGGCATGGCATGCGGGCAAAATAGACGGTCAGCTTTCTCGTCGTGAATGGGACGGTTTGATATGTATTGGACCCATCCAGAATTTTGGCGGATTCGTGCTCTAATAGAGCAAACGGCTCGGGGGGCGCGCCATCAAGCTCAGCATGATGTTTCCCTCGTGAAGTTAGTGATCTACATCGCTGTACATTGACCAGCCTGTTTAGTGTTCATATCTAGTTACTCGCAGGCTTCCCTCATGACCGATGTTTCCGACGACCGGCGTCTAGGTCTTGTCTTCTTCGATATCCTCATGCTGGACTCGGCTTCGCTAGTGTCAGTCCCATATTCTTCTCGACGCTCCATACTCGAGTCTATCATTCGCCCTATTCCCGGCCGTGTCATCTTGGCCAACCGAACCCGTGTCGCCGCAAACAACCATTCCACTACGCATCCCTCTTTGTATCGCATTTTTGCGCAATGCCTTGCTGCCCCTGAAGAAGGACTGGTGCTCAAAGCCGGCGAAGCAGGATACAATGCCAGGAGGTTTCCGTGGGTGAAACTGAAGCGTGACTATATTCCTAAGTACGGTGATTGTCTCGACCTGGTTATACTAGGGTGCTCCTGGGACAAGAACCGAGCTCGAGAGCTTCAAGGTGATTATTCATATTTCTGTGACTCGACTCGGATTGAGAAGATAAATCGCCTGCAGTTTCCCCTAACGCTTATACCACCTTCTATATCGGTGGGCTGCATAACGCAGACCAGCTCAAGAAAGATGTGAGAATTTGACTTTTGACATTCAATGAATCTAACCGAAGTCCGAATGTAGCCCAGTACACGCCCTCATTTTCATATCTATTTCACGGCCTCGTACGGCCTAAGCCGCGATGCACTCGAGGAAACTAATTTTCTCGTCAAATCCTCAGATCCTATTCCTTACATTGCTCAGTCAGAGGTAAGTACTCGATGGCGCTATCACCACTTCGCCGTATTCATTGCAAATAGTTTTCCAGCTCACTACCGTTCACATTCGCCATTTCTCCCGGTCTGGCGTCACCTGCCATAATATTGCGTGAGCCCCTTCTAGCTGAATTGTTTGGCGCAGGGTTCACGAAGAGTCCTCGAAGCACGGTCAGTTTTGGCCCAGCTCTTGGATACTCATCGCTAACGAGGGAACTCAAGCATTATGAATTAAGGTTCCCTCGCATCAACAAGGTTTATCGTCCGGGCGAACGCACCTGGCGCGAGGGCATCAATCTTCAGGCTCTTCACCAGGTTGCAAGAGAGGTTGTTGGCCGAGACCGGTCTGATAAAGATATCGACGACTGGGGCAGCGCTCTCTTTGGCCGACCAGTTTCGCCTGGTGTTTCGTGCTTGACCAAGAGAAAAGCCAGGGAAGATAGCTGGGAGCAAGACCTAATTGCTTACGATCAACCCCGTGTCAAGAAGAGATGTGGTGCAGTGCTCCCCAAGACACTGTCTAGCTACAAATTATCTGTGACGAAGGGCGGATCCAACTCGGGAGGCCTTCAACTTCTTTCGTCTTCACCAGCCTATCATCAAGAGCCAGGTGCCCCGCCTGCTTCACATACTCGAAAATTGCCGATGTTGCCGTCGACGTCCCATAATTCGACACTGACCTCCAAGATCCTCGCCGATGAACTGCAGCAGCTCCCAGCAGAGACAGAGTCAATCTCCCACGTTCTTTCCAAATCTCTGGTCTTCGTTGCGACGCAGATACCGACTGCACGGCAAAGCTGGATGGCCAAGGTGCCCTCCGAAAATGTTGTTCACTCTCTGGAAGGTTTATTCGTTGCCTGCGGCTGGGTTTCGGGACGGGCTTCGATTCCTGTTGTTCAGCCGGAGCAAGGTGTCATAGTCCTGGATGTAGAGGACGCTCCGGCTCTCAAAGTCAGCATATTAAATGTGTTGAAAGCGCGCAAGGCCTCATGTGTTGACGAACCTCGGCGTAAGGCCATATGCCTGCTGGAACGGAAACTAGATATTCAACATGTATAACATCGCATATTATAGTTTTGTTTGTAATGAACTGTAGACTTAGCAGATGCTCATGCGGATTCCGAACTTTGAGAATTCAGAAAAGGTCGAGATTCGTTGATGGACACTAAGTGGTTTGTCGAATTGGAACGCTCAGCTCGTACATTCCAATCAAGAACATTGATACCAGTACAACAAATACATCTTTCGACGCAGTGTAGGATACGCAGGTGACCGTCTGCATCAACTCTCAAGTCTTGATGAATTGGAGCTTGTTGGTGGTGTCGAGAGTCGTGTGCGCGTCGGCGTGGGTGGCGTCGACAGGCAGCGTCCAGAGATGCGTCTTCCAGCGGCCCTCGCCATTGGTGAAGCCTTGAATGGTGATATGCGCCGGGTCCGGCTGTTGAGTGCCTGTGTTGGAGAACACAGTGTATGGGTGAACACCGCTGTTCCACGCATACGTTCATCAACATGCTTTGAATGATTCTGAATCGTGGCGAGACGTACTTACGAGATTATACGAAGACGGTTGAAGGCATTCGCTGGGCCAGATGTAACATGGCCCGCGCTGGTGCCTGAGAAGTATCCGGCATCGATGGCGAGCTTGAGGACGCGAATGCAGTCTGCCTGCTCGCCGGCGGTGAACTGCGCGTTGTTCGTGTATTCGATCGTGATGTTGTTGTAGACCTCGGTGTGGGCGATGTTGGCCTGTGATGTCGAGAGGCGTGAGTTTCGCTGCAGCGAGGAAGCGAATTATTTGAATAAGTGAGAGGACGTACCATGTTGGTTGTAAAGCTAATTGACGCTGGACTGAGACTAGGGCATGCCAGGTTGTTTTATACGAGCATCTCTGGTCTTCCATTCTTTGTGCTATGGGGGAGTCTGGCGTCGGGAATGTACCTCGATATGTCGCTGGAGACATTCGTGGCTAGCCGAACACGCCGGAAAGCAGCAATGTGGAGACGCCAGAAGCCACAAGTTAGACGTGGAACATGAAAGCGACAGCCGCACTCCAAGCACATCGCCTCCTCTGCCGTCAACGATGAGCAGATTTTTGAGACAAATGCCAGACACAGAGCAGGTCAACGAGTACCGTCCCGGGGGACTGCACCCCGTCCACCTGGGTGATAAATTCCACGGCAACCGCTACGAAGTCGTACGCAAGCTTGGATGCGGCGCATTTGGGACGGTGTGGCTTGCGCAGGACCATGTGGCGGGTGGATTTGCAGCCCTCAAAATTATGCATGCCAACGCCAACCTTCGTGAACTCGAGATCATGCGGCATCTGAAGAAGAGCGAGTGCGCAGATATTGAGGAGTATGTGGTGCGCTTGCTGGATGATTTCGAGCATACGGGGCCCAACGGCGTACATCAGTGCATCGTCACTGAGGTGCTTGGTCCTTCGCTCGCAGGGATAGAAGACAACCTTGAAGATAGCTTTCCGGACGAGGTATTATCGCCCGAGGTAGTTCAGTCTATTTCGCTGCAGATTGCGCGCGGATTGAGACGTCTTCACGATGCCGGCGTTGTTCATGGCGGTAAGTGGACAAGATGATGATAGCGTATGCTAGCTAATGTCTCGTAGATTTTACTAAACGTAACATACTACTATGCGCTCCGGCCTTTGCAAGGTGGAAAACAGTCGCCGACATCGACGAGTACATGCTCGAACCACAGACCGAACCGCTGCAATTCCAGGAATCCAGCGATCCGGTAAGCCCATCGCCACACAGGCCCTCGTATACCGTCTATTCCACTCTCTCCGTTGCGATGACTACTGCGTGTTTTATCGATCCCGCCAACGTCCGAGTCAAGATCTGCGACTTTGGTGAATCCTTCTTCGTCGACGCACCATCCGGCAAGGTGCACATCCCACCGATGTATGTCAGCCCGGAAGCTGCCATCCTCCGATCCGTAGGTCCACCCAGCGACGTTTGGGCCCTTGCGGTCATCGTGCACGATCTCGTATCGAGTGGATGGCCGCTCTTTGCCACTCCGTGGCAGAGGAGTAATGACGCCGCCGTTGCGGGCGCGGTGCTGCGTCTAGGCAAGCTCCCGGACGACCTCTGGTCCAAGTGGGGCGCGCGTTCGACGTACTTTGACGAGGATGCTAATTGGACGGGGGAGATTGAAGATCGGCCTTTTCGTGAAGACGACGCGAGTCCGATTCTCAGCGCACACGTAACGCCAGAGCGATGCGGGGATGTTGCTGCCTTCGCTCGCGCCATTCGCGGCATGTGCGACTATGATCCTGCTCGAAGGACAACTAGCGCTGGAGTTGTGCAAGTCCTCGAGACGATCTGGCAATCTCGGCAAGACTCGAACGCTGCAGCCCTGCCCGCCCCCGCAGCATAATCTCTCATCGTGTCGCTGTATTCGTGCCTCAATGCGGTATGTCCACCGATTTCGAAATGAAGTGAAGCTGCACTCACAATGCGTCTCAACAATCCGGCAATGTCGTTTCCTTTATAGCAAGATATTGGCGCTGCCTACCGCCGTCGACCGACCCTACTAGTCGAACAGATAGCCTTCGAATGCTTGTTATACAGATTTTCTAGTTTGATTGTCTTGCTCAACCTTGTTCACTCTCTAGCAGATTTATTCGTTGCTTGTGGCCGGGCTTCCGGAAGGGCTTCAATTCCTATTATTCGGCCGGAGCAGGGTGTCATTGTCCTGAATAGAGGATGCTCCGACTCATCAAGTCAGCATATTAGATGTGTTGAAAGCGCGCAAGGCCACATGCGTTGACGAACCTCGTCGTAAGGCCAAAGGCATGCTGGAACGGAAACTCACCATGTATAATATTGCATATTATAGTATTGCTTGTAATGCGCGAATGAACTGCAGACTTCACTTATATCGCCAGATGCTCATGCGGATTCGAAACTCTTGAAGATTTAGGAAAGGCCGAGATTCATTGATGTTCATACACTACGTGGTTTGTCTAATTGGAGCGCTTCCCTTGTCGTACGCCGTTCGCAAGCTGCCACGAAAATAAATGAGACACAGAACACTCCAGATAAAAGAAAAAGGTATACCTGTAATCGTCACCATTCTGCGTGATATACCGCACCCAAGGCAGAGCTTGATAGCCACTCTTTTCCACGATTTTCAGGTACCGCACTTGGATGCCAGAAACGGTGAAATAGGGTATTTCGTATTTCACTGTGATCGGTGCGCGCTTCCCGACGTCTTGTTCTACGCGCACACACACACATTTTCAGTAAATGTAGACCTAGGACAGAATGATGATGGACTTGCCATTCTTCACACTGGGCAAGCCAAAATGCGCGCGCATGAGGAACTCTTTGCCGCCCGCGAGCTGCTTGATCTTCCAAACAAACGAGCTTTTGTCGGGGGCGTACTGTACGCTGCCGGTCGAGGCGCGGAATTTGGGGCTATCGGCGTCGTCGGGTACAGGGACGTATATCTCGACGTTGTTGGCTGTGCTTCGCCGCTTGAACTGCGCGATGACTTTGACCATGTATTCTACGCGGCTGCCGCGGTGGCTTTCGACGGCGGCTTCGACCCAGATCAGAGGCTTGACTGGCGTGGAGAGGCGGTAGGACATGAGTTCGAATTCGCCGTCTGGCGGGATGAAGGAGATGGTGCGGTCGTTTTCGAATCGGGAGAGGCGGACGCATTGGTGGAATTTGACGTCCTCCATTTCGATGGCTTTACCGCGCGCGGCTGGGAGATAAGATTCATCAGCGGCACATCAGAGTATAGTGAAAGTGAAGATGACGCACTGCGACCAGTACTTTCGAACATGACCTTGTCGTTGAGACCTAGACGGAGTTCAGGCATTCCAGACAGATAGCATTTCATCTTGACGGCGCCGAGGATTTCGGAGCGTACGACGTCGCCTTTTGCGTTGACGAGGAGATTGACGCTTTCGATCACGTCGAGGAAGACTTCGTTCTTTCGATAGCGGATTCCCTCTGTCCTCCATGAGACGGCGTTGGTGATAGCTGGGGGTGGTACGGCTTGGACAACAAGTTTGTGGGATTCCTGTGTGATGTATCTGCGATCAAGGACATGAGCAAGTTATTGGTTCGGGGAGTAAGACGAGAGAAGACCAACTCTTGAAGAATTTTGCTCTCGGTGGTCTGAGGATAGCCAAAGTCCATCATTTCGTCCATGAGCTCGTAGATGATGACAAAATTGTCGCGAATGCTCTCCTCTTCGAGTTCCTTGAAGTACTCGACGAGAACCTGGGTGAGACGGTGGAGAAATATGATAGTTTCTGCGGCATTTGAGTTGCGCTTTGAGAGGGCGAGAACTGGTGCGAGTGAGCGAGAGAGGACGAGGATAGCGAGCAAAGAGACGGACGGTAAAGATTTGAGTGACGGATGTGCATGTAATTTATGCCTTGACTGGAGAAGCAGGGGGTCACCTGTTGGCCGTCTTCCTCGATTTCGAGGACGAGGGGGAGGAAGCGCTCGACATAGGATGGCGGGACGTCGTCGCGGTAGGACCGTTGGATTAGCGGCTTGCCTTTGAGATCGAGGATAGCAATGAGGCTCGCCATGCACTGCCACACACATTTACCCTTCAACTCAAACTACCACCACCATGGACTCTCAAGAAGTAAACCCATACGACCTCCTCGCCCTCAACCTCGACGCTACAGAGCAGGATATACGCACGGCGTATCGTCAAACTTCCCGCAAAGTCCACCCAGATCGAGTCAGTTTATACCTCAAACCTCACTGATATTCTGACATGCGCTAATATAGAACAGAAACGATCCAGACGCCGCTCGCAAATTCCATGAACTTACTCAGTCGTATGAGTTGCTGCTCGACCCCCTCCGTCGCCTTGCTCTAGATGCAAAATTACGCGCAAAGGCCGCGCGCGATGAGCGTTTCAAGAGCTACGATAATAAACGAAAGAACATGCTGACAGAGCTCGAGGAACGCGAACGTGCCTTCAAAAAGGCCAAAACGGATCAGCAGCGCGACGAGGCGAATCGGTGGCAAGAGACGGAGAAAATTAAAGACGACGGTCGAAGGCGCCGTGAGGAGCGCGAGCACGAACTCCGCCAACGCGAGAAGGAGGCTCATCGGCCGCCTCTTGACGACGACGCAGATGCACCCTCTCTCGGTGAGCGCCTGCGCCCGTACCGTTGCAGAGTCTTATTTCAAACAGATCCGCTTGACACAACCATTCGTCTTAAATACAAGCTCTCCACACACCCACACTTGACGACACCTGCAGCCTTGGCTGCCTTGCTCGCTCAATTCGGGGAGACGGACACGGAGTCTATTGTCATATCTTCCAAAGCGCCCAAGAAGTCGCCCGACAAGCCTCCCAAATACGCCACAGCGCTCGTGCCCTTCAAACAGATCGGGGATGCCTTCGCCGCCGTGTGCTCTAGTGGACGGGCCGATCGAGGCATGGATGGCGTCGAAGCTGGATGGGTCGGCGGCAAAGAACCGGACATTCTCGTCTGGCTCAAAAAGAAAGGCAAGCTATCAGCGCAGCCTATTCCGTCCGTTCCACCGCCCAGCACCGCGTCATTGCCTCAGGAAAAAGAACAATCATCTTCGGACTCGCCATTTTCTTCTTTCCCCGCGTCTTTTCCTAGTCAACCGTCTTCTGGCGAACCCCAGGCTGCGATGGGGGTTGATTATGAGGCGCTAACGTTGATGCGACTGCGGCAGGCGGAACGTGAACGTCTGGAACGTGAAATTTTGGAGCAAGAGGCAGCAGAAGGCACATAGGCTGTACTCTGTTTGATTGTATTCGTACATTACTTGCCTATGCCATCTAATCCGCCGACCTGGCCTAGTTCTGTTGAGACAGTCAGCGAGAATTCAACACTGGCAACAATTAATGTGAAGAGTCAGTGCTGCAAGGTGCAGACTCGGAAGTGATCTCATGTCCCTGCCCAATTCAATGCGAAATGGCCCCGGTCAAACCGATTTTATCACCACAGACTGTACCTGCATTTGTATGCCCGTAACCACACGCCGCGAGTATATATCTCGAACTCGGACGCTTATATCGGGCGGAATTTAGGAAATGTATCATCTGCAGTAAAACCACATCTAGAGACCACCAGACGCAAGGTTGGACTTGTTTGCGTTGGCTCGGCAAGATGATATTCAGCGGCTTGAGTGCCGCTGTTGTCAGACAATGCCTTTGCTGTCGAGCCGTTCAGCTTTGGGTTCGACAGCCTAACATAGAAAGTCTGTGGGATGTCGGTCCAGCCTTACGATGTGCCGCGAGGAGCTCGTGCGACACATAGAGAACTTGGACACTGCTGGTTCAGAAACGCGATAATTCGGCTGGACGGTTCCGTTTCGCGAATTGGGAGAGTCGACCCTTTTACTGGGACATCCTTGGGGAAGTAGGGAAAGAATGCAAGGACTTACTTCAAGTATTTTACTTGAATAGTTGGTGGTGGTTGGGCACCGAAAGGGATTTGTGTGGCATTGATTGGATTGAAAGGTCAACTGGCGACCAACTTATGGATTCACCCAAACGCGCTGCCTCGCCCTCTCCCGGCCCATCTGAAGCCAAGCGGATGAGGATGAGCGTCGACGAGACCGACGAAGGCGCCTATCCCGTCAACACAGACACTACAACCGGAAAACGCGGCGAACTCGATCCTCTTCCTTCCACCGACATTGCCAATCTCCCGTCCGAAGAGTGGGGCAGTCGGCCAGAAAATGGTGGGCGTGTAAGACTTCTCAAGCCTGATGCAGACGACGAAGATGGTGGTGACGTGTCTATGGGTGACGGTGCAGACGACGAGGGTGACTCCGGCGACGAAAACGACGATGAAGACCCCGCCCAGCTTGAGGCTGCGCGTCTCCGTCTCGAAGATCAGGCGCGCAAGTATCTTGCTGCTCAAACACACGAAGTTATAATCCCATCCTACTCCGCCTGGTTCGACATGTCAAAAATACATCCCGTCGAACGACGCGCCCTTCCCGAGTTTTTCAACTCGCGCAATCGCTCGAAAACTCCTGCTATCTACAAGGACTATCGCGACTTTATGATAAACACCTATCGACTTCGCCCTATGGAGTATCTCACTGTTACTGCCTGCCGGAGGAATTTGGCCGGAGATGTGTGCGCTATCATGCGTGTTCATGGTTTCCTAGAGCAATGGGGTCTGGTCAATTACCAGGTATGTATTATCTCTATTTGGTGTGCGCATGTATGCCATGTCCTCATTATCCGCTAGATTGATCCAGACTCCCGGCCTGCGGCATTGGCACCACCGTTCACTGGCCACTTTCGTGTTATCCTCGACACCCCTCGTGGTCTACAGTCTCTCCATCCTGGAACTCGTCATACGAATCCCGGCGCTGCTGCTGTAAACGGTGCTAAGAAACCCCCTCCAACACCCGCTTCGCTTGAACTTCGCTCGAGCATCTATCAAACATCCAATAAAGCTTCACGGCCAATCGACGCCGCTGAGGCAGACGCTCTCACTGACGGCAACCGTGACGGGACTCCCAATGGCGTAAATCGAGGACCCTCTACGGGGCTTTGTACGTGCGACACGTGTGGCGCCGATTGCACTCAGCTGCGATACCATTCTCTCAAAGACAAGAAATTCGAGCTCTGCTCCTCGTGTTATTTAGATGGCCGGTTTCCCTCTTCCATGTTCAGCGGAGACTTTGTCAAGCTTTCTGCTGGCGCTGGTGCCCCTTCAGATGACTGGACGGATCAAGAAGTTCTCCTGCTACTCGAGGGCGTGGAGATGTTTGACGATGACTGGTCCCGTATCGAAGAATACGTGGGCACTCGCAGCGCGCAGCAATGCATCCGGAAGTTCCTCGAGCTCCCTATTGAGGACCCGTATCTTGCGACGGAGGCGAGCATGGGCCCCTTGCGACACGGACGAATTCCGTTTGAGCAGGCGGATAATCCGGTGATGAGCGTTGTCGCGTTTCTCGCTGGTGTTGTTGGCCCAGGGGTTGCTGCGGATGCGGCCAAGACGGCATTGCATCATCTCACTAGCGAGGGGAACGGTGCGAAGACGGAAGAGAGTGTTAAGAGCGAAGGAGCCAACGGCAACTCGACATCGGACGGCATGGCGGTTGATTCTCAACCAAAACGACACACTGTTCAGCAGTCGCAGGCGGTACGGGCGGCAGACTTGGCGCTCAAGTCGTCTGCAAAGGCGGCGGCGGCGCTCGCAGAGGCCGAAGACACGCAGATTCGATCGACCCTTGCATCATTGATCAAGCTGACGCTGACGAAGCTTGAGGTGAAGATGGCGCAGTTTGAGGAACTGGAGGATATTTTGGAGGAGGAACGCAAAGGATTAGAAAGTGCGCGGATGGGGCTGGTTAACGAGCGTCTGAATCTGAAGAAGATGCTGGACAATGTACGGAGTGAGATGGCGCGTGGTGGGGGATTGGCGGCTGCGCATTCATTAGCAGCGCCTGGTGCGATGGGGACGAGCGGACAAGGAACGGTTGTTTCGGAGGTGGGTAGTGTGCCGATGGAGGGGGGTGGTGGACCGTTGGGTGATGAGGGGATGATAATGCCATTGACTTGAGCTGTGTATACTGTAACTTGTTACTATTGCTTTTATATTTTTGTTGCTTTCGAATTTCATGTGTACGTCATGTCCGCACGGGGACCGGGGCTTCGCCGTTTTGTTTGTGGTTGTAGTGAGGTCCTTACTCTGCTCTTGCTTTCAGCCCGCTGCGACGACCAGCTCGCTGTTTTCCTTCTTTTTCTCATTCCTACGCCTTCGGAGGCTCCTTGTGGGTCTCCTCTAGGCTCCCCCTCCTCCTCCTCCGCCCCTTCACTCCCCCCTTCCTCCCACCGTTGTGCGGTAGTCTCCTCGTCAAGCGACTATGTTGTACCTTACATCCGATCTTTTTCCCGTTTGTGAGCTTGCTGTCTTGCTTCTCCAGCTTCTCCCGCTCACTGTTTTGTGCTAGTCGTCCCTTTTGGTGTCATTGGGTAACTTGGCATCCATACCGCCCTTTTTCTCCCCATGCTCATCTACCGAACAGCTTCTACCGCTATCTCTGGTATCTCATCCGTATTGCCGCCTCCTTCACATACCGTCCAGTGCCATTACCCGAAAACCCCACTTACATCGCCGCTGAGGATGTCACCATCATCGTTCCCACAATAGATGCCGGCGAAGAGTTCAAGGAGGCCGCTCGCTCCTGGCTCATCGGCAAACCCAAGGAGATTCTCATTATCACGGAGGAGAAAATGCTCAAAGAGCTGCAGGGCCTTGCAAATGCGGTCGACCCAGAGCGCATTCGTGTTCTGACCGTCCCCTTTGCCAACAAACGCCTACAAATGAGCCACGGCATTAAAAACACCACCACCGACATCATCGTGTTTGCCGACGACGACGCCATTTGGCCCCCTACCTTGCTCCCCTACGTTCTCGCTTGCTTTGAAGACCAGAAGGTCGGCGGTGTTGGCACCAGTCAACGTGTCCAACCCGTCGGTAACCGCATGACTGTCTGGGAGGTTCTCGCCGCCTTCCGTCTGACCATTCGCAACATCGAAATCTCATGTTCCACCCACATCGACGGCGGCCTTCCTTGTCTATCCGGCCGCACAGCCGCCTACCGTACCATTATTCTCAAGGATCCCGATTTTCTTCACGGGTTCACCCACGATTATTGGCTCGGCAAATATCAGCTCAATTCGGGTGACGACAAGTTCCTTACTCGCTGGATGGTAGCCCACGGCTGGAGTACCTATGTGCAATGTTGCAAAGAGGCGGAGCTGCTCAGTACAATGAAGCCCAACTGGCGTTTTCTGAAGCAAGTGTTGCGGTGGACGCGGAATACCTGGCGTTCGGACATTCGGAGCCTTTTCACGGAGCGCTTTATTTGGACAGCCCATCCATATGTCGCATATAGCATGGTGCGTTTCTTTCTATTTTTTGCATACCGCAGCAATCTAAAAACAGCTCGGCAGGTGGACAAACTTTTCAATCCGTTCACACTGCTGCTCGGTCCAGTATTTGTCATTCGACTAATGGTCAAGAGTACGATTCCCGTCAGCGAAGGCGGATACCATCTTCCGTGGTGGTTCGTACTTGTTGGATATCTCGGCTCATACTAGGTCTAACTGTCGTCGCAGGAACATTCTCGCTTCGTATATTGTTTGGCTCTTCGCTACTCGCACAGCCAAACTGTTGCCGCATCTCTGGCACCGCCCGCAAGACATCATTCATGTTCCCGCTTTCATCCTATTTGGATATTATTTCGCCATCATGAAACTTTACGCTTTATGTACGCTTCATGAGGTGCGACTTGCTTTTCTTTAAAATTACCTTGCGTTGATCGGAACCTTTTTAGACTGGTTGGGGGACGCGGGCTGGTATTGGTGATGCTTCAGCAGCGACCGCCGCCATGGCCGAGCAAGATTCGAATCGCTTGGCAGAAAAAACGGCTGCTGCTAATAGCCCCTACAACGGGGGATACGCTAATAACAACCCTTACCAGCAACCGCAGCCTCAAGCATATCAATACCAGCAAGCGCAAGACTCGCCCTTCCGGGACGAAATGTCGCCATTTAGAGATGACGCGGGCGGTGGTGGTCCAATAAGTCCGTACCGAGATTCACCATCCGCACCGACAAGTGAAGAAGGTGGGACACCTGTATATGCCGCGAGGTCGCAAGGGGGTCGGAGGGGAAATTATGAGGGAGCCCCGCAGGTTGGGTATGCAGCATGAGGGCGGTCAGCGTCCGCCCAGCGACATGCTCGTTAGCAGGAACGACTGATAATGCTCATGGACTGATATACCCTCACTTAGTCGACGTTTGGACTAGTACATATATATCTTATTCATTCAATCCAATCCAATCCAATCTTTACACTAATCATCGCTTTGTATGTGTTGTGTTGCCATCAATTGCTTTTCAAAATTTCCTACTCGTGAATCCAAACGCTGAATCTTACGCTGGCTTCCGTTCGGCACACGAATACCCTGCGACGACTGAGTAACGCGACTGCCTCGTCTCAGGTCCGAAGGCGCCGCCATCCTACACCAAATCAAGTGCTGTCGGTCGATTTACACCAACTTTGTCGCCGTCGTTGTTTCTCCTCGTTTCCATCTGCGGAGGAGCAAGAAGATATATTCCTCGCAGATGCTATTCAACACGTTCCCTCACTCAGGAAAATTCCGACGGCTGAACAAGAATGGTTACAAAGCAACTCCCCGCCCGATGCTTTCCCTCCGGACACCGTTGAAGCACCCCCACGGTTCGATTGGCGTTTGCGCTCATCATCGCGCGCCACAAAAGAGACGGGTCGCAAGAAAGCCAGATACGTGAAGAGAGCTCAGCCGCCGCGCGTGGACGTTGGTTGGAATGAACCTTATTACGAGGCGATACAAACCTACACCAAGCAGTACATTTCACTCTCTTGTTTTGGTTGGCAAAGCGTAACGTCGATGTCACTTGCCAGATTCAGTGCAATGTTGGATGCGGAACAACAAGAAGACGAGAGCGTGCTCAAGGAACGACTGTCGACTTGGTCCCTGACGCGGCTGCAAGAGGAGGGTTATTGTCTTACAGAATTGTCTGCGTTTTGGCTTGAAGGGAATCAATTTGGGCGGCCTGTTGCGTCGTTTTTGTTGGGAGCTGGGGTCAGCCTTCCCGAACATCGGTTCGAGTAAATGCTATTTCATGCTTTGCTTCAGACGCCACAGACTCACTCAGCCGTGCAGGAATGCCACTCAGGTCATACTCTCCCGACTTGACCCTCTGAAAGAATCTTTCGCCCAGGGCTCTGTGGTGTCTCGCTCCTCGACCCAGATACGGATAGCTTTTCACGAACATTTCGAAGAGCTTGACGCCGGAGTATGGCGTCTCGATGTTGGCCGCTCTAATATTGCGTACCAACGCATGCGCGATGCGATCGCACATCTCAATCACGACCCCCGCAAGCTCGAGGCGTTCCCAACGAGTACCGACCACGAGCAGATCTTGCTGGGAACGCATTTACGGGATGTCTTGTTACGCTCATCGCAACCGGTTACACAGAATGACGATGGTGCTGTGTCGCCGTCCGCTGCTGGTGAAGGCCAGACATATCCTTTACCTGTTGAAACGTATGGGGCGTTCCAGGACGACCAGCGTATTCAAAGTTGGGCGAGGCGGTATTCCCAGTTGGACCCGATAGTCATGGAGGGTGATCCTCCTCTAGAGGGACTTAATACAACCCAGATACAGGCAATGGCGTTAATGATTGGTCATCGACTTAGTTTGGTTCAAGGGGTTCGTGTTCTTGTTACTTTCACGCTCACACTCATCTTAATATTCTGCCCGTTTTCAGCCTCCTGGAACGGGCAAAACGAAAACCATTATACAGACAATCAAATTGCTCAAGGTAGCTACTTGTTTGATTGCATCCTTCCCTTGCCATTCGCTGCTTTCAACATGTGTAGTAGACTGACCGAGATGCTAGGTTCACTTTGAAGTCCCCCACCCCCTCCTTGTCTGCACTTACACCAATGTTGCTGTCGACAATCTTGTGGAAGGGCTAGCTGCATCTGGTGTGCGACCATTACGCATTGGGTCCGCCGGTCAAGCCAAAGCTTCCATTGTGGAACACACGTTGGACCATAAAATCGAACTTCATCCCCTCAAGCCCACCTTGGATAAACTCATCAAGGATGCAGACCGAGTTATGACCCGCGTCACTGAAATAGAAAAAAAGATCAACGACATGCGCGACCGCCCCACTCTTGCGCAGACGACCAATATGCGCGATCGTGCGCTTCAGATACTTGCCAACATGCAAGCGGATTTGGTTCTGCAGCAGCGAAGACAGCATTCGCTGAAGACGCGGTTGTATGCTCTACAGATGGAAATATTACGGGATATCATCGCAAAGGCGGATGTTGTGCGTGCGTTTCCTCTCAATGATTCTTACCTAATTTCCGCCAGATCTGCACGACATGTATCTCTTCTGCCTCTGTCCGCTCTCAACGTCGTCGATTTTCCGGTGGTCTTTCTAGACGAGGCTTCAATGTCAACAGAGCCCGCTTCGCTTGTCCCCATTATGAAAGGCGTAGGTAAACACTATGATATTGGCATTCTGCGCTAAGGGACCCACAGTCTCGCCATCTCGCACTGATTGGGGACCACAAGCAGCTCCCGCCTGTGATTACGAGCCCGGAGGCACAGGCTCTTGGGCTCGGAAAGTCGCTCTTTGAGCGTCTCACCGAAGAAGGAGGTAGGCACGACGACGTTCATTCTTCACGCGCTGAGTCATGGTCCGCAGCTGCTCCGTCCATCATGCTAGACACGCAATATCGGATGCATCCCGGAATATCGTTTTTTCCCTCAAAGGAGTTCTACAATTTCGCACTACAGGACGGCACCGTTGATGGGAGCGGAAATATCGCACCTTTTCTCATGCCTCCTTCCTCGACTCATCTTAGACAAGATGCTTCTGGTCAACGCCCGGCCGTGATATTTCTGGACCATACAGGCGGAGAGTCACTGAAGGACAAGAGCCGCATCAATCGCAACGAGGCGGCGATTGTGGTAGGAATAGTCGAGGATTTGTTGCTCAACAATCCCGTAGGAAATCCCATGTTCTCCGATACGCTCCTTACTTATCGTTGACATACAGACCATGATGGGGAAGGATATTGGCATTATTGCACCCTATGTTGCCCAAATTTCCCTCCTCACTCGTATGTTCACCACAGATGCAAAATATCGGGCGCGCTTTGAGCAGGTGCTCGGTGAGCATCGCGCGTTACAGCTAGCGCTCATCGAAATCAAGACCGTTGACGGGTTCGAGGGCCGTGAAAAGGATGTTATTATCTTTTCGACGGTGCGCAATAATGGGGAGGATATATTGGCTTTCTTGCCGATCGGCGACGCCTCAATGTGGGCTTGACTCGCGCAAAGCGTGGGCTGTTTGTCGTGGGCAGTATCAGCACACTGGGCAGAGGCATACGCGCAGAACCGAGGGTCAAGCCGGCAGATGGAGTGAAGGCACCGGCAGAACCCGATGAAAAGGCAGGCACGGTGGACAAAACGCGGAGGCCAAGTGCGAAGGGAAGTACTTCGAAGAGAGGACGGGATAGCTGGAAACGATATGCCCAGTGGCTGATGGAGCGTGGCCTTGTGATACAGCTCAGCGGGGACTCGCTAGGCCAAGCCCCTGTACGGTAACCTCCAACAAGCTGCCGGTGCTAGACAGAAGAAACCAAGGGCAACGCAGGCGCAGTAGAATGAATTTCCTTGCTATTTCTGCGTAGATTTGTTGTAGACAGATCAGATCAGTGGCTGTGCTCAATCGACTTTCTTGAAGTTTCTTCCCATTATGGACGGACCCAAGGCCGCTAAGTATTTCGACCTTTCTGCGATGCCCAGTCGCCGTTTTCATATCTGGCAGGAAGAGGAAACTGACGGACAAGTCTCTCCCCAATGCCATCCTCCAGAACCCCGACTTTGCCCAGGATTCACAAATGTACCAGGATTTACTTGGTATGGAACGAAAACTCGACTGGACCATGATGCGCAAGAAAGCAGAGATACAAGACGCGCTTGGGAGGACGCCCACGGTACTGGCTCTATCATTCTTCCCGAGTCTCGGTCTCACGCGAGAGCGGCATAGACGACACGAACACTCAGATTGTTCATGAGCCATACCGTTTCTGGTCAATCCTGGCAAACAACACCGGACCTCAACGACTCTCCCAATTTTGAAACCGGAGAAGGCATTCCTGCGTGGCAACTTAAGATTGAGGGGTCGTTTGTTGGAGGTCCGTCGCATATGGTCGGCTGTTAACGCCGCTCTTACTGACAATGGTTCGTTTGTTCTCTACAACACACTTCCGTGTAGTCTTCCAGTCAACGAAAGGGACAAGGCTGTTCCACGAAAATTCTCCACCCTCATCAAACGCAATGGTTGTAGAATTCGATCGTGATGCGACTCTGTATCCGGATGGCAACATCGTCGAAGTGCGTGCGTTCTTGGATGTTACGGAGCCCACTAATCTTTCCCCCAGTGGCCTCGGGCTACTACAGGCATGCAAAACCCGCCACTCGACGGATTTACCATTCGCCGAAAGGGAGACGCGCCGACCAAGGTCCGCCTAGTCATGTACTTAGAGCACTACCCTGAACAGTTCAGGGTCATGCCCGAGCTTGGTGTGTTAACACATTACTTCGGAAGGAGACCACAACTCAATCTTCTGCATCGTAGGAAGCCTTTTGGGCATCAAGGAGGATAGTCGTATTGGCGTCATACAGGCGCTGTGGAACTATATCAAAATACAAGGTCTTCAAGACAAGGCCGATCGTCGATTAGTTCGTGCTGACGAAAAGCTACGACCGGCACGTCTTTCGTTTAACTTTGTGACCGTACTGGTAATAACGAGTCGCAGATATTCAACGGGGACAGCATATTGTTTCAAAAACTTCCCGAATGGGTGAATCGTTGTCTGAACCCGCCAGAACCAATTGTCGTGCATTATACCATCGACCCCACCATTCCCGCTCCTGAGAGGCCGACGGCTTGGGATGTGGAGGTCAAGATGGATGACGCTGCGCTGAAAGGCAGGATGCAAGTGGTGGTGCAGGCTAACAAGGAAAGTCTCCAGAATGTGGCAAAATTAGATGATGAGGTGCGTCGCAGGCGTATTGATCATATTGTCTGCTATAAACTTTGCGCTTCCAGATCGCGACCCTTGCTCAATCTTTGCACAACTCTCATCTAAAGCGCACGTTCCTCCAGTCTTTCGCGCGCGACCCTGCCCAGTTCATCCATACGTGGCTAGAGTCGCAGTCACACGACCTCGAAGCGGTGTTGGGAAGTGGGCCCACGGATGGTTTGACTTTGAGGCAGGAAAGAGCTTAAAAGGAGCGAGTTTTTCAGACTGCCCTGGGTTGAAGAGGCAAGCTCAACCCGTTGTTTGAACGATTTTTTTTTTGTTTACCCTGCATAGGCTGTTTCTGTGCAAGAAGGAGTTCGATTGGCGAACAAGGCAACACAGGATGAAATGTAGTACTAGTGTCATTCATAGTCATGTATAGTATCACGATTGAATCGAGTCGAAAGTTGGCGTCTAATGCTAAGAACAGAGCGTACAGAAACCTAAAGTAACGGTCATGAATAATTCGCGAGAAGACAAGGAAAAAAAAGGACTCACTGCTTATCCACCGCCGCGTTCATCCACTCAGGTTCACACCGGGATGGGGACATGATGGGCAAAGTAGTGCGCATTCCCCTGGCTTCGTAGCTGAGATGCCTGCTGGATCGTGCCCAGACAGAAAATGTGGCGGCAGTGCGCGGGCTGGTAGTTGTTGAAGGCCAGAGCCGAGCGCGAAGGAGTTGGACAGTAGGGTGCCCGCTCTGCCCGCAGCTACAGAATTTGGGATTGACAGGGTGGACGCCGGAGTTGTCGACGATGACGAAGTCGTTGAAGTCGTTTGAAGTCGTTCGCGAATGCCGATTCTGGCAAGGGGGCACCGCGAGTCTTCCATATCCCAGTGACCGAGTTGGATATGTAGGCCAAGGGATTTGAGGGTACAGTGTTCGAAATAGGACCCTGTCCATTCCTATGAGTAAAGCCCAGCTAACAAAAGAAGAGAGTATGAATAAACGCACCTGTTTTGAATGAAAAGGTAGCCGCTTGTGCTCCAACACAATACAGCTCTCGCACACCAGCCGTCCGCTGCATGCAGCGGTAAATCGCTGCGCCTAACCCACACCGACAAATCGAGTCTCCATTCTGGTCACTGCGACCCTCGTGTCTCAGCATCTCCGCCAAAAACACATCCGATGATCCTCTCTCTACCCACTGGCGAAGAGGATCATCCTACGCTCAGCAGTCAAAGCAAACATCGAAAAGAAATGAATGCCTACCAATGCACACGGGCTCGGTTATCATGTTTGTGGGCGGCCAGAAAGAGAAGAAAAAAATCTCCGAAAAAGGAAAGAAGGAAGGAGGAAAAAGGGAGAATTTCGATGGATTTCCTGCCTATTTATCCCTGTAGAAAATCGATTTTTTCTTCGCTGCGCGGCAACATTCGGGAAAACCGACCCGACAGTACTGCAGTACCCCCGGCCGGTGGCCCCGCGCAACTTTCCTAACAATCAAGTGCGGTATTTTGCTCAGAATGCTCAGTTCATGCCTGAAAACACTAACCGATATACTGGAACTCTAGTGTTGAGCTTGACAGAACACTCACAAGACGAGACATTTTGTTGCAGCTTTATGCATCAAAGATTCTGCTGGAATGTTCAATCAAAGAATAGGGCCTTGCCTTCTAAGCGTCTCTTAATTTTCCCTGATAAATTAGATAATCCCTGCTATTGAACTACACCTGGTACGCAACAATAATGTCCTCTCGACATAATTTCAAGTACCAAAAGTCGGAAGGAGCGAGTTAACTCAAAAAATGATGGCAGTTTTGTCACTACTAGTACAGCAGGAAGGAAATTAGGCGAGGTGAAGTATTCTCTTGCCAAGCCACCACATTCTTCAAGAGCCTCAACTCTTCAATACTCAAAAATGTTGCCAGGAGCAACCGCAGAGCAGTGTTGAATACCAATAAATTGTGCAGCGGTGGTGCAGGATAATTTGACACAAGGGCCATACTGCTGCAGAGCATTCTCCCTATCTTCAATCTGGGCCTCAGATAGTACACTGCATTTTTTACACTCTGCTCAGACGCAGAATTCAACCCCTAGAACGAACAGAGAAGTAAATCAAGAAGCTTCGGCATTCGCCGGATTGCCCAATTTGGCGTATCTTGTGATGTTATCACCTCCATACACCTTTTTTCGGACACATCATCAAAGCATACACCTTTTTGGGACACGATCAAAAGCATACACCCTTTTCGGACAGCATACACCATATAGGGTGTATGCCATCACCACAAACACCATAAACGAGCCTGCACAGGCTCGGTTATCATGTTTGTGGAGGGCGCAGAACAGAAGAAGAAAAAATCTCCGAAAAAAGGAAAGAAGGAAGGAGGAAAAAGGGAGAATTTCGATGGATTTCCTGCCTATTTATCCCTGTAGAAATCGATTTTTTCTTCGCTGCGCGGCAACATTCGGGAAAACCGACCCGACAGTACTGCAGTACCCCCGGCCGGTGGCCCCCGCGCAACTTTCCTAACAATCAAGTGCGGTATTTTGCTCAGAATGCTCAGTTCATGCCTGATAACACTAACCGATAATACTGGAACTCTAGTGTTGAGCTTGACAGAACACTCACAAGACGAGACATTTTGTTGCAGCTTTATGCATCAAAGATTCTGCTGGAATGTTCAATCAAAGAATAGGGCCTTGCCTTCTAAGCGTCTCTTAATTTTCCTGATAAATTAGATAATCCCTGCTATTGAACTACACCTGGTACGCAACAATAATGTCCTCTCGACATAATTTCAAGTACCAAAAGTCGGAAGGAGCGAGTTAACTCAAAAAATGATGGCAGTTTTGTCACTACTAGTACAGCAGGAAGGAAATTAGGCGAGGTGAAGTATTCTCTTGCCAAGCCACCACATTCTTCAAGAGCCTCAACTCTTCAATACTCAAAAAATGTTGCCAGGAGCAACCGCAGAGCAGTGTTGAATACTCAATAAATTGTTGCAGCGGTGGTGCAGGATAATTTGACACAAGGGCCATACTGCTGCAGAGCATTCTCCCTATCTTCAATCTGGGCCTCAGATAGTACACTGCATTTTTTACACTCTGCTCAGACGCAGAATTCAACCCCTAGAACGAACAGAGAAGTAAATCAAGAAGCTTCGGCATATCGCCGGATTGCCCAAATTGGCGTATCTTGTGATGTTATCACCTCCATACACCTTTTTCGGACACATCATCAAAGCATACACCTTTTTGGGACACGATCAAAAGCATACACCCTTTTCGGACAGCATACACCATATAGGGTGTATGCCATCACCACAAACACCATAAACGAGCCTGCACAGGGCTCGGTTTATCATGTTTGTGGGCGGCAGAAAGGAGAAGAAAAAATCTCCGAAAAAGGAAAGAAGGAAGGAGGAAAAAGGGAGAATTTCGATGGATTTCCTGCCTATTTATCCCTGTAGAAATCGATTTTTTCTTCGCTGCGCGGCAACATTCGGGAAAACCGACCCGACAGTACTGCAGTACCCCCGGCCGGTGGCCCCGCGCAACTTTCCTAACAATCAAGTGCGGTATTTTGCTCAGAATGCTCAGTTCATGCCTGAAAACACTAACCGATATACTGGAACTCTAGTGTTGAGCTTGACAGAACACTCACAAGACGAGACATTTTGTTGCAGCTTTATGCATCAAAGATTCTGCTGGAATGTTCAATCAAAGAATAGGGCCTTGCCTTCTAAGCGTCTCTTAATTTTCCCTGATAAATTAGATAATCCCTGCTATTGAACTACACCTGGTACGCAACAATAATGTCCTCTCGACATAATTTCAAGTACCAAAAGTCGGAAGGAGCGAGTTAACTCAAAAAATGATGGCAGTTTTGTCACTACTAGTACAGCAGGAAGGAAATTAGGCGAGGTGAAGTATTCTCTTGCCAAGCCACCACATTCTTCAAGAGCCTCAACTCTTCAATACTCAAAAATGTTGCCAGGAGCAACCGCAGAGCAGTGTTGAATACCAATAAATTGTGCAGCGGTGGTGCAGGATAATTTGACACAAGGGCCATACTGCTGCAGAGCATTCTCCCTATCTTCAATCTGGGCCTCAGATAGTACACTGCATTTTTTACACTCTGCTCAGACGCAGAATTCAACCCCTAGAACGAACAGAGAAGTAAATCAAGAAGCTTCGGCATTCGCCGGATTGCCCAATTTGGCGTATCTTGTGATGTTATCACCTCCATACACCTTTTTTCGGACACATCATCAAAGCATACACCTTTTTGGGACACGATCAAAAGCATACACCCTTTTCGGACAGCATACACCATATAGGGTGTATGCCATCACCACAAACACCATAAACGAGCCTGCACACGGGGACACGCGCCTCATCATCGTCGGGGGAGGGGTTGATTAGTCTAATGATGGCATACCGTAATGACAGCTTCTCTTCACGAACCCACTCCGTCACTGTAGGACCCTCGGCATATGCGGTAATATGTCCGATCCAAATTGCCCAAAATCTGGCCCTTCCGTACGCACGGTTTTTGCCGGTTTTGAGCCATTTCTGGTATGCATTTTGGATCGGATTGTAGGCAAAACCTCTCACTTCGTACGCACGGTTTTGAACGGACATTTCAACGGCATAGGCCAATTTCCGGTCAGCATGGCTGCTAAGACGTTCAAATAGACGGCTCATCCCGCGATTCCCGCCATGCACCGCCGAATCGGTCGAATTTGGGTCGAATTCGTACGCAATATCGATCGGACATAGCCGTCGGCAGGCATTTCCGTACGCGCGCAAAAGATCCGACTACACCTCTGAAAAGTTGGGTCAAATCGTACGCATTTTTATCGGACATAGCACATTTTTTGGGGCCAAATCCATACGCATCAGGACTCGGACATATCGGTGCATATGCCTAAGGTCCTGCCACTGTCAACAACGTTCCTGTGCGACGGTCGGATCGTCGTCCACAGCGCTTCCCTCCGTTCGGCGGCGACCGTCACACTTTTGTCCTGGCGCCCTGTGACCAACGTCCCCCTGTCCTCAATGGGTCTCTTTCGCACGAGACGGCTTGAAGACCTTCTTAATCTAGTCCTGTACAACCAACCTTCGAAGGATTGAGAACGAAACTTTCAACGAGTGCTGATCAGTCCGAGAGCAAACGATGAGCACAGACCCGCTTGCTCTCCCTTGCACCCCAGGCAGCTACGTTTTGCTTATGTTAAACACCCGAGAGGTTGGTTCTTACCTGACAGTAAAACCCCTCCCTAAGGCCTGGTCTATGTAGGGAGGAAGATGTTACGAATGTACCTTATTTACGAAATGCTGTCAGTTTCTAAATCGGGTTGCTAACACGTGACCTTCTTGACCTCCGCCTACACAATGAAAAAACGATGAAAAGAATCAAACACTCGGAACACGCTTTTCAAACAGCTTCAAGAGGCGGATTTGGCAAGCATCATACAAGCCCAATCAAGGCTGGCGATGCGCGCAAGAAGGGCGCTTGTATGAGGGTTCGGACGCGCTCAGCAAAGCGACATCCTTGCCGCCGAGCCTCGACACGCTTTTACGCGGAGAGACGGTTGCCGGTGCGCATGGCAGGCCCTGCTACAGCCGGGGACGTTCAGATGGACGACTGGGTTGACACGGATCCCCCACCAGCTCCGTTATTTGTACCTCCGCCGCCTCCGCCTCCTCCACGACCGGCTTTTCCCCTCCATTTACGACGTTCTGCGGCAGATGCTGCAAACGAACGACTCAATGCTGCTTGGAATGTACTTCTTCCTCTGCTTGAAGTCCCCTGGTCTCAATTCTATGAGCGTACCCATGGCCGGCAGCACGATTGTATACCTGTAAGGTATCATATACGTACTTTTCTTACTCTTTTAGCTACAAGTCACATGTACTCAGATCACATGATTATTATCACTTTTACCTCTACCAAATCACCCAATTCGCCTCCTTAGCTTTCGTTGAGTAACTCCGAAGCTCTGTGAGAGGCACGGGGTGCTGGATAGTCGTATCTTTGCCTTGCCTAGGCTCTAATTGAGGCTCTAGGCGCGAGGCATTATTTCTCTGATTTATACAGTTGTTTCACTGATCTTCACAGATCACCCTCTCAGTCGACTCCAGTCCTCTCGTTTCGAAGGATTGAAGAGAACTACGCCTGAGAGCTGTGAGAATTCGACTCTCTGTAGTTTTTCTGCGAGCTTGACCGTTCAAGAAAGGGTCTTTACCACAAAATAAGGCTTTTCCACTCCCGCCAGGGATATCGTTTAGACAGTGACCCTCGTAAGCGCTCCTGGAGCCTTACAAAGTGGGACACATTGGGAACTGTTGTAACCCCCTGGCTGGATCTCCCTGGATCTCCATCATCATGGCAAACCCGTATCTGGACTGGATTTGGTCTCAATACTCCGTTCCCCCAATCTCGGAAGCAGCTCTCCCTCCGAGATTCATGCACATACTTCACCAAGCACATTCTCCAGCCTACACTGGTGGTGGATATGTGCTTCACTCCAATCTTGCAGTTCCCCTCGCCAACATCACTTGCGGATGGGATTACTACTTGGATCTTGCTGCGCAGCATCATAGGCTTCACAAATCCCTCCACATTGGTCCATACAGAGCTTGATATTCTGGCGGCTACAGAGAAACATCCAGTTCTGGCTACGCAAAATCAGGTTGTGCTTAATTGGATTCTCCTCGTCGACAAGATCTGTACTGCCAAACATCAGCTCAAAGCTCTTTGTGCTGGTGGATTTGAAGCACAACTCACTGCGTACATGGACCTCCGACATTGGCTTCATTGCCCTCCTCCCTTCCTTTGGAACTCCGCAGGAAACTCCCCCAGGACATCATCGACCGATTCGACATCAATGTGGATCACCCGAAGACAAGGGCAACAGCGAGCGAGAATCTCCTGGCTGCAGTGGCACCGCTCTCCCCAGCCTTGTCTTCACCATACCCTCCTCCATCCATCGACTCAGGACGAACTCGCAACGCAGTAGGCACACCTGATCAATTTGTCGCTGGATTCCTCCTGGATCATCAGCTACGACGACGGGACAGTGCAGCCTACGCATGGAGTTACTGGGTGTAATCTGGGATGGGGTAGAACGGATGCAGACAGCGCTTACAGATGTCTTCTGCCCTTCTGTGGTACACCCCAGCGGTGTTTTCGAGTTGATCCGCATGATCAGCTTAAGCATGTACTTCGTGGAAATGAACTCCCTGGATACGCTGTAACGACTGGCCATTTTTGCGCGTTATCTGGCTATTTTAAGTCAAGTGCGGCCCTAAACAACCCCAACTACCCGCCACGACTATAGTCTTACTCGACTATCAATAGGAAGTCAGTACCTCTGTTTGGTGACACTAAGGAGGGGTCAAAGTGAGCTCCGAGCTGTTGACCGTAAAACCCACTACAGGAGAAAGGCACTACATTAATAAAGCCTACTGCAGTACTATGGATCTGTTCCATAACAGAACCCTCAGACAGAGTGACGAAGAGTCAAGTACTTTGTGTACTATGGACTTAGACGAAGGTCTACCAGGATATAGAAGGCGCCGCGGCGGCCTAATCAGTCAACGGACAGGTGCCGCGGGCTGCCGACTATAAATAGACGGCTGGAACAGCGGGAAAGGGATCTCATACAGGAGATGCCGGTGCTAGGATCAGAAGGCAGAGTTTATGGCAGACATGAGGTCTTTGACAGGAGTGATGATACTGTGATGCTGAAGCCGAACAAGTGCGGCAACTTCATTAGAAATCTATTTCTATATTGGAGTCAGTGCGGATGACTTGGTGGCTTGATAAATTGGACAACAGACGGGTCTGTGAAATCGCGAGTGAATAGGAATGTACCAAGAATAGTCTTAGGAGTTAGTAGAGGCGTTGATGGCCCCACCGGAAGGGTTGCCGCCAGTGACGGATTGACGGGATCACCAATGATGGTGTTCCGCGGGCTTCCGCAATACAGTGATTCAACCGTGGGAGTCATAACTGCTGACTTTCTACCGTTGGATCGACAAGCCAAGAGGCTGCCGAAGGTCCTCCGGGACACCCAAATACCAATATACCATCTCTCTACTCAATTGGATCGACATTGCTTACTCTGTACTATTTATGTGATGTATTTCTTGGCATTAGTATAAAAGGACCTGTATTTCTCGTTGAGCAGGAGGACATCGCGCTCAGTCTACTGGACAGCGTTGGTGAACTCAGGCAGCAACGTAGAGGCACATATAAAGATATTGTCTACTCGTTTGTCTTAATAGAAACTGTGTTGAAGTTCAAGTCAAGTGTGAAATAAGCATTCGTTTCGAGAGCGTTCACCCGCGGAGGCTTTGCTTTTGAGTAGCTTTGTCGTGGTACTAGTGTGCTAGGAACTGCCTGCCTCTACAACCGCGGACTGTCTATTTCGTTGTGAGGATACGTGTGCTCGAGAGTGAACTAGCATCTCCCTGAGTCTGAAGAGAGTGGAACTGTCCATCTGCTAAAGCATTGCGTTGGAACTGCTGGCGCATAACCTGAAGAGATCTGATTAGTCCTCGTCCGAAAGGCTTGTGCTATATAAAGGAGTGTCAAACGTCCCTGGAACTTGGAGGTTCAGGTCTATAGTGCGACTGGCGCTATAAGAATTGTACAGTCTGCCGCGGGAACTGCCTGTGGCCATTGTCTCAATCTCGCCCTGATATTCAACTTTGTTGGTATCTTGTATCCTACTGTTTTATAGTTCCTATTTTTAGGAAAGGTCCGCGGACGGAATCACTTCCATCTACGGTGTGTGAGAGCGTGTTTTGTGCAAGGTTCTGCTTGCAAGTCGACTTATATCCTCGTCACTGAGACATCTGGATTTCGGATCGAACCCCACGAACTCTTCGAGAGACATTTGAGTGTATCTTGTTGAGATATTTGTGTTGTAGTGTTGTGTGTGTTGGTTGATTGTGTTATATATATATTTTGGTGGTAGATTCTCTGCTGCGCTATATTTAGCACTTCTGTCGATATATTCAAGTGTCAGCGTTACATCTGGAGCCCACCGCGAGGGGTTCGGTGGTAATTTGTTGATAAAACAAAACGCGTTGCTGTAGTTGGGAGAGTCTAGAGAAGGGACTTTCCTGGGTTGTCGAGAATTCCAGCCCAAACCAATCCTCGTACTAGACATACGTCGAGGAGAAGCAGACATCAGCGCAGCCCGTCTCCATTAAATACAGGAGCAGGTGCTAGAAGTTTGCTAGAGCAAGCCAGGGTTGCACTACAAGAACCCGCTCAAACGTCGACTTCAAGGAATAGTCTTATACCCGAGGCTGTAAATTGGGGATCATCGGCGTCTGGCAGAAAACCGTGTACGACCAAGAATTCCAGTACAGGAAGGTCGTCTAGTTCGTCACCAGTTAAAGGAAGGAGGAGAGCGCGTTCCGCGGAAGTTGTAAATACTTCTGCAGCATTACCTTTTGAGGGACACGCAATCCACTCGGACGGCGAGCTATCTGATCATTTGAATCAGACCATCGAGGCTATTTCGAACTCCGTAGCCAAGATAAACCCCCCACAAACAAACACTATGCCTACCTACGACGAAATCGATAAGACCAAGATCCCTGATGTATTTGGGAGACATAACCTGAAATTCGATGACGAAACAGGGGACTTGCCCAAGTATTTGGAAGGGATCGATGATCTTATTGCGAAGCAGGGAAATCTCAGTGAGCAGAGCAAGAAGTGGCTAGCACACCACTATGCGAACAGTAAGGTGCAGAAAGAATGGCAGGCTTTGCCTACCTATACGAATGGAACGTATGAGGAGTGGAAGGCGGAATTAATGGATGCTTATCCTGAACACTGGGGGGATAAGACCATATCACCTGGGCAAACATGCTAAAAACATCCTAATAACATGTACAATAAACTAAGGATTTTTGCCGGCCAAACTAGTGAATAAATATTTTAAAAAGACTTAGCATATTGGACGGTCAAACATGCTGAACATTTTCAAAATGTTTTTTGAGGAAACAATGGCTTCTTTCAGAATGTTATTCACCATGGATTCAGGATGAAAGACAGGCTGATATTGTGTAGCCATTCAAAATGTCTTTTGGGTGTTTGATCAGGAGATATGGAGAAAATGTCCAGAAGGCATTGTAATGTTATTTTGAATGTTATATGAATGCCCTTTGAATTTTAGACAGGAGAACAGTCGAGAGACATGGTGAAAGACATGAGAAAGAGATCTTGCTGACTTTTAAAATTTTTCCTGGGCAAACATGGTGAAGTCATTTAAAATGTCTCTTCAATGATTTTTGCATGTTGTTCAGCATGTTCTTCAGGTATCTACAGAATGTTGAGTGGCAAAATAGGGAGAAAAGAGTGGGAAACCATTTAAAATGTCTTCAAGATGTCAGACCACAAAACACGAAGACTGCATTTGAAAGGAGAGGGTGAAGACATTTAAAAAACATTTAAAATGTTAATAAAATATCTTTCAGATGAAGCCTGGATGTTGAGTGGCTAGAAATTGTGGAAACATTTTAAATGATTGAACACCTCGCATGAGAGCTTTGCCACCCATGACATAAAGCCCGCAATAAACCCACGGATTGGTGTTCGACATGCCACTAATGCTTTAAGCCACGACAAAGTCACCCTGGAAAGCATCACACACAGTTCCATGGAGAGACCTGATGGCGCCATGCAAAGTGTCCCAAATTGTTGTCTGACATTCCGCTGATGCTGTAGGGCACAACAATGTCACCCTGGAAAGGAGTCCACGCAGGCGAAAGCAGAATATTCCGCTGTGAATGCGGTTTGGAGGCGAAAGGTAGCTGGATCAGTGTGCGGTTCAACGGAGGGACCTGATGGCGCCATGCAAAGTGTTCCAAATCGTTGCCTGACACTCCGCCGATGCTCTAGCTCACAACAAAGTCACCCTGGAAATCATTCCACGCAGTCGAAAGCAGAATATTTGTCTCAGAAGGCAGTTTCGTGGCGAAATTGTGTGTGCAGTTCCACGGACAGACCTGATGGCGCTCTGCAAAGTGTCCCAAATTGTTGCAAGACACTCCGCTGATGCTCTAGCCCACAACAAACAAATACTTGCCTGACACTCCGCTGATGCTCTAGCCCACAACAAAGTCACCCTGGAAAGCATCCCACGCAGCCGAACGCAGAATATTTGGCTGTGAAGGCAGTTTCGAGGCGAAATTGAGTGTGCGGTTCAGCGGAGGGACCTGATGGCGCCATGCAAAGTGTCTCAAATTGTGGCCTGACACTCCGCTGATGCTCTGTCCCACAACAAAGTCAACCTGGAAAGCAGTCCACGCAGTCGAAAGCAGAATATTCCGCTGTGAAGGCAGGTTAGAGGCAAAAGTGAGATGGATCAGTGCGCGGTTCCACGGACAGACCTGATGGTGCCACGCAAAGTGTCCCAAATTGTTGCCAGACACCCCGCTGATGCTCTAGACCACAACAAAGTCACCCTGGAAAGAGGTCCACGCAGTCGAAAGCAGAATATTCGGCTGTGAAGGCAGTTTCGAGGCAAAATTGTGTGCGGTTCCACGGAGGGACCTGATGGCGCCATGCAAAGTGTCTCAAATTGTGGCCTGACACTCCGCTGATGCTCTGTCCCACAACAAAGTCAACCTGGAAAGCATCCCACGGAACCGCAAGAAGAATATTTGGCTGTGAAGGCAGTTTCGAGGCGAAAGCAAGCTGGATCAGTGCGCGGTTCCACGGAGGGACCTGATGGCGCTCTCCAAAGTGTCCCACATTGTTGTCTGACATTCCGCTGATGCTGTAGGGCACAACAATGTCACCCTGGAAAGCAGTCCATGCAGTCGAAAGCAGAATATTCGGCTGTGAAGGCAGTTTCGAGGCGAAAGCACGCTGGATCAGTGCGCGGTTCCACGGACAGACCTGATGGCGCCCTGCAAAGTGTCCCAAATTGTTGCCTGACACTTCGCTGATGCTGTAGGCCACAACAAAGCCACCCTGGTAAGCATCCCACGCAACGGAAAGCAAAATATTCAGCTCCGAAGGCAGCCTTGGCAAAGACAATGGACGAACTTGCTACCAGGAAGTTGAAATCTTTCAGCACACCATTGGGGCATGAGATGAATGGAAAAGTTTCCATGCGAGGTGTTCAATCATTTAAAATGTTTCCACAATTTCTAGCCACTCAACATCCAGGCTTCATCTGAAAGATATTTTATTAACATTTTAAATGTTTTTTAAATGTCTTCACCCTCTCCTTTCAAATGCAGTCTTCGTGTTTTGTGGTCTGACATCTTGAAGACATTTTAAATGGTTTCCCACTCTTTTCTCCCTATTTTGCCACTCAACATTCTGTAGATACCTGAAGAACATGCTGAACAACATGCAAAAATCATTGAAGAGACATTTTAAATGACTTCACCATGTTTGCCCAGGAAAAATTTTAAAAGTCAGCAAGATCTCTTTCTCATGTCTTTCACCATGTCTCTCGACTGTTCTCCTGTCTAAAATTCAAAGGGCATTCATATAACATTCAAAATAACATTACAATGCCTTCTGGACATTTTCTCCATATCTCCTGATCAAACACCCAAAAGACATTTTGAATGGCTACACAATATCAGCCTGTCTTTCATCCTGAATCCATGGTGAATAACATTCTGAAAGAAGCCATTGTTTCCTCAAAAAACATTTTGAAAATGTTCAGCATGTTTGACCGTCCAATATGCTAAGTCTTTTTTAAAATATTTATTCACTAGTTTGGCCGGCAAAAATCCTTAGTTTATTGTACATGTTATTAGGATGTTTTTAGCATGTTTGCCCAGGTGATATGGTCTTATCCCCCCAGTGGAAGTTCGTGCAGTAGAGAAAGGTTCCCGCGCGGGCTGGGCAACTTTCTTGAAACAGTATTCAGACCGTCCGGTGAGAATAGACGAGGAAGTTGAATTTGCCAACTATTGTCGAAAGTTCCGCGGACGAGTGGCAGTGATGAACAAGGACCGAGAGATGCTCTCAAGGCGCGAGTTAGCGCAAGACTTTTTGAAAGGTATTCACCCTACCTTCAAGGAGACTCTCCGCGCTATTGTGTTGGCCAGGAGTCCGGTGGAACTTTCTTCGTATCAGCGAGCAAAAACTGAATATGAAGCGCTGCCTGCGAACAAAGGAAAGGCCTATAAACCGGCCTACACTCACCCTGACGACCTGTACGAATGGGCAGACTTTGAGGAAATATTGAAGTCGTTGACCAAAAGTAATGACTCTATTTTCTTCACAACTCCCTCGGATACAAAGAGGAAGGCTGTTCTATTTTCGGGTAGTTCGGAAGGAAGTGATGAGGCTGCCAAGTTGAAGGCGAGGTTAGACAAGTTGGAGTCTGACTCCAAGGCGAGAGAAGAGAAGGTTCTCCAAGCGTCGAAGGAGATGCAGGATAAAATGGAAGAAACTCTTGCGAACCATTTGGATAAGTTTGTGACCAACCAAAAACAAACGATGTCTAAGATGCAGGAGGCCTTGGATAAAGGAACTTCCAATTTTCCTTCTCGCGCGACAGAGAGACGAGAGTACGGGCCAGATAGGCCTCCTCTCAGGGATGGCAAGCCGACGGGCTGTTACTATTGTTGGGATCCGGCGCATTTTGTTGCGGAATGCAAGCACAGAAGGGATGATATGACTGGGGGATTGCTGATCCTGAAAGACGGACGAATGTTCTTCTACGATGGAAAGGCTTTGCCAAGAGAACCCAGGAATAAGAGTTACATGACCAAAGTGCGGGACTACTATAATAATCGCACTCAGAGTTATTATAACGAAGAGGCATTCGAGTATTATTATGCTAGTGACCCAAATTCGTCGTCCTCGCAGTCTTATGCGGGTGAGTCTAAAGAAGAGTCAACCTCTTCCGCGACCGCGGATAGACTGGACAAGATAGAGGAGTCTGTTTCAAAAATAGCGCAGTTTATGGCGGCTACACAGAAGGATTTTCAGTGATTCCGATGAGGGAGACTCGCTCGCGGAAAGCTCCTGAGGATCCGAAAGCCAAAGACCGCGTTACAGAAAAACAGAAAAACCCACAAAAAGAAACAGTAGCCGAGAAAGATAATGGGAAGGAGCCCATTAAGCCAGCCAGAGAGAATAGAATGGAAGTGTTGTTACCAAGGCGTGTTCCTCAACCTGCGAGGAAAGTTACCGTTGAAGAAGTCAGTGATTCCGAGGACGAGTCGGTTGGAGTCAGAAATAAAAATCAGAAGGAAGAACTTCCGTTCAAGGATGTGAAACCTCTGTCTGACCCTCCCGTACGACCCGCGTTCCCGCGAAAGCCAGCAGAGGAGCAACATGGCCAAGGGTCATCAGGTTCACGAAGAACAAGAGTGCCTAAAGATACTCAGCGGCGAGACAAAGCTACCGCGGAGATCGCAGACGCTATTCGGGAAACTGTGATACCAGTCAAAATAGGCACATTGCTGGATAGTAACGAGATGCTCCGGAAAACTCTTGAGATTGGGGGTCCGCGGAAGAACAAAGCCAAATTTATGAAGACTTCTTCTGGTGATATTGTTCCGACCAAGGTGCACAACTTCGTCGTCCAAAGGGTGCCTGAGGATGAAGACTCAGACTCTGAGAGCCCCGCGGATGATGAAAGTGAGGCAGAGGAGAATGTTCGTGTTGAGACAACGACTTGTGAAGTTGTAGATGAGGATGGAAAGACTGTGTCGGTGTTGATGTTTGACACGTTCCCTGAATTGGTTACCTCCAATGATCATGATTTACCGGAGGGAAGCGTTATTTGTGGGGACCCTGTCCTTCAATACTATGAGTCTCTACCAGAGGGAGAAAAAGCGAAGGCTGTGAAAGTTCCAGCCGCGGGGTCCTCTGCAAAGCTCAGATGCATTCATCCGTCGGTGAATGGCAAGTATGTGGAAGCCATTACGGATAGTGGATCACAGATTGTGTCCATGAATGCCCAGTTGGCCAAGGAAATTGGTTTAACTTGGAATCCAAATATAGTCTGTGAGATGGTCGCTGCGAATAGCCAGATACAGTCCACTTTGGGCTTGGCTATGAATGTGCCATTCAATTTTGAAGGGATAGTAATGCACCTGCAAGTTCATATCATTGACGAGGTGCCCTATGAAGTCCTTTTGGGACGACCTTTCGAAATTTTGTCAGAAGCGATATTCGCGAGTAAACGGACCGGCGAAGTCGAGATTACTATTACGGATCCGCGCACAGGGAATAAAAACACCTTTGCAACCTCTCAGAGGGGGATTAAAATAGATCGAGACACTGGAAAGCCTTTCCAACCTGCTCCCGCGGAGTCCAAACCGGATTTTTGCAAGTCTTCGAGGAACTCAAAGATGGGGGAGAAGTAATGGCCGCGTTTGAGTACAATGACAACGGGGAGTTGGTGTGCACAGGATATGGCTTACCAAAAGACGGAGACGTGGTTTCGCAGGATGATCGGACGATGGCGTATTTATTGGCGTCTAGGGACGTGTTTGCAGGCGACAAGAATGCCAGTGTATTGTTGAATCAGTACGCAGGGCAGGTAGAGAAAGATAAAGGCACAGATGTCTTCTTGTTCACGGAATCTGGAAGCCCGGGAAGCCCGAGAAAATCGAACCGTGGAAAGCACGCACCTCATCCGGGTGATAGCTCGGCTAAGTCTGCGTTCGCCTACATGGAGCGAGATTCCCGCGTGAATGATGATAAAAATAGTTCCGCGGAAGCGGCGGACCGAGGACCGAAGGTGAACCGTAGAAAGCGAAAATACAAGAAGAAAAAGAAGAAGAAGAAGTCTAAGAAGACTTCGACGTCAGGGGGAGCAAAGACGGTCCCTGCTGATAAGGGGAAGCTGAATTTTGAAGTGCCGGTGCCGGAAGTACCAAGAGAGCAATTTATTTTTGGAAATTTGGGCATCTCGATGGGAAAACAGCGAGTATTTGCTACCAAGAAGTACAAACCGGTAGCGGAAAAGATTAAGCCTATCCTTGGAAGAGTGGATGAGAAGTTCAGGATAGTGCGGGATATCAAGGGAGACCCTCTGAAGGATATGCCGAAAATAGAAACGGATATTCCTGAGATTCACCCAGTAGGAAGATATACCGCGGAGCGAATGGAGGCATTTGAAAAGACTCACAACACTGGGTTCTTATTGCCTGAAGAGATGAAGTTGCTTCATCATTTTATGATGCTGCATAACGAGCATTTCGCCTGGGAAGAGGATGAGCGAGGGCAGTTCAAACATGAATATTTTCCGCCCGTTGATATGCCTGTGGTACCACATACGCCATGGGTATGCTCGCAAATTCCAATTCCACCTGGACATTTTGAAGAGTTCTGCCGCATCATTAAAGCTAAATTGGATGCTGGGGTGTACGAACCGTCCAACTCGTCCTACAGGTCACCTATTTTTGCGGTGATAAAGAAAGATGGAAAGTCATTGAGAATTGTACACGCGTTAGAGAGGTTGAATGAGGTTACAATTCAACACTCTGGGGTACCTCCGGCCACGGAGAAGCTAGCAGAACATTTTGCTGGTCGAGCGTGCGGAGCTTCGCTGGATATGTTTGTCGGATATGATAACAGGGACTTAGCGGAATCTTCAAGGGATTATACAACCTTCCAGACGCCGTTTGGGGCACTGAGGTTAGTAAAATTACCGATGGGATGGACCAATTCTGTTCCCGTGTTTCATGAGGACGTTTGTACCATCTTGAGAGATGAGATGCCGCATGTGACGATCCCTTACATAGACGATGTACCTGTCCGCGGGGGACCTACGAGGTACGAGACGAAAGATGGCGACTGGGAGAGGATTGCTGCGAATCCTGGAATCAGAAGATTTATCTGGGAACACCTCGAGAATTTAAATCGAGTTGTGACTAGAATGGCTTATGCTGGAGGAACTTTTTCTGGGAAGAAGTTGGTCCTCTGTGCGGATGAGTTTGAGGTCGTAGGGCATATTTGCTCTTACCGCGGAAGAATTCCCGATCCTAAAAGGGTGGACGTTATTAATAACTGGGGTCCTTGTGACTCTTTCACGCAAGTGAAGGCGTACTTGGGCACCGTTGGTGTTCTGAGGAGCTTTATTGAGGGGTACGGCGACATAGTTGCACCTATCAATGAGTTAACGAAGAAAGACGTGCCTTTTGTATGGACCGCGGACTGTGACGAGGCGCAGGCCAAAATTAGAGAAAGGTTGAAAAACTGCCCAGCTCTAAAACCCCTGCGGTACGACTGGGATTCGGACATAGTAATTCAAGTGGATACTTCATGGAGAGCGGTAGGAATTATAATCTACCAGCTGGATCCGGATGATCCTAAAAAGAAATACTTTGCACGATTTGCGAGTATAACGTTAGGGAAGACCGAGGCGAACTATTCGCAACCTAAACGAGAGTTATACGGGTTGATGAGAGCTCTAGAGGCCATGTATTATTGGATTTTCGGAGCAAGGAAGCTTGTGGTTGAAACCGACGCGTTATACATTAAGGGCATGTTGAAAAATCCTGGAATGGGGCCGAACGCCACCATTAACCGCTGGATTGAAAAGATCTTGATGTTCCATTTTAAGCTGAAGCATGTTCCTGGTGAAAAGTTTGCACCCGACGGGTTATCAAGGAGAGATCCTTTCCCTGGGGATGAACAATTCAAAAATTCGGAAGAGGGTTATGACCAGAATGAACCTCCCGAGGACCATGAGGATGTTTCCGCGGAAGGCCCACAGCCGTTGGAATTTGAAGATTTTAAGCACCAGATAGACACAAGAGGTGGATATTTCCAGTCGGAAAATGAAGTGGAAGCAGTTTGCTTGGAAGACTTCCAATGTGATTGCGAGAGTGCCAGGATGACTGAAGCGAATCTGGCGAGAGCACGCAGAGAGGCGTACTCGAAAGAAAATAGGCAGATCCCTGAGTATATTTTAATGACGGAGCCTCTGATTCCAAATTTAGAATTGAAATGGGATGAGTCGAAGCGAGAGCCTTACGATGAGGAGCATCGTTCGGATTGGATGAAAAAGCGTGATGCTAAATTACCATTGGTAAAGGAATGGTTAGCGGATCCTATGAAAAGGCCCGCGGGAATGAATGACGATGCAGAGTATAGAAGTTTTATGCGCTTCGCCTCACATTTCTTTTTGAAAGGGGGGAGGATGTATAGAAAATCTTTTGGCACTGCGAATCAGTTAGTTGTTGACAACGAACACCGCATGTACATGATGAAGGCTGCTCACGACAGTCTGGGTCACCGCGGAAGTTATGCAACTAGAGAATTGATTACGCTGCGATTCTGGTGGCCAGGAATAGAAGCAGATGTATTCTGGTATATTGCGTCTTGCGACGCCTGCCAAAATAGACAACATACACTGTTAAAAGTCCCACCGGTTTTGACGCATACTCCAAGTCTATTTCAGGTCATCCATACCGATGTGATGGTAATGGGGCAAGTGTCCAATAAATGTGGACTGGTCGTTGATGCGAGGGACTCGTTGAGTTCTTGGTTAGAAGCGAGACCGCTTGTGAGAGACACGGCTCACGCGATTGGAATGTTCCTATTTGAAGAAATTATTTGCCGTTGGGGTTGCCCAAAGCAAATTGTAACGGATAATGCGGGGCAGTTCAAGAAAGCTGTGGAATGGTTGAAACAGAAATACGGAATACCAAATATTCAGATTTCACCATACAACTCTCAAGCGAATGGGAAGATTGAAAGTGGACACTTCCAAATGCGTCAGGCATTGTTCAAGGCGACTGGAAATAACCCAGCCAAATGGTTCTGGTTCTTCCATGTTATGCTTTGGTCAGATAGAGTTACGGTTAGAAAAGGATTAGGTTGTTCACCTTATTTTGCGGTCACTGGAGCGCATCCGATTCTACCGTTGGATATTGAGGAAGCTACTTGGTTGGTTGAAATACCAGGTCGAGTGTTGACGACCGCGGAACTGATAGGGCTAAGAGCCAGAGCTTTAGCAAAGCACGTAGCCCATGTTGAACACATGAGGAAGCGTGTAGATCATGCTAAAATGGTTCAAGTCCGTAAACTCGAACGGTACAATGAACATACGATTAAAAACTATGATTTCAAACCGGGAGATCTGGTTCTCGTGCGCCACACAGAAGTAGAGAAATCTCTGAACTCCAAGATGGATCAGAAGGGGAGATACCTTGGCCCAATGGTTGTTATAAGACGTACCAAGGGAGGAGCGTATATCCTAGCTGAAATGAACGGCGCGCTATTCCATGATAGGATAGCCGCGGGGCGTGTGGTTCCATACTTAGCACGTCGCCGAATTCAAATTCCGCTCAAAATCCAAAAGTTCATTGATGTATCTACGGAGACACTCGAAAAGCTAGTGGACGATATTCCCGCGGAAGGGGAAAAGACAAAGGAGCGCAGCTCAAAGAAGATAAAGGATCTGTAAGGGCAACCCCGAGGCCCGAGATAACTCAAGAGTCCTGACGAGGGAGAATCCAAAGATAAATAGAAGTACGCTACAATAGTACAGGCACTAACCTGACGAGGGAGAATCCAAAGAGAAGACAGGAATGGATTCTCCCACGTCAGGAGTCTAGCTATATAGTCCCTACAACTATCACATGCCTCGGGAACGGTTGGCCCGACAGTAATCACGAGCTTGATCGCAGGCGCGGTCCCAGTCGGAGGTCCGGGGCGGAGGAGCGGAGGCCGGGGGTCCGGAAGCCGGGAGAACGGAGCCGGGGGCCGGAGAAACGGAGTCCGGGGCCGGAGCCAGAGGGAGTGAAGCGGGGGTTCCCCTGACATCACCCCCCCCTTGGATTGCGGCGCCTCGACGCAAAGAGCGGATTTGAGCCGGCGTAGCCAGAGGGTCTCGGAAGGGCAGAGAGTCGAAGGCGGTAGCAGCAATGGCGCGCGGAGCATTGGGGTTTTTCCGGTAGAATTCCACGACGGCCTCGGGAGCGAACAGGTCGGAGTGCTTGACCCATTTGTTGTGCGAAGGGTCGTAGCCTTTCCAGCTGACGAAGTACCACAGATTCCGGTAACGCATTTTCGCTTCCAAGATTTCGTCGATTTCCCATTGCTGGTCGTCCGGAGTATCGAGGACCGGAGGAGGCTCCTCGTGGCGCGGCCGGGTCGGAAACGGGTCATCCTCGACTAGCTTCAGCTTCACCACGGGGAAGACCGGGTGGAGCCGGGAGTACCGGGGCGGGAGGTCCAGCTTGAACGCTCCGTTCCCCACCACCTTGGTGACGGAGAAGGGGCCTAGGCGGCGATGGGAGAACTTGGGAGAGGGGCGCGTCGTCTGGATGTCCGAAGCGTCAAGCCAGACGCGGTCTCCGACCTTGATGTCCGGGGCCGGAGTCCGGCGTCGGTCGTAGTACTGCTTGTACTCCGACTTAGCCTTGACCAGCGCCGCCTTCGCCTCGGAAACTCCAGAGGAAATCCGGTCATGGAACTCGTTAACAGTCTCGAGCCGGGAGCGGGGACCTCCGGGCTCGAAACCCATCCGCGGGAGGCGTCCGGTGTCCGTCATGAACGGCACCTGCTGCGTGGAGGAGTGAACGTGGTTGTTGTACGCGAACTCCGCTGCGGGCAACAGCTCGTCCCACACCAGTGGTTGTTACTATAATGCAATGTACCCAGCCGTGGCAGGGGGGAACATTCCATTAAAGGTACATCCCACCCGCCCAATAAACGTGTACTTTAATGCAATGTACCTTTTGACAGCGGGAATCACTTCGGCCTGCCAAAAAGGTGCTTCCCGCTGTCCGAAGGTATTCTCACGGTCCCAGGGGACTCAGATATATTCATATTAATTCGCAGAATTGAGCAATATATTCAGAAAACTAGATTTAATACACATAATCTAACCAAATGACGAAAATGTACGGCGAACGGTAACAAGCGCTGATGATTCCCGAGAACGTCTAAGCGCCGAGGCGCCTAAACGAACGCCGGGGCATAAATAAGCGCCGGGACGTAAACGAGCGCTGCGGCGCTCGACGCTGCCAATCTACGGGACCACAAGCGGCAGGATACCACGCTCAAGAGTGCATGCGGCCGGCGGGGTATGCGGGAACGAAGGTTTGCGCTTGGGATCAATAGGTGATGCGTGAGATAGCGTGCATCGGGGCGGACGCAGCGATCGTAAATAGATAGGACTCGTGCATTGGGGCGCGGGTGCCGGTCGATTGATCCAGCGCGGAAGCACGAGTCAGGCGCGACGTGCTGTGCATCGGACGAGTCGCCGAAGCGCGAATACTGATGTTGGGCAGTGAGGACGGGGGGATTGCGACGGCGATGACGGTTGAATGGATGGATAGCAAGCATGCATGCACGGGGCGCTGGCGAGGGTTGACGGGCCGAGATTGGTGATGCAATGGCGGAAGTCGGTGACATTCAAAGGGCGGGAGGGCCCTGTGTTGGCGGTAGCCGCGATGGTGGGATGTGGAGGCCGTGAAAAAGATTTCATGAAACAAAGAAGAGATGGGAGAAAGAAAAAATGAACCATTATAGAAGGAAAATAAAGAAGGTGTGGATTCAGGAAGAAATAAGACGAAGAATGGATAGCAAGGCGAAAAGCAAAAGGTATAGACAGCATACCGTATTCATGATTCCGATCCCTTCATAGCCCTGCCTCCACCCATAGCCAGCGCGATTTGACATTCCCCCGCAACCGCTTTCCTCTTCGTCCCTTCGAGAACTGCACTCGCAAACACCTCTTTGCCCCAACCTTGTAGGGCACACCTTCAGTGCAGTGACAGCAGAACGAGCGCCGTTGTTGCTCCCTGGGGGAGCCATAATGTCATTGTCGATGGGTTGGGTGTTTGCCGCGAATGGGATAGCCGAGATGGGGCGGGGGAGGAGGGAAGAAGACGGAAGGTAGAGGTGAAGTTGGTGCGTTGGCACCGTGACGCGTGAGTCACGGCATCGGCATCGATTCCGAGTGGCTCGGATTCAACGGTGCGATCACCGGTATTCAACGCCGCCGTCCAAAAACGGCAATTTCTAAATCACCAAACAGCGAAATTTCGTTTCTTGAGTTCCTTAACAGTATTACACTACCAAAACGTATACTGTGCAGATATACTAGCTCCTCTGACTCGATTTGGACAAAAAATGAAGACAAGCGGAATTTATTCAATGAGATTACCTCAATGCCGAGTACAGGAAGAAAATCCGTCCTATGCCCCTGCGAGAAGGTTGTAGCACTTTATTCTTTAATCTGCAAGCATTACACAGTGTCTGCCATGCTAATACAATCAAACTGCGAGCATTCTATTAAGTATTACATGCATTATGAGATCATTTGGCTCGAGATCCCAAAGCTAATTGCGAGCGCAATTCTAGAGATTAAACAAATCAAACGCTAAAAAGCAGTACCGCATATAAGTAGCTTACTCATACTCAAGAATGAAGGTCATCCTTTAACTTTGAAAATTCGACCGTTTTTCACCTTTCGCCCGTTTGAGACCCATAGGGAGGCCAGAATGCTGAGTTTTCATTAAAAACTGAATCACATATCTTGGTTAAGCAATAAATGTGCAAAAACCTGCGAATTTCTGCCATGGAAATGTTCAAAGAAGCAAATGTTCACCTGAAGAGCTAGATTGCAGTGAAGTTTATGCCTCCAAAGTTCGTTTGAACGGCCCACTTACCAATATTGAAGTATTGAGAAGGTATTGAGCTCCGATTTTGAAATATGTTGTTAAACACATTGAATAGAGTCTATATAAATACTTACAGGGTCTCTGGTGCCTTAGCCGCGTTGAACGAATGAAAGAAAATATTAGACGCCGAAGTTCGATTCCTAAGCGCCCAATCCGGACCGTTGTCCCAGCCAATGGGATGACGCTCCGATAAGGCCGACATGTCGGCCGAGCACGTTTGGCGGGACGACACAGCGCCTTTTCTCCTCATTTCCTCGATCTTGACCCTCAGATCATTGCATAACTGAATCCCACCACTTTGAATTACTTCTGAAACATAAATACAAAGTAGGACAACCATAGTATTAGGATAGGATAGCATAAGAGTGGTCGGAGGACCTGCAAAAGCAGATAGAGGGGGAGCTACGAAGAAAATCACCCTCCCGTTCCTTAGCCGCTCAATCTGAACCCAGAGAACATCGTACTATTGAGCCCGGATGAGGTGGCGATGAATGGGAAGGTGGCGGCGGCGGTGGAGAAGGTGGTGGTTGCGGCGGAGATAACGGAGGAAGCGGCGGCGACGGCGAACGAGAGGGCGGCGACAATTCTGATAGAGATGGAGAGTGTAGCGGTTGGGGGAGGGGAGGGGAAGTGGAAAGGAGGGAAGGATTGTTTTCTAAACATGAAGGAGGGCATGGGGCGAGAGTGATTGGGGGGGGAGAAGGAATTGAGCAGGGGGAATGGGTAGTCGGCGATCGTGAGGGTTGGGTTGGTGATCCGCCACGATAGTGTTGTCGACAGGGGAAAAGGAACGAAAGGAGAGTGGAAGATTATCAACTCACCCTGACATCGCGCCCGGAATTCCCTCTCCCTGCCCCCCCCCCCTGTCCTCTCCCACACAGGGCCCGCATAGCTCTAACATCACGTCGTGCCATACCCATTCCCGTCGTATCGAAGCACCGCCGGTCTACGCTGTTGACCGCAGCCCATGAGGTTCTTCCCCAACCCATCAAACCAGTGCTCTACCGCAAGTCGATCGTTTTGATAGCGGCACACAAGAGTGTGATTTGAGAGTGGAGACGGAAGTGAGGAAGGTGAGCGGGTAGGGGGAAGCGAGCTAAGGAAGAAAGGAAGACATGTTGGGTGAGGGATGGAGAGGACAGAGAGGAGAACGGCGGGGTGGCGATAGGGCAGAAACAAACGGAAAGTAGACGCGTATACCGCTGATCGTGGTCACTGTAGGCATCGGCAGCGTAGGCGGCGGCGCTTGGGTCAGCGCCTAATTTTGCGTGCGACGAGCATGGGTGACAGGGCGGCACGAATCGGCTAGCAGCGTAACGAGTGGCGCAAATGGGCGGTTTTTGTGCACAGAGAAAGATGGTGAAGAGCGTCATTGGGCCACAGTGAGGTGCCGAGGAGCCATCAGGGGATAGGTGGCGCCAAGCGCCGCCAGCGTAGGCAGCGCCAGCATGGGCGGCAAGCGGTCGGGAGCGGGTCTGCGCTGGCAAGAGGAGTCACAGATGTGACAGGTGACGCGATTCGTCGGCACATTCGTCGGGTCGGTTTGAATGTCCGAAAACGCCGAAAACTCCGAAAAGGCGGCGGAATATTCAGAATAAATGAGTATTATTTTTCACTGCAATGGAAACAGTGCCTAAATACAGTATTATATATGTCCCATCAACCCAATATCAATCCCTGATGTGATCACAACCCAAATGGGGTGCATCAGGTACATTACAATAAAGGTACATCTTGGCTGGCCTGCTGGGATGTACCTTTAATGGAATGTTCCCCCCTATAATGGCTGGGTATATTGCATTAAAGGTACATCTACACCTGGGCAAGGAGCTCCCCGAGGAGGTCACCCCCAAGTTGTGCGACAACCTCGTCGAGGATGTCGATGCTGCGCACATCGGCTGGGGTGGGGCAGTCCCGGACGAGGTGCGGACCTCCGCAGCGGAAGCACGCGCGGCGAAGGGGGCCCTGGGCTCGGGCACGGTCAACGTCCATAGGGACGGCCGGAGGAAGGGGAGCCGGAGCCGGGCCGGCGCGCGCAGCCGGGGGAGCGCGCGGAGCCGGAGCTGGAGGGACCCGCACGGCGTTGAAACGGTGCGTGAAGGTGTAGGCGTGAAATATACCGAAATATAAAATCACTAAATCTAATCCAATACGACGTGTGTGTGTGTGTGTGTGTTCGGGGTGGCGGGAGCACGTATCGTCCCTCAGAATACTTGTGCAAGCTTCAATCAATCAAGGTCACTACGTTTGAGCGGGACGAACTACTAGATTGTCTAGCGAGAACGTAGCGGGCAAAAACGATTCGCAGCGGGAGAAGCGAAGAGTCACTCTTTCTGAGACTTCGAAATGAGAAATTCTGAGTCTAGCGGGGAGGGTCTCCGTGCCAATAGAAAAGCGTCGCCCGGTAGTGGATCGTCAACCGGGAAGAAGCTTTCTGGATGACAACCGGCGGGCAGAAGGCGCGGCTCAGCGGGACGGGGTTCTTATTCAACTGGCGCGGCTCTGGCGAGGAGCGGGGCTCTTACGTCGATGGCGCGGACACTAACAGTGGCCGGGGCACTTACACCACTACGCGGCGGCGAGCTCGAACGGGGGTCTTTGAATACCGCGGAACGGCAGGGCACACGGGGCGTCGACGGCGCGGAATCAAGCACGAACGGGGGTCTTGGTTATACCGCGGAACTGCAAGAGACGGGGCTTCGTATTTCAGGAGGGCGCGGGCTCAAAGGCTGGCGGGGCTCTCAAAGTTCTGGCGGCTCGGTATGCCACAAGTCTTTCCGTATCACTCGAGTCTCTCTCAGATATCAAGTCTAGTCTCTTTCAAAGTTCCAATTCAAATTCTAGAGTCCGCTACAAACTGCCCTTGTCTACGGGTAGGTAATTGACTGAGTAACCAAAAGTACAGCGGGAGATTAAATACATGCAGCGGGAGCAGAAACAACCAAATAAAATCATGATGAGAGAGTGTCCAAGTTTGATGCCGCGCCCGCTGGGAACCAATGGTATATTCAGGATTGCGAGTCGTGAGTGAAAAGACTGCCTCCCGGAGAAAGTCCATGCGGGCGGGTGGGTATTGCGCCTTATTGCGGTGCAATGGCGTGCTGGTTGCCATGTCCCCGGGAGGGGACACGAAATTCCTTCTTCATAATGTGGTCTTGCCGCTGGTCGAGTTGAAGTCGAAAAGGCTTCCCGCTGAGTAATCAGTCAACGGCTCAACAGCGGTCAAGTTCGTCTGGTCTTCCATCTTCAGAACAGTCTAAGTCCCAGGGAAAATAGGGAGAGCCGAGTCGCGTTAGCGGCTCGCCACTCGCCGTTCGGGTTGCCCGCAATCAGCGGGAAATGCCCCCGGCAACTCGCCATGTCCGTCTTATCATTCTGACAGAGCCGTTGGCTGGATAGCCGCTGGCTCCGCGGTGCTCCCGCTGGCAGTCGGTTAAGTCCCGGCTGTCCGTGATCAGCCGGCATGCTCGGTTAGGGCCTGCCGGTGATCCCGTTCGTCGATAGAGTAGTGGCCGTCCTGAGTTCGAAGTTGAACTCAGTATGGTCCCCCGCTAGATCTTCTTCATGTGGGTCGGCGGGTGAGCGCCTAACCTCAGGGAGGTCGGTAGTTCCTCTTGGTCGCCTCCAGCACCTTGAGATAGTAGTTTCCCACTAAGTCTCTCGGCCTGGCAGTAGAAATAGTCAGCGGCAGAGTCTCGCACCCATGTTTAGGGAAACGTCGCTAAGCCGCTGCTACCTGTTAGTGGCCTGCCAGCTTATCGGCTATCCACAGCAATAAGATACTGTCCGCGAGGTCGGGCATACCTTCTGTTATCCTAGCCTCACTTCTCCCGCTGATAGATCTCGAAAATCGATAAATTTCGGGCATTTCATGCCTAGCCGCTGAGCGGCCCTATCATCTCCCCCTTTCTAGATTTCAACTCTCCCGAGTTGACGACTTGGGATCGCCCGCTAGAGATCTGATCCATCTTCCCGGGGAAGGGGACTTCAAGACGAACTTCTGTCTTGGAATAATTTTAGATAACGAGCGGGCCGCCAGTGAGGCCCGGTTCCCGCTCGTCCCCTTTGGTATTTCACGAGAGAAAACCTTAACGAAGGACTCGTGGCGACCTAATTTTAGATTTCCACTCTACTTCCGTTGACAGCTTCTCGCCTTAACTTCTCGCCGCGGCCGGCGATGCCGTCATTTTCATTATGAGGCGTCACCATTGCCTATTTCGGAAGTACATCAATTTGAGAAGCACTAGGGTCGAACTCTAACCCTGCGCTCTCTAAGGCCGTTGTATGTGGTCGCAATCTGGAATGTTTTGGATCAAAGAAGCCGCAGCGACCCCCCGCTTCTCCATTCAAATGTTTCTCATGAAAATTTTCCAGAGAATCCCATCAAACATTCAAACTCCGACCTCGAGAGGTATAAAGAGTCGAGAGGTTTTCTAGGTGGATTCCCCACCGATTCCCTGATTGGGCACCCCCTCGTCTCCTTCCCTCTGGCCCTTTGCCTTCTATCTTTCTACCCGGCCGCCGATCTTAAGTGCCTTGCACGGGGGATCCTCTTTCTTAGTCCTCCCCGCTGGTCCATTTCGTGACGTCCCATCCGCGAAATGACTGACGACAAACGCACCCCCCGGCCACGCCCATCGACCTCGGCCGCTCGTTCTGCATCTCACGCTTCCCGCGCCTCTAGGGCCCCTTCCCGCGCAGCACATTCACCTCCTCCAGTCACACCCGTTCCTAAGAAGGCTCCGGCTGCTGCACCGTCGGCGGCTTCGTCTTCGCGGGAGGCTGCCCGCGCATCCGCCCAGGAGATCCTCACCAGCCGCATCGACTGGTTCTCGGCTTGGCGGGACGATCCCCAGAAGTTTGAAAAGGCCAAGCAGCTGATCACTCCCGGCGCTCTGGATAAAGTCCCCACCGGCGACGTCACCCAGCTCATTCGCGACATCCAGCAGGAGTTGGTGAGTCCCGGTTTCCTCTTCCTGTACCCTGGCCGCTGAGCTTAACTGTCTGTGCTCAGGGCGTTCACCGGGCAAGCCTCAACTTCTCCAAGGGCAGCGAAGACCAGGTCCCCCCGATGGCTGTCGCCCTCAGCTACTACCTCGGCCGCCAACTCAAACGAATCGACCCCGAGCGGCACCTTCCTGATTTGTGGGGCCTGGCTCTCGGCAAGAATGCCATGCGGGAGCTCAAGGTCTGCCCCTATTCCTTATCACTTCTCTCCTACCACCTCTTCTTATTTATCTCACCCTTTTTCAGCTTTCTAAGCCCCTCGAGCCTACGAAAGGTATCGCCGGTTTCCAACTTCCGGGACGCCAGCGGCCGCCTAAGCCTGAGGACTTCAAGACGCCAAAGGCAACCCCGGTGAGTGGAATCTCACCGCTAGCGCGCTCGAGCTCATACCCGCCAGGATACTGCGGTGGCAGCTAGGCAGTTGTCGAAGGGCGACGACGACAAGCCCAAAGCTCGCGAGAAACCCGCCGCCGGCTCGTCCAAGTCGGGCAAGAGCGGTGGTAAGCCTGCTGCCGACTCCGAGCAGCCGGGCAAACCTGCCCCGCCGTTGAAGGTGAATTTCTTTCTCTATCTTTCTTTCAATTGATCTTCAATTTTCCTCCAGGAGGGAGACGCTCCCCGGGAGAAGAAGGCGCTCCCGAAATTCAAGAAGAATGTAAGTCCACCGCTTTCGATCCTGGAAAGCCAGCGGCTGACCTCCCCTTTCCCTTTCAGACCGAACAGCCCACCACCGACCAACCCGCCGCTGAGAGCTCCAACCGGGTCACCGTTGTAAAGCGCAAAATCAAGGTGCCCGCTGACTCTCCCCTGGCCGCCGCTAGCGGGTCAAAACGCAAGGCCTCCGCCACCGCCGAAACCTCGCCGGCGAAGAAAGTCAAGGAGGACAAGGGCAAGGGCAGAGCGCCCACCCGTCAGGAGGTAGTAGTTACTCGTTGTTGCCCTAAATGTAAGGCGGACATAGAGTTGACTATAAATTTTTCCTAGACTCCCCCGATCGAGTACATCTCTGAATCCGAGGTGAAGGCTTCCAAGAAGCCTATTGTTCGTAAGTGCATTTCAAATTTCAAGTACAGACGGCCGCTGAATTCTTCATTCATAGTCATCACCAAGCCCCCGCCGGCGGGAAAGGCCTCTACTTCAAAGCCAACCCCCCGCCACCCTCAAGAGGATGTGACGATCGACGAGGTGCCGTCGATGACCAACGTCGTGGCCGACATGGCCTACCGTACGATCATCCGCAACCTCGGTATCAACCCGGTGAGTCTTGGTTCAAATTCTTCCAACTTTTTATCTCGCCCGGTATGAACCGGACCAAATTCTAGAACCCGCCGACCACTAAGAAGGCTAAAGGAGAGGGCTTTGTTATTCCTAACAAAGAGCTCCTCAAGAAATTCCTTTCCGCCTACCCGAACGCCGCCATGCGCAAGGAGCTCCCGATCGACCCAGAGCGGGGATTGTTCGCCCTCAGCTCTGACGCCTTCGTGGCTACTCTCGAGCTTTTCCTTGCTCAGGTAAGTGCCTCAGCGACCGGTTGGTTTTTATCTAATTCTCTTTCCTTCCTTAGTACGGTCCCCGGTGCATACGCTGCATCCACAACGGGTCGGAGTGCGACGTCTCCGCCTTTCCCGCTGAGTGCTCAGCCTGCGCCAGCTCGAAGTCCAAGAAAGACTGCACCTTCTTGGCTACCGGCGAGGAACTGAGCCTCATGGGCACCGAGCTCAAGGAATGGGTCTTCATGACCCGCCCGGGTAAGAATTTAATATTTTCTATCTTTCTCCCGCTGACCGTTACTTTGCAGAGTGGTACGACCTCAATGAGGACGTGAATCAGGCCAGCGCAACCGTTTTCTCGATTCAAAACTCGCTGGAAAACGCCTACGCCCACCTCCGCAGCAAAATGTTCAAGTTGCTGCACGCGATTCTCACCACCCGCCGGCAGGTCAAACGCGAAGATTTCGTCGCCCGCTTCGACGGCAAGACGGTCGAGGAGCAGGAGGGTCATATGGAGCTCATGCTTCGTATCGCAATGACTCAGGGAATGCACGCCGGTACGGACATCAACGAAATCCGCGCCTGGCAATTCTTCCCGATGGCGCTTCTTGACGAGGCGGACGTCCCGATTTTTGGCACAGCCTATAACTTTTATAAGGCTTACGATGCCAACGATCGGTCCGCGCCTCTTGGTTTCTTCTTGATTCCGTCGGATGAGAAAGACAAGCGGGCGCCCCAGTTCATACAGGTCGAGGCAAGCCCTCCCCCTTCCTAAATCCTATCTGTCTTCTTACCCTTTTTACAGCCGCACGACTGCTACGAGGTCATCTTCAAGGAGAACGACGAGGGCGAGAAGATCCCTGTTTCAACGACTGGCCCCGACGGCTCGCTCGTCAGGGCTCGCGCTCATAAAGACGGTGACGGCCCGCTTGAACTCGACCCGGTGGACTTCGACGGACACCCGCTGCCCTACAGCGCGAAGCATCAGAACGTGCCGGGTTTCTTCCGTCAGTTGTACGCCCGGGGGACTTTCATGGAGGTGCCCGACGAGGAAGTCAAACCTCCCCGCCGTCGTAAAGCTCCTGCCACCAAGAAATCCAAGGTCAAATCCGACCCGGTGGTTCGTGATGACGAGACCGACGCGCCCAATGACGAGTTTCTCCCGCCGCCTTCTCCTACCGAGGAAGAATCGGCAGACGATGGCCCTCCTGACGGTAAGTTCCCTCTTATTTCATCTCACTTTATCGCTCGCTAAGTCAGCCTTGCCCGTTCCAGCCGTGGATCTCGGATCCCGCCCGCCGACTCCCGAGCCACGCTCCCGCTCGAAAGGCAAGGGTCGCGCCTTCGAGCCTGAAGTCGAGGAGTTCGTGAGCGACGCGGAGGTCGTTGCGCCGGTGGCTGAGGTGGGTCACTTAGTCTTCGAGCGGGACTTCTTGGCTGAAGCCTTCGCTTTCGAGGAGGTCTCTAGCGGGGAAGAGTCTGAGGAGGAGGATAGCGAGGACGAGGTCGCCGGCAGCGTTGCCGAGCAGCTCGACGACGAGGACGCGGACGCCATGTCCGTCGAGGACGGGGACGCCGCCGAGGCTGACGCAGTCGGAGAAGTCGACGACACCGTCGAGGCCTCCGTCATCGACCTCGACGACTACGCTTGAGCCGGTGAGTCCAGCTTATATCCCTTGACTCTCTCTGACCCATCTTTCTAGAGTTCCTCGTGGGTGGGCGGGCGGCAAGTAAGCAACTTGCCCGTTCTTCCCGCTCCCCCTGACTTCAACTGACTTCTTTCTTCAGAAATATTTTCTGTATTCAATAATCGCGGGGGCCGAGCGGCCCCCAAACATCATCAAAAGCTACGGGTACGGGTCCCATAATCCCGCTGGTTGCGAACGGTCTGGCCTGGTGGAATTCCACCCGCCATGACCCCCAAATAAAATAAATTGCCCCATAGTAGTAGAGCATCGTGTACCGGCCAAAAAGAGCCGATGAAACTAAAAATAAAAGCTTTTACGATGCTCCCTTTTTATGTGTGATTCAATCTCTAAGTTCTGCCTGAGTTCCAAAGTCAGAGTCCCCGGCTAGAGCTCTTAAATATCTTGTAAGAGTCCGAAGTGAGGAATTCCAACTAAGTGCCACGCCCGTCGGCTGAGTACGACTGGGAGAGCGAGCTGAACATTGAACGTCAAGTTTTTCAACATGCCGAGCGGCAACGGTGCTTATCACCGGGATCATCAGATAGCGGGGATTGCCCGCGGCATCTCATCCAGCTGTCAGCGGCTGTCCTCGGACTCCACCGGGGGACTAGTTCCTCATTTCTCCCGCCAGCCTCGTAAAAGGGATAACGTAGAGTAGAACCGGCCCGGCGGATCGAGTTACCCGCTACCGTACTGGTATTCGATAGGGGTAGATAGCCAATCAAACCATCTTTTCTTTCAATTGCCATGCCTCAGCCCATAGGTGGAGTCTTAATCGACTACCATTCCTTCCCAGTGGTCAGTCAAGACTTTGTGCGCAAGATCTATACTGTGGTAGGCTGTCCTCAACACATTTCTGCGCCAAGTCCAACCAGCCGCTAGCCGAATCTCGTCTGCACGCCTTGTAGTGACGCCGGCGAAGATTGTGAATTTCTTCACTGGGGCTCGAAGTGCACTCGGTGCCGGGAGGCGAAGGTCCCCAAGTGTCTGTTCACCGGGGTGGACTGGTTCAAGTTTACCTATCCATCTTCGACCTTTCCGGCACTTTTCATCTATCGCAGCGGTAAGTCTAGCCGCTCTTCAAATTCTCATCTTTCTTATGCTATTTAGGCGGCACTTTATACGACCTTGCATTCCTCGAACTCTGGTACCACCTGCGCCTCGGCGGCTTAAGCCCCGATATGTTTATAGGCTCGGTGGACGGTGAGCCCGCTGACTTTTTACGTCGGCGGGAGGAATTTGCCGGCGACCTTCGTGACTGGGACATTGCTCACGACCTGTCTCACGCTGCTCACTCCAGCCGGCGGCTGTATTTCTACAACATCCTGTCTCGAGTTTTACGCGAGTGGCGCGCTCAGGATCGTTCGATCCATGCCCAATGCGATGTCGACGCAGCCATCTCTCTTCATGATGTCAGGCGACGGGACGATAATGCACCGACCGTCGTGCCCTTGACCCAAGGCACGCGCCGCCAGACCTTCGAGCGATAATCCAGGCTAGTAGCTTTTCCCCGTTAGGGTCAAATAAATCTCTTTGCCCGGTCGCAAGCCGTTATCGTGATGTCTGATTCCACCTGAGCCGTTGGTCCGGCAGCCGGTGGTACTCACCCGTCGGCTATAGATTTTACTTATAGCGGCCGGTGCCCAGTGAGTCCTTCGAGCGATGCCCGCCTTTTCTTTGGCAGCGACTTTTTACTCAGAACGCTTTAGGAGCTTCACCGGTCCCTCAGAGTACCAGCTCGTACTTCAAGCTCAGTTTGTGGGTTTTTCGATCTTTCTCGGCGCTCTCCCGCTGACGGGTGCCTTCTCTTAGCCGGAGTACGAGTGCCAGTGCTGCCTCAAGAACTACCGCCATTGCATCTGGATTCAGTGGGGTGAAGCCTGCCTCAGCTGCATGTTCATAGGTCGCGCCGCCTTGTGCTGCTACACTAAGAAGTCCGTCTGGCAGGCCGAGAACAGCCGTCGTCGCGACACTCTTCTAGCCTCTCAGCCAGGCAAGTCTGCTTTCTCTCTTTCTACCTCTCGGCGGGGCCTTAGTGGATTTTAGCTCCCTCCGCCGGGCGGATCGCTCAGTTTGACTGGTACGCCAGGGCTGCCGCTGCCCGATTCGACGAGAAGTTGTACATTGATGTGCGTACTTGCACCATCCTCGCCGCCAGGTCCATGCTCGGCACCCTTGGGTTTGGCCAGCTACGCTTCTTGTATCGGCTGTGGTTTGACGCGAAGGGGGCGGGCATGCGAAAGGAAATTGTAGATCTCCTCCGGGATAGGTTAGACGCTGTAGCTCTCCAGTCCGGCGCAAGGCTCCCGCCCGTTATGTTCATCGGGCCGTAAGCGTAGTAGGAAATATATTCCCACTGTCAAACGAACTTGCATCTTTAAAACTCTGTTTCAAGCTGCCCGATTAGGAAGGCTTCTTAGAAACCAAAGCTTCCTCGTGTTTTTCGCTCAGCGGGAGCTCAGCACCTCGTTGGATATTCCACATGTATTGCGGATCTTCCGGGAGCGTCGGGTGCAATGAGTCCCACTGTCGATCTCTATGTTTTTGGGTCTCCCGCCAGGTCTCAGAGGGGTATTTAAGCTGGCGGGAAGGTCCCATTTGCTTCAGTTGTCTACTCATGTCTTTGCTGGAAAATCCGCTCTTTCCGAATGACCCCGTCGGCCCGCTCAGGGAGTACTATGTACGTTCCTGAACATTTTGCCTCGGGTAATTCCTCATCATTCGGCAGCCTGGCCGGGTATGCTCTGCGTGCCTCAACACCCGTTCTCATTGCGAGTTTACTGAGTGGGGAGCACCGTGTACCCGCTGTTTCTTGCTGAAGCACAACTGCTCGTACACTCAGACCGCTGAGCTGGCCGATGAAATAGCTGCCCGCCGGCACCGTTTCAAAGAGGGTCCCGATCGTAAGTGACGACTTCTTTCTTATCTGTTGCGCCACAACTGATCCCCCGCTCGCTTCTAGCGGCTACGAAGGAACAGCTTGCTGCTTGGGACGTCGTTCACGAGGGGACCCTGGCGCAGTTCCCATTCTGGCAACAATACCATGCTGTAATCGTTGGTCGAAACGTCGCAGAGGCAACCCAACGGCTGTCTTTTTACTTCGAGGCCCGCCAGGTTTTCCATCTTCTGCAAGAGGCCAAAACGGCTAATCTCCCGGCTGCGTATGTTGCTGTTATCCGCGAGCGGTTAGACGTTCTCGCAAATAATCTTTTCTTGGATCTTCCGGCTAGGATGCGGGCAGTGTAGATACAGGCACATGTACTTTCGGATAGTTCGTTCCGATAACACACGCTCCCGCCCCATGTGAGGCCTTGGAAACATTTATTTCTTGGTAAAGATGTGCCCGCTGCCCTCAAATGACGTGCTAGGTGACCCACCTCTCCCCCTTTCAGAAATCTCAACTGTCCTCAGTTGATCGATCAGAGGAAATTCAGGTCCCCCGGCAGCAAATTTTTGTGCCACGGAACGATCGGGCGCGTTTGAAATAATTTTCTGCGCCACCGGCGGGTGCATCTACCATAAATGGTAATCCAAGTTCGGCCGTTGTCCAAATTTCGTCCTAATTATCCTTACGGCGTTATATTACGGCCGCTCGAGTATAAGAAGCAGCGGGCGAACGGGTATACTCCCCAGCCTCGTCTACTGTCTTTACTCTGCTTCCTTCAAAAATGTCTCAAAACGATTACAACACCGTCAAAGCCGATTTCCTCAAGGCTATGGACGTTGCCGCCAACCTCGTCAAGTATTCGCCGCCTGAGTCTCGTAAAAACCAGCTCAAGGACGTCGCCGAGATTCTCGTAAGAGCCGCCGGCTACTTTGACCAGCCTTGTTTCGTTAACATTATTCTTTCGTTCGTAGGCGCGCCTTCCCCCGCTCATGCCTTTCATCTTGGAAGACAAGAGCGCGGTTCTTCGTGAGGCAATCTTCACTTCGCGTGAATATTACCACACCTTGTACGACCCGGATGGTAAACGGGACGTGTCCTTCCCCGCTGGGTACGATGCCCTGCGGCGGATCACCAAGGCCATTCACGAAGACCGTTCCAAGAAGGCGATCCCGCCTGTCTCCACCGTTTCTTCTTCCAAGGGGACCCGGGTGGGTTTCACTAGCTTTTATTGCCGTGCTCGCCATTGACTCACCATCATCCCCCGCTAGAAGAGTACTCGCGGGCGGTCCCAGGGCGAGCCCGAGTCAGAGGACGAGGACGAAGGCACCGTTCGTGCTCCATCGCCCGCTCTCACCACCGTTGGTGCTGACGAGGTTCGTTCTTTCATTCAACAGCTGGCCTGTGTTGAGCTGACGATTGACACTTCTATCATCGCCGTTGGGTGTTTGTTCACCCAGATGCTCGTTGACGATGAGCATGTCCCTGCTCCCAAGGCTCCCCCTACCGGTCCCAAGGCTAAGTCAGCCCTGGCGGGCAAGAAGGGTGTGCGCGCTGTAAGTTGCCCGTTATTTCTGCTTTTCAATTTCACTCATTCATTTTATTCTTTCAGCATAGCCCGGCCCCCGCTAAGAAGGGCAAGGGTAACAAGCGCGCCCGCATCGACAGCGTCCCGTTCCACGAGGACTCTTTCCTCACCCACGGTGAGTTTCCCGTTCACTGTCAGTGATTCCTCCCGCTGAGTGTTTTCGCAGCAACGGCTGAATTCTATGCTTCGGCACCCGCTTCAGGTGCCGTCGTCGACGAGGCCGCTAGCGTCGTTGAGATGGGTACCGAGTTCATGAGCAACCACCTTGCCTTGCGCAAGCGGATGTATTTCATCATGGTCGAGCTGGCGGTCATCCACGAGAACCTTCGTAGCTCTCTGGCCCGGCGCGAGCAGCTCCTCGACGAAGGAGAGAAGATCTCGGCTCGCCTTCGCGAGTTCCGTGGCAGAATTAAAATATGATGGCAGCAGTGGCAGAATTAATTAATAGAATGATTTATCCAAGAAGTAAGCAATGTAGTAACAGCCTGCTACAAGAAGTATGTGAAGGTATAATTTCATTCCTCCTAGTACAAGCATCAACATTAGTAGTATTAACAGGAAAAACAATTCTCTACAGGGCACTAATGGCACATCTCTCCTTTCCATTCAGAGCAATGGCAGCAACACAATGCCATGCTATCCAAATCTAGTTGGTGGCAGTAGTGGCACCCCAGCCAGCTCCCCAAAGCTACCTCTTCCTTTAACACTAGTCCAGCTCCCATTATACCCCTTCCGTTCGGTGGGGTGGCAGCAGTGGCACACTAGGCATATCTGCACCCCTGCCCCTTCAAATTTGGGTCAGTGGCAGCAGTGGCACACCAGCCACTCCCTCACACCCACCCCTTCTTTTTTTAGGAAGAATCCCAGGGCAAAACCCACCCTACACCTTCTGTCTAGCCTGGTGGCAGCGGTGGCACACCAGCCATATTCGCACCCATTTTGGGTCTGGTGGCATCAGTGGCACATTTTCCTGTGGGGTGGCAGCAGTGGCACCATTAGGGTTCCCAAAAAGGTATGATGCCATCACTGCCATCACTGACCTCTATTACACCATTCCAGGTGGCAAGCATGGCACCTGCCACCGTTGCCACCCCTTTTATACGGTGGCAAAACTCATCGCAAACTTGCGACCAAAGTGTTGCACAACTTTGGTCGCAGGTTACCTAGGGTTAGGGGTTATAACAGGTGGGCCTGAGATGGAGCGCGACGTCACCTGGTATATTAAAACTTGCGAACTGTGTCAGTTGAGGCAAAGGACTTTATTAAAGATCCCGCCCTTTGTCACCCATACCCCTTCGCTCTTCCAGGTGGTGCACGTCGACGTGATGGTCGTTGGAACCCCTTCCAACGGCTTCAACAAAATTGTTGACGCCCGCTGCTCCCTCAGCAGCTATATAGAAGCGCGGCCGATAAAGAATGAGAATGCCAGAACATTGGCCTTGTTCTTACTTGAAGATGTGATTTGTAGGTGGGGCTGCCCGGAGGAGCTAGTGACAGATAATGCACCGGCCTTCCTAGCGGCTGTGGCCTACCTTGAATCTAAGTACGGTATAAGAAATATCAGAGTTTCGCCGTATAATTCTCAAGCCAACGGGAAAATCGAAAATGGGCACTTCTCGATGAGGCAATCCTTATGGAAAGCTACTGGCGGGAATCCCAGCAAGTGGTACTGGTTCTTCCCGCAGATGTTGTGGGCTGACCGGGTCACTATTCGACGAGGAACAGGTTGTTCACCCTACTTTATGGTAACGGGCGCACATCCGATCCTCCCGCTGGATATAGAAGAGGTGACTTGGCTAGTGCATCTGCCCGGCAGGACTCTGACGACCGCTGAATTAATCGGTTATCGAGCCCAGGCCTTGGCTAAGCACGCCACTCACGTCGAACAGATGAGGGAGCGGGTCACCGACGAGAAACGAGCGAATTTACGCCGGTATGAGATAGCGCATAAACACACTATCGAAGATTACCATTTCGAGCCGGGAGACTTGGTGCTCATCAGGAATACGACCGTCGAGAAGTCGCTGAATACGAAGATGGCCGCCAGATACCTGGGACCAGTAATTATCATCCGTCGTACGAAAGGTGGAAGTTATATCGTAGCGGAGATGGACGGCTCTGTCTTTCAATCGAAGATTGCTCAGTTCAGGGTCGTCCCCTTCGAGCAGCGGCGCTCAATTAAGCTGCCCGCTGACATTCACGACTTAATCGACCTCTCGGCCGAGACGCTGGAAAAGATGGTCCAGGAGGAAGACGGTTATTCTGGAGATGACTTCCAATTCGGGAATGTGAGGTTAACCGCCAGCGGGACGGCTGACGAAGCGCCAGCTCTGCAGGAGGCCTTGCCCGAGGAAGAAGAAGAAGAAGAGGAACCTGACACGGATGAGCCGCTGCCTTTCAAACGAAAGACTCGTTCTGCCACAAAAGCCGCCGCGCGAAAATGAATTACTGCTACGATATCTACGTTACAATTTGAAACGGGATTCGAAGTCTTTAAGTAATTGGATTGTCTTCATCTCCCGCCAGTGAGCAGCGACTAAGTTGCGCACCCGGGGAGTGTGTGGCGGCCAGCAGAAGGATGAGCCGTGAGGTGTCCGAAACGATTGAGCCAGTACCGAGTATGCTGAAAAAGGGGGGACCCGCTGGGGAAGCTCCTTGGGAACGAGTCAAGGAACATGAGCATCGACGCCGGCAGAGGAGGACTCGGGGAACTCGCGAAGGCGAGCCGAGATCTTCTCTCCTTCGTCGAGGAGCTGCTCGCGCCGGGCCAGAGAGCTACGAAGGTTCTCGTGGATGACCGCCAGCTCGACCATGATGAAATACATCCGCTTGCGCAAGGCAAGGTGGTTGCTCATGAACTCGGTACCCATCTCAACGACGCTAGCGGCCTCGTCGACGACGGCACCTGAAGCGGGTGCCGAAGCATAGAATTCAGCCGTTGCTGCGAAAACACTCAGCGGGAGGAATCACTGACAGTGAACGGGAAACTCACCGTGGGTGAGGAAAGAGTCCTCGTGGAACGGGACGCTGTCGATGCGGGCGCGCTTGTTACCCTTGCCCTTCTTAGCGGGGGCCGGGCTATGCTGAAAGAATAAAATGAATGAGTGAAATTGAAAAGCAGAAATAACGGGCAACTTACAGCGCGCACACCCTTCTTGCCCGCCAGGGCTGACTTAGCCTTGGGACCGGTAGGGGGAGCCTTGGGAGCAGGGACATGCTCATCGTCAACGAGCATCTGGGTGAACAAACACCCAACGGCGATGATAGAAGTGTCAATCGTCAGCTCAACACAGGCCAGCTGTTGAATGAAAGAACGAACCTCGTCAGCACCAACGGTGGTGAGAGCGGGCGATGGAGCACGAACGGTGCCTTCGTCCTCGTCCTCTGACTCGGGCTCGCCCTGGGACCGCCCGCGAGTACTCTTCTAGCGGGGGATGATGGTGAGTCAATGGCGAGCACGGCAATAAAAGCTAGTGAAACCCACCCGGGTCCCCTTGGAAGAAGAAACGGTGGAGACAGGCGGGATCGCCTTCTTGGAACGGTCTTCGTGAATGGCCTTGGTGATCCGCCGCAGGGCATCGTACCCAGCGGGGAAGGACACGTCCCGTTTACCATCCGGGTCGTACAAGGTGTGGTAATATTCACGCGAAGTGAAGATTGCCTCACGAAGAACCGCGCTCTTGTCTTCCAAGATGAAAGGCATGAGCGGGGGAAGGCGCGCCTACGAACGAAAGAATAATGTTAACGAAACAAGGCTGGTCAAAGTAGCCGGCGGCTCTTACGAGAATCTCGGCGACGTCCTTGAGCTGGTTTTTACGAGACTCAGGCGGCGAATACTTGACGAGGTTGGCGGCAACGTCCATAGCCTTGAGGAAATCGGCTTTGACGGTGTTGTAATCGTTTTGAGACATTTTTGAAGGAAGCAGAGTAAAGACAGTAGACGAGGCTGGGGAGTATACCCGTTCGCCCGCTGCTTCTTATACTCGAGCGGCCGTAATATAACGCCGTAAGGATAATTAGGACGAAATTTGGACAACGGCCGAACTTGGATTACCATTTATGGTAGATGCACCCGCCGGTGGCGCAGAAAATTATTTCAAACGCGCCCGATCGTTCCGTGGCACAAAAATTTGCTGCCGGGGGACCTGAATTTCCTCTGATCGATCAACTGAGGACAGTTGAGATTTCTGAAAGGGGGAGAGGTGGGTCACCTAGCACGTCATTTGAGGGCAGCGGGCACATCTTTACCAAGAAATAAATGTTTCCAAGGCCTCACATGGGGCGGGAGCGTGTGTTATCGGAACGAACTATCCGAAAGTACATGTGCCTGTATCTACACTGCCCGCATCCTAGCCGGAAGATCCAAGAAAAGATTATTTGCGAGAACGTCTAACCGCTCGCGGATAACAGCAACATACGCAGCCGGGAGATTAGCCGTTTTGGCCTCTTGCAGAAGATGGAAAACCTGGCGGGCCTCGAAGTAAAAAGACAGCCGTTGGGTTGCCTCTGCGACGTTTCGACCAACGATTACAGCATGGTATTGTTGCCAGAATGGGAACTGCGCCAGGGTCCCCTCGTGAACGACGTCCCAAGCAGCAAGCTGTTCCTTCGTAGCCGCTAGAAGCGAGCGGGGGATCAGTTGTGGCGCAACAGATAAGAAAGAAGTCGTCACTTACGATCGGGACCCTCTTTGAAACGGTGCCGGCGGGCAGCTATTTCATCGGCCAGCTCAGCGGTCTGAGTGTACGAGCAGTTGTGCTTCAGCAAGAAACAGCGGGTACACGGTGCTCCCCACTCAGTAAACTCGCAATGAGAACGGGTGTTGAGGCACGCAGAGCATACCCGGCCAGGCTGCCGAATGATGAGGAATTACCCGAGGCAAAATGTTCAGGAACGTACATAGTACTCCCTGAGCGGGCCGACGGGGTCATTCGGAAAGAGCGGATTTTCCAGCAAAGACATGAGTAGACAACTGAAGCAAATGGGACCTTCCCGCCAGCTTAAATACCCCTCTGAGACCTGGCGGGAGACCCAAAAACATAGAGATCGACAGTGGGACTCATTGCACCCGACGCTCCCGGAAGATCCGCAATACATGTGGAATATCCAACGAGGTGCTGAGCTCCCGCTGAGCGAAAAACACGAGGAAGCTTTGGTTTCTAAGAAGCCTTCCTAATCGGGCAGCTTGAAACAGAGTTTTAAAGATGCAAGTTCGTTTGACAGTGGGAATATATTTCCTACTACGCTTACGGCCCGATGAACATAACGGGCGGGAGCCTTGCGCCGGACTGGAGAGCTACAGCGTCTAACCTATCCCGGAGGAGATCTACAATTTCCTTTCGCATGCCCGCCCCCTTCGCGTCAAACCACAGCCGATACAAGAAGCGTAGCTGGCCAAACCCAAGGGTGCCGAGCATGGACCTGGCGGCGAGGATGGTGCAAGTACGCACATCAATGTACAACTTCTCGTCGAATCGGGCAGCGGCAGCCCTGGCGTACCAGTCAAACTGAGCGATCCGCCCGGCGGAGGGAGCTAAAATCCACTAAGGCCCCGCCGAGAGGTAGAAAGAGAGAAAGCAGACTTGCCTGGCTGAGAGGCTAGAAGAGTGTCGCGACGACGGCTGTTCTCGGCCTGCCAGACGGACTTCTTAGTGTAGCAGCACAAGGCGGCGCGACCTATGAACATGCAGCTGAGGCAGGCTTCACCCCACTGAATCCAGATGCAATGGCGGTAGTTCTTGAGGCAGCACTGGCACTCGTACTCCGGCTAAGAGAAGGCACCCGTCAGCGGGAGAGCGCCGAGAAAGATCGAAAAACCCACAAACTGAGCTTGAAGTACGAGCTGGTACTCTGAGGGACCGGTGAAGCTCCTAAAGCGTTCTGAGTAAAAAGTCGCTGCCAAAGAAAAGGCGGGCATCGCTCGAAGGACTCACTGGGCACCGGCCGCTATAAGTAAAATCTATAGCCGACGGGTGAGTACCACCGGCTGCCGGACCAACGGCTCAGGTGGAATCAGACATCACGATAACGGCTTGCGACCGGGCAAAGAGATTTATTTGACCCTAACGGGGAAAAGCTACTAGCCTGGATTATCGCTCGAAGGTCTGGCGGCGCGTGCCTTGGGTCAAGGGCACGACGGTCGGTGCATTATCGTCCCGTCGCCTGACATCATGAAGAGAGATGGCTGCGTCGACATCGCATTGGGCATGGATCGAACGATCCTGAGCGCGCCACTCGCGTAAAACTCGAGACAGGATGTTGTAGAAATACAGCCGCCGGCTGGAGTGAGCAGCGTGAGACAGGTCGTGAGCAATGTCCCAGTCACGAAGGTCGCCGGCAAATTCCTCCCGCCGACGTAAAAAGTCAGCGGGCTCACCGTCCACCGAGCCTATAAACATATCGGGGCTTAAGCCGCCGAGGCGCAGGTGGTACCAGAGTTCGAGGAATGCAAGGTCGTATAAAGTGCCGCCTAAATAGCATAAGAAAGATGAGAATTTGAAGAGCGGCTAGACTTACCGCTGCGATAGATGAAAAGTGCCGGAAAGGTCGAAGATGGATAGGTAAACTTGAACCAGTCCACCCCGGTGAACAGACACTTGGGGACCTTCGCCTCCCGGCACCGAGTGCACTTCGAGCCCCAGTGAAGAAATTCACAATCTTCGCCGGCGTCACTACAAGGCGTGCAGACGAGATTCGGCTAGCGGCTGGTTGGACTTGGCGCAGAAATGTGTTGAGGACAGCCTACCACAGTATAGATCTTGCGCACAAAGTCTTGACTGACCACTGGGAAGGAATGGTAGTCGATTAAGACTCCACCTATGGGCTGAGGCATGGCAATTGAAAGAAAAGATGGTTTGATTGGCTATCTACCCCTATCGAATACCAGTACGGTAGCGGGTAACTCGATCCGCCGGGCCGGTTCTACTCTACGTTATCCCTTTTACGAGGCTGGCGGGAGAAATGAGGAACTAGTCCCCCGGTGGAGTCCGAGGACAGCCGCTGACAGCTGGATGAGATGCCGCGGGCAATCCCCGCTATCTGATGATCCCGGTGATAAGCACCGTTGCCGCTCGGCATGTTGAAAAACTTGACGTTCAATGTTCAGCTCGCTCTCCCAGTCGTACTCAGCCGACGGGCGTGGCACTTAGTTGGAATTCCTCACTTCGGACTCTTACAAGATATTTAAGAGCTCTAGCCGGGGACTCTGACTTTGGAACTCAGGCAGAACTTAGAGATTGAATCACACATAAAAAGGGAGCATCGTAAAAGCTTTTATTTTTAGTTTCATCGGCTCTTTTTGGCCGGTACACGATGCTCTACTACTATGGGGCAATTTATTTTATTTGGGGGTCATGGCGGGTGGAATTCCACCAGGCCAGACCGTTCGCAACCAGCGGGATTATGGGACCCGTACCCGTAGCTTTTGATGATGTTTGGGGGCCGCTCGGCCCCCGCGATTATTGAATACAGAAAATATTTCTGAAGAAAGAAGTCAGTTGAAGTCAGGGGGAGCGGGAAGAACGGGCAAGTTGCTTACTTGCCGCCCGCCCACCCACGAGGAACTCTAGAAAGATGGGTCAGAGAGAGTCAAGGGATATAAGCTGGACTCACCGGCTCAAGCGTAGTCGTCGAGGTCGATGACGGAGGCCTCGACGGTGTCGTCGACTTCTCCGACTGCGTCAGCCTCGGCGGCGTCCCCGTCCTCGACGGACATGGCGTCCGCGTCCTCGTCGTCGAGCTGCTCGGCAACGCTGCCGGCGACCTCGTCCTCGCTATCCTCCTCCTCAGACTCTTCCCCGCTAGAGACCTCCTCGAAAGCGAAGGCTTCAGCCAAGAAGTCCCGCTCGAAGACTAAGTGACCCACCTCAGCCACCGGCGCAACGACCTCCGCGTCGCTCACGAACTCCTCGACTTCAGGCTCGAAGGCGCGACCCTTGCCTTTCGAGCGGGAGCGTGGCTCGGGAGTCGGCGGGCGGGATCCGAGATCCACGGCTGGAACGGGCAAGGCTGACTTAGCGAGCGATAAAGTGAGATGAAATAAGAGGGAACTTACCGTCAGGAGGGCCATCGTCTGCCGATTCTTCCTCGGTAGGAGAAGGCGGCGGGAGAAACTCGTCATTGGGCGCGTCGGTCTCGTCATCACGAACCACCGGGTCGGATTTGACCTTGGATTTCTTGGTGGCAGGAGCTTTACGACGGCGGGGAGGTTTGACTTCCTCGTCGGGCACCTCCATGAAAGTCCCCCGGGCGTACAACTGACGGAAGAAACCCGGCACGTTCTGATGCTTCGCGCTGTAGGGCAGCGGGTGTCCGTCGAAGTCCACCGGGTCGAGTTCAAGCGGGCCGTCACCGTCTTTATGAGCGCGAGCCCTGACGAGCGAGCCGTCGGGGCCAGTCGTTGAAACAGGGATCTTCTCGCCCTCGTCGTTCTCCTTGAAGATGACCTCGTAGCAGTCGTGCGGCTGTAAAAAGGGTAAGAAGACAGATAGGATTTAGGAAGGGGGAGGGCTTGCCTCGACCTGTATGAACTGGGGCGCCCGCTTGTCTTTCTCATCCGACGGAATCAAGAAGAAACCAAGAGGCGCGGACCGATCGTTGGCATCGTAAGCCTTATAAAAGTTATAGGCTGTGCCAAAAATCGGGACGTCCGCCTCGTCAAGAAGCGCCATCGGGAAGAATTGCCAGGCGCGGATTTCGTTGATGTCCGTACCGGCGTGCATTCCCTGAGTCATTGCGATACGAAGCATGAGCTCCATATGACCCTCCTGCTCCTCGACCGTCTTGCCGTCGAAGCGGGCGACGAAATCTTCGCGTTTGACCTGCCGGCGGGTGGTGAGAATCGCGTGCAGCAACTTGAACATTTTGCTGCGGAGGTGGGCGTAGGCGTTTTCCAGCGAGTTTTGAATCGAGAAAACGGTTGCGCTGGCCTGATTCACGTCCTCATTGAGGTCGTACCACTCTGCAAAGTAACGGTCAGCGGGAGAAAGATAGAAAATATTAAATTCTTACCCGGGCGGGTCATGAAGACCCATTCCTTGAGCTCGGTGCCCATGAGGCTCAGTTCCTCGCCGGTAGCCAAGAAGGTGCAGTCTTTCTTGGACTTCGAGCTGGCGCAGGCTGAGCACTCAGCGGGAAAGGCGGAGACGTCGCACTCCGACCCGTTGTGGATGCAGCGTATGCACCGGGGACCGTACTAAGGAAGGAAAGAGAATTAGATAAAAACCAACCGGTCGCTGAGGCACTTACCTGAGCAAGGAAAAGCTCGAGAGTAGCCACGAAGGCGTCAGAGCTGAGGGCGAACAATCCCCGCTCTGGGTCGATCGGGAGCTCCTTGCGCATGGCGGCGTTCGGGTAGGCGGAAAGGAATTTCTTGAGGAGCTCTTTGTTAGGAATAACAAAGCCCTCTCCTTTAGCCTTCTTAGTGGTCGGCGGGTTCTAGAATTTGGTCCGGTTCATACCGGGCGAGATAAAAAGTTGGAAGAATTTGAACCAAGACTCACCGGGTTGATACCGAGGTTGCGGATGATCGTACGGTAGGCCATGTCGGCCACGACGTTGGTCATCGACGGCACCTCGTCGATCGTCACATCCTCTTGAGGGTGGCGGGGGGTTGGCTTTGAAGTAGAGGCCTTTCCCGCCGGCGGGGGCTTGGTGATGACTATGAATGAAGAATTCAGCGGCCGTCTGTACTTGAAATTTGAAATGCACTTACGAACAATAGGCTTCTTGGAAGCCTTCACCTCGGATTCAGAGATGTACTCGATCGGGGGAGTCTAGGAAAAATTTATAGTCAACTCTATGTCCGCCTTACATTTAGGGCAACAACGAGTAACTACTACCTCCTGACGGGTGGGCGCTCTGCCCTTGCCCTTGTCCTCCTTGACTTTCTTCGCCGGCGAGGTTTCGGCGGTGGCGGAGGCCTTGCGTTTTGACCCGCTAGCGGCGGCCAGGGGAGAGTCAGCGGGCACCTTGATTTTGCGCTTTACAACGGTGACCCGGTTGGAGCTCTCAGCGGCGGGTTGGTCGGTGGTGGGCTGTTCGGTCTGAAAGGGAAAGGGGAGGTCAGCCGCTGGCTTTCCAGGATCGAAAGCGGTGGACTTACATTCTTCTTGAATTTCGGGAGCGCCTTCTTCTCCCGGGGAGCGTCTCCCTCCTGGAGGAAAATTGAAGATCAATTGAAAGAAAGATAGAGAAAGAAATTCACCTTCAACGGCGGGGCAGGTTTGCCCGGCTGCTCGGAGTCGGCAGCAGGCTTACCACCGCTCTTGCCCGACTTGGACGAGCCGGCGGCGGGTTTCTCGCGAGCTTTGGGCTTGTCGTCGTCGCCCTTCGACAACTGCCTAGCTGCCACCGCAGTATCCTGGCGGGTATGAGCTCGAGCGCGCTAGCGGTGAGATTCCACTCACCGGGGTTGCCTTTGGCGTCTTGAAGTCCTCAGGCTTAGGCGGCCGCTGGCGTCCCGGAAGTTGGAAACCGGCGATACCTTTCGTAGGCTCGAGGGGCTTAGAAAGCTGAAAAAGGGTGAGATAAATAAGAAGAGGTGGTAGGAGAGAAGTGATAAGGAATAGGGGCAGACCTTGAGCTCCCGCATGGCATTCTTGCCGAGAGCCAGGCCCCACAAATCAGGAAGGTGCCGCTCGGGGTCGATTCGTTTGAGTTGGCGGCCGAGGTAGTAGCTGAGGGCGACAGCCATCGGGGGGACCTGGTCTTCGCTGCCCTTGGAGAAGTTGAGGCTTGCCCGGTGAACGCCCTGAGCACAGACAGTTAAGCTCAGCGGCCAGGGTACAGGAAGAGGAAACCGGGACTCACCAACTCCTGCTGGATGTCGCGAATGAGCTGGGTGACGTCGCCGGTGGGGACTTTATCCAGAGCGCCGGGAGTGATCAGCTGCTTGGCCTTTTCAAACTTCTGGGGATCGTCCCGCCAAGCCGAGAACCAGTCGATGCGGCTGGTGAGGATCTCCTGGGCGGATGCGCGGGCAGCCTCCCGCGAAGACGAAGCCGCCGACGGTGCAGCAGCCGGAGCCTTCTTAGGAACGGGTGTGACTGGAGGAGGTGAATGTGCTGCGCGGGAAGGGGCCCTAGAGGCGCGGGAAGCGTGAGATGCAGAACGAGCGGCCGAGGTCGATGGGCGTGGCCGGGGGGTGCGTTTGTCGTCAGTCATTTCGCGGATGGGACGTCACGAAATGGACCAGCGGGGAGGACTAAGAAAGAGGATCCCCCGTGCAAGGCACTTAAGATCGGCGGCCGGGTAGAAAGATAGAAGGCAAAGGGCCAGAGGGAAGGAGACGAGGGGGTGCCCAATCAGGGAATCGGTGGGGAATCCACCTAGAAAACCTCTCGACTCTTTATACCTCTCGAGGTCGGAGTTTGAATGTTTGATGGGATTCTCTGGAAAATTTTCATGAGAAACATTTGAATGGAGAAGCGGGGGGTCGCTGCGGCTTCTTTGATCCAAAACATTCCAGATTGCGACCACATACAACGGCCTTAGAGAGCGCAGGGTTAGAGTTCGACCCTAGTGCTTCTCAAATTGATGTACTTCCGAAATAGGCAATGGTGACGCCTCATAATGAAAATGACGGCATCGCCGGCCGCGGCGAGAAGTTAAGGCGAGAAGCTGTCAACGGAAGTAGAGTGGAAATCTAAAATTAGGTCGCCACGAGTCCTTCGTTAAGGTTTTCTCTCGTGAAATACCAAAGGGGACGAGCGGGAACCGGGCCTCACTGGCGGCCCGCTCGTTATCTAAAATTATTCCAAGACAGAAGTTCGTCTTGAAGTCCCCTTCCCCGGGAAGATGGATCAGATCTCTAGCGGGCGATCCCAAGTCGTCAACTCGGGAGAGTTGAAATCTAGAAAGGGGGAGATGATAGGGCCGCTCAGCGGCTAGGCATGAAATGCCCGAAATTTATCGATTTTCGAGATCTATCAGCGGGAGAAGTGAGGCTAGGATAACAGAAGGTATGCCCGACCTCGCGGACAGTATCTTATTGCTGTGGATAGCCGATAAGCTGGCAGGCCACTAACAGGTAGCAGCGGCTTAGCGACGTTTCCCTAAACATGGGTGCGAGACTCTGCCGCTGACTATTTCTACTGCCAGGCCGAGAGACTTAGTGGGAAACTACTATCTCAAGGTGCTGGAGGCGACCAAGAGGAACTACCGACCTCCCTGAGGTTAGGCGCTCACCCGCCGACCCACATGAAGAAGATCTAGCGGGGGACCATACTGAGTTCAACTTCGAACTCAGGACGGCCACTACTCTATCGACGAACGGGATCACCGGCAGGCCCTAACCGAGCATGCCGGCTGATCACGGACAGCCGGGACTTAACCGACTGCCAGCGGGAGCACCGCGGAGCCAGCGGCTATCCAGCCAACGGCTCTGTCAGAATGATAAGACGGACATGGCGAGTTGCCGGGGGCATTTCCCGCTGATTGCGGGCAACCCGAACGGCGAGTGTCGAGCCGCTAACGCGACTCGGCTCTCCCTATTTTCCCTGGGACTTAGACTGTTCTGAAGATGGAAGACCAGACGAACTTGACCGCTGTTGAGCCGTTGACTGATTACTCAGCGGGAAGCCTTTTCGACTTCAACTCGACCAGCGGCAAGACCACATTATGAAGAAGGAATTTCGTGTCCCCTCCCGGGGACATGGCAACCAGCACGCCATTGCACCGCAATAAGGCGCAATACCCACCCGCCCGCATGGACTTTCTCCGGGAGGCAGTCTTTTCACTCACGACTCGCAATCCTGAATATACCATTGGTTCCCAGCGGGCGCGGCATCAAACTTGGACACTCTCTCATCATGATTTTATTTGGTTGTTTCTGCTCCCGCTGCATGTATTTAATCTCCCGCTGTACTTTTGGTTACTCAGTCAATTACCTACCCGTAGACAAGGGCAGTTTGTAGCGGACTCTAGAATTTGAATTGGAACTTTGAAAGAGACTAGACTTGATATCTGAGAGAGACTCGAGTGATACGGAAAGACTTGTGGCATACCGAGCCGCCAGAACTTTGAGAGCCCCGCCAGCCTTTGAGCCCGCGCCCTCCTGAAATACGAAGCCCCGTCTCTTGCAGTTCCGCGGTATAACCAAGACCCCCGTTCGTGCTTGATTCCGCGCCGTCGACGCCCCGTGTGCCCTGCCGTTCCGCGGTATTCAAAGACCCCCGTTCGAGCTCGCCGCCGCGTAGTGGTGTAAGTGCCCCGGCCACTGTTAGTGTCCGCGCCATCGACGTAAGAGCCCCGCTCCTCGCCAGAGCCGCGCCAGTTGAATAAGAACCCCGTCCCGCTGAGCCGCGCCTTCTGCCCGCCGGTTGTCATCCAGAAAGCTTCTTCCCGGTTGACGATCCACTACCGGGCGACGCTTTTCTATTGGCACGGAGACCCTCCCCGCTAGACTCAGAATTTCTCATTTCGAAGTCTCAGAAAGAGTGACTCTTTGCTTCTCCCGCTGCGAATCGTTTTTGCCCGCTACGTTCTCGCTAGACAATCTAGTAGTTCGTCCCGCTCAAACGTAGTGACCTTGATTGATTGAAGCTTGCACAAGTATTCTGAGGGACGATACGTGCTCCCGCCACCCCGAACACACACACACACACACGTCGTATTGGATTAGATTTAGTGATTTTATATTTCGGTATATTTCACGCCTACACCTTCACGCACCGTTTCATCTGGAGCCCACCGCGAGGGGTGACAGATTATTTGTGTCAAGTCGAAAGAAATCACTTGTGGACGCTGCTATAAACTAGCACGAACCATCCGCCGGTTGACTCGAGAATAGAATATACACCCGCCCGTCGAGCCGTTAGCTCCAGGCCCGCGATAGAAGATTTTGCCATTTAGTTTCGGAGGAGACGTGGCTTCAGAAGGACGATCCGCTAGAGTACCACCACCAAAACCTCGATCTACCAACACTAGCCTACGCGCCGCTGCTGCTGCTCTCGATCTCGAACTTGCCGATTCTTCCCTCCCGCCTGTTGCTCTCGCCCGGGAGATCTATTCTCTGCGCGGACGATCCCAAGCACAAGCTTATCGTGCCCGCAGAACCCAGTCGTTGAGCCCCTCTGCTCCGCTGGAACAACAAACCCCGACTCAACCGCCCGGCACTAGACCTGTTACGCCCGACGGTGCAGCTACCCAGTCGTCAACGACTCTCTCGTCTATCTCTTCACCACTACTCCAAACTTCACCAACCCCTTCAAACAATCCGATGGCTGAAGACGGCAATAATACTGTCGCCCGAGGAAAGAAGCGCGCGCCGGAACCATGGGACAGGAACGCCCCGCTCTTCAAAGAAGATGAGCCGGAGGAACTCGTTCGTTTCCTGGACCATGTGGAGCGTATGATGGAATTAGATGAGACGCCGGCCGACAAGAAGAACGAGTTCGTCTGCCGCTACACCGCTCAAGCTACGGCTGAAGAGTGGCGGCAGTTCGACTCGTTCTCCAAGACGTTCGACGACTTCAAGAAAGAAATCCTGGAAAATTACCCGTCAGTCGTCGACCAGAAGAAGGGCTCTGTGCAGAAATTGCACAAGCAGCTTCGTAAGTTCGCTGAAGAGGGGATTGACCGGGATGATGAGGACGAGCTCATGCGCCTCACGCGAACCATGAACGTCGAGGCGAACAAGCTTCTCGATTCAAACTTGATTTCGCACCGGGAAGCCCTCCCGATGTTCTTCTCCAAATTGACTCGCGAGTTTAAAGAGCGAATCCTGGAGAATCTCGAGAGGAAACCTCCCGCTGAGGACGACGACGAGCCAGACGCCCGCTCATGGACGCTGGCCGAAGTCATGAGTGAGGCCAAAAAGATCGCGAAACGTTCGACCGCCAACTCGGAGTTCTTTGGCACTTCTGATCGAGGTTACTCGAGCAAGTCAAAGAGCGCCAGCGGCTCTGGACGAGCGTCGAGCGGGCGGTCGATTCTCCCGAATCCGAACGTTGCGATTAAGAAAGAAGAAGAGGACCCTAACAAGGCCCTTCTTGAGACGATTAAGGTGTCGGTCGTCACTATGATGGAGCGGCTGGATAATCAGACCTCCCAATTAAAAGAGATCGACGCCGCGACCAAGAAGAAGATGGCTGAGTTAGAGTCCTTCTATAAGTCCCTACCGGGCAGAGTCCCAGGCGCCGCTGACTCCCAGTCTTACCCGCGAATGCCTACCGTGCAATTCAAAGGGAACCTGGCGGATCAGGGGTGTATTTATTGCGACAAGTTTGGGCATTTTAGAGACAAGTGTCTCATCCGGCAAGCCCACATAGGGAGTGGAAAGATGAAGGTCGTGGGGTTCAGAGACTGTTTCCCCGATGGGATACCTATCCCGAAAGACGGGCACAAGTCCAAGAAGCAGCAGGTAGAGGAGTACCGCCCGGCCGCCCAACCAACGGCCGCTGCGCAAAACTACCAGTCTGTCTTCGCTCAGCTCTCCGTTCTTGACATGGACGAGCAGGAGCTGGAGGCCGCGCAAGCCGCGTTCAGCCAGAACGAGGAATTCTACTATGACCCAAGAGAAGAAGAATTGGTTTCCTTGCGAGCTGAGCAAGTAAACCTCCAGCGGCAAGTGACACAACTCCAGTCGCATGGTTCAGGGGGTGTTCAACCACCCCTTGTGGCTCATCAAAGCCAACCTCCCCCGCCGCAATTCGACGCCAACGCTGTTGCGATTCTACTGGCGGCTGTCTAAGCGAACTCTCGCTCTCCCAACGGGGCTGGTCCCTCCCGAACGGGGAACAGCGCCGAAGGAGAGCATTTTTAGAGAGTTCGAGGAAGGGGGCAAAGGGGAAACCCAGTGCGGATAAGCCCCCGGAGAACAGACAAGTACGCCCGCCTGTAGGAAAGAAAATGGAAGTTGTGATGCCGAAGTTGCCCTACAAGCCGAGGACGCTGCGAAAGCCCGCTGTCGAAGCACAGCCGGCGATCGTTGAAACCAAGGAGAAAGGGCGGGAGGAGACAGAAGAACAAAATGGCGCTCAGCCGCCGGAGCTTCCGTATAGGAACGTTCCTCCGGTCAAGCCAGCCAAAAGGCCCAACGAACCTAGAGTTCGGCCGGCGGGAGATCCGCCGTTAGTGGCCAACGAAAAGAACTACGAGTTGAAGGCGCCCGTAGAGGACCAGGACGATGAGGAGGTCGAATCCTTGATAAAGGAGATCTTCGGAAACCTGGAAATAGCTCTCCCGCTGGGGAGACTGTTCGCCCTCAGCCCGAAGTTGCTGGGCCAGGCTAAGGCGTTGCTCTCGAAGAAGAGGGTCTCGCCCGCTGTTCGAGTAACCCTAGAACAGTTGATTAGCCACGCAGAGAGAGAGGCCGACGAAGATGACGAGTCCTCCAGCGTAACCGTAGAGGACCTACCTTACGAGGTAATAGTTCAGGTCGCGACAGCGGCCGACGGACTTATGCCAGCGGGAGCCCTGATCACCGTCGACCCAGTAGTCCAATATTGGCAGTCGATAGTGGAGGGAGAGCCGGTAAGGGATGTCTTCGTCGCCATCTCCGACAATGCTTCTGCCGGAGAATCAGCGGCCCTGAGAGTGGTCTTCCCGCTCATTCACGGCGCCGCTGAAGTCGAATGTATTCTGGACGGTGGATCGCAGATCGTGTCCATGGCCCTGTCGGTAGCCACCGAACTAGGAGTCAGCTGGGACCCAGATAACTGCATCCACATGATGAGCGCCAACGGGCAAACCGAGAAGTCAGTCGGTCTGGCCAGGAACGTCCCCTTCAGGTTCGGTGACATGACGGTGTACCTTCAAGTGCATGTCATACGAAACCCGGCCTACAAGGTGCTGTTGGGGCGACCCTTCGAAATCCTGACCGCCAGCGGTATCAAAAATACCTCTGACGGGAACCAGTTCCTGACTTTGACCGACCCCTCCACGCAGAAGCGGGTGGTCGTCCCTACCTTCCCCAGAGGCCAGCGGCGACAGGTGCGGCGCGTCCAGAACGACGCATCACCGGCTGAGCAGCCGAGCAGCCAGGAGGAGCAAAATTTTCAGAATTCGAGGAGTTGATTAACCATCAAGGAGAATTAGCGGTTCAGATAGAACTGGACGAGAATAATGTTCCTAGAATTTGCGCTTTGATGAAGTCTGGAGAAGAGGGATTTTCGATGGCCGAGACGAAAATGGCCTACCTGGCGGCTGCCATGCCAGAAATTGATGATGAACCCGCTGCTCAGTTATTCCAAGAATACAACGAGCAGCTGACAGAAGGAAAGGAAGTCGGCGAATCCTATGTGGCTATCGTAGCCAACATAACGGACAAAGTCAGAGAAAAACTGAAGGATCCGGCCGCTGTGTTTATGACTGCCGGCATCGATATTGAGTCGGTTAGGCAAGAGCAATCTCGTCATTCAGCGGGGGAGCGCTGTCAGTGCTGTGACTACGCCGATTGGGTAGTACCCGGGTTTGAACACAATGAGACAAAAGTCGCTTTGATGGAGGAAATCATTCCCGAGGATCACCCGCCCGAAGTCGAGGTGAAGGAGGTGTTCTCGAAGAAGTATAAACCGGTAGCGCTAAAAGTAAAGCCGGTCCTCGAGCCGCTCCCTCCCGAGTTCAGGATAGAAAGGAATATCATCGGGGATCCATTGCAGAACCTCGTCCCGCTAGACCCTCACCCGCCAGAATTCGTTCCCGTTGGGAGATACACTGCGGAGAGGAAGGCGGTGGTAGACGAACTGCATAACGATGGATTCTTGAATGATGAAGAGATGAAGCTGGTTCATCATATGTTATCTGTACACGAAAATACGGTAGCATGGGATGACAGCGAAAGAGGAACTTTCAGAACGGATTTCTTCCCGCCAGTTAAGTTCCCGGTGAAGCCAGACCATAAGGTTTGGGTGGAGAGAAATATTCCCATCCCGCCAGGACAGCTGGAAGAAGTCTGCAAGGTGCTTAGGGCGAGTATCGATGCCAATATATATGAACCATCCAATGGCTCGTATCGCACCAAGTACTTTGGAGTTCTGAAGAGTGATAAGAAGTCAATTCGGTTAGTGCATTCACTGGAGCCGCTGAACGCGGTAACCATTGCACACTCTGGGGTGCCTCCCGGCGCCGCGGATCTGGCTGAACATTTCGCAGGAAGGGCTTGTGGGTCCACGTTTGATCTTTACTCTGGGTACAACCACCGGCTGATTGACCCGGAATCTCGAGATTACACGACCTTCCAAACTCCGTTTGGTGCGCTTCGATTGGTGAGACTGCCGCAGGGTTGGACCAACTCGGTGCCGATCTTCCACGAAGACGTAACTTACATCCTGCGAGATGAAATTCCTGCGGTTACTCGGCCGTATATAGATGACGTGCCTGTCGCCGGAGGCTTCACTCGATACGAAAAGCCTGACGGGACGTACGAGACCATCCCTGAGAACCCGCTGATAAGGGTCTTTGTGTGGTTACACTTGGTAGACTGCAACCGAGTACTTACCCGGCTAGCCTATTCTGGGGCGACCGTAAGCGGGAAGAAGTTGCAGATTTGCCGGGGAACTTTTAAGGTGGTCGGCCATGTCTGCTCATACGAGGGCATGCGCCCGGATGAAGATAGAATTGGCGTCATTGAGCGTTGGGGCCCGCTGAAGGATTTCCACGATGTGAAAGCTTTCCTGGGGACTGTGGGCGTTATGAGAATGTTCATCCAAGACTATACAGTCAAGGCTGAGCCGATCCAGAAGCTCACCCGGAAGGAAGTCATATTCGAGTGGGGCCCGGCCCAAGACGCATGCATGATAGTTTTGAAGAAGGCTTTGCGAGAATGTCCCGCGCTTAGACCTATAAGATATGAATGGGACACTGAAGTGGTGCTGGCGGTTGATACGTCGTACCTTGGAGTTGGGGTGCATGTGTACCAGCGGGATCCTTTGGACCTAAATAAGCGGTACTATGCCCGCTTCAGCTCTATACCTTTGAATGACCGGGAGTCGAGGTATTCTCAGCCCAAGCGGGAATTGTTTGGCTTGAAGAGGGCGCTAGACCACATGCAATATTGGCTGTTGGGCTGCCGCAAGCTGGTCGTCGAAACCGACGCTCAGTACCTCAAGGGCATGTTAGATCACCCGGGAATGGGGCCCAACGCTACGATCAACCGCTGGATTGAGGAGATCCTGATGTTTCATTTCACTCTGAAGCATGTACCGGGCAAGACTTTCGGGCCAGATGGACTCTCCCGCCGGCGTATTCAGCCGGGGGATCCAGAGTATGATCATCCAGAAGACGAGTTCGATAATAACGAGCCGCCGGGTCTTCATCCTGAAAGTAGTGCTTGGCCGCCTCTCAAGAACTTCGAGGATTTCAAGCACGATATTGATACCCGAGGTGGATATATGGTAGCGGAATTGGCGGGAGACGAGGCTCGGTCAGCCGCTGACTTCGGAAACGACGCCGAGCAGGCTTGGGCTTACACCCGCCTTGGTAGAGAATATGTTTTCGAAGTCTTCTCTCAGTCAAAGGGTGACGACAAGCCAGACGGCGAGCCGCTGATCCCTGACCTCGAATTGAAATACGACCCGACGAAGCGGGAACCGTATTCTGAAGACCAACGATCGGTAGCAGCGAAGCTAGCGGACGAGCGGCTGCTCCTCATGAAGGACTGGCGGCGGAATACCCTGGCTCGCCCGGCTGGCATGAACGACAAGGAATACAAAGCCTTCTTGCGATTCGCCACCGGCTTCTTTGAGGACGCAGATGGAAAACTCTATCATAAATCCTCAACGGGGAGTGCACATCAGTTGGTGGTAGACAAAGATCACCGAATGTATATGATGCGGGCGGCTCATGATAGCCTGGCCCACCGCGGTGTCTTCGCTACCAAATCCTTGATAGAAATGCGTTTCTGGTGGCCTGAGCACCTGTTATAACCCCTAACCCTAGGTAACCTGCGACCAAAGTTGTGCAACACTTTGGTCGCAAGTTTGCGATGAGTTTTGCCACCGTATAAAAGGGGTGGCAACGGTGGCAGGTGCCATGCTTGCCACCTGGAATGGTGTAATAGAGGTCAGTGATGGCAGTGATGGCATCATACCTTTTTGGGAACCCTAATGGTGCCACTGCTGCCACCCCACAGGAAAATGTGCCACTGATGCCACCAGACCCAAAATGGGTGCGAATATGGCTGGTGTGCCACCGCTGCCACCAGGCTAGACAGAAGGTGTAGGGTGGGTTTTGCCCTGGGATTCTTCCTAAAAAAAGAAGGGGTGGGTGTGAGGGAGTGGCTGGTGTGCCACTGCTGCCACTGACCCAAATTTGAAGGGGCAGGGGTGCAGATATGCCTAGTGTGCCACTGCTGCCACCCCACCGAACGGAAGGGGTATACTGGGGGGCTGGAATTGGTGTTTTTCCAAAGCAAGGGTAGGTATGGGGAGGTGAATGACATGCTGCAGTTGCCACTAGCCACAAATCAAAGGTAGATGCAGACTCGGCTGGTGTGTTTTTACTACACTGTTGTTACTAACATTAATGTAGAAGTAGTGAAATTGTGACCCTTACATGTTCCAAGTAGTATACTGTTACTGGTATTGACTATTTTCTGAATAATCTCTTCTTTGATCAATCTGCCACCCTTGCCACTTGCATTCTGTTCCATAGCATGGCAGCAGTGGCAGAATTATCTGGTGACGTGGCAAGAGTGGCAAAGACAGTTTTTCTGGTAACCACAAGTGCCTAAGGTGCCTTTGCCTAAAACAAAAGTGCTGCAATTGGAAACCTAAAAGGTAGTACTATTTGTATTATGAATATTCGTTCTAAGGTAAAGATCAATACCTGTTTGCCATCTTTGCCACAATCTGCCACATCTGCCACCTTGACTTGGGCCCCCTGTGATGGCAATGGTGGCAATCAGGCTGGCAGTGGTGGCAGAAACTGCATAGTCTGTAAAAGCAAGGCTAATACATCTGGAACTGCTTGCTACTATCTTAAAGCTTGAAGACAATTAACCTTGAACTTTTCGATGCTTTGACTGGCTCTGTCCTGTTCAAATAGAAAAAAAGCAGAGAGCCTAAGAAACAGGAGCAGAAGCAGACAATTGAGCAGTTAAACTGAATACCAGATGGAGATACAGGTGTGTGTTTCATCAACTGCTTTAGTGGATTGTAAATCATGTTTTGAAAGGGGTCCCATGCATGAGTCCCAGCCACCAAAACAACGTATACAAGATAGCCCTGAGCCAGAATTGAACTCATGACCTCAAATGAAGCAATGTTTGAAACAACCAATTTTACCACTAGACTAAAATGCCTTTTTCAACTCTTCCAGTATGTGGTCTATCCTATTCACCAAACTACCAAGCTCAATACTTGACTTTGTCTTTCTTGGAGGCAGAAATACCATGAAAGGATAACAATAACATCTTCTGTAGCTCTGTTATACGGCTAATAGGCCATAAATACCATGATTTGTGAAGAGCACTAGAACTGTGCTGAAAACAGTGATTTTGAGGTGTTATAACACAAGAAATATGATTTTGCCACTGATGCCACCCAGGCCTGCCACGTTTGCCACTCGTTGACTTTGAATTTTGAGGCGTGATCGCGTACTCTTCCCGGGGTGATCGTGTACTCATCCCAAGAGCTTTCATTTTATTCCTTGCTCCCTCCTCAGAGATTGAAGATTCTGAGGAGGGAGATATTTTTCTTTTACCAAAGAGTTTGTCCAGGATTTATTTGAGGCTCACAACAATATTGAATGTCAAGATTCAACAATGTGACCCAGATGGACCTGAAGTTACTCAAGTTTCCTATATGTACCCGATCTTTCTGACTGGTTCATGTCTTCAAATATCATGAAATGCTGTAAATTAATTCTAGGAGCTATAATAATGTATTAGACATCTCTTTTCACAATCCTAGGCGACTGGAAGGGGCTCTTTGACTCAGGGAAATTGAAATACAGATATATAAGCATACTTAATAACTTTTGCAAAACACGTCCTAAACACATAGTTTTTTGTGCAATATCAAGGGCCATTGTTTCTGAATATGCCTAAAGGTAATCAGTGTGTCAGAATCTATACAAGAAACATTGCAAGAGTATGCTGGTCAATTTGACAACTCCTGGATTCCAGAGTCAATTTGTGATCATTGTATGCTTTTGAACACCCAAACCAGTATTCTGTAATCAATGTACCTTTATCTCACGGTCAGTTTGATGGTTGGAAGCCCAAAGCATGCCAGATATGGCAAAAGCATCATTTGTGGTTCCTTTCCATTAAAAGACTCCAGGTTCAACAGAACCCAGATAACAAGTCCAAAGGGTCCAGCCATACCATATGACTTGCAACTAATTATCTCATGCCAATGGTTACCTTCTGGAGATCACAATGGAGGAAAGGCTTGAAACAAAATTTTGGTGTTCAACTGAGAGCATTCAATGAATCTATGTGTCAGGTGTCTAGTGCAATGCATCAAATGGACATTTATCATATTTCTGCAAACAAAATGAGAATATGCTGATGTTAGTGCCATTTCATAGAATTATTTTGCTGAATTTGATGGCCTTGATATAATGAGCTGATTCTCTGCAGGCAGCATGAGATAAGGTTCCAAATGGTCACCAAAGCTAAAAAATATTAACTGAATGTTGACTTTTTGGTTTTCTATTGGCCTGGGATGTGTTTTGGAAAAATTTCCTCTTTGGGGTACTAGGTATAGGGATATGATGGGAGTCATATAATGAACTGAGTTTTCATAGACAGCCATGAATCAAGGTTTGAGGTCACTATATCACAAAGAAATTGTTAACTGGAAGTTGATTTCCCCTTATTTTGTTGATATGGAACATGCATCAAGAATTTCCTCTTTGGGATGCTAGGAGTAGTGGTATAATGATGCCATCACTTTCAAATTGCTGTGGCAAACGTGGCAGAGTTTTGATATACACAACAAAGTCCAGCCCACAAGGCACAGATGGCAACCGTGGCAGAAACACTTTACCATCCACTTTTCAAAACTTTGTTATACTCGCCACAGTATATTGATGTTGATCAATACTGTGGCCCTTAGGATTATCTGAGGAAAACTGCTTTTGCCACTCTTGCCAACTAGAAACATGATCCTGCCACTGCTGCCACTGGATTGTTAATTCTGCCACTGCTGCCACTGCATAGAGGTCCAATCCAGTGGCAGCCCCGAGTCCTCCTCTGCCGGCGTCGATGCTCATGTTCCTTGACTCGTTCCCAAGGAGCTTCCCCAGCGGGTCCCCCCTTTTTCAGCATACTCGGTACTGGCTCAATCGTTTCGGACACCTCACGGCTCATCCTTCTGCTGGCCGCCACACACTCCCCGGGTGCGCAACTTAGTCGCTGCTCACTGGCGGGAGATGAAGACAATCCAATTACTTAAAGACTTCGAATCCCGTTTCAAATTGTAACGTAGATATCGTAGCAGTAATTCATTTTCGCGCGGCGGCTTTTGTGGCAGAACGAGTCTTTCGTTTGAAAGGCAGCGGCTCATCCGTGTCAGGTTCCTCTTCTTCTTCTTCTTCCTCGGGCAAGGCCTCCTGCAGAGCTGGCGCTTCGTCAGCCGTCCCGCTGGCGGTTAACCTCACATTCCCGAATTGGAAGTCATCTCCAGAATAACCGTCTTCCTCCTGGACCATCTTTTCCAGCGTCTCGGCCGAGAGGTCGATTAAGTCGTGAATGTCAGCGGGCAGCTTAATTGAGCGCCGCTGCTCGAAGGGGACGACCCTGAACTGAGCAATCTTCGATTGAAAGACAGAGCCGTCCATCTCCGCTACGATATAACTTCCACCTTTCGTACGACGGATGATAATTACTGGTCCCAGGTATCTGGCGGCCATCTTCGTATTCAGCGACTTCTCGACGGTCGTATTCCTGATGAGCACCAAGTCTCCCGGCTCGAAATGGTAATCTTCGATAGTGTGTTTATGCGCTATCTCATACCGGCGTAAATTCGCTCGTTTCTCGTCGGTGACCCGCTCCCTCATCTGTTCGACGTGAGTGGCGTGCTTAGCCAAGGCCTGGGCTCGATAACCGATTAATTCAGCGGTCGTCAGAGTCCTGCCGGGCAGATGCACTAGCCAAGTCACCTCTTCTATATCCAGCGGGAGGATCGGATGTGCGCCCGTTACCATAAAGTAGGGTGAACAACCTGTTCCTCGTCGAATAGTGACCCGGTCAGCCCACAACATCTGCGGGAAGAACCAGTACCACTTGCTGGGATTCCCGCCAGTAGCTTTCCATAAGGATTGCCTCATCGAGAAGTGCCCATTTTCGATTTTCCCGTTGGCTTGAGAATTATACGGCGAAACTCTGATATTTCTTATACCGTACTTAGATTCAAGGTAGGCCACAGCCGCTAGGAAGGCCGGTGCATTATCTGTCACTAGCTCCTCCGGGCAGCCCCACCTACAAATCACATCTTCAAGTAAGAACAAGGCCAATGTTCTGGCATTCTCATTCTTTATCGGCCGCGCTTCTATATAGCTGCTGAGGGAGCAGCGGGCGTCAACAATTTTGTTGAAGCCGTTGGAAGGGGTTCCAACGACCATCACGTCGACGTGCACCACCTGGAAGAGCGAAGGGGTATGGGTGACAAAGGGCGGGATCTTTAATAAAGTCCTTTGCCTCAACTGACACAGTTCGCAAGTTTTAATATACCAGGTGACGTCGCGCTCCATCTCAGGCCCACCTGTTATAACCCCTAACCCTAGGTAACCTGCGACCAAAGTTGTGCAACACTTTGGTCGCAAGTTTGCGATGAGTTTTGCCACCGTATAAAAGGGGTGGCAACGGTGGCAGGTGCCATGCTTGCCACCTGGAATGGTGTAATAGAGGTCAGTGATGGCAGTGATGGCATCATACCTTTTTGGGAACCCTAATGGTGCCACTGCTGCCACCCCACAGGAAAATGTGCCACTGATGCCACCAGACCCAAAATGGGTGCGAATATGGCTGGTGTGCCACCGCTGCCACCAGGCTAGACAGAAGGTGTAGGGTGGGTTTTGCCCTGGGATTCTTCCTAAAAAAAGAAGGGGTGGGTGTGAGGGAGTGGCTGGTGTGCCACTGCTGCCACTGACCCAAATTTGAAGGGGCAGGGGTGCAGATATGCCTAGTGTGCCACTGCTGCCACCCCACCGAACGGAAGGGGTATAATGGGAGCTGGACTAGTGTTAAAGGAAGAGGTAGCTTTGGGGAGCTGGCTGGGGTGCCACTACTGCCACCAACTAGATTTGGATAGCATGGCATTGTGTTGCTGCCATTGCTCTGAATGGAAAGGAGAGATGTGCCATTAGTGCCCTGTAGAGAATTGTTTTTCCTGTTAATACTACTAATGTTGATGCTTGTACTAGGAGGAATGAAATTATACCTTCACATACTTCTTGTAGCAGGCTGTTACTACATTGCTTACTTCTTGGATAAATCATTCTATTAATTAATTCTGCCACTGCTGCCATCATATTTTAATTCTGCCACTGCTGCCACTGGATTGGACCTCTATGCAGTGGCAGCAGTGGCAGAATTAACAATCCAGTGGCAGCAGTGGCAGGATCATGTTTCTAGTTGGCAAGAGTGGCAAAAGCAGTTTTCCTCAGATAATCCTAAGGGCCACAGTATTGATCAACATCAATATACTGTGGCGAGTATAACAAAGTTTTGAAAAGTGGATGGTAAAGTGTTTCTGCCACGGTTGCCATCTGTGCCTTGTGGGCTGGACTTTGTTGTGTATATCAAAACTCTGCCACGTTTGCCACAGCAATTTGAAAGTGATGGCATCATTATACCACTACTCCTAGCATCCCAAAGAGGAAATTCTTGATGCATGTTCCATATCAACAAAATAAGGGGAAATCAACTTCCAGTTAACAATTTCTTTGTGATATAGTGACCTCAAACCTTGATTCATGGCTGTCTATGAAAACTCAGTTCATTATATGACTCCCATCATATCCCTATACCTAGTACCCCAAAGAGGAAATTTTTCCAAAACACATCCCAGGCCAATAGAAAACCAAAAAGTCAACATTCAGTTAATATTTTTTAGCTTTGGTGACCATTTGGAACCTTATCTCATGCTGCCTGCAGAGAATCAGCTCATTATATCAAGGCCATCAAATTCAGCAAAATAATTCTATGAAATGGCACTAACATCAGCATATTCTCATTTTGTTTGCAGAAATATGATAAATGTCCATTTGATGCATTGCACTAGACACCTGACACATAGATTCATTGAATGCTCTCAGTTGAACACCAAAATTTTGTTTCAAGCCTTTCCTCCATTGTGATCTCCAGAAGGTAACCATTGGCATGAGATAATTAGTTGCAAGTCATATGGTATGGCTGGACCCTTTGGACTTGTTATCTGGGTTCTGTTGAACCTGGAGTCTTTTAATGGAAAGGAACCACAAATGATGCTTTTGCCATATCTGGCATGCTTTGGGCTTCCAACCATCAAACTGACCGTGAGATAAAGGTACATTGATTACAGAATACTGGTTTGGGTGTTCAAAAGCATACAATGATCACAAATTGACTCTGGAATCCAGGAGTTGTCAAATTGACCAGCATACTCTTGCAATGTTTCTTGTATAGATTCTGACACACTGATTACCTTTAGGCATATTCAGAAACAATGGCCCTTGATATTGCACAAAAAACTATGTGTTTAGGACGTGTTTTGCAAAAGTTATTAAGTATGCTTATATATCTGTATTTCAATTTCCCTGAGTCAAAGAGCCCCTTCCAGTCGCCTAGGATTGTGAAAAGAGATGTCTAATACATTATTATAGCTCCTAGAATTAATTTACAGCATTTCATGATATTTGAAGACATGAACCAGTCAGAAAGATCGGGTACATATAGGAAACTTGAGTAACTTCAGGTCCATCTGGGTCACATTGTTGAATCTTGACATTCAATATTGTTGTGAGCCTCAAATAAATCCTGGACAAACTCTTTGGTAAAAGAAAAATATCTCCCTCCTCAGAATCTTCAATCTCTGAGGAGGGAGCAAGGAATAAAATGAAAGCTCTTGGGATGAGTACACGATCACCCCGGGAAGAGTACGCGATCACGCCTCAAAATTCAAAGTCAACGAGTGGCAAACGTGGCAGGCCTGGGTGGCATCAGTGGCAAAATCATATTTCTTGTGTTATAACACCTCAAAATCACTGTTTTCAGCACAGTTCTAGTGCTCTTCACAAATCATGGTATTTATGGCCTATTAGCCGTATAACAGAGCTACAGAAGATGTTATTGTTATCCTTTCATGGTATTTCTGCCTCCAAGAAAGACAAAGTCAAGTATTGAGCTTGGTAGTTTGGTGAATAGGATAGACCACATACTGGAAGAGTTGAAAAAGGCATTTTAGTCTAGTGGTAAAATTGGTTGTTTCAAACATTGCTTCATTTGAGGTCATGAGTTCAATTCTGGCTCAGGGCTATCTTGTATACGTTGTTTTGGTGGCTGGGACTCATGCATGGGACCCCTTTCAAAACATGATTTACAATCCACTAAAGCAGTTGATGAAACACACACCTGTATCTCCATCTGGTATTCAGTTTAACTGCTCAATTGTCTGCTTCTGCTACTGTTTCTTAGGCTCTCTGCTTTTTTTCTATTTGAACAGGACAGAGCCAGTCAAAGCATCGAAAAGTTCAAGGTTAATTGTCTTCAAGCTTTAAGATAGTAGCAAGCAGTTCCAGATGTATTAGCCTTGCTTTTACAGACTATGCAGTTTCTGCCACCACTGCCAGCCTGATTGCCACCATTGCCATCACAGGGGGCCCAAGTCAAGGTGGCAGATGTGGCAGATTGTGGCAAAGATGGCAAACAGGTATTGATCTTTACCTTAGAACGAATATTCATAATACAAATAGTACTACCTTTTAGGTTTCCAATTGCAGCACTTTTGTTTTAGGCAAAGGCACCTTAGGCACTTGTGGTTACCAGAAAAACTGTCTTTGCCACTCTTGCCACGTCACCAGATAATTCTGCCACTGCTGCCATGCTATGGAACAGAATGCAAGTGGCAAGGGTGGCAGATTGATCAAAGAAGAGATTATTCAGAAAATAGTCAATACCAGTAACAGTATACTACTTGGAACATGTAAGGGTCACAATTTCACTACTTCTACATTAATGTTAGTAACAACAGTGTAGTAAAAACACACCAGCCGAGTCTGCATCTACCTTTGATTTGTGGCTAGTGGCAACTGCAGCATGTCATTCACCTCCCCATACCTACCCTTGCTTTGGAAAAACACCAATTCCAGCCCCCCAGTATACCCCTTCCGTTCGGTGGGGTGGCAGCAGTGGCACACTAGGCATATCTGCACCCCTGCCCCTTCAAATTTGGGTCAGTGGCAGCAGTGGCACACCAGCCACTCCCTCACACCCACCCCTTCTTTTTTTAGGAAGAATCCCAGGGCAAAACCCACCCTACACCTTCTGTCTAGCCTGGTGGCAGCGGTGGCACACCAGCCATATTCGCACCCATTTTGGGTCTGGTGGCATCAGTGGCACATTTTCCTGTGGGGTGGCAGCAGTGGCACCATTAGGGTTCCCAAAAAGGTATGATGCCATCACTGCCATCACTGACCTCTATTACACCATTCCAGGTGGCAAGCATGGCACCTGCCACCGTTGCCACCCCTTTTATACGGTGGCAAAACTCATCGCAAACTTGCGACCAAAGTGTTGCACAACTTTGGTCGCAGGTTACCTAGGGTTAGGGGTTATAACAGGTGCTCAGGCCACCAGAAACGCATTTCTATCAAGGATTTGGTAGCGAAGACACCGCGGTGGGCCAGGCTATCATGAGCCGCCCGCATCATATACATTCGGTGATCTTTGTCTACCACCAACTGATGTGCACTCCCCGTTGAGGATTTATGATAGAGTTTTCCATCTGCGTCCTCAAAGAAGCCGGTGGCGAATCGCAAGAAGGCTTTGTATTCCTTGTCGTTCATGCCAGCCGGGCGAGCCAGGGTATTCCGCCGCCAGTCCTTCATGAGGAGCAGCCGCTCGTCCGCTAGCTTCGCTGCTACCGATCGTTGGTCTTCAGAATACGGTTCCCGCTTCGTCGGGTCGTATTTCAATTCGAGGTCAGGGATCAGCGGCTCGCCGTCTGGCTTGTCGTCACCCTTTGACTGAGAGAAGACTTCGAAAACATATTCTCTACCAAGGCGGGTGTAAGCCCAAGCCTGCTCGGCGTCGTTTCCGAAGTCAGCGGCTGACCGAGCCTCGTCTCCCGCCAATTCCGCTACCATATATCCACCTCGGGTATCAATATCGTGCTTGAAATCCTCGAAGTTCTTGAGAGGCGGCCAAGCACTACTTTCAGGATGAAGACCCGGCGGCTCGTTATTATCGAACTCGTCTTCTGGATGATCATACTCTGGATCCCCCGGCTGAATACGCCGGCGGGAGAGTCCATCTGGCCCGAAAGTCTTGCCCGGTACATGCTTCAGAGTGAAATGAAACATCAGGATCTCCTCAATCCAGCGGTTGATCGTAGCGTTGGGCCCCATTCCCGGGTGATCTAACATGCCCTTGAGGTACTGAGCGTCGGTTTCGACGACCAGCTTGCGGCAGCCCAACAGCCAATATTGCATGTGGTCTAGCGCCCTCTTCAAGCCAAACAATTCCCGCTTGGGCTGAGAATACCTCGACTCCCGGTCATTCAAAGGTATAGAGCTGAAGCGGGCATAGTACCGCTTATTTAGGTCCAAAGGATCCCGCTGGTACACATGCACCCCAACTCCAAGGTACGACGTATCAACCGCCAGCACCACTTCAGTGTCCCATTCATATCTTATAGGTCTAAGCGCGGGACATTCTCGCAAAGCCTTCTTCAAAACTATCATGCATGCGTCTTGGGCCGGGCCCCACTCGAATATGACTTCCTTCCGGGTGAGCTTCTGGATCGGCTCAGCCTTGACTGTATAGTCTTGGATGAACATTCTCATAACGCCCACAGTCCCCAGGAAAGCTTTCACATCGTGGAAATCCTTCAGCGGGCCCCAACGCTCAATGACGCCAATTCTATCTTCATCCGGGCGCATGCCCTCGTATGAGCAGACATGGCCGACCACCTTAAAAGTTCCCCGGCAAATCTGCAACTTCTTCCCGCTTACGGTCGCCCCAGAATAGGCTAGCCGGGTAAGTACTCGGTTGCAGTCTACCAAGTGTAACCACACAAAGACCCTTATCAGCGGGTTCTCAGGGATGGTCTCGTACGTCCCGTCAGGCTTTTCGTATCGAGTGAAGCCTCCGGCGACAGGCACGTCATCTATATACGGCCGAGTAACCGCAGGAATTTCATCTCGCAGGATGTAAGTTACGTCTTCGTGGAAGATCGGCACCGAGTTGGTCCAACCCTGCGGCAGTCTCACCAATCGAAGCGCACCAAACGGAGTTTGGAAGGTCGTGTAATCTCGAGATTCCGGGTCAATCAGCCGGTGGTTGTACCCAGAGTAAAGATCAAACGTGGACCCACAAGCCCTTCCTGCGAAATGTTCAGCCAGATCCGCGGCGCCGGGAGGCACCCCAGAGTGTGCAATGGTTACCGCGTTCAGCGGCTCCAGTGAATGCACTAACCGAATTGACTTCTTATCACTCTTCAGAACTCCAAAGTACTTGGTGCGATACGAGCCATTGGATGGTTCATATATATTGGCATCGATACTCGCCCTAAGCACCTTGCAGACTTCTTCCAGCTGTCCTGGCGGGATGGGAATATTTCTCTCCACCCAAACCTTATGGTCTGGCTTCACCGGGAACTTAACTGGCGGGAAGAAATCCGTTCTGAAAGTTCCTCTTTCGCTGTCATCCCATGCTACCGTATTTTCGTGTACAGATAACATATGATGAACCAGCTTCATCTCTTCATCATTCAAGAATCCATCGTTATGCAGTTCGTCTACCACCGCCTTCCTCTCCGCAGTGTATCTCCCAACGGGAACGAATTCTGGCGGGTGAGGGTCTAGCGGGACGAGGTTCTGCAATGGATCCCCGATGATATTCCTTTCTATCCTGAACTCGGGAGGGAGCGGCTCGAGGACCGGCTTTACTTTTAGCGCTACCGGTTTATACTTCTTCGAGAACACCTCCTTCACCTCGACTTCGGGCGGGTGATCCTCGGGAATGATTTCCTCCATCAAAGCGACTTTTGTCTCATTGTGTTCAAACCCGGGTACTACCCAATCGGCGTAGTCACAGCACTGACAGCGCTCCCCCGCTGAATGACGAGATTGCTCTTGCCTAACCGACTCAATATCGATGCCGGCAGTCATAAACACAGCGGCCGGATCCTTCAGTTTTTCTCTGACTTTGTCCGTTATGTTGGCTACGATAGCCACATAGGATTCGCCGACTTCCTTTCCTTCTGTCAGCTGCTCGTTGTATTCTTGGAATAACTGAGCAGCGGGTTCATCATCAATTTCTGGCATGGCAGCCGCCAGGTAGGCCATTTTCGTCTCGGCCATCGAAAATCCCTCTTCTCCAGACTTCATCAAAGCGCAAATTCTAGGAACATTATTCTCGTCCAGTTCTATCTGAACCGCTAATTCTCCTTGATGGTTAATCAACTCCTCGAATTCTGAAAATTTTGCTCCTCCTGGCTGCTCGGCTGCTCAGCCGGTGATGCGTCGTTCTGGACGCGCCGCACCTGTCGCCGCTGGCCTCTGGGGAAGGTAGGGACGACCACCCGCTTCTGCGTGGAGGGGTCGGTCAAAGTCAGGAACTGGTTCCCGTCAGAGGTATTTTTGATACCGCTGGCGGTCAGGATTTCGAAGGGTCGCCCCAACAGCACCTTGTAGGCCGGGTTTCGTATGACATGCACTTGAAGGTACACCGTCATGTCACCGAACCTGAAGGGGACGTTCCTGGCCAGACCGACTGACTTCTCGGTTTGCCCGTTGGCGCTCATCATGTGGATGCAGTTATCTGGGTCCCAGCTGACTCCTAGTTCGGTGGCTACCGACAGGGCCATGGACACGATCTGCGATCCACCGTCCAGAATACATTCGACTTCAGCGGCGCCGTGAATGAGCGGGAAGACCACTCTCAGGGCCGCTGATTCTCCGGCAGAAGCATTGTCGGAGATGGCGACGAAGACATCCCTTACCGGCTCTCCCTCCACTATCGACTGCCAATATTGGACTACTGGGTCGACGGTGATCAGGGCTCCCGCTGGCATAAGTCCGTCGGCCGCTGTCGCGACCTGAACTATTACCTCGTAAGGTAGGTCCTCTACGGTTACGCTGGAGGACTCGTCATCTTCGTCGGCCTCTCTCTCTGCGTGGCTAATCAACTGTTCTAGGGTTACTCGAACAGCGGGCGAGACCCTCTTCTTCGAGAGCAACGCCTTAGCCTGGCGCAGCAACTTCGGGCTGAGGGCGAACAGTCTCCCCAGCGGGAGAGCTATTTCCAGGTTTCCGAAGATCTCCTTTATCAAGGATTCGACCTCCTCATCGTCCTGGTCCTCTACGGGCGCCTTCAACTCGTAGTTCTTTTCGTTGGCCACTAACGGCGGATCTCCCGCCGGCCGAACTCTAGGTTCGTTGGGCCTTTTGGCTGGCTTGACCGGAGGAACGTTCCTATACGGAAGCTCCGGCGGCTGAGCGCCATTTTGTTCTTCTGTCTCCTCCCGCCCTTTCTCCTTGGTTTCAACGATCGCCGGCTGTGCTTCGACAGCGGGCTTTCGCAGCGTCCTCGGCTTGTAGGGCAACTTCGGCATCACAACTTCCATTTTCTTTCCTACAGGCGGGCGTACTTGTCTGTTCTCCGGGGGCTTATCCGCACTGGGTTTCCCCTTTGCCCCCTTCCTCGAACTCTCTAAAAATGCTCTCCTTCGGCGCTGTTCCCCGTTCGGGAGGGACCAGCCCCGTTGGGAGAGCGAGAGTTCGCTTAGACAGCCGCCAGTAGAATCGCAACAGCGTTGGCGTCGAATTGCGGCGGGGGAGGTTGGCTTTGATGAGCCACAAGGGGTGGTTGAACACCCCCTGAACCATGCGACTGGAGTTGTGTCACTTGCCGCTGGAGGTTTACTTGCTCAGCTCGCAAGGAAACCAATTCTTCTTCTCTCGGGTCATAGTAGAATTCCTCGTTCTGGCTGAACGCGGCTTGCGCGGCCTCCAGCTCCTGCTCGTCCATGTCAAGAACGGAGAGCTGAGCGAAGACAGACTGGTAGTTTTGCGCAGCGGCCGTTGGTTGGGCGGCCGGGCGGTACTCCTCTACCTGCTGCTTCTTGGACTTGTGCCCGTCTTTCGGGATAGGTATCCCATCGGGGAAACAGTCTCTGAACCCCACGACCTTCATCTTTCCACTCCCTATGTGGGCTTGCCGGATGAGACACTTGTCTCTAAAATGCCCAAACTTGTCGCAATAAATACACCCCTGATCCGCCAGGTTCCCTTTGAATTGCACGGTAGGCATTCGCGGGTAAGACTGGGAGTCAGCGGCGCCTGGGACTCTGCCCGGTAGGGACTTATAGAAGGACTCTAACTCAGCCATCTTCTTCTTGGTCGCGGCGTCGATCTCTTTTAATTGGGAGGTCTGATTATCCAGCCGCTCCATCATAGTGACGACCGACACCTTAATCGTCTCAAGAAGGGCCTTGTTAGGGTCCTCTTCTTCTTTCTTAATCGCAACGTTCGGATTCGGGAGAATCGACCGCCCCGCTCGACGCTCGTCCAGAGCCGCTGGCGCTCTTTGACTTGCTCGAGTAACCTCGATCAGAAGTGCCAAAGAACTCCGAGTTGGCGGTCGAACGTTTCGCGATCTTTTTGGCCTCACTCATGACTTCGGCCAGCGTCCATGAGCGGGCGTCTGGCTCGTCGTCGTCCTCAGCGGGAGGTTTCCTCTCGAGATTCTCCAGGATTCGCTCTTTAAACTCGCGAGTCAATTTGGAGAAGAACATCGGGAGGGCTTCCCGGTGCGAAATCAAGTTTGAATCGAGAAGCTTGTTCGCCTCGACGTTCATGGTTCGCGTGAGGCGCATGAGCTCGTCCTCATCATCCCGGTCAATCCCCTCTTCAGCGAACTTACGAAGCTGCTTGTGCAATTTCTGCACAGAGCCCTTCTTCTGGTCGACGACTGACGGGTAATTTTCCAGGATTTCTTTCTTGAAGTCGTCGAACGTCTTGGAGAACGAGTCGAACTGCCGCCACTCTTCAGCCGTAGCTTGAGCGGTGTAGCGGCAGACGAACTCGTTCTTCTTGTCGGCCGGCGTCTCATCTAATTCCATCATACGCTCCACATGGTCCAGGAAACGAACGAGTTCCTCCGGCTCATCTTCTTTGAAGAGCGGGGCGTTCCTGTCCCATGGTTCCGGCGCGCGCTTCTTTCCTCGGGCGACAGTATTATTGCCGTCTTCAGCCATCGGATTGTTTGAAGGGGTTGGTGAAGTTTGGAGTAGTGGTGAAGAGATAGACGAGAGAGTCGTTGACGACTGGGTAGCTGCACCGTCGGGCGTAACAGGTCTAGTGCCGGGCGGTTGAGTCGGGGTTTGTTGTTCCAGCGGAGCAGAGGGGCTCAACGACTGGGTTCTGCGGGCACGATAAGCTTGTGCTTGGGATCGTCCGCGCAGAGAATAGATCTCCCGGGCGAGAGCAACAGGCGGGAGGGAAGAATCGGCAAGTTCGAGATCGAGAGCAGCAGCAGCGGCGCGTAGGCTAGTGTTGGTAGATCGAGGTTTTGGTGGTGGTACTCTAGCGGATCGTCCTTCTGAAGCCACGTCTCCTCCGAAACTAAATGGCAAAATCTTCTATCGCGGGCCTGGAGCTAACGGCTCGACGGGCGGGTGTATATTCTATTCTCGAGTCAACCGGCGGATGGTTCGTGCTAGTTTATAGCAGCGTCCACAAGTGATTTCTTTCGACTTGACACAAATAATCTGTCACCCCTCGCGGTGGGCTCCAGATGAAACGGTGCGTGAAGGTGTAGGCGTGAAATATACCGAAATATAAAATCACTAAATCTAATCCAATACGACGTGTGTGTGTGTGTGTGTTCGGGGTGGCGGGAGCACGTATCGTCCCTCAGAATACTTGTGCAAGCTTCAATCAATCAAGGTCACTACGTTTGAGCGGGACGAACTACTAGATTGTCTAGCGAGAACGTAGCGGGCAAAAACGATTCGCAGCGGGAGAAGCAAAGAGTCACTCTTTCTGAGACTTCGAAATGAGAAATTCTGAGTCTAGCGGGGAGGGTCTCCGTGCCAATAGAAAAGCGTCGCCCGGTAGTGGATCGTCAACCGGGAAGAAGCTTTCTGGATGACAACCGGCGGGCAGAAGGCGCGGCTCAGCGGGACGGGGTTCTTATTCAACTGGCGCGGCTCTGGCGAGGAGCGGGGCTCTTACGTCGATGGCGCGGACACTAACAGTGGCCGGGGCACTTACACCACTACGCGGCGGCGAGCTCGAACGGGGGTCTTTGAATACCGCGGAACGGCAGGGCACACGGGGCGTCGACGGCGCGGAATCAAGCACGAACGGGGGTCTTGGTTATACCGCGGAACTGCAAGAGACGGGGCTTCGTATTTCAGGAGGGCGCGGGCTCAAAGGCTGGCGGGGCTCTCAAAGTTCTGGCGGCTCGGTATGCCACAAGTCTTTCCGTATCACTCGAGTCTCTCTCAGATATCAAGTCTAGTCTCTTTCAAAGTTCCAATTCAAATTCTAGAGTCCGCTACAAACTGCCCTTGTCTACGGGTAGGTAATTGACTGAGTAACCAAAAGTACAGCGGGAGATTAAATACATGCAGCGGGAGCAGAAACAACCAAATAAAATCATGATGAGAGAGTGTCCAAGTTTGATGCCGCGCCCGCTGGGAACCAATGGTATATTCAGGATTGCGAGTCGTGAGTGAAAAGACTGCCTCCCGGAGAAAGTCCATGCGGGCGGGTGGGTATTGCGCCTTATTGCGGTGCAATGGCGTGCTGGTTGCCATGTCCCCGGGAGGGGACACGAAATTCCTTCTTCATAATGTGGTCTTGCCGCTGGTCGAGTTGAAGTCGAAAAGGCTTCCCGCTGAGTAATCAGTCAACGGCTCAACAGCGGTCAAGTTCGTCTGGTCTTCCATCTTCAGAACAGTCTAAGTCCCAGGGAAAATAGGGAGAGCCGAGTCGCGTTAGCGGCTCGACACTCGCCGTTCGGGTTGCCCGCAATCAGCGGGAAATGCCCCCGGCAACTCGCCATGTCCGTCTTATCATTCTGACAGAGCCGTTGGCTGGATAGCCGCTGGCTCCGCGGTGCTCCCGCTGGCAGTCGGTTAAGTCCCGGCTGTCCGTGATCAGCCGGCATGCTCGGTTAGGGCCTGCCGGTGATCCCGTTCGTCGATAGAGTAGTGGCCGTCCTGAGTTCGAAGTTGAACTCAGTATGGTCCCCCGCTAGATCTTCTTCATGTGGGTCGGCGGGTGAGCGCCTAACCTCAGGGAGGTCGGTAGTTCCTCTTGGTCGCCTCCAGCACCTTGAGATAGTAGTTTCCCACTAAGTCTCTCGGCCTGGCAGTAGAAATAGTCAGCGGCAGAGTCTCGCACCCATGTTTAGGGAAACGTCGCTAAGCCGCTGCTACCTGTTAGTGGCCTGCCAGCTTATCGGCTATCCACAGCAATAAGATACTGTCCGCGAGGTCGGGCATACCTTCTGTTATCCTAGCCTCACTTCTCCCGCTGATAGATCTCGAAAATCGATAAATTTCGGGCATTTCATGCCTAGCCGCTGAGCGGCCCTATCAGCGTGGAGCGGTGCCGGAGGACGGGGCCGGGCAGCCGGGGCAGAGGCGGAGCGGGATGCGTGGCGAGCGGCATCAGCTCGGATATTCGCCTCGTACTGGCGGTAGGCCCGGGTCTTCCAGCCGGCGTAGTCTCGGAGGTCCGGGGGGTCGCTGGACATCGTGATGAAGTGGTTAATGGTCGGGTCGAGGCCGGACCGATACTTCGTCACCTTCACCAGCTCGTCCTTGAAGTCCGCAAGGTCGACAAGGTCCTCAAAGGCGTCCGTGTACTCAAAGACGTCGCGGGAGCCCATGAAGTACGCCGGGGACTCCAGCTTAGCCAGGGCGTGGTCCTGCTCGTTCTCCTCGACAAACCGGAGTTTAAAGTCGGCGAGGAAGAGGCCCCAGGA